>CM053796.1:29312859-30562859 GCA_028671895.1 Oenanthe sinensis
GTACTACATAATCATAACATGCTCGAGCCACAGTCACTTCATTAAAAAATGCAATGACTAGAAAGTGATAAAGAACAGTGCGTGACATTATTTTAGAAGATCGGACGTGATAAAATGAGGCAAATTGTAGATAGTGCGGGGATCGTAGAAACATAGCCTAAATTGAGGATTTGTTCATAGCCTAGTGGCAAGGCTCCTTCCCCCTCCTCCATGACCTTCAAATCCTCATTCATCATCATTATGTACTTAAAAAAAATCTATTGCATGAGATAACATATCACACAACCCCAGGAAAATTGTTGTCGAAGTCCCAAAATATAAAGTAAAATATACTGTATATAGGATCTGGTTCGAAGGAGGACCAAAGAACCATGAGGACCAACATATTTCACTTTTTATATGTTGTGTTCTGCAAATTTTGTTCTGTAGAACATTTAGTGTGAATAATTATTTCCATTTTAAGTTGCTGACTTGCTAAAACAACCAATTTTAACTTCATCTGTAGAACATTTTAGTTTGAATAGTTATTTGTCACACTCCACTCATTTGTAAGTTGAGATAGATGATTAGTTCATGTGATGCTAAAATTTCAAGTCTCTGAAAGAATAATGTATATTCTGACCTTCACGATAATATAAATATATATTTATATAATGTTTAAATAATTATGAAAAATATGCTTCTCAAGTATAAATACTAGTATGAATATGCTTCACAGCAATATTGGACATGACTGGGTGAATAGTTGTACCCTGGGCTTCTCAAGTGTTTAACTTATCCTCCTTTATTGTGGAACATAATTACCTTCTTAGTCGGGTTTTGTTTATTAAGACTTGTATGCCTGGCATGTTGTTTCTTGTTGCGAACCTTTTACCTTGTACAGATTGTACTCATGATTCAATCATATATAACTGAGAGACTGAAACCTATATTCCGCTTGGTGCTGTAACAAAAGTGGTTCATGGCAGTTATAGTCAACTACTATACAGAGTTAAATTCGAATTTAAAATTTTCAATTTTGGATTTGAAGATTTTGCGACATATTTGATATTTTTAGTTCCTAGTTATAAATCTTTACCCAGGTTCAATATGCAGTGGGCTTGCTAATGCATGTGTGGTAAAAGCAGTCTGTACATGGGCGGTGACCCATTGGTGTCTCCATTAGTGCATCTTAATTGTAAAGTCATGTTATATATAAAAAGATATGACTTTTCTTTAATTACTCTTGTGTATCATGAGAATTTCAGGAGTCAAAGTGAGAAGATTGAATTACAAAAGTGTGTCCTCTTTGCAGGACACCAAAAGTTGTTGGTGTCTCCATACCAATGAAAGCTACTTTTTTTATCTCTTATATAATGGTTGATGGTTGGGCTGGAATTGCTGGGGAGATCCTCAGATTGGTTCCATTTGTTATGTTCCACATAAAGAACACGTTTCTGGTGAAGACAGAAAAGGACAGGGAAGAAGCAATGGATCCTGGTTCATTGACTTTTGCTATATCAGAACCTCGCATTCAGTTATATTTTCTGCTGGGACTTGTTTATGCACCTGTCTCTCCTATTCTTCTTCCCTTCATTGTTGTCTTCTTTGCCTTTGCCTATGTGGTTTTCCGCCATCAGGTAAGTGTGTGCTTTGTGATTGCTATAATTGCTGTCTTTTTTGCATTCTCGTATGTGGTTTCCACGACAAGGTATATTTCCTTTATAATTGCCAGATGTTGACATCTAGATAGGTGCAGACTTTAATATAAAAGGGAAACGGATCTATAGCATATTAAGTACTTAATAGAAAGAACTACTGTTATATGTGTAGATCAAAATAATATTAGAGATACTAGATAAGGTAGAAGCATCTAGGTTATCTTTTGGCAAAGTGAAACTGGAGATAATATATAAGGTAAAAGCATCTAGGTTTATCTTTTGGCTTCTGAATTGAAGTAATGTGGCACTTCGTCTTGCAATTAACTATTTAAAATTCAACCACAAGCCATAAAATTTTCAAAATGGAATGATGACTTGCCATAACAAGTTGATCAGTTCCCATCCCTCCATCACTCTACCCCAGGCCCACCTCACGTCTTACACTTTGTCCTTCTGGAAATATACAAGACAATGATTTGTTACAAGATCGTATTCTCCATTTGGTTTTCTATAAGCGAGACCGCTATTTGTATACTTTTCCACACTATGTTCCCAAAACTATGTAACCAAAGTTACCAAAAAAATAGTACAGCACCACCACCCTTTGCAATTATAGATTGTAAAATAATATCTATTAAATTGTTCTCGGTAAACCACATTGAAAATAGAGATTTCTATGTGCACAGTTCTTGTACTCTTTCTATCATCTGTTCTTACTGAGAACCAGATTAGTGGATGCTTTTTTCTTAGGGAAATAGTTGATCAGGAGTAACCAAAAATCAAAAGGTTAATTAGGATATCAGCATAGACCTTGAAGTGTATTACAGTTCTAATTGGGTAGCTGCAATAATATTCTGAAGTTCTGGGTATGGTTACAAATGACCTGATTAATTAGTCGAATTTAGTATGTTAGATGACTATGGACCTTGTAGATTTATTAGGTTTAGATTTATGTTTTTATGTATAGATGCCTCCAGGTCTTTTACATTAATGTTAACAATTTTTGGCTGTACCTAACTCATCTAAATGCTTCCCACTTCAAGGTTATCAATGTATACGATCAGAAGTACGAGAGTGGGGCCTCCTTTTGGCCAGATGTGCATAGTCGTATAATGATTGGTTTGGTTATATCACAACTTCTGCTCTTGGGATTATTAAGCACAAAAGAGGCAGGCGAAACAACACCTTTTTTGATTGTACTCCCTCTTTTAACAATCTGGTTCCATCTATTCTGCAAGGGGCGCTTCGAATCTGCATTCGTAAAATTTCCATTACAGGCAAGTTTAGTACAATTAAACATGTTACGTTTATATGAAAATTTATATTTACATTCAATTCTGAATTTTTAATGATATTTTACTGTTGGATATATCATTGCCAAGTGTCACTACATACAAATTTTAATATAGAGAAGCGGAGGCAGATTTTCTACGGAAAATTGAATCCCCTATAGAATGACTGCATGTCACTACTACCCTAGGGTATAAAACTATTGTTACTACTTACTAGTATCATGGACACTGTTGGTATACGTCAATATCTAAGGTCAATATCATGTGAGCAGTAAAATGCTAGTGATAATAGTCAATTCCAGTTGATTATGTAGCCTATATGTTAGTTGTAAATGTTATTTCCAGGTGTTGAATATTGTGATAATAGGATCTGACCATCACCATTATTCTCCTTATATATGGATTCCCTAGAGTTAATTATATAATATATTATTATAGATGAGACTTTTAGTTGTCTAAGATTAAGGAAAATATAAAAATTAAGGTGGGTACTGGGTAACATTAAATTGGGATTTGAATGAAAAATTCACTTTGATACATTAGTCATAAAATAGGAATAGTTCTAGACGAATTTATATAATCAATCCACAGTTTTCTCAAAGACATGCCTGTGTATTCATCATTCAGTAATTTCTAGTAATCCAACTTCTTGGCTTAATTTAAATTTAATTTGCTTATAATAATTGTGTGAGAGGTTGGAAAATGACTATAAGTTTGGTTCTTTATTAGCTACACTACCGATGCAACAATGGTTTCTATCTGCATACTCAGCCCAATGTCTGGAACTGCAATATGTTTGGCGGGTCAGATTGCATTCCATCTTGCATAGTTATAATGACTGCTATTTTGTTTTCTGAATTTCAGGATGCAATGGTCAAGGATATATTAGAGAAGGCCAGGGAACCACACCTAAACTTGAAAGAATTCCTAAAAGATGCATATATTCACCCAATCTTCATGGGCGGTGAGTTTGGAAAACCAATTATAGACGAAGAGAGCTACCCAATTACTGTTGCAACCAAGAGGAATTCACGAACGGGTAGTAAACATGCTTCTAGTGAAAGTAGTCTTAAATTATTATCTATATGATGATTTACAGTTACAAATTATTAGGACTAACTCTGTATATTTTCATTACCAAATTACAAATAGCAGAAAAACTCAATTCTCGTTTGTACTTTTTTCTCGATTAATTTTCATAGAGGAACTAAATTAGCCAGGAAACAAGAGACCTCTTCAAATAGTGGAATTAACTCGTCTACAGGAAGTGAAGCAATCGATGCTACCTTGTTTTAACTCAGTAAAGAAGTAGACGGATGCTTATTTGTCCCCCATCCCAAGCCTTCGGCCAGTCTCCTTTGCAATGGCAAGTTGCTCACCTAGGCATTAAAAACAACAATAAGAAAGAAGTGACAGAATGTAATTGTATTGTTAATATGAAAGACGAATAACTATATTACCATGATTTAGAGCCCTGTGTATAGTCTCTGAACTGTCATGCCTGGAGGATCAAACAGATACAACAACCCAACTAACTGGCATAATCTGCTTCGTTATCTATTAATTTCTGAGGTACTTCATATAAATGTTCTAGAGCAGCATCAATATATGCAATGTTAATTGGATGAATAAGAGAGAAGATTTATAATGAGGTTTATGACAAGATAGCGGCATTACAAACCTTTCATGCAAACATCCAACGATCTTCCTTGCAACTGCCTAGGGTGGGTCACGATCTGAAATTTCATATGAAACAAACTGAGCAATAATAAAAATCAATATTTTTTGAAGAAACGTAATGCATGTTTGTTAGAAATAATATATATATTAGCCAAGGTACCTATTCAGGGGCACCAATAGCATCCTGGTTTTCTGTCCTAGAAGCTCTGGCAGAACAAAGTAGTACATATTCCTTATCCTCGCGAAAACCTCGAATAAATTTTTATCAACAGTCAGCTTGTTAAGGATCAGTGTTCCTGTCTTGTCACTGCAACAAGCATCCATCCCAGTCATCTCTTCTATGATAGTCATTCTCTTTGTAATGGCGCCGTTTTGCTCACTCCATCAACCATCTCTAAGATCCCGCAAACCAGAGCCACCATGATACATGAGAAAAGTGCAATGTACATTTTTTTCCCAATAGCTATACACTAATTCAACAAGTAATTCTGTAATTTTTCATTTATGTCCTCATTTCTAAGTTTGAATAAATGAAGTAGATTTGAAGCGTGTTGGCTCCTTTGTCTCCCGATAATCCTTCTGTTGGGCCGCAAACAAGTCATAACTCCATAATAATATGATATTGTTCGTTTTGGGCCGAGCCCGCACGGATTTGTATTTAGGCATACCTAAAAGGCCTCATACTAATGAATTAACTGGCTGTTTATATACAAGGGAATTATTATCTCTTACTTCCCGGGTATATTTCATCTGCAACTGCAACTGCTCAAACACTTCCTCGATACGAATCTTTCCTGTTATCTGAAAGCTGTTGGTTACTAACTTACTATGTGTGTGTGTTTGTGTTTCTTTCTTGTGTCTGTGTGTGTGAAGTGTTTGTAATATCCTTTACAAACCAACCTCGGGTAAATTAGTAAATAACCTTGCATGCATACTACTAAACGAATGGACCGAAAGCCTTTCCCTTGTTTGTTCAATATCAGTTGCTCATATTTAAAGGAACATAACGAAATGGAAATTTTAAATAATCCTGAAACATTAAAAAAGGAAATAAAAAAAAATTGAGGGAGGGAAGAATAAACAGGGGAGAAGATTACACATCTTCTTCTTCTTTCTCTCTCTTCTTCATTTTTATTATGATCAGAAGCTCAAATTCTACCTACACATTGTATGTTCATGTATTATGATCATTAGTTTCTGCAACATATAGATCAATCTTTTTTTAATTTAGGATTAAGGGATAATTATGGGCTCTTTCGATAGTTTACGAAAAGCTGTTGGTGCATTAAAGGATACCACCACCGTCCAACTCGTCAAGCTTAATAGTGATTTCAAGGTTTTGCACACATTTTGGTTTAATTATGTGTAAATGCATGTATATTTCACATGCATGCATTCATGTTTCTATTATTTTTGCAGTCTTGTAATCATGTGTATGCATGTTAGTATCATGTTTAGAATCTGATTATAAGTTTGCATTATGATGGAAGGATTTGGATATTGCCATTGTGAAGGCTACAAATCATGTAGAGTGTCCCCCAAAGGAACGTCATATTAGAAGTGAGTTTCTTCTATGTCATAATATTCTATGTTTGATAGTCTATGCATTCTATATATATCATATATGTTCTTAAAAACACGTTGATCCAAGTTAGCTAAGTTGAAAATTGAAATCTAGCCATAACACGTTTTTGGTTTGGGAGAGGAGGGAGGGGGGGGGGGGGGGGGATGTTCATGCATTGATGGCATTAACACGTTTCATCAGTCTTCCTGTGGTTTCTTTGTAGGAATTTTTTGGGCAACTTCTGCTGTTCGCCCTCGTGCAGATGTAGCATACTGCATTCATGCACTTTCTAGAAGATTGTCAAAGACTCGCAACTGGATCGTAATGTCTTCCTACTTGCTTTCCCTATTATAGTTATATACTTATATTCTCTATTGTAGTGCTCAGGTTCCTATTAGTATAACTTAGCAATACAATTGAAGTTATGCATATGATTTGATGTGGGGTATGGGCTATTGAATCTGCTTCATTTTTCACACATAACAATTTAAACAGGTTGCAATAAAGGCATTGATAGTTATTCATAGGACATTGAGGGAAGGTGATCCTACCTTTCGTGAGGAATTACTACATTATTCACACAGGGGACAGATTCTCCAGATAAACAATTTCAAGGATGATTCAAGCCCTCTTGGTAAGACATCTCTTTAGAACCCTCTTCGTAATCTAGTTTCTCATTATTGTTTAACCTATACACTCTCCAAATCTAGCATGAAAACAGAAATCAATAATGTTTTATTTTCTTGATTGTGTTTATAAACACGGAACAGCTTGGGATTGTTCTGCATGGGTCCGAACATATGCCCAATTTCTTGAAGAACGGCTAGAATGTTTTAGAACTTTGAAATATGACATTGAAGCTGAACGTTTGACTAAATCAATACCAGGAACATCCAAGGTGTGTGATTTGTACATCAGAAGAGGATAATTATTTTTGCAGATTATCAGTTTTCATGTAATTATAACTTAATAAGCATGCACCCAAGTAATATTTGTTATATGATAGGCACATAGTAGAACACGTCTTTTAAATGGTGAAGAACTATTGGAGCAGCTACCAGCATTACAGCAACTTCTGTATCGCTTGGTTTGTTGCCAGGTAATGGTCTATCAAATTCAAGAGTACAGAATCCTTTTTTCCCCTTTCAACAGCTGTATACTTGGTTCCATTACAAAACTGTGCCTTTTGGTATTTTCTATCTTAGTCATTCAACAATTTGTTCTCCAATTAGAACTCTAATATGCTCCAACTTTTGCAGCCTGAAGGAGCAGCTTACCACAATTACCTTGTACAATATGCCCTGGCTTTGGTATGCACAATTTACCTCAACTTCCAGAAACCAAAAATAACCACTAGTGTTTTTGTATTTGTAGTGTTATACGGAAGTCTGAACAAGATGCTTGATATATTCCATTTGAATGTTGTTCTTCCTCACATTTTAGTTCTATAGGCCTTTTAATAAAATCACTTCCTGTGAGTAAATCTTCACAGTATTCTATTACAAAACATGGGATTTTTCTATATTCATATATTATTATTATTAGTCTGACTTGATGTATAAATTCTTTCAATAGTCCATGTATTATATCTCAATGATCGTTCTCTTTTTTTCCTTTATTCTAAACTTTCTAATTTGACTGACAATAGGTGCTAAAAGAAAGTTTCAAAATATATTGTGCTGTCAATGATGGGATCATCAATCTTGTGGACCAGGTATGCACGTACATGCCTATAATTAGAATGAAATTCTAGTCCTATTTATGTTATGCTGATTCCTTCACATTTTTGTATTCAGTTCTTTGAAATGAACAAATTTGACGCAGTTAAAGCACTTGATATTTACAAAAGAGCTGCGCAACAGGTCAACATCTATGTTTTTCTATGAAAGTACTAGTTGCTTTTTGGTTTTCCAATTATTTTCTTATTAACTTGTGATTATAGAAAATTTTGATTATAAATTTCTCGTTAATATAGGCTGAAAGTCTTGCTGAATTTTATGACCTAAGCAAAGGTCTGCATCTTGCCAGAAACTTCCAGTTCCCTACTCTGAGACAGGTTTACTCTATTTAATTTTTTTTAGGTCTTTCAAGTGCTTTAGCTTCTGAACAGTCTCTTACACATGGCTCTTTATGATATAAACAGCCACCTTCTTCCTTCCTTGCAACAATGGAGGAATATATAAATGAAGCTCCCAGGACCAGCACCGATTCAATCAAGAGACTGGTAAGAATATCTATTTACCTCGTTGTGAACATTCGTTAGACCCATGCTGGCATTATGCAATTTTAACCTGTAACATTTTGGTTTCAAGTATACTGTTTTGACCTAGTCCGGCAGTTTAACAGTAAACAGTAAACACCACTTGTTACAACTCTGTTTGTAAAACATCAATAACATGCAATCATTCAATGTAAGAAACCAGTCCACTTGGTCTCTGTCTCTCTGAAGCCTAGCAGAAAACTATTTATGCCTCTCGCATTCAAGTTCATTTTCTATTCTGGAGTTTATTAATATTAAAAAGGTCACACAACTAATTAACTATTTGCATCATAAGTTTTCTGATTTTGTTTTCATTTTCCTTAAAGTACATATCTGACAACTCAAATTTGCACATTATCCCTCAACCTCAACAAATCATGGAGAAAAGTAATACATAGAGTTATGTAATTTCCAACGGGAAGATACATCCTTCAGTTGCATTCCACATTAGGTTAATCAACTTGAAGGAATTCAAATGACTAACATAACTTATGGGGAAGAAACATCTTTAGTGCATTGCTCACCTTCGGTTGATGAAGGATTTCAGACAGAGTTAACTTTTTCTTCATAATATTGTTGTTATTGCAAGTGTTTGGTAAAGGTTCCTTAGTGATGTGAGTTGACAAGTCAGCACGGTGAACATTTGAATAAGCAAGGTTGATACACAGCATGTCACATACATGACATGCATTATAGATATAGCAGAGCGAGTATATAAGATTTATTGTAAATCAGAGTTTCTAGGGTTTGTTTTGGGACTCCTTGAGAACATTATCTAGGATCTGTATATACCCTGGGATCAAATTTGTGTCTAGGTTTCTCGGAGTCATAACATTTAAAATGTGTCTAGGTTGCTCGGACTCATACAGTGGCATTGATATATATGCTAAGTTACCTCTGCATACTATAGTTAAATAGTCCTATTTGAACTGAATCTTTTACTTTGACGATAGGAGTATGAAACAGAACCAGAACCTGAGCAGCCTGAAGAATCTGAACCAGAGGAAGAGCAAGTTGAAGAGAAACAAGAAGTGGAAGAGACTCAAGCTGAACCTGAAGCTATGGAAGAGGAACAAGTTCCACCACCACATGATGAAATCGGAGACCTGCTGGTACTCAACAGCTTTTGAAATTGTTCTATTTTTGGGTCTGGCTGAGCAACATATTTAGCATGCTATCTTGTTGTGTTTTCATGCAGGGCTTGAATGAAGAAATAAATCCAAGAGCTGCAGAACTAGAAGAAAGCAATGCATTAGCTCTTGCAATAATCCAACCTGGTAATGGATAAAGAGATATTACTGAAATTTTTTCATTTGTACTTGGTAATTTAAAGTATGACCATCTTTATATCCTTCTAACCAAAATTCCTGTTTGAGAAATATCAGTGTTTATTTTTCCCTTTGGTGCAGTAATATCTTGTAATGAACATTATTATCTCCTCTTTTGTAGGTTGTTTTAATATATTGTGGGTAAATTCCAGTTCATATCTAGTTCAGAGGTTGCTAAATATCAGTATGATACATATAACATCATGCAGGTAGTGAACCTCAGTCAACAAGTAATGCATTGAGTGAAATTGGTAAAACATCAGGTTGGGAGCTTGCTCTAGTTACGGCACCGAGCAACACCAGCAATAACAACACACCCCAGAATTATAATCTGGTTTGTACTTTTTCCCACTATGGTTTCCTTGGTTTCCTGTGGCTCCTTGTGGGGATAAAAGTGAATATTTTCATAGAGAGTCAGTTAAAATTAATAAACTGGTTTGTGATATTTATTGGGGTTCAGATTCTCATTTACCATGTTTGAAATGGCATTTCAGTTGAATCACTACCAATTAATGATAAGCATCGGTTTTGCTTAATTAAGAATACCTTAAAGAAACTCTTAAGTCCTGGAATGCAGCAGATGGTATTTTTAGTGTCTGAACTTCGTTCAATCAATGATCGATATATTTTTACTGCCAAACCAACGTAGGTACATGCATAGATATAGTGTTCCTAATTAGTCCTGTGCATATAATCTTCATGCATCCCATGCTTCTTCTAAGAAGCATATACATTTTACTTCTATGCAAGGAAATCATCATAAAAGTTGTACTCTCTCTTGTAAAACTTTCAATACTCCAGAACGTATGAACGTAATTTATTATTAATTACTTTACTAATTTAGTTTGGTTTGTCTTGAATTGAAGGGTGGTGGATTTGACAAGCTATTACTCGATAGTTTGTACGAAGATGATTCTGCCAGACGACAAATACAGATGCAGCAAGCAGGGTACAACACACACGGATACGGAATGTCTACAAATGCACAGAATCCATTTGAGCAACAAGGTGATCCATTCGCCATGTCAAACAGTATCGCACCACCTACAAATGTTCAAATGGCAATGCTGCAGCAACAACAGATGATGCTGCAGCAACAACAAAACAACATGATGATGGTTCCTCATCAATCTTACCAAAATACATCCATGTATCCTCAACAGCAACAACAAATGCAACCATATATGGGATCTACGAATCCGTTTGGAGATCCTTTTAGTTTTTCAGCAAACAATACTCCTTCGCAGGGACACAATCCATTAATCTAGGCTTATGAAAACACATTTAGAAATCCCTTGAAGCACTTTCTCTTTTTGATTTTTTGGTGTTTTTTAAATACCATTTTGTTCATTTTTTGTATTTTTACAAAAATAAAACAATGCTGAATGTTTATCATTGTAAATTGTTAGACCCAATGGCGGGCTGTTTTGATCAGCTTAGTTGACAAAAGGTCTAATGTAGTTGCTCCTGTAAATTTGATTAGTTATAGCGTCTCCAATGGGAGGAGTTAAAATGATTAGCTAAGAGTAGGACTGAGCAAAATTGAACCGAAACCGAAAAACCGAATCAAATTGTGTAAATTTGGTCCGGTCTGGTTTTAATTTTCTGAAAATTCGGTTTATTCGGTCCGGATTAAATAGACCGAAATAAAAAACAGTTCAGTCCGGGTTTTTTTAAAAAATTCGGTCTGAACCGAATAGACCGAATTAATTATATTATAATTTATATATTATATTTTTATATACAGTCACTGGGCAGATGCAATTACAATATCAACATTCAAACTCAATTATCAAGATCCATTACCAAAACACACACACAGATGACAGATGTATACCCAGCAAACTAGCAAACTAATTAACCTGAAAGAGCCATAACAAATCCACAACCACCGCCACAAACATCCTTCCACTTAGTTCGAGCGCTACTCGCCGGCGACAAGGCAACTTCAACTACTTCAACCGGCGACAACAACGACGACCGTTGCGGCAAAGCTTCAGCAAATACCCCACACATACACCAACTTATCCCTCTTCTCTTCCTCCATTTCAGTAACTCCATTATCTCCATTCACATCCATCGATCCACACACACAAATCTTTGTGTAATGAAATATATAAAAATATTTATGGTATTAGTAAAAAAATTCGGTTTTTCGGGAAAAGAACCGAACCAAAAAATTCGATTCCGGTTCGGTCCATATCAAAATTTCGGTCTAGTTCGGTCCATGAAAAAATAAAATTTCGGTTCTCAGTCTATTCAGTTCGGTCCGGTTCTGGACCGAACCGACCGAATGCTCAGTCAACCGAACCGACCGAATGCTCAGTCTCAGCTAAGAGCATCTCCAACGGGACTTAGGTATAAAATCTAGCTGGCACTAAAATATTTGAAAATATAGATATTTTTCGAGGAAAGTATCGGTTAACTTTAATTTGAGATGCCTAATTTTGGGGACTCTAGATTTATAAATTGAAATCACATCATCTAAATAATACATGTTCTCTCCATCCAATATCATTTGTTCTCATGTACAATATTTACCATACCTAGCCCTATTTACTTTTTTTTATATTTGTTTCATCTTTTTATTTATAATATATATATATATATATGTAAGTCATTGCTATATAAAAATAAGAAAGAACACTTTAGAATTTTACATTAAAACTCATTTAAATTCTAAAGTTTAATATCAATTGTGTTTTTTATGAATAAAAATATAACCTAACATGAGATTAAAAAAAATCATAACATTATTATGTGTAAATTTCATTTTTACAAAATGTATATAAGATTCTATTTTAGATTATGTAAAATTTGATTTTTAAAATTTAGATGAGATTTGATATTATATTCTATATGTTATGATTTATTGTAGTTCAAGTGATTATAATCTTAACAAATCATTTCTCATAAAAAAATAAGTGTTTTGATTTTATTTTTCCGTATTTTTTATGTAAGAGTGTTTTTATGAAGTGCAACCTTATATGTGTATATTATATATATATACACATATATGTATGTATGTATTATTTATAATTCTTATTTTATATTTTAATATTTTTGATTTTATATTCTAATATAATAAATTGTGTTTTATAATATATAAAAGTAAATTTTGTTATTATTTTTGTCATTTTTAAATATTTTATTATATTTTAAATTGTAATAATTATTTATTTTTATTTTAACATATCTACTTTAAAATATTTATATACATATAGAAATATTATAATCTTTTTATTAAATATATATTATTTTTATTTTTATTGGATAAAAATGAGTTATATTAAAATTTATCAAAGTTCTTATATATATATATATATATATATATATATATATATATATATATCAAAATAATAATAAAATAATATTTTTGAATATAGCTAATGAGTATGACTAATACCACTGGAGTATAAATCTTTACGAGTTCAATTAAATCCTTACAAATTCATTATAACTAACTGTTTTAACTAATACTCGTTGTAGATGGTCTAAAATGGTATAAAATAGATATTATGTATATAAAAAAAATTGAACCCGTAAAGAAATTCACTTCAATGGTATTAGTTATAATCAATAGTTATATTTAAAAAATAATTTTTATTATTGTTTTTAAATTCTAATAATTATATTACAACATTTATATTATAAAAGTAATTAATTATATATACATAAAAAATATTATAAATTAAAATAATTTTAATAATTTTTTTATTCAATACAAGTAAAAATAAAAAATATAATTAATATAAAGATATTTAGTTATAATATTATAATATTTTTATACGTATGTGCATATTTTAAAATAAAAATAAATAATATATTAATAAACATTACTTTTATATATTATAAAACATATAATTAAGAAAATATTATATTATATTAGTATTTTTATAAACATGTAATATATTAAAATAATATATATATATATATATATATATATATAGAATATAAATTATATACCATATATTATATATTACATATATAATATAAATTTTAAAAATGCCTTATATATTTCAAATATTAAAAATTAATTTAAACTATTATTTCATATGTTATAAATAAATAATAAAATTAAAAACTAAATAAAATAGAGGAAAGACGTGGAAGCATTTAAAATATGGCACAATATTCAACAAATATAGCTATTATTTTTGTGTCATCTAAAATTATTGCTAACGAAGCCATATTAGGTATATATGTTGTCCCGTAGATTTTATAAAGCCCAGATGCTCACAACCATCTATTTATATCTGTCTTGTTTTTTGACTTGATCTTAGAACACCATCTTCGATGGTTGAAAATTTATGTATGAAATTCTACTATTTGTCACATTTCTATAACAAATTAAACTTGTAGATTCAGAAATAATCATCGAAATAAACAGAAAAATTGACAAGGCAATGTGTTATGTGTCGCAAACAACACTAATAAAAGACACATTCGCGCATTCTTTCTTTTCACGCTGTTGAGTTTCTCTGAAATGAGTAGTGAAGGTTTTTTCAAAAATAGAAAAGAAAAAGAAATGAGTAGTGAAGGTGGTGAAGGTCAAGGTCAAGAATAATGAAGAAGAACGTAAGTATCACAGGTTGAATAGAAATCTATACAATATTATTATAATAAAACGATTAAAAAATTTGGTTGGTTGATACTATGTCACGACCTAAAAATAAACATGTATTAAATATAATAATTTTACTTATTATAATACGACCCTAACTATATACATATTTATATTAATTAAAATTTAATTTTTAGACCAAATTATATATTTATTATAATATGGATCCAAATTATAACATATTTATGTTAAATAGATTAAATTTATATAAAATAAGAGAATATATAATATTAACATAAATTCTTAATATTATAAAATTTTATATTAAATATCAATAAAAATATAAATAAAAAATTAATTTACTTAAATATTAATTATCGTGCAAATCACGGTTATAAATTTATATAAAATAATATGTTTTGAAGGATAGAATGCTCGACGCACGAATTCATGTAACTGGCCTTAAATTCTGAACGAGGCATGATGAATTTTCAGTGGTGCCAAATGTTGTGAATTTTTTTATATATTTTAAATTCATCTTTGTATTTATTTATATAATATTTTGATAGATATGAATATATATATATATATATATAGTTGTCATATATGTGTTATAAACTTATAATTAGATCTGACAATTTGGAAAACTGGATCGGTTTAGGATCGGATTCATTCGGATTGGATCAACTTTCAATTTTGATATATTTGGAGTACTGTTCGGATCGGATCTGATTCGGATAGAATCAAGTTTGGATTAAAATTGGATAATGTTGCATCAAAGATCAGATTAATTTCGGTTTGGATAAAATTCGGTTCAGATCAGAAAAATACAGCCTCGATTAATTTTGAATTAGTTGTTAATTATAGTAAAACTGAAATAAAAGCCGTTAAATAAGTTTGTTGAATTAATAATTTATTCATTATCTTTCTACTTTTGTTTTTTATTTTGTGACACTTTAAAAAATAATCTTATTATTAAATATATTAGTTATAATATAAAATAATATAAATTTTAAAATTTTGATTGTATAACCATTTTAATTTTTTGATATATAATTATTTTAAATATAAATTTTGCTTAAAAATGGATTAATTTAATGAACAAAAAGTGAGTTAATACTAGAGACTATAAATCATTAAAATATAACTAAATACTTAGATTAAAATTCCATTTACCTCTTTTCTAATTTGATGTAATTCATATTTGTATTAAATCAGATCTCGTACTTCGAGTTATATTCGGTTCAAATGATTGTGTATTCGATTCTAATCGATTCCAAGTCATTATTGTGTCTAGTATTTTGGATTATTTTCGGTTCAGGTAATTTTCCATTCGGATCAAATCGGTTTTCGGATATATATCGGATTATGTAATTTCAGATATAAAATCGGATTTAGACCCATTTTGTCAAGTTTAGTTATAATAATATACATATTGTCTACAAATAAATAGTAGTTCGCTTAAAAAGTACTCTCACAGTCTCACACATTTGTTTACATTTGAGAGATGGTGCCCGACACGTATTTTAAGATGCATATAATGTATAATTCCATAACTTATTTTTTAATTTTTTTTTCCTGAATAAAATTTTTTTATTTTAATTTTTATTCAAAAATTTAAAATAAATAAATTATGGGAATATGTTTTATATGCACCTTAAAACGTGTCACCCTTTCCGAAATATAAACAAATGGATGACATGGATGAAGTATTAGTTAAATGTTTATTTTTGGACGCAACAAAAAGGTTAAACTAATTAGATATATGAATTAATTTTTTCCTAAAGAATCCTTAAAAATTATATAATAATTGAACATAAAATTAATTATATTTTGGCCTTATGTTGCAACTTGCATGAATGATTTAAACGAACATACTATGTATGATCTATGTGCTTATATTTTTCAAAATTATACAATCGTAATGATAAATTAAACCTGCATTTTGATACCGCATGCCATAAAAGTAAGGATAAAAATTTATATACTCCCTCTGTTCCATTTTATGCGGGCCGCTTCTTTTTACACGTATTTTAATGCGCTCAGTACTTATAAATAATATTTTTTTAATTTTTTTAATTTTGTATAAAACTTTAAATTTTATATTTTTATACAAAACAATTTTTTAAAAAAATATCATTTACAAGTTCTACCGGTTAGATTGAAATACGTAAAAAAGTCAAAAGGATCACTTAAAATGAAACAGAGGATATACATATGTTTACCTAAACTGATGTCGATAATAATAATGGTAGCCAGGGACAGCCATGCCATAAAGAATCAGTCATTCATTACAACTCAAACTAGATTTCAAGTCCCCACTCGGCTACTCCCTACCACTTAAAAATATTTACATATAAAGTGTGATGTAAAAAAAGAGCGGACTGAAATGAATCTGACCCAAGTTCCCCTATACATTCCAAACGACAACTGGACTGGAAATATGAGGCTTTCTTTTGTCTTCATGCACAAAAAATCTATTTACTTGCATCACATAAATTTCTTATTAAAAAATAAGATTCTTGAAATACATTACTACATTTATCTACCACCCAATATATTTCCTGGGATTTATCGTTAAAAATCTCATGTTGAGGCTGATGGGTTATAGAGTAAGACATGCTGCTGTTATTAAACTGCAGTTGTAGTCACAAATTTGCCTTAAAAATCCCATTACTCATCTGGGCTTTTGTTGGTTTTTCTTCTTATCTCTTCAATAAGAAGATATGGTGAAGTTGTATTTAATGGCTTCTCAATGTTGTCTTCCTGGCTTTGTCTTTAACCCTGATCAAGGCCTGCGCAGACTCTCTTCTGTGAGTTCATCACTTCTTTTTTGTTTATAATTTGTGTATTGTACCTTCACTTTATCTGCTGATTAACTGAGATTTACTATTAAGTTTGGTTTACCTAAATTTTTGCAACAAATGATTTTCCATAGTATTTTAAGGCTACTAAAGTTTTCAGAATTCGATGAAGCAAGATACTTCAACTTGTATATTGATTGTTGGTTGTATTTTTTCACTTTTGATTTCTTGAGTTATCCTGATTATGTAAATAACACTTTCGGGACTTTAGTTGATGTTATGAATTAGTGCTTAGATAGTTTTGATACACGTACTGCAAACTGAAAGAATTAATTGAATATTAATGTCACTTTCGTATGACTTGAGAAACTTTTAGGTTCGTTGCTAGTGTTTTTTGACCATTGATCCCCCTCCTTTTTTATCTTGCCTACTTTTTATTCGGCATTGAATTACCTCTGCACCTTACCTCACATGTGTTATCTTTCTATTATATTTCCTATCAGAATAGACAACCTCTTCCATTTGTACATAAGATAAAAAGACAAGGGTCACGTTATAGGCCAGATTACATTAAAGTTTCTGCTCTACAGATTCTAGTTTACCCACGGCTTAGAATATTTGTGTTAGGTCTTAAGAATAAAGAACATTAATTATGCAAATAAATCATGTCTTGAAAATGAATTAACAAAATCTTGCTTTTTGCAGGATTATCAGCCTCTTTTGCTTAGTCCTGAATCAACACAGGATTTGGTCCGCCCAGGCTTCCTTGCTCTGAATCCGCAAGGCCCACATCAGATTGAGCGACCATTGAACTATATGAGAGGGTTATTGGATAGTAACAAGCTTGTTACCATTGACTCAGCTATTAGAAGGCGTGTACTAATTGATGTGCAAGGTCTGTGGTTCATTCTAGACTTTCATGTTTTGTAACATGTACTGGATCAAGATTTATGCAGTAAAGTAATAAATTACTGGACTACTTTGCAAATACTATTGGTTCTAAATTAGGCAGCTTTGCATATTATTACACTCTTTTGTGAATCAAGATGGACTAAGACGTGTCATTAAGATTGCTTTGTTTTTTTATAGTTTCAATGGTCCTGCTTTACTTAAATTTTTTTTCATTATAAAAAAAATTTCGTTGCTATGGTGTTAAATCATTCTGAAATGTTTTTCTATATCTGTCACAGGCAACAGGCGAGACTCTATACTATTCAGCTATGGAATTGCCAAAGAATGCAGAAATCAAGGGGAAATTTTAGCATTCCTCTCATCTGGTACAAGTGAAGTGGAAGAAGGTGGATTGAATTTATCTGTACTAAATGACTTGATGGGGATTCAAAATATTCCAACAGAAATGTCTCAGTGTTTGTATGCACCAGACTATGGGTTTTCTTTCCAAGATGTTGAGTCTCAGCCTACTGTTTTTGGTCCTAGTAGTAACTTTTATTCTGAGAAGCCTCTTACGAACTTCGATGGTGATTTAGACCATAAGTCGGAAGGTATGGTTTATCTGGATGACCAAGCTGCACTGTCTAGTGCTCGGACTGAGATGAAGAATAGAATTTATGTTATTGCTGAGTATTACTTGTCAAAACACTCAGCAAAGTGGAGAAAGAAATCAGTGCTGGTTCCTCAGTTTGACAGGTAATTGTTGTGTAATGTTAATCCAAAACTAAAAACTTGGGACTTCTTTCATTGAGAATAAGAAACTTTATCCTCTCACATGATATTCAGTATGAGATAGATCATCTAATTAACTTGAAATTTATTAATTTGATCTCCAGACATTCAGTTTATCAGTTACAATGATCTTTCATGTTGCATTTCCATACAAAGAAAATTTATTTATTTTCTTTAATATTACAATATTTCTATGTTTATCCGTTCATTGATTAATAATGCTTAACTAAAATTCTCATCAAGCAGGCTGGAATTTACTAAAGCAAGGGCTACTATCAGTGGATCCGTGAAGCTTGAACCCGTGAATGTTGTCCCTTTAAACAGGTAATCTGGTGATCCATAATGACAATTTCACACTTTTATATTTATTTTAATCAATGCTTAGTTGTTCATGAAATAAGATTTCTCAAAGAATTATTTTACCATGTCAAATATATCTGCATATTTCTTAAGTTTGAGCTTTCGAGTTGAGAATTTAAGCTATAACCCCAACATATTCTATCTTATAGAATGACTAGCACTTGTCTAATAACCTATAGAGTTATCTAGTGGACCATTTTTGAGTGCTTGCAGCGCTTTACATGACAGAACGAAAAATAGTATAATAAGCGATTATTCAGCTTCTTTCAATGTCTTTTAACAATCAATTTTAAATTTATATATGATGGGTAAGTGAGCAAGTGACTACTGACTACATACAGATAGTGAAACTCTTTACATGGGTAATAAATATATACAAACTCTTTTACATAGACAATGCCTGCATATATGATATGTGTTTTGTTCAAGATTGACATTCTTTTAACTCTTGTACATGTACATGTGTCTGTATACTTGCCACAAGTTGCTTACATATTTTAGTTTAATACCTTAATGTCGGCACTAATGCTGTTGTCTTACTTTTATTCTTGTGCACAGTCCTCAGAAAACAAGACTCAGGTCATCACAGAAAAAGAAGTTCAGTCGTAAAGTAGGAAAAGAGAGGGAAATATACAGAAAGAACTACTCCTATTCATGTGAGAGTCTTTTATCCATAATAGTCGACAAGAAGCGGCATGGAAAAACAGCAATTCTTGAGCTGAAGAAATCTGGTCCTGAGTTGAGCCATCTTCTGACTCAATGCTCTGCCAGCATTGCCGGGACAGGCCTTGCTCTTCTCTTCTCTGTCGTCTGTAAAGTAGGTACTGGTAGGGTACCCTTTTGTGCATCAAAGCTCTTGAACACGGGATTGGGATTTGGACTGGTGTGGCTTTCTTGGGCAGTTAATAGACTGAGGGATATGATTATCCATATAAGCAAGAATTCAGACAAGGGAGCTTTGAAGGAAGTAGAAATGTTGAAAAATCTGGACAATAGTGTAAAGGAAATCTTCTTCAGAACCGCAACAATAATGGCAATGATGGTTCTGAGGCTTGCATGAACTTGAGGAAAGAATAGATTCATGTCTAATGGGATAATACTGAGAAGGAAATGTGCATTCTGAGTTGAGAGGTGGTTAAAAGGGTACGAGGCAATTAGTTCGAAGGGTTGGGCTGGAATGGCTTGAGGTGGAAATTTTGTTATTCTTGACCAGAAGCCGTTTAAGAAATATGTAAACTCAAGGTTAGCTTTGATCATCTATCAGTTGATGTTTATGGAGTGCATTTTGTATATTGGCCTGTATATGTAGTGCAGAGGATTGGCAACTTTTTGGTGGACTTGTGAATGGGAAACTAATGTACTTGTGCATATATAAATAAAGCTAATTTTTGTATTGGACTAGATATTGATCAAACTTAATTAAAATGTGTTTTTTGCTTGCTTGATGAATTGCTTAAAATTTATAACAATGTTCTTTCGAATCCGTTAAAAACTCCAGCAACTATTGTTGTTTACTAGTTTGCCTTTCGGACTATAATGCCGGTAGAATTTTGAATATTATTTTATATAATAAAAAATGATTTTGTGTATTTAAAATTTAATGATTCGGGTTTATTTCTAATTAGAAGGTTATATATAATCCAATTTGATGAGTATCCATGTGTGGTAAAATATTTGAATACGTGTTTTACTTGTTTAAGTGTTAATTGTATTGTAAATATACAATTTTCATTTGTTTTGTAAAAATAAAACCAAATCATTTCTTCTTCATTTCTCTCGACCTTTTTCTCTCTCCTCATGCAAGCTTCGGTTGTGGTGTTAGTTCAGAGATTTTTATAGCAAATCCATCCTTGTTCTCTTCCCTATTCACAACAGTGATCGATTGTTGTTGCATGTAAGTGTTGCAGTATCGGGTGTGTTGAGTTTAGCCGTAATATGTTGATGACTGCGGTTCTTTGTTGAAATCAGGAGATGGGGATGGCTAGTGGTGTTGAAGCGTCCAATTGGAGGCTCCACCTCGAACTTGAGTGAGCTGACGGGGACGATGATGTATTTGTTGAGTCCGAAAAACATTTTAAACTAAACAATCTCAGTATAGTTGTGGCTTGCATATAGATAAATTGCTTTGCATGTAATTAATTTTATGACTACTTGTTTAGGTGTATTAGATATACCTTTATGTTGTGTGACTATCTGATTATTTATATTAGTATTATGTTGTATTAGTAGTTAGATTTGTACAATATGGATATGGGTTAGTGATAGAAAGATACTATAGTAGTATCTTTTATTTTTATATAGATCCGAAAGACATGGAAAGGCATAGTAAAGGCAAGGCCAAAGTAGAGAATCTATGAAGTAGGATCTCGGTAACGGTTTTTGGGAAAGCTTTTGCAAGGCAAGTAACCCTAGGGCTGGTAAAAAAATCCGAAAATCCGATATTCGTCCGAAATATCTGTATTCGTATCCGGAAAAAAACGGATAATATTCGTATCCGGAAAAAACCGAATATTATCCGTATCTGAATCCGAAGATTCCGGATACGGATATGGATATAGGCACATCCGTATCCGAAAATATCCGTATCCGAAATTAATTATATATAATATATATAAATATATTTTTTTAATATATATATATATAATATATAATTATATATTTTTAAACTCATTTATAGTTATAAGCCCATTTATATATTTTTATACATACACTTATAGCTATAAGCCCATTTAATTTGATTCAATTATATTTTTTAATTAGCTCAACTCTAATGTCTATTTTAATTTAATAAATTAATATATACACTATACATGGTATATACAAATTAGATTTATACAAATTAGGATAACAATATATTATACAATTTAAAAATCCGAAAATCCATGTATATATATATTTATACAAATTTTATATAATTGTAAAAATATTATAGACATATATAAAAATATCATTTGAGTTTAATATTATTAAGATAATAAAATTAGATTGAAAAGATAAATAAAAATTAATTTTTTAAAAAATGAAATAGGCTTAAATCTCTTTAACTCTTAACTCAATTTAAAAAAATTAAATTAAATTTTTAATATTTTTTTCAATTTTTTTTCAATTTTTAATATAAATTTAAAAATTTTATTAAAAATCGGATTCGGATACGGATATTATCCATATCCGGATAGTATCCGTCAGATCCGGATTCGGATATTAACCTTTAAAAATTTTCGGATTCGGATATAGATACGGATACGGATACGGATTTTCGGATTCGGATACGGATACAGACAGATCCGTATCCGAATTATCCGTTTTCCACCCCTAAGTAACCCTACTTCCCTTTCTGGCAACCTTTGTTCTCTATATAAATTGTTGTACCTATTATTGCCATCATGTTTACTTTAACTTTTATTGTATCTTATAAGCCTTGTAAACTGTTTATACTATATATACCCTGATCAATTCCTTAATACATACTTATTACCTGGAAATATAGACTTGATACCTTGATTTTGATTCTGTTACGCAACTAAACCCAAGTGTACTTTCATATAATGATTTTCTGAAAATGGATTTATATATGATTGAAGACTTTCAATAAATCTTTTTCATTTCAAATGATTGGCAATTTTGTTTTAAAAGGAAAATAATGGTTTTGAGATAGGATATCTGTCTAAATGGTTTCTGCGGATTCCTATAGATTGGAGTAGCGTAAAAGACCGAGTGATGCCGGTCCAGCATATTTTTTTATATAGTGTAAAGGGGTAGTGGGACTAGCCCAGCTGTAAAGGCCAATATGTGTCTACTGGAAACCCAATTTAAAGTCCAGAGGGACCTTGTATCTGGTATGGGACTCTACGTGGCTGATCACCCGTATTGTCCGTTGCGTTGTGAAAAACTTCCAATCACATATTTGTTTTTATTAAATGGTTTTATGGAAACAGTTTATGAATTGATGATTGAAAAGTTTAAATGTTGAAACAATTTACTTTACTACACAATTGGTTAACCCTCCGAAATTGTAAACTATTTCATACCGTATCTTGCTCACAGTTCCACCCTATATAATGTGAACTGTCTGCTTTACCGTTTTGCTCTTTAGTTACTTGTTAAACAACTTTTTGGTTTATTATTTTTTTTATACCACCTAACCCTGACAATTAAGAAGAATTATGGTTCGCTTATGGAAAACAGTTAGGAAAAGTTCTTGCCGTTATTTTCCCAGAGATGTAGGTACCTCAAGGGAAGCTCAGGTAAGAGTTTGATGATCAGGGTTAGGAAATGAACTAGTAGTTTGCAATGAGCTTTTGTAGACAGACGTAAACTGAAATTTGGGTTTGTAATATAAATTTTTAGTTGTAAATTAAATTAGTTAGTTTAATTGCTTGTTTCATGCCATCACCTATTTACGATCCAGGTTTGTATAATGGGGTCATATGCTTATATTTTATTATTATTTGCTAGGGTGTTTGCATCTAGATGTACAGTGACTCCCCGATTTAGATCCTGGATTAGGAGGGCATCACAAGTTGGTATCAGAGTTACAGGTTTTGGTCACTGAAACAAGACAAGATAAGATTAATAAAAGTGGAATAACGTAGGATTGGAATTAAGTTGTAATCCATATAGATATAGGGTGAGAGAGTGATTTTTTGTTAGCTAGGCTAAGAGTTCTAATTTTAAGATAACCTTATTTCTATTTTGTATACTATATGATTATTATTACATGAGCTGGATGATTCAGAGATTACCCATCCACCATCTGACACATCTTCTGATCCACCTATTGACTCATCCTCTTTTGAGTCTGAGATCGGGGAAGACCCATTTATAGAGGATAATTACTATATCCATGAGCTACCTGTTAGTGCACCCCCGGTACCTGTATCGGTTGCTGCACCCATTCATAGTTCTGCACTTGTTAGAGCTATACGAGAGACTTCTATCACTTCTATAGGATCTCGAGCACCTCCGCCCAATGGACCTCCACATGTGCCTTATCATGAGTATGCTAGGTTGGCTAGTGAGGGGATTATCTGTTCGGACAGAACGCGGAGTTGAAGGCGATGTTGGATAACATGATTGATGAGAGATACAGTTCTAGAGCTATAGTTGATGTCATCTGGGAGGACAGGGTTACTCGACTTGAGGAAGAGGCTATGATACGTCTGAGAGATTAACCAATAGATCAGGTAATAACAGCATCCTAATCAACAGTAGCGTACAAATAACTGAACATAAATTAAAAGATAGTCCAGAAGTACAACAACATAATATACCGACTATTGACTAAAAGAATAAAAGGAAAAACTACTCTCTCTTGCCAGTAGCAAACCGGACCCCTAAGGTCTTACTCCATCAACCTAAAGAGAGCTCTACCAAATGTCTCTCCCAAAAACACTGTCATCCCTAAACTCGGTCTCCTAGAAGCTCACATATCTCCGATGGCATCCAAGTAACTAGCCTAGTGACTCCTCACAACTCATCAATCATTGAACCAGTGGAAGGCCAGTCTCTCAGATGTCTCCTAGCCTCCTCCTCAAATCGAGTAACCATGTCCTCCCAGATGACATCAGCTATAGCTCTAGAACCGTCTCTCTCATCAATCATGTTATCCAACATCGCTTTCAGCTCCGCATTCTGTCCAAACAGATAATCTTGCTCACTAGCCAACCTAGCATACTCATGATAAGGCACATGTGGAGGTCCACTGGGCGGAGGTACTCGAGATCCTACTCGTACGACTATAATAATCTCAGCCATAGCAGGTGCAGAACTATGAATGGATCCAGCAACCGATACAGGTATTGGGGGTGCACTAATAGGTAGCTCAGGGATAGAGTAATTATTCTCCATAGATGGGTCCTCCCCGGGGTCAGACTCTGAAGAGAATGAGTTAGTAGGTGGATCGGAAGATGTGTCAGATGGTGGATGGGTAATCTCTGAATCTTCAAGCTCCTATAATAATAATTATATAGTATACAAAATAGAAATAAGGTTATCTTAAAACTAGAACTCTTAACCTAGTTAACAGCTAATCACTAACTCACCATATATCTATATGGATTACAACCTAATTCCAATCCTACGTTATTCCACTTTATTAATCTTATTTTGGCTTGTTTCAGTGGCCAAAATCCGTAGCTCTGATACCACCATGTGACGATCTCTCAATCCGGGATCTAGATCAGGGAGTCACTACACATCTAGATGCAAACATTCTAGCAAATAATAATAAAATATAAGCATATGACCCCATTATACAAACCTGGATCGTAAATAGGTGATGGTATGAAACAAGCAATTAAACTAACTAATTTAATTTACAACTAAAAATTTATATTACAAACCCAAATTTCAGTTTACGAATGTCTACAAAAGCTCATTGCAAACCACTAGTTCATTTCCTACCCTGATCATCAAACTCCTACCTGAGCTGCCCTTGAGGTACCTACATCTCTGGGGAAATCATGGCGGGAACTTTTCCTAGTTGTTCTCCATAAACGAACCATAATTCTTCTTAGTTATCAGGGTTATATGGTATAAAAAAATAATAATGAGCCAAAAAGTTGCTCAGCAAGTAACTAAAGAGCAGAACGGTAAAGCAGTCAGTTGTGTTCGTCGTTTCTTGAAAGTATCTATTTTCTGGGAACATGGTCAACCATAGGTGGAACTATGAACAAGATACGTTATGAAACAGTTTACAATTTCGGAGGGTTAACCAATTGTGTAGTAAAGTAAATGGTTTCAACATTTAAAACTTTTCAATCATCAATCCAAAAATTGTTTTCATAAAACCATTTAATAAAAACAAATATGTGATTGAAGATTTTTCACAACGCAATGGACAATACGAGTGATCAGCCACGTAGAGTACACATACCGGACACAAGGTCCCTCGGAACTTTAAATTGGGTTCCCAATAGGCACATATTGGCCTTTAGAGTTGGACTAATCTCACTAGCCTCTTACACTATATTAAAAAAATATGTTGGACCGGCGTCACGCGGCCTTTTACGCTACTCCAATCTATAAGAATCCACATAAACCATTTAGACGAATATCATATCTCAAAACCATTCTTTTCCTTTTAAAACAAAATTACCAATCATTTGAAATGAAAAAGACTTGTTAAAAGTCTGTAATCATATATAAATCCATTTTCAGAAAACCATTATATGAAAGTACACTTGGGTGTAATTGCGTAACAGAATCAATTAAAATCAAGGTATCAAGTCTATATTTCCTGGTAACAAGTATGTATTAAGGAATTGATTAGGGTATATATAGTATAAACAATTTACAAGGCTTAAAAGATACAATAAATTAAAGTGAACATGATGACAATAATAGGTACAATAGTTTATATAGAGAACAAAGGTGGCAAGAAAGGGAAGTAGGGTTACCTGCCTTACAAAAGTTTTCCCAAAAACTGTTACTAAGATCCTACTTCACAGATTCTCTATGATCCATTCGTTCGTAGAGCTATTTACTCGATCGCAGACATTTTTGGAACACCTCTAACAAATGGACATATAATCAATTTTGAAAGAACTTATTGTCAACCTCTTTCAGATCTGAATCTATCTGATTCAGAAGGGAAGAACTCGCATCAGTATCTCAATTTCAATTCAAACATGGTCTTGCCTTTACTATGCCTTACCACGTCTCTCAGATCTATATAAAAATAAAATATACTACTATAATATCTTTCTAGACCATATCCCTATTCTACAAGTCTAACTACCCTTGCGTTATCCTAATATAATAACATAATACTAATATAAATAAACAGATAGTCACACAACATAAAAATATATATAATACACCTAAACAAGTAGTCATAAAATTTCGACAAAGGTTTCTCTGCAATGCGACAATACCATAGGCAAATAATCAACATCAACCACATACACGAATAAGCCATATAATCAACTCCCAATTGTATAACCAATTTAACACTACAGTGCTCCTTTATTCAATCTTTTAGCATTGAAATACCTAATAGCATCATAAAACATACAATTCAAGTAATTGGAATAGTATAACATATTAAAATACCTAATTCGAATAGAGTATGCAAATTAACCCTTTAGTTCGAATGAGCAGCCTCTCATTTTAATAATTCAAAATAAATATTACAAATAAAACAATTAGCAAGTACAACACATCCAATTCCAATCTATCTTCCAAAATCAAGTGAGGCAGACCATCAAATTCAAACAACTTTAAATGCCCATAATACAACACATATATGGGTTCAAGGATACGCAACTAATAATCATACCCCACGTAACTCATTAATTCTAATCAAAACCAACTAACTCAAATACATTCCACTTAGACTATTAGCCTCATCTGTATCATTCAATACTCCAAATTTCGAACATATACTTCAAGTTTATTCAAAAAAAATATGAATAATGACATCTCCCTATCATGAAATTGCTATACTCCACTAAATTTATATATAACAATTACCACGACCAATAATCCACTCCATTATAACTTCACAATTGAATTTGGACAAACAAGTAAGTTGAAAGTTTTGGATCCCAAACTAAAATTTTAAACAGAATAAGAAAATTTTCCAAATATGACGTGCAACTAGTAACAAAGCTTAAATATACTTTTCATCAAACAAGAACAAAACTAGTATTTGCTGATTCAAATATATATACGTCGTATGATTCAGGAAAAATGCCGAATATAAACGAAACCTTAGCATGCATGCAATTATTCAAATCGACCATTAACTAACAACGAAGCTTGATTCTGCTGACTTTCTGCATGTGATCACTATCAATGCTTTTTCAAAATCATGGTTTACATATATGCACGTAGCAGGAGTCCAATCCACAAAGCAAAGGTGAACCTTGACTCTTGAGTATGCAAATTATCAAGATGACTAGTATATCTAAGGTTGCTTCTCTTTCAAAAGAAATGTATGCTTGCTTAGCAAAAAAAAAGGGAAATGTATGCTTGACTTTAAAGTTCAAACCTGTCCTTTCATGGTTGACCCAGCAAAAAAGTGAAATCAAGATTATTCAATAATTAGCTACGGATAAAAATCCTGGCTGTGATGGTTTCTTATTGCCGTCTTCTTCATGTAATGCTAGAGGAACCAAATTTGATCCCGACTGAGGTTCTAAATGCAACCATGACAAGACATTTTCATATATTTGTGCCTGCCTGATCATGATTCATGCATCACAAATGCTTTTGAGATCTTATTAGGGACCCAATTCAATTTGTAATATTTAGCTTAACACTTCTTTTGGGTCTCATGGTTAGGTCAAATTGTTAAATGCAAGTGCTATCACCTTATTTCACTGATATAATCACATTCATAAAATGATCAACCTCTATTATAAGTTTGGTTCCAAAGGCTGCCCATGCTTCCCACACGAGGGACTTCTGACCAATCCCAGGTTATACTACCTTGTATAACTGTGTCTCAAAGTAGTTGACAAGCAGATGTACACGTATCATGTTTTCAAATATCAGGCACAATCAAGTTGCCTGTTCATTGCATCAGTGACATTACAGAAGCCTTGGCACAGCAGACTGGACTCTGGAGCATCCTTCCTAATCCTAGATGCTTAAAAAAAGGATTTAGCCCAAGGTTTATCATCTGGATTACAACTACCATGTTCTTGGTGAAGATTGATTAGTCTCTTGTAAGGTACTTCCCAAGCAAGTGGCCTTCATCTTCAGAACCCAAAACCTGTTGGTAAATTGCATAATATACTTGCTATTTCTCCAAAGGGAGGGTCCTCGGTATCACTTTAAAGTTTGTTTAGCAGATTTTTGCAAGACCAAATGGAATATTGATTCAAATAGAAGGTTATTGAAACTTGGATCTTTGTCAATCAAGTTCATTGGTTCCATAGCTGGTAGGGGTTACTTACTTTCACTGTGGCATGATCCCTGGCTGCATGGTAAATTTACACCAACTGAATTTACAAAGGCTACCACCTCACACACCCAGTTGGATTTTAAAGCTACAATCAGCATCATCATTCTGGGGAATGGAAGGACCCCTCCTAATCATTTAAATACTACTGTTTTAAATATGTCATAGAATAACTTTCCCCGAAGATCAGATGAAATCATGTGCCTTGGTAGGAAATATGTTAGCAAGGCAAAGAAAGCCCCAAGGCTCTGTCATTTGACTACATTTATTCAAACTGTAGCTGTATAATCAATTATCCATATGTACACCATTTGAAAACACCAGACAAAAAACGAGGGGGGGAAATTGACAATGCAGCATGAAGCTTTTCAAATATTCTCTCGTGATCCAAGTACCACGGTTAATAGTCCAAGCAGCAATAATATTATTTATTAATGTTATATATATCTGCATAGGTTACAGATGGAACAACTTATAGATGAACTTCCTCTTCCAGTATATAGAATTTCAGTGGCCTTTTCACTTCAATAGCAATTTGTCACATCATATAAAAACCTCATATGCAAGTACTGATGGAAATAATTTCAAAGACATGTTTCGCTATACCGCGTATTTCTTACCCTGTTTGATACAAGAAAAAAGCCTAAAATATAATGCCTCATATCTCAGAATTTCAACTTATTACTTTGGAAACTACTCCGGCACCAACAGTTCTACCACCTTCCCTCAAAGCAAACCTTTGTCCTGCAAGTAAACAAGCAATATATATTAAGACCTCGATTTCTTCATTCTCCGTGATTCTCTAAAACAAATTAACAAAATATTACAAACAGAAGAAAGAAGATGGGTAACTGGAAAGGACATGATATCATTTTCTTATAAGAGAAAAGCAAGTAAAAGCATAAACAGGCTAAACATAAAAAATTTAGTAGCACGACAATTTTACTTGCTTTGGAGAGAAAATGCAATGCAAGCCCGTCTCGTAAAAAGAACTGGAGTACCATAAATGATAATATATAGAGTAACTTAAACTCTGAAAAGATAATTGATCACTTCATATTATAGTGAAATCCAGACAAGTATGAAGCATAACGATAACATAGCTTGTCTTGCACTGGAACAAACATAAATGAAAAACAGCAACCAATTTTGTCCCTTTTTTTAATCCAGCTAAAATTTGAAAAGTGATACCAATCAGACAAATATCTGCTAATAGAATATCATAACTAATAAAGACATCACAAGTATAATAACGGTTTCAATCTGAAGAGTTTGAACATACCTGCATCAAGTGGAACTGGAGTTATTAGCTCAAAAATAGCAGTCACATTGTCCCCAGGCATGACCATCTTGACATCTTCAGGCAATTCAACTTTACCGGTAATATCTGCAGTTCTCAGGTAAAACTGGGGCCTGTAGTTTGAGAAAAAGGCAGTATGGCGACCACCCTCGTCCTTTGTCAGGACGTATATTTCCGCCTCAAACCTTTTGTATGTTTTCACAGATCCAGGCTTTGCAATCACCTATTTTAGCAAAGGTAAATCAGAAGATAGTAAAGACAAAATGAAATTTTTTCAAGATCCAACTTTACTTTTCAACACAATAAACCAATAACAGCTTTGTACATTTAAATCTTCAACTGATAATGGAGTGAATTCTCTAAAACAGTCACTGACAAGAAAATTGTTGATTTCATTATATGATGCAAAGTAATAACAAACTTGCCAGTCAGTTTCAAGATTCTAGATATTACAGGCATTCCACAAATATATATATATTTAAAGAAGCACAATACATGCAAATGAACATACTCAATATACTAAACAATGGCATACAACTGATACCACTCTGTTCAGATGTTAGTGCATCCACTCACTACACAATGGTACTTGATATCTAGTATACAAGGGAGCCCTTATAGGGAAAAAAAGAATATTCAGAATTAAAATTTGCCTCTATTCAGTTAGACAAGTCAACTTGTATTTAAGTTCATGATGATAGTAACATAGTTGAATTGTTAAAATGTTGCAACCCACCTGTCCTCGTTGAATATCATCTCTTTTTAACCCTCGCAAAAGAAGTCCTACATTGTCACCGGCCTAGTAAAATGAAAGAACTTGAGAACATAATTATAAATTTAACTGACGCTCAAAGAGTACAAGTCGATTGCTTACTTCCCCATGATCCAATATTTTCTTGAACATCTCGACACCAGTCACCGTAGACTTTAAATTACCCTACATATCATGATCAATGCAAGAAAGGAAAAAACTAGGCAATCTAAGATCATGTATATGTAAAATTAAAGACTGAACATTAGTACATGACTCAGAAACTTACCTGCATGAGTCCTAAGATCTCAACATCCTCACCAACTTTAATTGTCCCTTGTTCAACACGACCAGTGGCAACAGTTCCACGCCCCTGATATAGACAAATGTAAGTATGTAACCGAAAAAACATTGGTTTCACGGTATTAAGGATAGAGAAACATATCCTTGTACAGATAAAAAGATACAATAATAAACCCTCACAAGCACATAGAAAAGAGAAGAAATTAAGATAAATATGTGTAAAGAAATAGTTAGCAGGAGATGATTTAACATATAGAACTGCTAAACTAATAATATCATTGAACAAGAGGGGTTTCATACCAAAATAGGTGTAATAAACATACTAGTCACACCTAAAAATATCTACTTACAGCCTCATTAGTGTAATGAATCTTGATATTGTATAATACGTAAAGTTTACTTTTAAGACCGTGTAAACAGTTTGATACACTTTTTCAAACTAAATTACTTTTTCAAATATGCAATAAGCCACTTTTTACCTGAATTGAAAAAACATCTTCTATAGGCATCAAGAAAGGCTTGTCAAGTTGGCGGACAGGGTCAGGGATGTATTCATCTACAGCGTCCATTAATTTTAGTATAGACTTCTTTCCTATTTCTTCATTTGTACCCTGTAAAGCTGACAAGGCTGAACCTCGGATAATTGGGATGTCATCTCCAGGGAACTTATAAAAGTTGAGCAAGTCTGTAAAAAAAATGGCAGCACTTATCAGTTATGATAGTTGGTGATATCACCAAATGAATATTTTTTCTATCTAATGTGCAGAATAAAGTTTTTTACATGTAAAGAGTAAAATCTAGAAGGGAAAAAGGATATACCTCGGAGCTCCATCTCTACAAGTTCCAGCAATTCAGGATCATCAACGGCATCAACTTTGTTCAGAAAGCAGACAAGTGATGGCACACCAACCTGCACAAGAAAGAATAAACACCATACTCAAAACTGAACTGGCAACAGTCATTTCAAACAGCTTTACAGGCTTCTATAAATAGACAGCCACCTGGCGTGCAAGCAGAATATGCTCCTTTGTCTGTGGCATAGGACCATCGGGGGCAGATACTACCAGAATACCTCCATCCATTTGAGCAGCTCCAGTAATCATGTTCTGCAACCAAAAGAAGTTCCTTACAGATATAATCGGAACATGAGACAAACAGTACATAAATCACACACTTCAAAATAATTTTTCCTACAAAAGGAGATGATGATTCCTAGAACTGTCTCAATATAGTGAGTTTAAGTACCGAACAAAATTATATTCTTCATAAATGACTTGAATATATAGCTTACTTTAACATAATCGGCATGGCCTGGACAATCTACGTGGGCATAATGCCTCTTGGCCGTCTCATACTCAACATGGGCCTGACACACAATAATTTTATTAATCAATGTGCCGATACAGGATCATCAAAATTAAGCTAAAAAAATGTTCCAACCGTGGCAATTGTAATTCCTCTTTTCTTCTCTTCTGGGGCCTTGTCAATTTCATCAAAGGCAACAGCCTTGGCATTTCCTTCCTCAGACAACACCTAGAGAAGCAAAACAGCATGCCTTAGCAATAAATAATTAATATTTCACAACATGTGTAACACTTATATTTATAAGTATCAGACAACTCTAAAGACTTGGACCTCAATAATAAAGCAATAATGATATTCCTATATCACAAAAAGAGCAGCAACAGGCAAGATAAAGTATCAGAGATCCACACCTTTGTTATTGCTGCCGTTAAAGTTGTCTTTCCATGATCAACATGCCCAATCGTACCCACATTGACGTGAGGTTTTCTGGAAGTAGTCAAACGTCAATTAGATGAGATATCCAAGTTACAACTAAACCATAAAACAATGACTCCCATTATCATATGTTAAAATTAAATAAAATAATTAAGAAGAATTATAGCTTCCATAATGTCACTTAAGTTGCATGTGCAAAACCACTTTTACAAAGTATTTGCAATTCATACGCAATTACAATTGTACAATGGCTTGTAGATATCCTACACCCATATACAAAGAAAACTATCCTTTATCATCAACATAACACACATTCATTTTGCAGATTTCAGACACTCGATCATGTCACATAAAAAAAGGTAAACATCAAACATATTCATACTTTGTTAAAAGTGTCGAATGGATATCATATTTTAATTACAAAAATGCAAGTCTCTATAGAAAAACTAGAACGAAGTACACAAGAATTATACTCCAAAACAAACTCTTACAAGCATAAGTAATCCAAAACCAATGTCACATATCGAACAACAAGTAACGTTTCTACCACCAGTCCAAAGCTTACAAATTTCACTAAAATAAACCAAAATTGCCTGATAATCCTTTACAACATATACGCCCTCCCCTAGCTTCCGTCTCTCCCTCTTAATGTACATCACAAAACACAGATAAACTTTACAAATTCCACCAACACCAAGTTCATGTTTCTACACAAAAACTCGCAATTTCCGCAAAAACAAGGCATTTCTTACACTACAATAACCAAATATCAAAAAGTTCACAACTTTATTAATAAAAAAAACACCCAATCTCAAAAATGGTGTCCACAAGTACTCTAAAATCAACAATAACAACACAAACCACAAATACAATAATCTAATCACCGTATAAACACCAAACAAAGATACATACATAAAACAACTATAAGTGCATATATATTGAAAAATAAATCATGGGTATTAACTATTAAGGATTAAAGATCGTACGTGCGAGTAAAAGTGGCCATGGATCTCCCCCAAGGAGAAGAAGAAACGGCGTCGTTTGGGATAACACAATGAGAGACATTAGAAGCAATAGATCCACGACAAGTACATGAAGATTGGTTAATGAGTTGGGGAGTGAGTTGAAGAGCTAGTCGCCTCGAGTTTGGATTTCTCAATGCTACAGACGCCATTTTACAACAGCTCAGAGTGTTTGGGGTTTTCACAGGGTTTTAGTGTCTTTTTAGGTCAGTGATGCGCAACACTAGGGTAAACACTCTACGATGTCGTTTTAGGCGGATTTATGTCCCAAAATATTAAGGTTTTGGTGCTATTTATTCTTTTTTTTTTTTAATGATTAAAATTGTTTTTTTTTATTTCGACATCATTAATACACATTTGATAAAGATATCACATAATTTTTTTAAAAAAAAATTAGCACTAATGGGGGTGAGAATTGTTGGATCCAAAAAGAGACTTTCTATAATTTCACCCTAGGGAGGTAGGTTAGCTCATCTAGTATTATATTGGCCTTTTTTGAAAAATATCAAAAAAAAAAATACAAAAATACGATTTTGTAATCGATACAATTTAATACAACTAAAATCAAGCTCAAATTTAACCACGAGTAACTTCAATTTTTTTTTAAAAAAAATACATTTGGTTACAAATTGTATATAAAAAGTTGAATTTGATTACTTTTAGTTGCAAACCGTATTTTTGGAAAAAAAAATCAAAAAATAGTAAAATCACAAAAAAGTTAAAAAAAAATAGTATTTTTGATAAATACCCTATTATATTCGGCCCAAGAAATAAATGTATTTGTTGGTGATTTTAAATATAATAATATATATTATAGATTTTTATATGTTATTAGTTAAATTCGAATCATAAATATATTTAATATCTTTAAAGTGAAAAATATTAGAAAAAATAAATTTTAATATGTGATTGACTGATTAATCCGTACCTTCAAGTTTTGCTATATACTGACTTCTGGTGCACAAAAATCCGGGTTAAAAAGTTATATTATCAAAGTTAATTGTTCTGCCTGTAGTTTCTGCTCTAGTAATAAAGTTCATGTGATTAATCTCTAACACAAAAAGTTACTGGACTTGTACCATAGTTGATGTCATTCTATTTAAAAGTTAACTGCAGCTCTTTTCTGTTCACGAATGCATCACTATCCTATTACCTTAATTTATACAACAATGTGTGTCTGATGGATCCATATTTGATGTTCCACTCTAATATTAGCTGTTGTTGGACGTGACTATAATTTTACTTTCTGTCCCTAGGAATTCTAGTGTTTCTTGTCGATAAAGAGACACCAAAACAAAGTGCATGAAACAGAGGGTGCAGATTCGGGGATTCTCTGTTTCCAGAAAATCTTTTGATCAAAGGCGTTGCATATCAACTAGTAATTTAGCGATCAAATGTTCTTGGTCTTTTTTCTAATTTCAAGGATTAGAAATTAGAAGGTTCACTTCCTTTACGACAATTTAGTTTAGTATTCAATCCCTGTAAAAACTTGCAATTTGGTAGAGTTGTTGTGGTTGTATTTCACTGGTGTAGATTATTCCAGTTTTGATTTGATTGCAATAATGGACTTCTGAGGCACTTCTGGGAATCTGATTCTTCTGCCTAATGTTGAAACTAACTCATTTGGAAGCACTTTACAATTCATTTATTTTCTCTTTGAGAAGAGATATGCGTGTGTTGTGTGCAACAGCTAGGGCGTGTTGAATCATTGCGTTGGCATTTTTGCCATACCAATCAGATACTTTAAAGAAAAGAAAGTTGTAAAGTGGAATATGATCCTGAACCAGTAATCTACTTGAAAATTGAGAAAAAATTTCCCACAAGATTCCTCGAATTAATTAATAACTATTATGGAGTTTCCCCCGACTTCAAAGTCTGCGTTCCTACTAGGAAAACTCTTTGTTACTCTCTCACTCTCTTTATTTTACAACTTAATAAATAGCATAGAGTGATCATTTGTTAATCATATCAATACCATTTTGTATATCTGTGTTTCTAGTGCCTGATCCTATTAGCAAAAAATCCATGGCAAAGAACCAACGCAGCCATAAATCTTCGGTGTGTGGAAAACTTTACAATGCTATCCGCTGGTGTATACACAGCCCAATGCCCTCAAGTCCTGCCCCCTCTGCACATCCTCAAACATTCCCTGTATCCGCAACTGGAAACCATGCTTCACGCCTCAAAGCAGCTGCTCGACAAATGCCAAGTTCAGGTGAGGTGATACCAATTGAGATTGATCCTCGTCTTTTGCCAAAACTGTTGAATTCCCAGGAGAATACAACCAACCATCAAGATTCTCTTCGAAAAACTGCTCAAATGCAGCCGCAGAAGAAGCTTAAAATGCAGGAGAGTATGAATGACAGGTTTACTGCATACATTAGCCGGGTTAAACACGGGATGCTGAGAACTTCATCAAATGTTGGAAGTGCAAAAATATCGTCAGGGCATGACAGCTTTGATGATAAAGTTAAGGTCAACGATCATTCGTCTGAATATATTCGTCGTGCACATATGAAGATGAAAAATTCATCAAATGTTGCTGGTGCAGGTGGTAAGAATGTCACTTTCAAATGAAGATCAAGGGAGAACTGTGGTTTATTACAATTGAAGTATAGCAGTTAAAACTAATGTGATGCTGGTGTTTTGGTTATTGGTTACTGCAAGTCTGCAACTATAACACATGACAAGTGTGCATGCATATGCATGATTTTATGTTGTTTTTTCTTTCGGGATTTGTTTGATGCCATATATAATTTTCTTGTTAAAAGCTTTCAATAAATAAACACTTTCAACTTTGCATGAGTTTTCAATAATTTTTTGCCAATGACTTTTGGAATATTAAATCTATAAAGCCCAACTGTAAAGGATGCTAAAAGCACAATACTTGTGAACTTGGGCTGAACAAAATACAGAAACTAAAATGTTCACAGATTTGAAAACTTGGGTCATAATTGTTACTGAATTGGGCCTGTATGTTTAAATTATATGATAGGTGCATAGCTTGGTCGACGTCCAATTCTGTAAAAAGAATAAATTGGATGCAGTTATATACTTCTTAATTTTTCAGTTAATATTTTATATTTTTAAAGCTTATATACATTTTTTTAGTTAAATTTTTTTTATAGAATAATGAGTTAGCTCCTTATATACATAAGGGACATTGAAGATGACTAATTTTTTATATAGCAATAATGTAAATTATAAAAATAATGGTCCCTCCTATTCTGTACACAAATTGTACTTGCAAACATTTGTTTATAAGCATCATGTTCTATATTTTATAAATAATCAAACTTGACTACAGAGTTTAAGATGAAATTAATTGACTTATATATGCAACTCACCATGATCAATGAAGTACCGGGTACACCAACTATACGTCTATAATCAACGATGTCTCGTGTCTTTGAGGAATCTTGAGAAGCTAGCTTACTGTAAATTAATATTTTTAAGACATTCTTCTGGATCTCAACATAATAAAATAATGTATATTTTATTTCGATAAATTAATAAAAATTCTCTAAATGTATGTAGTTTTCAACTTATAAAGAATCGCAAACAGTATCAGATTCCCTGAATAAATTAATCTATTTACTGCCGTTCGAATTATAGCTGTGTGGCATGACAAATGATGAATTAGGAGTTGAAATTGTAGCATGATTTTGTTAATCTTTTGCTTAATTATTATATTACAGAAATAAGAAGTCATTGTTTCTCCCTACCAAAGTAGCAAAGATCAAGTCGATGGTGCTAGGAGTTGCATGTTATTCGTTCAACAAGTTAACGTCTTAGTAATAACAACCGCGGTAGTTACATATATACTAGGATTCATTTCCGCTTGCAACCACCTGTAAGTAGATAGCTACTACTATTATTTAAACCTGCCCCGTGCGAGGCACCGGCCACTAGCCTAATATTCTTTTTTTTCTGTTATATATTTAATTTCTATTATCATTTAATTTCTTAAAATTCTTCTATTTAAATTCACCATGTAATCATCATATCAAACAAATAGCCCATAAGTTTATCGAATAAATAATTCATATGTTCAAATTGCACCTATTTAGGCACTATGAAATAATATTGGTTGGTTTTGTAATCTCATTTCGAACTTCTATCTATTGTATTCTAAAACTTTTAAAAATTAACTCTAATTTTTTACATCAAGTTAAGTCTTGAAGTCAAAGTACATTAACTTAAATATAAAAACTTAGCTACGAGTCAATCACAGGTCCCTAAAATATCATATGATACTTGAGAATAATACTCTATCTTATATATTAAAATAAAATCTACGATGTGAGATTGAGTGGGTGTTACAATCACCAACTCTGAAGTTTTATATAAATATATTTTAATATTTAAAATATTATTTTTTTAATAGTACATATATGACGTAGTTATATATTATACACGATACTAAATTTGAAATGTAAATTATTTTTGAGTACTCAACTCAAGTCTTTATATTTAAATTTAATAAACTAATACATATAATATATAAGGTTCGACTTTAAAATTTTCATTTTGATACATAAATTTAAATAATTTTTTATATATTACAAAATTTATTTTTCGAAATCTATTTATTTTAAATGATTAGTGTTTCAACTAATCCATCATATATTTTATATTATTATATAGTATCAACTATTCCATTTCTGAATCAAATATTTTATTAAATCAACTCTATATTTTCATCCAAATATATTGTTTAATATATCATATCTTATATTTAATACTGTATTTTTAATCTATCTACATATTTAAAAATATTTGGTTAATACAATAATTAAATTTTATAATAGACAATTGTATATGTAAGTAGACATAAGTTTTATATATCATTCAAGAGATATGAGTAAAAATCATTCATTATAAATAAAATCATAAAATAAAATTATATTTCTTATAGTGTAATGTTTTTACATTTATATTAGTTTTATATTAAAAATATTAAAATTAGAAAGTCTTATATTCAATGTACACTATTCATAAATTAAATCACATTACACTCGAATAAAATGACTCACACTTTTTTCGAATAAAATGACTCAAAACATCCTCTTGTCCTCCTATTATATATATAAATGATGGAGTGTAAGAACGAGTTATTCTGTGATTGTGTGGTTTATACAGTAATGTGCAAGCCTTCATATAGATCGATGTTTTTTTTTTGCTACATAAAATATTTTTGCTAAATCATATAGATCGATGTTTCTACTATATATAATGAAGATGACTCAAATATTTTATCTATTTAATGAGGATATATTTCGTCTATTGAGAGCCTGTAATGCCTCCAATAAGTCCATATATATTAGTAATGTGTTTGTATTATTTAAAGAATGTCAGAATATCTCTCTTTTTATACTATCTTTAAGGTAACTTTTAATATTTTATTATTACTTTTAATATTTTTATTATTTGTAATATATATTTCTAATAAAGTTATTTGAACTAATACTAACTTATAATAATAACAAAAGTTACTTTTATTTGTAAGTGATGGAAATATTTTTAAATAGAAAATGATTTTTTTCGAATATACCAAATGAGCCCTATATGATGTGGAAAAATGTTAAAAACTCCAAAAATTATCTCAAAATTTGTAATCTGTGTAATCAATAATTTTCGTATAATAATATAAGACCACGTGCATACGCTCACCAATTAAAATAAATCATATGTCATGTCATGTGGTAAAACAATTTGGGACAATATTTGGGATACTAGCATTACTCATATATTCCAAACCATCCACATTTTATGGTGATATGGAAGGATATTTAGTAGGTTACAAAATTAATGATCGCAACAGTTTTTTTTGCAATACTTAAAAATTTTGATTTTTATTGATAATATATTTTTATTTTATGCATAATTTAATTTAATTATTTAAAAAAACAACATTACTCTTGAAAAATATTCAATGTATGATAATTTGAGTTGCATATAAAGCAAACTAGCTTTTGATTAGTATTTGCGTATAATATAATGCAACACCAGTTCATTAGTCAAAGTAATGTATCTTTTTTTGGGTTTAATAAAGAAACAGATATAAATTTTGAATAAATTAGTGATGTGTCGTATTTATGTGATTGTGATTTCGCAATGTACAGGCTGCTTAAATTCGTTAGTCAAAGTTAATATATTCCAGATACATGGGCGAAGCTGCCCCCGGGATCGTTACGGTGCACGCACTTAATTTGTCTAAACACTGGCCCCTCAAGCTTAATAATTATGCGAAGATCTTGCTTATAAATCACAGAACTTATTTCATTTTCGAACAATATGGCCCCTCAAATGGCTCCACATTTGAAAAGTGTAGAGATGGCTACCTAATGTATACTGTAACTTCGTATCATTCAGAATACAACTATTTTACCACTTGTATGTATTCAAAATTAAGGATGGATCGGCCGACAATTCGAATCGATCTTACTTAACCTCTCGCTATTGTTCAATAAAAAAATAATAGTGTAAATTTATAGATTAATAGAGTGTTACACTAAATAAAATTTGATCAAATCTTTTCTCCGGTCCTTGTACTTCTTCTGCCTATTATTAGAGAATGTTGGGATGTCTCACCAACCATGATTCACGATTAGAGAGTGTTACAATTGTTAACATGTCCGTGCATGCAACAATGCAACTGCGTTGTGTTATGTTATGTACTTGTTGTGTTGCTTCCATTTCAATCAAGTACAATCTGTACTTCCATAATTTCTCATAAACATTACTCAATTTTCATGATCCTGTGACTTTAAACTGAGTAAAATCATAATTTTGTTTTGTCAGGTCCGATAAAAGTCTCCGCCAAACACTACAAACCACGTGGAAAACTTTATAAATAATCATAAAAGAACAAACTCCAAACTATATAGTATTTTGGTGGATCCAAATTCCAAAGGCCACAAATTATGGACAACACTTTAATGTGTACAGTACCACAAATTATTCACTTACCCTACCCCCAAACATTCCCTTATGCTTCACTTTTTCTGTCCAAACACGCCCTTAAGCTAGTCAATTCCATTTCGACTTTTCCACGTATATTATTTCCCCTCACTCGTGAATTGACATGTTACCACCACGTGGATCCCACGCTTACGGACATAAACCCTAGTCACATGAGCTATATCTATACTATTATATCTTGTAATAAGAGTAAGATAGATTTTATTCAAATACTACCGAACCTCACATGATAGATTCTTAACAATTATAAAATATTACATATTAATTATTTATATAGTTATAATTATTATTAAAATTCCTAATAACTATAATTTTTCTTAACTCGCTTCAGATTATAACTCAAATTATATTAGATATCTTAGTAATATATAAATTTGAATTTAAAAAACTATTTTGGCATTAAATTAAAAACAAAATTCGTAATTATTGTGCTACTTACATGTCACATATTGTTTGGGCCATATTTTGAGTTTCAAAAGTCAGAATTGAACGATTTTACGGCCCACGGGAAGCTTACAAAATTATCTATAATTTTGAGGTGGTCCAATATCAAATATCCAATTAGAGTAAACCGTAATCTAGACATAAAAGAGAATTACGGATTTTTATCGGAGAATTTTATTCTATTTAAGAAACCTTTTTATAATTAATTTGAAACATTAAAATACATTTTATATTAGATTTATATAGAGACATAGCATATATCTGACACTATTATGTATTATTATTACATTAAAGTGAAGATAATATTAGGGATTTACATACAGAGAGATGGAGAGATGGAGGGAGACCGCGAATTTTTCTCGTGTGAGATGGAGGATTAAAGTTTTTCTAGGCTAAATTTATAAGGAGAATCAGTTATACTTACGGAAGAAATTATTATATTAAAAACTCAGAAAACTTATTAATTTATTGGTTTAGGTTGAATTGAAAAAATCATATTTTTTAAAATAATTATTTAAGTTTCTCGGCTAAGAGTTCAACCTTAAGATATTAAAAACACATTCTACTTTGTTACTATATTATATATAATACTATATTAAAAACATGTTATCACATACTTTGAATCATGCTATTTAATAAATATAATAAATCAAATTAAAATAATATAAGTTAATAAATATTAATACATTTTTAAATTTTAAATAACTGAAGATTATTGTTAACTATAATTAAAAGTCATTTATATTTCTAAAACAATGTTATTACACAGGTTGAATTGTCATAACACACATTAAGTACTAATGTGGAGTAATATATTTGGTTCAATAAAAAATATGTCATATATTAGTATGAAAAAGTGAGATGTAAAAATTATTATGACGGTAATTGTTATGTATCATTTTATTTTTTAATATTAGCTTAAAGTTTAAATCTCATTAACAATATATAATAATATCTATTATTTATTGATGCAAGGTTTAGATTATATATATTATATAATTATTTATAAATTGCAATTAATATTATATTATTGAAAATCTAATAACATAAAAAATTTATTCAAATGAATAATTATATTAGCATATTATTAACAGATACATATATATTATATCTCATATACCATAATATCTATTAAATTTTTTATAAAACATAATACAGATCTTATCAAAAATATATTTAAATTTAATATGTATAATCTTAAATATATTAAACATGTATTTGATATATTAAAAATTCATGTGCATAATATTTCGAATCACAAAAATTTATATATTTATATATTAATAATATAATTTATATTTTGTGCGATGTACATATTTATTTTTAATATTTTATTATTTATATTTAATCCAGTTGATGTAAAAATATATAATCTAAATAAGTTAAAAACTAATATAATTATAATATATTAAGACTTTTTAAAATTATAAAAATATTGATAATTTTAAAATAAATAATTTAATTATTAAAATAAAATATATGTGCATCACACGTGTTAAAATCTAGTATTATTAAAACTGAAAGATTAAAAATTTGGTGGTTCTTGGTCGGTATTTGAGGCCGGACTGAATAGTTATTATTGGGCTTAATTTTCAAACAGTAATTTATTAACTAAAATACATCTCACATTTGTCTCCTAAATAATACACATCTCTAAACAAAAAAACATAAAGATTATCTTATTAAAATATAAATAAAATATATGGAATATTATATAAAATATATACATATAATATTAAATAAAATTATTATTATTATTATTATTATAAAAATAAAAATATATTTAAATTATATATAAAAATATTAAAACAATTTGATTCGTGCATCGCACAGGATATAAACTAGTATTTCTTATTTTGCAAAATAAAAAAACTATATAGCCCACCTAAACGCTCCCCAACCAACCTCCATTTTTTTAATATAATAAGTCGCGCTTCGCAGCTGCATTATAATATATTTTTAAATTAAAAATATCTAACAAATAAATAATTATAATATATTATATTCCATAAATTAGTTAAAACACTATTTATGATTCTAAATCAAATAATAATATCAAAATATAAATATGTATTATAATTCATAACTTATTAATTTGTTATGATATATTATTATAGATCAAGTATCTCATAATATCTAAATAAATATTAATAAAATTATGAGAAAATTAGAGCATATATTTTAAATTTTAGTATATGTAAATTTATAATATTTGTTTTGACAAAATATTTGAGAGTATATTGGTGTCGTTAATACATGTTTCAAACCTTTAATTATATTAGAATATATAAACTTAAATTCAGTAGTATGTAGATAATTTATTCTTCCAAATTTTTCTAACAATTATACATAGAAATAACGTTAAATTTATACGATAGTGATCTATATCGGCCAGTACTTACAATTATTTTTAAATTTTAAAGGTTAAAATTGTGATAACACGTTAAAGGTATACTTGAAATCCAAATCTAAAATTTCGGATTCGATAAAATCCAATCAAGTCAGAATTGATCGGATATCTATTGGATCGGATTCTTTTGTCATCCCTAAGTTTCACATATTGTATGAGAAAGCTTTAGGGTCCTCAAATCTAATTCAGCATTTACTTCTCCTTGCTCTTTCCCTGTAGGAACAAACAATAGCTTAGAGTAAAATTTAACATTCTAATTCATTATTACATGATAATAATTTAATTAATATTAATAATTAAAATGTTAATTTTACCCCTCTTTTATCCACCAATAACTAGTATCAATAATTATTTTATCTTTCATTTGAAAGATTTTTAATATATCATTTTGTAATTTATTAAATAATATTGAATAATTATAATATTCGTTATTATCAATTGATACTCATAACAAAGTCAAAAATATCGGTTAAATAATGTTTGTAAAGAGTAATATCTTGAAAAGTGAAATTGCATTTCAAGATACAGAGACTCCTAGATATTATTGTATAAAAAATTATCTCTAGATGTATCTGTATAAGACCATCTGTAATTATAAATATTTTATTTTAATTTTTACACGTTCAACAAAAATAAAACAAACACTTAAACTAATAAATACAAAAAGTCAAAATTATATATGTATGAGTTAAACAGACAAAAAGTTATGGTACAAGATCTCCTTCAATTGCAAATCCTATCTGTTAGGTCCAAAGTGTTGTAGAGGGGGGTGAATACAACTGTTTCGAATAATGAGAGAAAATGAAAATAAATGCAGGTAATAAATGATGACACAGAATTTCAAGAATACATCATTATATTCATTGAAGGATTTGCTACAACATTCATAAAAGCATCATAATCAGTTGAACAATAAATACAGCAATTAAAGATTGATTCAACTGATTCTCTCTCACTTTCTTTTTACAGTAAATGCTCTCTTTTAAAATATACTGTAGAAAAATACAGAGATTGCTTAAAAAGTCTTTTTACAAATAAAATAAAGTGCTGCTTTTATAATGTCGTGTAGACTTGATCTTGTCCTTTTTGTGTACGTGGCCCAATCAGGACTAGTCAACAAAAAGTACTTTTCAACCACTCTGGATCAACCGTTCACAATAAGCCACTTGTCCCTTGAACATTAAATGCTACATATCGACCCGCATCTCGATCTCGGCCTGGACCCATCTCGATCTCGATCTGTGAAAATCTCGATCTCGATCTGTGAAAATCTCGATCTCGATCTGTGAAAATCTCGATCTCGATCTATGAGAATCTCGATCTCGATCTTTGAGAATCTCGATCTCGATCTATGAGAATCTCGATCTCGATCTTTGAGGATCTCGATCTCGATCTCGATCTGCCGTGGATAGAGATTTGCCTTTGCAATGTTTTACTTCAATTATAAATCTCGACCCGCATCTCGATCTGCTGTGGATCGACATTTGCCTTAGCAAATATGCACTCATCCAATGTTGACCTTCTTTAGTGACTAATTGAGGATTAACCTTTATGAGCAAGTTTCCCTAGTTTCTTCAATTTCTTTTCCTCACTCAATTCAAATGAGATCTTCTATTACTGACATGAACTTGCCTCCAATGTCCTGACACTTGATGCAATGGTCTGGTTCATAAGTGACTAGTCTTGTAGGGGTTCTTGCTTCTGAATGTCAGTTCTCATTTGTTGATTAACCTTTACATTATCCAGATGTTGATATACATTACATGAAATCACTTTGGTCTTCTTGATACTTCTTTGACATTAATTTGATTCTCCATTAGATAAGTTAGGGCATGAGCAATACTGAGATTGAACTTCTTCTCACTTATGCATCCTTGATTAACCAAATTAGTTACTTGTAGTTACCAAGTATCATTACCATTTCTTCAGTTGATTGATTCCATGTGCTTCTTCAGTTTCTCTTGTTTTGCTGTTGTTTTATCTTTTCTCTAGTTGAGTTACATAGTAATTAAGTGTTACAAGTTAATACACATATGCCTTTCACTATCTATCGAAATTTTATTGTTATTTCTTCATTGCAGTTTAGTTTTATTTTACTTAATTGCTTAAAAATGAATTTTTTTTGGAATTGTATTTAATTCATCTTTTACGAATTCCTTAACTGATACTAAATAATAATAAGACTCGTACCAGGCTCATTAATTATATTATAAATACCAAATTATAATAATTAATTTTATAACTTGAGTTATAATAAGACTAGTGTCTGTAATACTAGTACCAAATTTTATATATAGCAACTACATTAGAGTAAATGTATTATTAATTATATTATAAAAATACCAAATTATAATAATTTTAATTTAATTGAACCATTTATTTATATTAAAATTTGTTAATTTGAATTTATACTTGAGATATAATCTTGGATTTGATAAAAAGTTATACATATATATATAAACATATATTTTTAAAATATTCTTTATTAAAAAAGTGTATCCAATATATTTTTTTAAATAAATAAAGAATATTTGATACTGTGTAAAGATTCTCATTTTATATTTGAGTTAGAAATTGGAGATGGGAAATTGATTTACATTTTATAAAGTAGATGATTAATAATAAATTATTTATCTCAAAGTGGAATTAATTAGTCGTAGTTAATTTAGTTGTATATATGTAATATATAAGTTTTTTTCTAAACTAAAATGATAAGGAAAATTTGACTTTTGTATATTTTATTTTTTTATTCATTTGTTGGTGCAAAATTTGAAATCCAAATTAAATTAGAGTATATTTATGTTTCGCGCGTGTTTTTAAATTTTAATTCAACCGTTGTACGTATATAGCTACATTTTTATGCATTTGTTGGCACGCATTTTAAAATCCAGATTAAATTACGATATATATTATTTCGCGCGCATTTTTAAATCTTAATTTAACCGTTGTGTATTTATATTTATATAGAAGTTGTAGTTAAATTTAAATAGTTAACCCAAAATTTGTTTTTATATATTTGTTGGCGCTAATTTTCAAGTCCAGATTAAATCATAATATATTTATATTTCGCGGTATTTCTAAAACTTGATTCAACCGTTGTGTATATATATATTTATATAGAAGTTTAATTTAAATTTAAATAATTAACACAATTTTACTTTTATTATATATTTCGCGCGTATTTTTAAATCTTGATTCAACCATTTTTTATAGTATATATAATTATAGGGTTGGACTCTATGAAGAACACATTTCGTTAAAAATATCACATTTTTATAAAAACATACGTGTTCTGTAAATAAAAATACAATTAGAAGTCAAAATTATGTGTAAGAAACAAATAGTGAAAAAACGTTTACAGAACACGTGTTATGGAAGTACGGAACATATTAGTTGTCCGGAGAACTAGTTCTTATTTGATTCTAACCCTATAATTATATAAACAAATTTTATTTATATATGCACAAATTTTCGAGTCCCGGTCCAAATCACGGCATATATACAATATTCCTCGGCCCATAAACACATAAAGTATTTGCCATTACATATATTCTCTGTATCATATAACATAACAGTATACGGAGATTGAGATTTTAGCCGGTTCTGTATCTATACACCAACTCAATTATATTCACTGAGATTTTTATATCTATATCTACATACAAGCCCAGAAATGACGCCGGCGGCCGGCGAAAAGTCACAGTCCAACAGAGTCCCAATGCTTATACCGGGAACAGGAACAACAACTCCTGTTTCCGGTATGACCCCTGAGTCTTTCGCTAAAGACTCGATTATTGGGTGGTTCCGCGGCGAATTCGCCGCGGCCAATGCGATAATCAACGAGCTGTGTAGCCATATAATCCAGCTACACGGCGGCGAAAGCAAAAATTATGAGGCCGCCTTCGGTGCTATATACCGAAGGCGACTCAACTGGATGCCGTTACTGCATGCGCAGAAGTTTTATTCTATTGCTGACGTGGCAAACGAGCTACGAGAGGTGGCGAAGAAAATGAGAGAGGAGGGAGAGATGGTGAAAGACAAGGTGGTGGTGAAGAAGATGGACGGTGGCGATCAGGTGGTAGGGAAGATGGACGGTGGAGATGAGGATTCCGGCGAATCGAATGAGTCACCTAAAAGTGAGATCACTGATACAAGTAAGTCATGTATAGTAATAATATATAGTACTCCCTCCGTCCCGGCCAGTTGTTATCATTTCAAAATGGGGTGTCTGGCACGCATTTTAAGGTGAATTTTAAGGATAGTTCCATAATTTATTTTTGAAATTTTCCTTTTTTGTATAAATATAGAACAATCCTATTTTTATACAAAAAAAGAATTTTTTAAAAATAAGTTATGGAACTATTCTTAAAATCCACCTTAAAATGCGTGCCAGAAAGTGAAAAAAAAGTGATAACAATTGGTTGGGACAGAGGGAGTATCATTTATTACATAATTATTATATTGTTCTTATATATTTTTTCTAATATAATTATATTAACCCGTGACAAACATTTTTTTTGATTTTCACATTTTTCGGTAATAATGTGAATCAAAATTAATATATAATTTACAAATTTTGTTTAATTTATTTTAATCGTATAAATCTTTTACTCTGTTTTTATTTTAAATCTTATTCAAAATTGGTATAGTTCTGTCCGCCTCTTCAACATAAGGGATATATTTGCATGGAAAATTGACGATTATTTTAAATGTGATATATGAGTATACTATACGTGTGATGGCAAAAAGAATATTTAATTAAATAAAAATAGTATCCACATGAATAGACTAACTCATTATATTATTTTTATTTAATTGTATTATTTTAATTGACTTTATTCCAAAATAATATTACTTTTGTGTGCGAAATAAAAATATTTGCAAGGGGACCTAAAATCCAATAAAGATAGACAGCTAATTCGAGTATAAATTTTGTAATAATAGTTGTTTAATGATATCACAACGAGTTTTTTTAGTAAATAATATTTCATTTATAGAAATCTAATCATTCTCGCATTATTTATACAAGTTTATAACTTGTGTGAAGCATTAGATAACTAATATTTAAATAAATTGATTTTTAATTTATATTTTTATTGATATTTAATATATAAATTTATGATATTAAAAATTTATGTTAATATTATATGTTCTCTTTTTATATATAAACTTATTCTATTTAATATAAATATATTATAATATGGACTCGTGTTAAAAATAAAATTTTAGTTAATATAGATATGTATACAGTTAGAGCCCATATTATAATAAGTAAAGTTATGTAATTTGAACTCATGTTATAAATATATAATTGAGTCTAAAAAGTAAAATTTTAATTAATATAGATATGTGACGACGGACCAACCAACCAAAATTTTTAATATTTAAGGTATAATAATATAGTATAGATAAACGTGACATTTTGAATATAGTGTCAATTATTAGTTCTTTTGAATATAATATTTTTTTTAGTATCATCAACGATAAGTTTTTTTTACCGTAACTGTTACAAATATATAAAAGTATTATACGGTACTACCTCTTTCATCTTCTACCTATCTGCTTGACTTTTTGCACTGAGGTATAATAGAGATACTATTATATATTGTTTTTAAGATTTCAATTTTAATAAAATTAAAGTTTATTATTTATAGTTTTATTTACAAAAATTTATTACGATAACCGCATTTCATATTTTGTGTATTTTCGTGTCGTATGTGGAACAAATTCAGGTATATTGATGTTGGGTTGGGGTGAGTATATCTAGAAAGATGAACCCTGTAGTTTGACGTTAAACAGTTAGTTTGGGGATACACAAAATACTGAACAAAACTTCCTCGTAAAGTGTAACACGACATTTCATTAAAAACTTGTACTGCTGCCTATATTACGTAGGTGCGTGTCACAAACAACTGACAGTTGTTTCTTATTTTTAACGATGTTTACAAAATTTACTGCAGTCGGTTGTTTGTTGTCGTAGCTGTTGACAAACAACTGGAGTTGGTGATTCCTAAACCCCAACTCGTTTGACTAGGACCGACTCAACTCTGATTTGTCCGATTTAAGAAATGAAGAATAAAGTACAAATGAATGGATGGTGGAGTATCATTGTTCGGACAAGTCACAGAGTGAATAAAGCTAAAAGTGCTATGTATACTACTCAAGCGTGTTTTTGAGTAAATTGGATCCTATATTGTTAAGAATAATTAGGTAATGGTTGAGATTAGAGTCGTAGATGAATCATGTTGGTTTGATAAATAGTTTGAGTACGAATTTAGTAAGTTGGATTCGATTTAAATGTTAAATTTAATTTGTGCTATATATAGAGATTTAATTGTGCTGTCATATTTGATTATTTATATTTGATGAAGTTATATATTATATCATTGAAATAATTAGTTAACGGTTAAGAGTATAGGCGTAAATGAACTCAAGTGTTAGATAAGAATTCTGAGTTCGAATTGAATAAGTTTGATTCGATTTTAATTCGATAGATAATTTGAAATTTTTGTAACATGAAAAAATCGAACTACTCGATAAAAATGCGTGTTCAAACTCGATAATCTCTTCAAACAAAATATATTTGTATCTTAATTAATGAGTGTGGCTTGATACCATAAATCTATGTGTAAAACAACTGCTTTCATGTTTTACAGCAGTAAGCGTTGCATACGGTAAAGTAACAAAGACTTGTATTTATTTTTTTGATGTAAAGGTAGAGAATTTTTTAATCTTACTTATACAGTTATACATTGCTAGTTTGAATGTTATACGATGTGTTTGCAGTTTGCTCAAATAAAAAAAAAAGTTGAGGTATGTTTGTCGACTTGAATATATGTATATATAAATTTTTGTGATAGTTTAGTTATTGTCCCTTGCGTTAGTGCTAACTTTCTCTATGCTGTTGGTTACTGTTCTGTGGTGTCCTAATGTACCCTACGTTAGTGCTGTGTCTTTGTGGGTCTTTCTTTTTGTTTCTTTTCTTGGTCAGAATTAAAAGACTGTGCCAAACGGTAATGAAAAGGAAAGGTTAGGAGGTCTTATTTTTAGCAAATGCAGATAAGGCAACTACACTTTGGAGTAGTGAGTTTTCCAGAAGAATCTTTATTGTAAGAAGAGATAACTTGGTATTGGGGCTGCCACTGCTAAACTCTTAAGACCAGTTAGTGATCATAGGTGGTCCTTTCATTTTCATTTTTTAAGGAGAACTAGGGTGGGGTTGTTAAAGGTGCTGCAAATATGATTTAATGAAATTATTTAATCTTACCTTATTCATTGTGAAATATTGAATCACAGTGACCTGTCTTTGCAAGTGTTCCATGTGCTTGAGGCCAACTTTCTATCTAGACCAGAGTACTATCTATTTAATTTCAGGGCTAATATCAATTGTGTGATTAATAACAGTTCATTTCTTTCTTTGCTTGGTTTAAATCATATCTCATTATAGATTCAAAATGAATTAACAGTATTTTATGTTGTGCAAGTGTTAATTGACTATTCAATACTCAGCTATCAGGTGAGTTAGTGCCCGAGTGACAATTATGTTACCTTGACATTGTAGTTTGACAACACAGGCTATCTGGATTTTACTTGATTTGAATTTCCACATTGTGATTCTGATTGTTCCTTGGAAAAAATTAGTACGAAATTTTTTGATTGTTATGATATTTAATGATATTGCTAAACTCTTGTCCTGTTATTTATAACGCTTATGCTAATACACTATTCTGGCTGCAGGTTCCCAACAAATGCAGCACATGTTGCAGTACGTGGACATATGCTCTAGTCATGATGACTGCAGAGCACGCCGGGGTCAAATTAATATGGCAAAAGGGTTCGTGGCTAAGGAACCAGTCGGAGGGCAAATGGCAAGTTCTTTCTATCAGAGAAGATATAGGACTTTTTCTATTTCTTCTATATATGTAAAGAAATCAAGAAATAAATATAGAAATTAATATATATTTTATATTGTCAATCTGATTGTATTTACTTAAATCATGATTGCAGGTTAATATGGTGAAAGGCCTAAAACTTTATGATGATATATTCACCGAGACTGAGCTCTCTAAGCTGAGAGACTATGTGAATGAGCTTCGAGTTGCTGGTCAGAATGGCGAGTTATCAGGTGGATCCCGCGATTCGTGATGTTTTTATAGTTAAACTTGTTGTTTGGTTTTGGGAATATGAAGTATTGAGATATTAGAGGACACCTTCGGTAGGTTTGCTTGAAAAGGTTTGCCCGTTCATTATTTATTTATCTCTGCGAGTAATTGTACTTACAGTTACTTACCCTTAATAATCATGTAAAGCAAGTCCACTTAACTCATTGAAGCATTAATATTTATTCATAGCTAGACCTCATGTACTTGGTAAATGGTGATACTAGCTTCCATGTATAGCTTAAAAGTCATTTTTCATTTTTACATCAAAGAACAGACATAAGTTGGCTCGAGTACAAGTGATCCTTGTTGATATTCTGTTTAGCTCTTTTAAAATTTTCAGGATCGTAATATCAGTTGAATATTTTTTGATGAATATTATTGATCTTCCTTTTATGGGCTCAAGACTTCATAGTCACTTTTTCATGTTGGCCTTCAAATCTTATGTCTCTTACATTGAAATTTTGAAATAGATCCTCTGGAAATACAGGGTGATCATTACAACCATCTATAAAATGTGTTCTTAATGATTGAGTTTGTGTGAATGGGATATAGGTGAGACCTTCATCGTGTACAATCAGGCTAAAGAGCAGCAAGTGAAGGGTGGAATTAAGAGAGAGTTAATTCAGCTTGGAGCTCCAATTTTTGGACAGATTAAGGAAGATGCTACAAATCAATGTCTAAAGAGTAAGTAAAACATTGTTTTTGAAACATATTTGGTTTGCTTTCTCAGAAGCTTTACTGCCTTTCCTGCTAATTCGGCATCCATATACTTTCTTACTGAGATAAGTTACATTTATATATGAAAAATCGCGATCTATGACAGGTCATTTAGAGCCAATTCCAGCTACTCTACATGGTGTCATTGACCATCTGGTTCAGTGTCATTTGATTCCAGAGAATAGGAAACCAAACAGCTGCATCATTAATTTCTTTGATGAGGTAATTTTTACTCAACCGTATAGTTCATTTCTCTTCTTTGGTGACGTAGTAGTTGATAAGTATGATGAAGACAATTTACACTTCTTGATTAAGGTTTTTGGAGTGTTATTCAGTTTATGTAACTTTTACCAGTAATTTGTTAATAAATTAAGAATTAAAGTTGTACTTGTTATGTAGGGGGAGTTTTCACAGCCTTTTCTGAAACCACCTCACCTGGACCAACCTATCTCTACACTTCTCCTCTCTGAGTCAGAAATGGCTTTTGGACGTACTCTTGCACGTGATAATGATGGGAACTACAAAGGCTCACTCATGCTCTCCTTGAAGGAAGGGTATGAACTAGAATACCTTAAATTTTATAAATTTGATTTTGGGCCTGCATTAGAATATAAGTTGATTACACCAGAATTGATCGCTAATAAAATTCTGGTCACACTGCAGGTCTCTTTTAGTCATGAGGGGAAACAGTGCTGATGTTGCAAGGCATGTAATGTCTTCATCCCCAAACAAAAGAATCAGCGTATCATTCTTCCGAGTCCGGATGAATGGTCATGAGAGCATATCATCACTAATGCCTCCTATGGCGGGAGCCATGAATCTATGGCAGCCTGGCTTCCCTAATGCTTATGCAGCAATGAATGGACCACACAATTTGGTTCCGAAATGGGGTGTTCTCCGAACCCCAATGGTTATGCTACCTCCAGTTCGTCCAATGGACCTCATCCCTAAAAGGATGTCATGTGGTGGCACTGGAGTATTCTTTCCCCAGAATGTTAATAACTCAAGAAAACACACAAGGCATCTGCCTCCCCGTGCTCAGAAAGGAAGGTTTCTTGCACTTCCTTCAGTTGAAATACAAAAACCTGAAGTCGCTACTGATTCTGACATGATAAGCATCGAGGGATAGTAGTCCAAGTTACTATGAGTGAGGAACGGAGGCATAGACGATACTGTCATTCATGTCATGTACTTGTTTGAGAGCTTCATATAGTGTATGAGGAAGCGTCAGGGTCCTCAAATCTAATTCTGCCTTTACTTCTCCTTGCTCTTTCCCTATAGGAACATACAATAGCGTAGAGTAATGTCGGTTGTTATACCTTGCTGAATGCAAATCTTAATCGTGCGCTAGAGATGGTCAAGTTTTAAGTTAAAACTGTGTAGTAGCCCCTAAAGAGAGGGACAAATTTGTGTCAAGTTTTTCTTTAGAATTTTAAACCAAGTTTTTGTTTAGAATTTTAAAACTATATTATTCCATTTTAAGGAATATAAAGTTCTTTTAGAAGCTCTGATGTGATTTAATGAATCTCCTTAAAAATGAGTTAGCACGGAATTTTGACTAATCTTTGAACTATGGAGTTGTCTTGTCCCTATGCTCCATGTAGGCTGTGGATAATGACATGGTTAAGTCAATCAGGTTCATCTATTGTTCTAGTTTAAGCAGATACTTGGCCAGAGTTGTTGTTGGTGATGGCTTATCTGCCTTATCGTTGGGGATGTATTAGCGTGGAGATAGAAAACAGTAAAGAGTTTCTTAAGACTCATGTTTCACTCAACTTAAATAAACAACAGAGGGTTTTCAGAAGAATCAAACTTGTAGCTAGTGTTGCTCGTTTTGACATCTTTCTGTTCTGACTCCCAAAACATCTGTATTGACAAGATAATAAATTTTTGGCATGAACATTACAGGCATCTTAAGAATAATAGAGTTGGAAGATACTATACAATTTGGTGTCATTGTGCTTTCAAATTTATAACATAAAGAACAAAGGAAAGTGGGGATTGCCTTATAATAGAACCATCAGAGGCTTACATATGGGACTACATAAAACCTTCATATATGTTTTCGAAATATCATTAACCAATGTTATCTCACGACTCACGTATACTCTTATTCACAATCACTGATCCACAAAATACTATTTGTAATATTACAATGACTTTAAACACACAAGTCTACGAAGGAAGGAATAAAGATGCACTTTATTATAAACACAATTGCTTTTCCAGTGTAACTGTGATGTACGACTTTGCCATTTAACGTATACAGAGGAATGCCTATCAAGAATTAGCTTCAAAAACCACAAAACAGTAAAAAAAACGTGTTCACAGAACGAATAGAACAAATATTATAACAAATCGGACAAGTGCAGTATTGCTATTTACTTAGCATTGGCTTTCTCAGGCTCATCATCGTCTTCAATATCCCAACTCAAATCCTCATCATCTACCTCCGCAACACTCAATCTCTTCCGTGTATCAGCCTTACTTGAACTCTCATCATGAGAAACTTTCTTCTCATCATTACCATCAACATCATCAATCTCGTCCCATTCAAGATCTTCCTCCTCTCTCGACAACGTCCGAGTAGGCACAACTACATTACTCTCCTTACTAGATTCACCTACATCATTCACCCCCTTCACAACCACATTCTCATCGGATTCCTTCACAACCTTCTCATCATTCACTTCAGCACTCGTCGTCCCTTCATCCTTCACCATCACAACATTCTCTCCCACTACATTCCCATCATCAACCTTCCTCTCATTACCACTTTCTTCCTTCACTCCACTACTCTCATTTCCCACTAACCCCGCATTACCCTCATCCTCCTCATCATCATCATCGACATCCCAACTCAACTCCTCCTCATCATCAACCTCAATCGCTCTCTTCACAAGCCTCTCCCTCACATTCTCCCGTCTCTTCAACTCCCACACCCTAAAAAAATACCTACACCAAAACGTCGTCTCATCAACCTCCCCCGACACAACCAACTTGACAAACATCCCCTCCACCTCACCACCCTCCCCTCTAATCCTCTCCACCTCCTCCCTCATTTCCCCCAACACAAACCCCACTTTCCACTTGTCATACTCCCCGGTATCCTCGGGATCATCAACATAACTCCCCACATCACATTGTATCGCCCTCAATTGCACATCAAATCGACTATAAACACCCGAACCACCACTCTTAACACCCACATTATTCCCCTCAATAACATCCAGATCAGCATCCGCATTCGCAATACCCTGAGAAATAATCTCAGCCGTTGATTTAATCATCCCCTGAGCAACAGAAGCACCCACTTCAATTGACCCGGGAAGCTCCTTAACGGCCCGGGTCGCAGCTTCTTTAAACAACTCGGTTTCTTTTTGTAACCCGGTTCGAAACTCCTCAAGATCACGCCGGTAGGTTTCGATCACGGATTCGGATCGGGTCGATAGGGTTTTCATGAACCCACCGAAGCTCCAAGAAGTAGTGTCCGGATTGGATGATGATGATGGTGATGATGAATTAGGGTTTGGATCTTGGATTGAATCGGGTGGAGAATCGGGCTGGGTGGATGGCGGGTCTGGATCTTCTTCTGATAATATGGATTTGAAGAAATTCATTTTGTGATTGAATTAGGAAAATTAGGGTTAGGGTTTGGGATGATGTATATATGAGATGTGATTGAATTTGGGGAAGAAATGCTGAGTTGAACAAGCCGTGTTTCTATAGTTGTTTGTATGATGATTGATGCATCACTAATGATGTACGGCATCTTATTATTTTCACTTCTAAATATCTTTATTTTCTTTAAAGGGAATTTTTCTATTTTTTATTTTATTTTAAATATTTTTGATAAATAATACTTCCTCAGTCCCCTTTTAGTTCTCTCTTATGGAAAAAAATTAGTTCGTGTTATACATTGATTGTCAAAGAATATTATTGCGTTCTCATTACTAGGAAATGTGAAATGGTAGTCAGCCAACTCACTTACACGGTGAATGACCCAAAAACCAATACACATAAATATGAGTATGTCATAACTGTTGTATTACTGTTGTATTAATGATTTGAGTGTATGCTGAGTTTTTCTCCTACAAATAGGAGTGTTCTCCCATTTTGAATGTACACCAGAAAGAAGAGGCAACAATAGAAATAAAAGAATATACTTCTTTTCTGTCATTTCTAGTTTGTTTTGTTTATATATATATTTATTTAATTATATAACACGTTATCGGCACGAGTTTTTGCCCGAGTAAGGTTTATTGACGAAGGAAGTGTGCTCGAGTAAGCATTATTCACGAAAAAGGTATTGACGAAAGAGGTGTTGCCCAAGTAAGCGTTATTCACGAAGGTTGTATTGCATGAATAAGTTCTATTTAACAAATGAGCATAAATATGGGAGACATATGCATTGCTGACTGTGCGATCACTCACATTATTTTACAAAGTCCAGAATATTTCTCAAAATTAACTAAAACTATCTCACATGTTTGGATGATTTCAGGTACATCTAGTATAATAGAAGGTTTTGAGAAAGCTAGTTTTATCTTACCAAATGAGACACAAATACACATACAAAATGCCCTATACTCTAGCAAATCTACTAGAAATCTTTTGAGTTTTAAAGATATTCGTTTTAATGATTTTCATGTTGAAACTACTAGTGAGGACGGAAAAGAATATCTTCTTATTACTTCTACTATCTAAGGTCATAAGAATATTTTAGAAATCTACTCTCGATTTCTTCCGGATTGTATGCTACAAAAATTAGAATTATCAAGTCTCACACAATCACCATTCCCAAAACTGTAGACCTAAAATCATTTACCCTTTGGCATGAAAGACTTGGTCATCCAGGAATATCTATGATGCATTGTATTATAGAGAATTCTACGGGACATCATCTTAAAAATCAAGAGGTCATGCCACGTGATGAACTTCCTTGTTCAGCATGTTCCTTGGGAAAACTAATTGTCCGACCATCCCCTGTAGAACTCCAAACTAAATCTCCAAAATTTTTAGAAAAAATCCAAGGCGATATTTATGGCCCAATTCATGGTATTAATTGATGCCTCAACTAGGTGGTCCCATGTTTGTCTACTTTCTACCCGAAATGTTGGCTTTGCAAGGTTGCTTGCCCAAATAATCAAATTACGAGCCCAATTTCCTGATCATCCTATCAAATCAATTCGATTGGACAATGCTGTTGAATTTACGTCCTCAACTTTCAATGATTACTGTATGTCAGTAGGAATCTCAATCGAATACCCTGCGCTTCATGTACACACACAAAATGGTCTAGTAGAGTCTTTAATTAAAAGACTTCGACTTATCACTCATCATTTATTATTAAGGGCTAAACCACATCAGTCTGGGGTCATGCTATACTACACGCTAGTAACATAATCAGGGTTAGACCATCTGCTTATCATAAATAGTCTTCCTATCAATTAGTTCTCGGTCAAGTACCTTATATCACTCACTTTAAGATTTTTGGTAGTGCAGTATATGTCCCTATTACTTCACCACAAAGAACAAAAATGGGACCTCAAAGAAGAATTGGTATCTATGTTGGTTTTGATTCCCCGTCTATCATCAGATATCTTGAACCATTGACTTGTGATGTTTTTACTGCTCGTTATGCTGATTGTCATTTCGATGAGTCTGTTTTCCCTTCATTAGAGGGAGATAAAGTTTTGCATAAATTAAATTATGAAATATCATGGCATGCATCAGGATGAATTCTATTGACCCACGTACTAATCAATGTGAAAATGAGGCTAAAAGAATTATTCACATGCAAAACATTGCTAATCAAATACCAGATACTTTTAGTGATTCTAGACACATAATAAAATCACATATACCTGCTATTAATACTCCAGCGAGGGTTGAAATCCCTAAATATAAATCAATTCCTGAAGAATTGGTTGATGATTCAAAGCCATGCTAGAAGCGCGGTAGACCTGTTGATACAAAAGATATTGTACCATGAAAACAGAAATTGTTTGGACTAGCCCCTGAAGTGGCAAATGTTCCAGAAAATACCCCAGTATTACCTCCTGAAGAGGTTCGAACCCCTGAAGTGGCTATAACTAAAATCCCAGAAGTGGTATTTGTTATTCCTTAGAACAATGTCAATATTTGTAGAAGGGGGGGTTGAATACAAATATTAAAACTTTTTGTGTGTTCTAATATTTGTTCTTGATGATTGAAAGAATAAGAGAATAAGTTTGAACAAATTAATGCTGAAAAATAAAACTGAACAAAGAGATTTAAAATTATTGATGGATTGGTTTTTCCATCAATATATATTTTTGCTCAATGCTCCTAGGTTAGAAGAAACCTAGCTTCGTTTTTACAAGATTAGAAAATAAATCAACTGTTCTTACACAAGTGCTCTCAAGCTTGAACAGTTGATTAAGAAATATGTCTAACTTGTATGTTTTCTAATAATGCTACTACACTTGTTTATATACCACAAGTGTTCTTTTACAATTCCTATTCTAGGATTGTTTCTACCTGCCTTCCTTTTACCTTTTTCTATTTTACAAAAAGGTTTGAAAGACAGCTTCTGATTGAGTCTTCACAGTCACCCTAGACTGTCTTCCATAGGTGTGCTTTTTGTTCTCTGGATCTTCAACAGATATTCTTTCTGTGTTGTCACACTCAATTGATAATTTGCTGTTAAGCATATCAATTGATCCATTCTTTAATCCATCAACTGATGTACTACTTCGATTGATCTTTATAACCATCGACTGATAAAAGATGTCTTATCGATTGATAGATGTTATCAATCGATATATCAGTCGATGGGTCTTCACATCAGTTGATGGTCTTCAATACTTGACTTGGCTTCTTCGATTGATCCTTCATCCATCGATGCTTCAATATCAACTGATCATCCTTCACTTGTGCAATTTCCTGTCTTCACATAATTACAATTTAACAGTTTAATTTACACATCAATTGATGATCCATATCAATCGACTCTAACATCAATTGATGAACAAAATATCAATTGATTTACACCTTATCGATTGAAATAGACTAAGTACACCTATGCTACAATCCAAATTATCAGTTGATTCAAATAAACACTTCAACTGATAAATGGTTTCCTATCAATTGATATTTATAACTTTCATATCAATTGATCAGTTACAAGAAATAAAATTTCTATGATTCTAAGATTAATGTTATCATCAAATCACATGTAGATTCCTAACAATCTCCCCCTATTTGTGTTTGTGTTATTAACAGGCATAAATCTACTTGATGATAACAAAAACCCTAAAAAAAATTTAGATTTAGATAGAATCAAGAAACTTAATTGGCACATTAATTTTGGAAGTACCAGATTGATAGATAACTCCTGCAAGCAGCTTCAATGTCTTCATAATTTAATTTAGTTCCTCTTCCTCCTTTTCTCAGCATTTTCCTTTAGTTGCCTCATGAAAGAACTTCTCAATATTGCTTCATCCCTGTCAGTTTCTCCAAGTTGCCTCATAAGGTAGTGTATTTCTTCATCTGTGATTTTGTCCAGATATTTGCAGATATCAAAGAACTTTGTGTTGCCCTCTATATCTGTAAAAATCATAGCATACTTTGGCTCCAACACCACCTTTTTGACCTGTGACTTCCATAGCTTTAGAGGTGAATCAGGTTCAGCTTCTGCCTTGGATCTTCTTAACCTTGAAATTTGTTGTTGTATCTCCTGAGCAATTGTTGTGTTGAGTTTGTACTTTCTGTTGAGTAGAGGAAGAATAGTCTTTAAAACATTGTAGCTTTGCTTCATTATCACCTTCAATGAATAGATTGTTTTCACTCCATTTTCATACTCCAACCTCATTGATTCTTCATGGTTAGAGGTTGCAGGGTGAGTCCTTACTCCAATTAATCCTTTTTCATTGATTACTGGTATTCCCTTCAAATCATAACCTTCAATTGTGACCTCCTCCTTGATTTCTTCTTGTTGACCCTGGAGGTTTTCCTGAACCACTATTTCTTGAGTAGAACTTGACCTTTTCTTGGCCATAGAAACTTTTCTCCTTTTTCTCAAAGGTTGCTCTGCCTGTAGCTCTTCTTCCAAATGCCATTGCATTTCCATCTGTCTAGCAATCTCTTCATTCTCCCTTTCTCTCCTTGAGGCATCTGAGATTCCTGTAGTGATGGCTCCTTGAAGTAGCTTTTGACTTACTGGTTCAGTCTTTTTCTTCTTCTCTTCTTCAATCACTATTGTTTTCCCTTTCTTCTTTTCTTTAAGAGCTTCAATATCCAATTGAAGAAAAGCTTCTGTATTTGAGTTTCTTTCCTTGGCAGCCTTTTGTGCATCTTCATTTATTTTTCTTGTTTGAGCAATGAACTCATCCAAGTCTCCTTTTTCTACTGCCTCTGTTACTAACTCAGTGTTTCTCCTTAGATCTTCAATTCTTTTCTTTTCTCTCTCAATCATTGATTGAGTTTCTTTCTCCCTAGAAATTCTCCTAGCTTCAAGATCATCATCAATCTTCTTGTAATCTTTCTTTTTCTGTTCTAAATTATCTTTTGGAGAATTAGATGACTTAGATTTCTTTGAAGATTGATTGTCCATGTTACTTCTGCTTTTATCTCTTCTGGGTGCAGAACCACCAATGCCACTTGACTTATCCATACCAGAACCACCTATTCCACCACTTCCACTGCCTTTGCCATTACCACCATTGCCATTACCACCATCATCATCCTTCTTCTTTGTATTCTCCCCCTTTTTGTTATCATCAATTGGAGGGGGTGGTGGAAGTCTGTCAAGAAACTTTTGAAGAATGGAAGCATGAAGATTTTGACCTCTGATAATATCATCCATCTTCTTTTCTAGAGAACCTTCTCGTGTCTCCAAAGATGTAAAATTTTTGGATTCTTTGAAAAGCTTGTCTTTGATGCTATTCATGGTGTTGAATGGTAGCTTCTCATCCAATCTCCTGTCCATTGCATCCTTGTTAGATGAGATAGAGTCCTTAATCCTCTCCAGTTCCCTCCTTACTCCTGTTACTGTCATCTTTTGAATTTTCATTGATTCTCTCATATAGTGAGCAATTCTCCTTTGAGTAGGATCTTCAATTTCTCCTTCCACCATTGTTCTTCTATATTGAGAGAGAATTTCAGTCTCAGCAGCTTCTAAGGAACCATCAATAGTGCTCATCCATGGCTCTTCATCAGAATCACTCTCCAACTCTTCAGGTGCCATATAACAAGTGTCTGTTGTATTGGCAATGCTTTCCTTCAGATTCCTGGTCCTTTGATCTGTATGATCAATGCCCAAGAGTTGTTCTGCATTCTTGTTACTTGAAGTAGCCAACCCTTGATATTGTGGATCAGGATGTATGAAATTCTTTGGATCCAATTCACCAGCATCTATTTCCTCTTCAAAGACTTTAGCAATTCCACTCCCACTAGCTTCAGCATTATTTGCTCCCCCTATCTCCTTTACTCCTTCTTCTGCCATCATTTCAATTTCCAATTCCTGTGCAAAAAGTAGAATGTTTTTATCACTTTCACTCATCTCTCTATTTTGCATCAGGATCTCATCCTGGAATCTCACCTCTCCCTCACTCATTTCTTTTGCACCTACTAAGGTGGGGCCCTCAAGTGTTTCACTCTCATTCCTGGAAGAAATAGGAATGTTTTTACTCACTTCCTCTCCTTTTACCAGGTTACAATCCTGCCTCTCACTCAATCCTAAGAGTGTTTGTGCAACATCAATTGATTGAGCATCAATTGATGTATTGACATTATCAGTTGAAGTGGTGTTTGGGATATCCATCGATTGATGCATACCCATCGATTGATCTTGAGTATCGATCGATGGCTTATCAGTCGATGGCTGAATATCAATTGATGAAGGAACATCAATTGATGGAGAAGAAACAGTTGAGATAATTTGTGAAGTTATGTTTGAGATGATATTAGAAATAGAATCCTGAAAATTCTGAGAAGAAGATTCAGGAGAGATTGTTGGCTTCTCCTTGAAAAACAAAGAAGGAGAATCTGAAAATGTTCGATAATCTATCAAAACATTTTCTGAAGAAGTTTGAGATGGGGATAGAAGAATAGAAGAGATAGGAATTGAAAGAGAATGGGGCTGCATCTCATCATTTATATGAGATGCATCAAGCAGACTTTGTGAAGGCTCCTCCACAGTTTCCTGTGGTTTTGCAGTGTGTGATTCCCCAAGTGCAAAGGTGACTTTCTTTTCTCTTCTTTTGTATGGTGTTAGTGTTTTGGCTTTTGTGTCCCCAATTTGATTATGTGCCCCTGGTTGTGGGCTATTTTCAATATTGTCATCCTTTTGAGAGAATGACAATAGGGATGTGGTATTTTCCATGTTAACATCCACAGTCTTTTGGGAGACTATGGAGTGGCTAGGTTGAGGTTGCACACCCTCACTCTCCTTATCCTTCTGGGTTCTTTGATGTTCCCCAGTTCCCTCACCACCTACATCCTCATCTAATCTATCTACCACACTAGTTGCTTTTCTTTTCTTGGTTTTTACAACAGCAGGTTTTTGAGAACCTGTTGAGGTTGGTTTCTTAGATTTGGATTTAGAGATTGGTTGTGTGGCCTGGGTAGGAGGGTTGGGGTCATTACTACCACCCTCCATAGTCACAGAGGGCAAAGAAGAATTAGGTTTAGAAGAGTTTAAAGTAGAGATAAATACCTGAACAAAAGGGGGATAGATCAATTCCACATTGCTGTGAAGATTGATCCTAACCAAGTCTTTAAAGACCCTTTTGTTTTGAGTCCAGCAATCCAAAATTTCTGTATTCCTGTCAATCTCAATATCCTTGACAAAGTGGTTAATAACAATCATAATAAATCTTGCATAATAAATATGATTAGATCTATTTATTTTATTCCCCAATTTGGCAGATATTTCATTGAGTAACAGGCTTCCTAAATTATGATATCTATCATATAAAATGCTATACCCTACTTGTTGCATACTTGTTGTTATTGCATCAAAATTACTAACCTTACCAGAAAAACATTTTATTAAAGCATCAAAGAAATATGACCATTCTTTTCTGAGATTCTTTCTAACAATACTACCTAGACTAGCATCAGGAGCAGTATAGTTGATTTCCCTAAGCATGTTTCTAATATCTGTGTCAGTGGGTGCATTTTCGGTATTATTTGCAGGAATATTTAAACACTCACCCAAGACCACAGTGGTTAGAATATACCTTTGTCATTTGCATTCAAAGGAGATTGTAGAAAAATCATCTGCTACTTCTGCTGTTGTCCAGAATTCTTCAACTAGATTGCACACTATTTTTGGTGCTTCTGAGAGGGCCTTTGCAATTTTTGTACTCCTTAGAAATTTCATTAGGGGATGAAATTCTGTTGGGGCTTCCTCCACCATAGTGCAAGCAACGAAGTTGTTGAGCTCATAGTAGAATCCAGATTGTGAGACTTTCTTTGAAGATGCCATTATCGAGTTTGAAGATTTATAATTGAATTAACTGGCAAACTTGTTAGTAATTATAACAGAAATAATAATTAGACAGTAGTAGATTAGGGTTCTTAGCAAGAGATAGATACAGAGTAAGTTCGAAGATTGAGAAAGAGAAGAGATAGAAAAATCGATAGTAAAAATACAAGTAAGAATTAAAAGAAGTTTTAATCTCACTATTTATATTTACTGATTTCCCAACCAATTTCTTACTCAAAATAGAACTAAATCGACCGTTGGAAGAGTATTGATAATTAAAAGTTACCAAATTTGGCAATCGATTGTTATACATACAGGAATGTACGTTTTAATCAATTGATAAAATAAGTAATCAACGGCTAGATTTTTGTACAGGTCGATTGATGACATGGACCCCTTTAAATTCTAGGTCATCGATTGATAAATTGCTTATCCATCGACAGGTACAATTATCCATCGATAGACAAATATATCATTGATTGATATATCTATCTGTCGATAGTTACCCCTATCCATCGATAAACAAAGATATCATCAATTGATATATTTATCTGTCGACAGCTCCAATAATATCCATTGATATGTAAAATATTTATCAGTTGATTATTGAAGAATCAATAATTTAACATAGTCAATGGCTACATGTAATATAAATACATAACTTGTCAGACATTTAAAGGATTAGATATAATTAAGCATACCTAAATCACAGACCAATCTATTGAAGGTAGATTCATCTAATGGTTTGGTAAAAATGTCTGCAAGTTGTCTTTCACTAGGGACAAAATGTAATTCAACTGTACCATTCATTACATGTTCCCTAATGAAGTGATACCTTATGTCAATGTGCTTGGTTCTGGAATGTTGTACAGGATTTTCTGTTATAGCAATGGCACTTGTATTATCATAGAAAATAGGAATCTTGTTCAAGTTGAACCCATAGTCAAGTAGTTGATTCCTCATCCATAATATTTGTGCACAGCAACTTCCAGCTGCAATGTATTCAGCCTCTGCAGTAGATGTAGACACTGAATTCTGCTTCTTGCTAAACCATGAAACAAGCTTATTTCCTAGAAATTGACAAGAGCCTGTTGTGCTTTTTCTGTCAATTCTGCAACCTGCATAATCTGCATCTGAATAACCAATTAGATCAAATCCAGAATCTCTAGGATACCAAATTCCAAGATTTGGAGTTCCTTTGAGATATCTGAATATTCTTTTTATTGCAATCAAATGAGATTCTCTAGGATCAGCTTGAAACCTAGCACAAAGACATGTAGCAAACATTATGTCTGGCCTACTTGCAGTTAAATAAAGTAATGAGCCAACCATACCTCTATAACTTGAAATTTCCACTTTTGCTTCCTTAGTGTTTAATTCAAGTCTAGTTGCAGTGGCCATGGGAGTTTTAGCAGAAGAACATTCACTTAAATCAAATCTCTTTAATAAATCAGAAATATATTTGGTTTGATTTATGAAAATACCATTTTTAACTTGCTTGATTTGCAAACCAAGAAAATAGGTTAGTTCTCCCATCATGCTCATTTCATATTTACTCTGCATCAACTTAGCAAACTTTTTACAAAGTTTTTCATTAGTTGAGCCAAAAATAATGTCATCTACATAGATTTGAACAAGAATCATAGAGCCATTTACATGAAAGAGAGTTTTATCAACAGTACCTCTTGTGAAGTGATTTTCAATCAAGAATTTAGACAATGTGTCATACCAGGCTCTAGGTGCTTGCTTCAATCCATAAAGTGCCTTGAGAAGATAGTATACAAATCCAGGATGAACAGGATCAATAAAGCCAGGAGGTTGTTCTACATATACTTCTTCTTCTAGTTCTCCATTGAGAAAAGCACTTTTCACATCCATCTGATACACCTTAAAATTAGCATGAGCAGCATATGCTAGAAAGATTCTGATTGCTTCCAATCTTTCAACTGGTGCAAAAGTTTCATCAAAATCTATGCCTTCTTCTTGTGAATAGCCCTTTGCCACTAATCTTGCTTTATTTCTTGTCACTGTACCAGATTCATCCATTTTGTTTCTGAACACCCATTTTGTACCAATGATAGACTTGTTCTTTGGTTTGGGCACCAGCTTCCATATCTTGTTTCTTTCAAATTGATTCAACTCTTCTTGCATAGCAATTATCTAATCAGGATCATTCAAGGCTTCTTCAATCCTTTTTGGTTCTTCTTGAGACAGGAAGCTACTATACAAGCATTCATTTTGAGTTGCACTTCTAGTTTTGACACCATCATTTGCATCTCCAATTATTAATTCAAAGGGATGGCTTTTTGTCCATTTCCTTTGTGATGGTAAATTTGTCCTTGAAGATGATGCTTCATGATCATTGGAAGTGTTATGATCATTGTGATGTGATTGACTATTTGAGAACCCTCCCCCTGAGATGGACACTCTACTTGAAGATTGTTGAGCAGAGTTGATATCCCTCGAATGATTATCAATTGATGTATTATCAGTTGATTGATGATTGTCAACTGATAAGTTATCTGTTGATGCATTGACATCAATTGATGGGAGGATTCTAGGTACTTGAACTCTTGTGATTTCCACATCATCATCACTATCTTCAATATTACTTGTGGATTCATTTTCAAACTGCAATAGATTATGAAATCCTTCATCAAACAACCCTTGAATTTTCTTGTCATCAAAAACTACATGCATAGATTCCATAACAATGTGTAATCTAAGATTGTAGACTCTGTATGCTTTGGTTGTTATTCCATATCCAACAAATATAGCTTCATCAGCTTTGGCTTCAAATTTTCCTAGATTTTCACCTTGATTTCTCAGTACAAAGCATTTGCAGCCAAAGACATGAAGAAAGTTAACTGTTGGCTTCTTGTCTTTCTTTATCAATTGATATGGAGTTTTGCCTTGAAGTTTATTGATCATGGAAATATTTTGAATGTAACAAGCAGTATTAATTGCTTCTGCCCAGAAGTATGTAGGAAGTTTTGCTTCTTCTAACATAGTTCTAGCAGCTTCAATCAAGGTCCTATTTTTCCTTTCAACTACTCCATTTTGCTGTGGAGTTCTTGGAGCAGAGAAATGATGAGTGATACCTTTTTCTTCACAGAATTCTCTCATGGTTGAATTCTTGAATTCAGTACCATTGTCACTTCTAAATTTCTTGACCTTCCATTCAGTGCCATTGTCAACATTCTTCACATGATTGATAATTAATTTGCTTGCTTCATCCTTTGAATGTAAGAAATATACCCATGAAAATCTTGTGAAGTCATCCACAATTACTAAGGCATATTTCTTTTTGGCAATTGACATGATGTTGACTGGACCAAATAAGTCCATGTGCAATAATTCCAGAGGCTTATCAATTGATGATTCAGACTTTGACTTGAATGATGCTTTTCTTTGTTTTCCCTTTTGACATGCATCACATAGTCCATCCTTGGTGAATTCCATCTGTGGAATGCCTCTAACCATATTCTTTCTAACCAATAAATTCATGGCTTTGAAATTCAAGTGGGCTAGTTTCTTGTGCCAAATCCAACTTTCATCTGTATTGACTTTGCTAAGTAGACATGTCATTGAATTTGTTTTTACAGAGAGAAAATCAGCCACATAGACATTTCCTTTTCTTTCTCCAGTTAAGAGAATTTCACCAGATTCTTTGTTGGCTATGATGCATGATTCAGTTGTAAACCACACACCATTACCATTATCACACAGTTGACTAATACTGAGCAAATTATGCTTCAATCCATCAACTAGTGCTACAGATTCAATGATAACATTTTCTTTTGCAATTGAGCCATATCCCAGAGTAAAACCTTTGCTGTTATCTCCAAAAGTAACTCCTGGGCCAGCCTTTTCCACAAACTTTGTGAGCAGGGACAAATCTCCAGTCATGTGCCTTGAACATCCACTATCCAAATACCAGAGATTTTTCTTCCTGTTTCCCTGCACACACATAAAACAATCAAGTTGCTTTTGGTACCCAAGTTGCCTTGGGTCCTCTTTTATTAGTTGCAGCTTGAGCCCCTGTTGTCAACTTAGGTTCCTTTTGTTTTGGTGGGTTTAGATCCACTTTATCTTTGGGAGTTGACTTTTGGAGCTTTGACACCTTAGAACTCATGGCAGAATTTCCATGGATTTCATCATTTACATTAGGCATGTTCCATGGCATACCAGGCATGTTCATATTAGGATATGCAAAGAAGGGATTATACATGTATGGAACTTGTGCATAAGGCATATGAACATTAGGTGCAACCAAATTAGAAGACATGGCATTCATGAGCATAGGATTGGTAAACATGGCATTTGCAGTCATGGCATGTATATTTAAATCATTTGCAGATATAGAATTCTTTTCACTTTTGCATTGCATGGACAAATGATTTACACTACCACATTTAGCACATACCTTTCTAGGTGCATACATATCAGGAGTGTAATTATTGTGCTTATTTATGCCTACTTTACCATTCCTATTCTTTTTCTTTTTCTCAGACTTAGATAGAGTAATTTCCACAGGTGCTATCTTTTCTAATTTTTCTTTTAATTGTTTCTTGGATAAGCTACCTATGTTGATCTTCTCAGTCTCAGTCTCAACTTGATTCTTGGTTTCCTTAACAAACTTAATAGGAGTGCTAAATTTGTTCTTTTTATTAGCCATTGATGATTTACTTGTCGATGGATGCTTATCGATTGATTCAGCATCAATCGATTGATAATCCTTATCAGTTGATAAAGGATTAGCAGTCGATTGATCTTTATCCATTGAAGTATTAGCCAATGACTTGCCTATTGATTTGGGGAGATCTCCTAGAGTATCTACTCCCTAAACATCAATAATTTGTTTGGCAGTTTTAGCAGACCTATTCCATTTGCTAATGGTTTCAATTTCTTCAGCTAATTGTTCTTTCAACAATTCTTCTCTTTTCAAACTGTTTACTAGTTCATTCCTAGCATCCTTTCTTTCCTGCTTAAATCTTTCTAAACAAACAAGTTCATTTTCAAGAAAAATATTTCTCTCAGTTAAGGCATCAATGGTGTTCTTTAACTTGAGATTTTCTTTGTTTAGAGATTTTAGAGTGACATGCAAATTGTACAATTCATTAGACATTTCATTAATAGTACTATTGCATTCCTCAGATGTAAGCTCGGAAAAGTTGGTAGCTAGTACCTGATTAGATGCTGAACTAGCTTCTTCATCTTCATGATTGGCCATTAATGCAAGATTGACATATTCTTCAGAATCACTATCCTCAGCAGCCCAGTCCTTCTCCTCAGTTACAAAAGCCTTTTCTTTTTGTTTTAAAAGGTCAAAGTATTTCTTTTTATAATCAATACCCTCATATGACTTTGCCTTTTCTTGTTTTGGCTTCCTGCACTCACTTGAGAAATGACCAGCCAATCCACAGTTAAAGCATTTGAATTTAGATCTGTCAACCAGATTTTTATTTTGATTGTTGTTTCTAAACTGGGATCCAGGCCTTTGAGCATATGGATTCTTCTTGAATTTTAGCTTTGAAAATTTCCTTGTCAGAAATGCAAGGTGCTCATCAATCTCATCCAAATCATCCTGAGAGCATGTTTCATCTTCTTCACACTTGCTCTTTCCTTTTCTCTTGAATGATTCTTCAACAGCATCACCAGCCATCATGACTGACTCTTCTTCATAGCCATTTTCCTTCTTCTCTTCATTTCCCTTGACTACCAAAGCCACAGTTTTCTCTTTTCTTTGATTCTTCTCAATCTCTTCATCTTGTTGGATTTCCAACTCATATGTCTTGAGAATACCATAAAGTTTCTCCAGTGTAAAATCCTTGAAGTCCTGAGATTGTCTAATGGAAACAGTCATTGGTTTCCATTCTTTTGGAAGAGATCTAAGAAATTTTAGATTTGTATCCTCAGTTGCATAAACCCTACCATATAGCTTCAGTCCATTTAACAACTTCTGAAATCTGCTATAGGTGTCATTGATAGATTCTCCACTCTTGAAATGGAATGATTCATATTTTTGAATCAAGAGTTGCATCTTGTTTTTCCTTACTTGTTCAGTTCCTTCACACAGAGTTTGAAGTGTATCTCATACTTCTTTTGATGAAGTACAGTTTATTACATTGTCAAACATATCTTTATCTAGACCATTAAACAGAATGTTCATGGCCTTCTTGTCTTTGAGTACTTCTTTTTCATCCTCTTCTGTGAACTCAGAAATAAGTTTTGGAACATGTCTGTCAAGTGCAGGAGTTCCGTTAGGGTTTACACATGTGACTAGCTTCATGGGAACATGAGGACCTTTTTCTATGCAGTTAACATAAGAAGGGTCGAGAGAAAGAAGATGCAGATGCATTTTGACCTTCCATGGAAAATATTCATCTTTCTCTAAAACTGGAATTTTCACACCTGAATCTTTTTGACCCATATTGACTGTTCTTGATCTTTAAACTTTCTGTATGTTGAAAGCCTGCTCTGATACCAATTGTTATTCCTTAGAACAATGTCAATATTTGTAGAATGGGGGGTTGAATACAAATATTAAAACTTTTTGTGTGTTCTAATATTTGTTCTTGATGATTGAAAGAATAAGAGAATAAGTTCGAACAAATTAATGCTGAAAAATAAAACTGAACAAAGAGATTTAAAATTATTGATGGATTGGTTTTTCCATCAATATATATTTTTGCTCAATGCTCCTAGGTTAGAAGAAACCTAGCTTCGTTTTTACAAGATTAGAAAACAAATCAACTGTTCTTACACAAGTGCTCTCAAGCTTGAACAGTTGATTAAGAAATATGTCTAACTTGTATGTTTTCTAATAATGCTACTACACTTGTTTATATACCACAAGTGTTCTTTTACAATTCCTATTCTAGGATTGTTTCTACCTGCCTTCCTTTTACCTTTTTCTATTTTACAAAAAGGTTTGAAAGACAGCTTCTGATTGAGTCTTCACAGTCACCCTAGACTGTCTTCCATATGTGTGCTTTTTGTTCTCTGGATCTTCAACAGATATTCTTTCTGTGTTGTCACACTCAATTGATAATTTGCTGTTAAGCATATCAATTGATCCATTCTTTAATCCATCAACTGATGTACTACTTCGATTGATCTTTATAACCATCGACTGATAAAAGATGTCTTATCGATTGATAGATGTTATCAATCGATATATCAGTCGATGGGTCTTCACATCAGTTGATGGTCTTCAATGCTTGACTTGGCTTCTTCGATTGATCCTTCATCCATCGATGCTTCAATATCAATTGATCATCCTTCACTTGTGCAATTTCCTGTCTTCACATAATTACAATTTAACAGTTTAATTTACACATCAATTGATGATCCATATCAATCGACTCTAACATCAATTGATGAACAAAATATCAATTGATTTACACCTTATCGATTGAAATAGACTAAGTACACCTATGCTACAATCCAAATTATCAGTTGATTCAAATAAACACTTCAACTGATAAATGGTTTCCTGATCAATTGATATTTATAACTTTCATATCAATTGATCAGTTACAACAAATAAAATTTCTATGATTCTAAGATTAATGTTATCATCAAATCACATGTAGATTCCTAACAGTATTGCCTCTAGAAGAGGATATTGTTCATGAAGTGACACATGCTTCTATAGAACCAAAGGTACCTGAATATTATGAGATCTCAATAAGTTATGTACATAACTGGAAATTGTTGGATTGTGGGAGTACTGAAATTGATGATGTATATGCTTTTTCCGTGGCATGTGATATTCTTGAAAATTTCGATCCTGAACCACAAAGTGTGGAAGAATGTCGACAAAAAGATTATTGGCCAAAATGGAAAGTTGCAATTCAGGAAGAATTGCACTCCTTGCACAAGAGAAATGTTTTTGGACCTGTAGTCCAAACACCAGCTGGTGTAGTCTCTGTTGGGAATAGATGGGTATTTGTACAAAAACGAAATGAGAGAAATGAAATTGTGAGATATAAGGCTCGGTTGGTAGCCCAAGGATTCTCTCAAAGGCCTGGATTTGATTACCAGGAAACATACTCTCCTGTTATAGATGAAGTTACTTTTCATTTTCTGATGAGTATGACTTGTATAGAAAAACTAGAAATACATCTCATGGAATTTATGATAGTCTACCTATATGGATCACTTGATGGTGATATTTATATGAAAATCCCTGAAGGATTAAAGTTAGATGAAACTAAGCCTCGTCATTTATATTCTGTTAAATTACAACGATCATTATATGATTTAAAACAATTTGGTCGTATGTCGTACAACAGGCTTAGTGAATATTTATTGAATGTTAGGTATATTAATAATCAAGTGTGTCCATGTGTGTTTATTAAAAGGTCACAAACTGGTTTTGTTATTATTGTTGTATATGTGGATGATTTGAATCTTGTTGGTACTTCTGAAGATATTACTAACGCTGCTAATTATTTGAAAAATGACTTTGAAATGAAGGATCTTGGAAAGACAAAATTTTGTTTAGGTATATAGGTGGAGCACTTATCTTCAGGAATATTTATTCATCAGTCCTTACACAGAAAAGGTTCTTGATCGATTCTACATGGACAAGTCTCATCCACTACCCACACCAATGGTAGTCCGATCACTTGAAGTTGAAAATGATCCATTTTGCCCTAGAAAACCAGATGAAGATTTTCTTGGATCTGAATTTCCATATCTAAGTGCTATTGGTGCTCTCATGTATCTTGCAAACAACACTCGGCCTGATATTGCATTTGCTGTAAATCTACTGGTAAGGTTCAGTTCTAATCCAACTAAAAGGCATTGGGATGAAGTTAAACACATATTAAGATATCTCCGTGGGACAATTGATCTTGGACTATTTTTTCCAAACAATTCAAAATCACAGCTGATTGGATATACAGATGTTGGGTACAGGTCATATCCTCATTTTTGGACGATCACAGGCAAGTTATTTATTCACATATTATGGAACTGTTATTTCTTGGAGATCTGTAAAGCATACTATGACGACAACTTCATCAAATCATTCAGAGTTATTGGCAATTCACGAAGCAAGTAGGGAATGTATTTGGTTGCGGTCTATTATTCATCATATCCAAGAATCATGTGGATTATCAAACATCTCAGACAGTCTTATAGTTATGTGTGAAGATAATTCAGTCTGCATTAAACAACTCAAGGAATGATATATCAAAAGAGATCGAACAAAGCACATCTTGACAAAATTCTTCTATAGTCATGAGCTCCAACAAAATGGTGACATTGATATACAACAAATTTGCTCAAGTGAAAATCTGGCAGATTTACTTACAAAATCACTACCCACATCAACATTTGAAAAACTGTGGAATAATATTGGCATGCGGAAATTGAGAAACTTGCTATAACAAGATGCCTAAATGTGAGACGTTTTATTTAGGGGAGACTGTAGTTTTTTTCCTTCGTCAAGGTTTTTATCCTACTAGATTTTTTCTTGCAAGGTTTTAACGAGGTAGTCAATTTTTGTAATAACTCACATTTGACAATCAAGGGGGAGTGTTATACATTGATTGTCAAAGAATATCATTGCGTTCCCATTACCGGTAAATGTGAAATGGGAGTCAGCCTACTCATTTACACGGTGAATGACCCAAAGACCAATACACGTAAATATGAGTATGTCACAACTGTTGTACTAATGATTTGAGTGTATGTTCATACATACTCGGTGCTGAGTTTTTCTCCTATAAATATGAGTGCTCCTCCCATTTTGAATGTACACCAGAAAGAAGAAACAATGTAACGCCCCCAAATCCGGGGTCAGAGATCTGGTCGCACGTGAAAATTCTCAATATAGAATCACATATTTTATAATATTTTAAACCACATGTAGTCATTCAATATCTAAAATCTACAGCTACGTCCCCAATTACCAAGATCTTTTAGGTTATAGTTCTAGAAACAAGAATCCAAAAACCAAACATCAATTATTATAAACCTTAAATAATCAAATCAAATCTCGCTTGTGACCTCATCCATAAAATTCCACAATTGATTTCATCAATCTCTTTAAACCAATCTTATATTACTAGTATAACTTCGATAAAAAGTATATCAGTAGCTAGGACGGGTATATACCAAGAAATATATATCATATATAATATACCAATATATAAATAAAACTTACTCTAGTACCGACTTTCTGGATCCGAAAACGTCTTCGCAAAGGAATCTTACTTTTTTCTTCCGAGCTACGTGGATAAATCTCGTCAATCTACTTATTTTCTGAAAGGCTAATATTTTCTCATCTTATCTGGAAAAGTGTATGATGAAAAGCAAGAGTGAGCCAAAGAAATGCTAAGCAAGTATATAATAAGCATTTTAAATAAAACCAAGATATATGAATCAGAGTAAAGAACAAAAATGTAAATCAGTTTATAATGAAAACTGAACCAGTAAATGTAACACCGTTTATATAAAAACTCAAAACAAGCAGTATGTCATAGAAATGAATAATCTACTCAAAATCAATATATAATAGCCATGCTGGTAATATGGATTGGATACACAAATATAAATACTATTACTCACTGATCAGGTTTCAAAAGCAATAGGACCCCTTTATAGCTCATCGGTACATTTCTATACCCATAGATATAACAAGGATTTCTCAATATAGGTATCAAATAGGCAAGTAATGTTAGCCTATAGGAAGATGGAATGGTTACCATATCCTCCTAAAAATGTTAGACCCAACTATGGAGTCACTTACGCTAAAAATTCCAATCCAATAGAGCAACTGAACTCAAAGGTATGCTTAGTTTTAAATACAAACCATATCCTCATTATTTACTACGATAACACGAGATATGATGTGTTCATTATAATCAACTTTCAATATTAAAAGTACCAATATCAGGTAACTCTGTTGCACAATAAAAATATTTAAAATTCACAAATAGCTCTTAACAATAACTATTTGTCATGATATGAATAAGTGAATCAGAAAATAAAAGTGTATAAGATGATCAAGAAAAAAATACTTATCTGATATAGATGTGGTCCTAAGTTGGAATGGGTCGATTACACTGCCCGTCTCACAGTATCACCTTTTAATAATTCCTTAATCTGACGTTCCTGCGGTTGTTGAGTCCGCACGTGTACATCTATAGTCAAATATGATATGGTACTTTAGTCCTTGAAGTACATCGCTATATTTTACGAGCATTTATAACTTAACTATACTTATATACTTATCACATACATATTCCTATTAACAAGAAAACTCATATCAAGCCTAACAAACCAATAAATAAAATATAAACTCAATTATTAACTAATCCTCAAACAACCAATTAACACTCGATACTTAAATATAAAAGAACAATTAATCCTCGGGACTCGAATATAAAACAATAATTAATCCTCGAGACTCGAATATAAATAAACAATTAATCCTCGAGACTAACAATTAATCCTCGAACAAAAAAAAATAAAAACTAATAATTCTAATTCATACTTTAAAACTTATAATGTCTACCTTCGATGACGTTATCAAATTAGATAATTAAACATAATATTAAATATTTTAAAAATATTTCTAGACTCGAAATGGATTACTAAAAATTCTCGTAAAATATTTAATACGGGTTCGTAAGGAAATTTAAAATTTAAAACTATTTTTATAACCTCCAGATTATTTTTTTGATCATAGAAATGTTTATTTTGTTTAAAACGGATAAACAGATCAATTAATATTTAATTAAGAAGAATAAACCAATTAATAATTAAATCAATTAATTATTCAAATTAATTAATTATTAATCATTTTTAAATAAATTATTTTTCAAGATAATTAACTACTTAATATTTTTAATCAAATAATAATTGAAATCTGAAATAAATATTTTATTATAAGAAATTTTTTTGAAATAAAGTTTTTGTAAAATGAACTTTTCCCGGGATCACAGCCCCTCAAATTCAATCCCAAGCAATACAATTCAACTATACTAAAATAAAATAAACAAATTTAACCCACAAAATAAAATATACATATACACATAAAATTGCTGAAAACGGAGAAACACGGTCACCTAAACCCAAAAATCTGGTCAACAGGGAATTTTATGGAATATAAAAATAATCTCTAAAAATTATGAAATTAATATATATAAACTAACATGTCCGAATATTTACAAACGTCAATTCAGGATCTTAAAAGTCTTATCATAAAATTAATTACGGACACCCCACGAGTGTTTTCTGATGGCCGGAAAATATGTCCAGAAAAATCCGAGATTAATATCCATGCATATACACGTGTTGTACTGCCTCTTAACTTGATCATCATCATCAAAATCCCTTTCTATACTCTAAATAAATTAAAAAGGAAAACATGCCCAGAAAATAATTTTCTCAAAATTTATCCAAATTTATACATATGCGTAGGACTTAAAACGCTGGACATTTATATATATATAGATATCGAAGATTGGATTAACGATTCGTAAGTAATGAATTTTGGAAGGTTTTAAATATATTAATATACGTACCGCAAACACAAGCAGAACTGCAGAAGAGCAGCTACCGGACAGAGAGGGATTGTGCGGTTAACAAACAAAAGGGGAGGGTGCGTGTTCGGGGGGTTGTGGCGATTGTAGAGAGAGAAAAAATCAAGGCAGTAGAATAGGTTTTGGAAACCGGGGGTGGGGGGTTTTCGGGTAGTTTAGGATTATTATATATATAATTTATTTTTATTTTTATTTTTCTAACAAAATTTTTAAAAACTTTTATAAATTATAAAATATATTTCTTAAAAAAAACATTTTAATACTATATTTAATCTCTAAATAATTTTAAATAATCCCAAAAATCTATAAAAATATTTTAGGAAAAAATATAAATTTTATTATTTTTAAAACGACTTAAAAATAATAACTTTTCACAATATTTAAATATTTTGAATATTCAAAAATATAAAAATATTAAATTTTTGAATATTCAAATAATTTATTCAAATAAAATTTTCACCCGAAAAAAAATACCGACTCGAGATACTGACCTGATTAGTAAAATAATATATAAAAAAAATTTAAACCGAACTCAGCACCACTGAACCGAAATAATTACTAAAATAATAATAAAAATATGAAAATGCAATCAACTGGAATAAAATATAATTTTTTTATTCTTCTTTTGAGAAAACCAATAAAATATTTAAATAATAAAAATAACTTTTGAAAAATATCCAGGTTGTCACAGACAACACATAGAAATAAAAAATATACTTCTTTCCATCCATTTCTAGTTTGTTTAGTTTATATATATTTATTTAATTATATAACAGTTCCTAATTACTTGTGCTTCTCTCTTTTCAATATTATTTTATAAAGACGTTTCCAAATAATACCCTTATATTATTATTTTCAATATTTGACTAATTGAAATATGTAAGCAATTCATTTAATTCAATGCAATTATGAGGGGTAGTCTTATATTAAGATGTGTATATTTTTAATAAGGGATAATTAAAAGGGGACGGAAGACCTCCTCATCTCAAAATAAAAGTCCTAGTTAGTTTTTACACGTTGTTTAAGAAGAATAAATACTTTTAAATTTGTCATTAAAACTAGTAGTCATAAAACTATATTCACCTGATATTCAGTATTATTGATTTGACCACTTTAAATTGATCTGATAAGTGGTAAAAATAATGACTAAATCTTCACATTTTTACAAGTCGTTAAACTAAAAATTCGTTACATTTATTTCTTGCGGGTCCTGATGGGTTTCAGTGGAATTTTTCCTTGCTACTTGGAGTGTAACTAGTCCTGTTGTTTCTAGCAGAGTGTTGCATTTCTTTCGCACCTTGCACCTTCCTCGCATTGTCAACTCCACTGCAATTGCTTTAATTCCCAAGAAGCATCTATTAAAGCCAATGTTTTTTTGATAATATTTCTGGGCTGGAACCTAACAAGGAAAAAGCCAATGTTTTTTTGGTAATGTTGCATCGGAGGTGAAAGAATTACTTTTGCGACTCTCTGGTTTTCAGCAAGGTTCTCTCCTTATTAAATATCTTGGCCTTCCACTTATCTCTAAAAAGCTTAACTCTCGAGACTGTGTCCCGCTTATTCTGCGAATAGCTGGTAAGGTTGAAATATGGACTTGTAGGTTTCTTAGCTAGGCATGAAGGCTTCAACTTTTAACGGTGGTATTGTATGACATTCATAACTACTGGTCAGTGTATCTGTTTCTTCAAAAAAGAGTTCTAAACAAACTTCAGTCCATGTTTACTAGGTTCTTATGGGGTGGTTCAACCAGGGGCGAACACAGAATTGTTTTCCAAGGGGGTCAAAATAAATCATATAATTTGTAGTACATTAAAATAGAAATCGTTCTAATACATTAAAATCGAACCCGTTACTCTTTCAAGTCATAAAAATCGTGAAAAATAGAATCTATACAAGCAGGAGCCGACCACATATATATACACAGGAGAAGAGATTAGGTTCTATTATTTTTATAATAATACCAGCTAAAACTTTTTACATATTACTATGTTGTATTTCATTTATATGTTTATTTGAGTTTGTTAAATGATTTGGGCTTGTTAAATAAGTGTGCTAATAATTATTTTAGTTTCTTTGGGATCAAAAAAATTGAAAAAAAGGGACTAAATGATCCAAACAAATTAATTAAAGTTATAGACAATATGTGTACTAAGCCTTCTCCTCAAAATTTAGGGGGGTCATGGCCCCCGACAGTCATACCGTGCGTCCGCCCCGGGCTCAACTACTTCGAAGTGCCATGCCAAAGTATCCTGGAAGGAATGTTGTTTTCCTAAATCTGAAGGCGGGCTTGGCCATAAAGATCTCTGCATTTGGAATCAGTCTGCTGTTCTCTTTCAATTTTGGCGTATCTTACGTCCCAGTCCCTCCTCTATTTGGGTTACATGGTTTCGAGAGGTAGTGCTAAGAAATAAACCCTTCGAGGCAATGAAGGTTCCTAATCAAGCATCCTGGTGTGTAAAAAAAAATTTCATGCCCGAGAAATGGCGTTACGATTTGTCAAATACTCGGTGGGGGTAGACTCATCATTTCTGCTATGGCACGATCCTTGGCTCAACGGGCTCCCTTTACTGCATTGTTTAGACCATAATGTAATTTCTATGTGTGATTCTTCAAACCTGGCACCTGTTAGCTCCTTCATGAATTATCCAAGTTGGCAACTGCCCATTTCGAATCATGCTGGAATTTCTCTTTTGAGACTCCAAGTTGCTACTACTCCTATTATTTCTCGAGACCTCATCACCTGGCTTGATATATCTCCCGGAAAGGTCTCTATTTCCACCATTTGGAACACTGCGAGATGTACTAATTCTCCCCCAGCTTGGCTTCACGCTGTTTGGCATCCTCTCACAATCCCTCAACGTGCGTTCTTTTTATGGTTGGCTTTAAAGGATAGACTGCTCACCAAGTCTCTATGCAGCGTTTTGGGTTCAACATAGACCTGGGTTGTATCTTGTGCAATACGGGTAATGCTGAAACGATTGAGTATCTGTTTGCAAATTGTGCATTTACTGAGATCATTTTTAAAGCAGCGGCATACCCATTGACTTGTGATCGGATCAATTACTCTCAAGGCCGTTTTGTCCAAGATACCATGACAAAAATGAAAAAGAACACATATCTCATTTATTTCTTTCGGTGGCTGGTGATTCCATTTGGAAAGAACGCAATCGTCTTCACACTCCTGGCCACAGACTTTCTCCTGGACAACTCATTCATAATGTAAAGTTGACTATGCGTGATAAGGTGTTTACTAGTAGTTACTTTGGATTAATAAGCTAATTCATCATTCAGGTCACCAGTGAATCACCAAGTTAAAAAACCTTTCAAGCGCATGATTGAATTAAGTATAAATTGCAATTAGGGGTGTAAATGAGTCAAACCGAACTTTAGGTTGTTCATGTTTAACTCATTTAAAAAATTTTGAACATAAACTCAAACTCTTATCGAGCCTAATATTTTATTTAAGTTTGGCTCGTTAGTGTTCACGAATAACTCACGAACACATGTTCGCGAACACTATTCACGAACAACTCATGAATATGGCTCACGGACTTGTATTCATGAATATATAAATGTCAAGCAAAATAAATAAATTTAAATTCTAATAACAAGATAATGAGTGTGCGGGGAGATATGCATTACCTTCGACAAGATAATGAGTTAACAAACAAATTTCACATATTTTTAGTCCAAAGTCAAAGTTCAAAAAATTACAAACTATTATACATATGAATACTTAGCAAATACACACACACACTATTTATCGTAATTCGTAAATGTCCACAAGCATGTGTTCACGAATTTCTTTCAAACTATATTCACGAACTATGTTTGTGAATATAGTTCATGAACATTATAATCGAACTTGTTCACGAACTTTAGAGCCGAACTATGTTGTGCTCAACTTCAGCTCATTTATAAATCAAACCTAAAAATTGTGTTCATGTTCGACTCGTTTATAAATCGAATCGAACTTTTTTCGAGTTGAATACTGAACTGTTCATGAGTGTATGGGCTCATTTACAGCCTTATTTGCAATCTACACAAAAAACATTTCACATCTGTTAAGTCTTCTTTGACCTTAACGGAATCTGTTAGTTTTTATTTAGAAGCTGTCAACTAAACGTCCTCGGTAAAAAAGACAGACCCCTTATCTTCATCACTTTCAATTCTACTTCTCTCTCACCAAAAATACATGTTGTCTCCATATATATAGATTGAGATATTTATATACATTTACATATATACACAAATCTATGAAATTAAAAAGGGTGTTAAATGGGATGGATCTTGAAGATTGTTTAGTGGAACTGTTTAATGGAGATTGTTTTCACTTTGGCATGATTATATTTAGTGTATGTATTCTGTAAATAATTATGTATGCATTATGTGTAAGTGTGTGAAAGAGCACATTTTTATAGAGACTTGTATCTGAATTTTTGAATTAGTTACTATCTTTCAACCTTGAATTTTCCGGTAAAGATGCAGGACGTGAAAGTATTTGGTTATTTCTCATTCAATTGATCGGGTCTATTTGTATAATAATTGGATTGGATTAATTTTTTTAGGTTATAGCTTACGTGGTGGCTAAGTTGATAATTGGTATAGAATTCTGTCAACAAGTAAGTCCACATCATAGTCCCGTTCAAAAATTGACGGAGTTAACGGAGAAAACTTATACGAAAATTCTATAGTGTTAATGAGTTGACTAAGATGTTTTTTAATTTAGTGATCTAGTTTCAAGTTGATACTGACTTGAGTAATGAATTAGCTCATTAACCCTAGCTAGTTACTTTAGAAGACAAGTTTCAAAGGACCAAACTTTGATTTCAATTTTGTATTGATTTGTTGTGCTCGTTAATCTTTTTGTTACCTAACGTTCTTGTGCTGGGACTGATTTGTTAGTTGTTTTTCTTATCGTGGGGTATGCCCCTAGATTATGTTCTTGTTGTTAGTTTTATAAAAAAAATTATTTAGCAAAAAAAATCACATAAATCCAATTTCTTTTTCCAAATTTATCATATATATTTAGTCACTAATTACATAGTTCTATACAAATACATGAATACAAATGTTAATTTTAGAGGTCATTTGCTTAACATATGAATAACTAGGAAGTTAAAGTTAATGGGAAGTAGATTTTAATAAATTATTTAGAGATTGTTTGGTTGACATCTATTTATCCAAGAAGTAATAATTTATAAAGTTATTTAATTGATATTTACAGGAGAAGTTGAACTTTCTAGTAAGTTTAAATTTCTATATAATGGGAGAAGTTGTTTATCCACCCCTATATTGATCACTTGCAATACCTAGGTAATGGAAGTTCCTACATACAAACCAAACAATTTTTTTAACTTCTCATCAATTTCATATAGGAATTAAATAACAAGATATTATAACTTCTCATGTAACTAAATACCCATATGCAACCAAATAAGCACTTAGTTGAATAAAATTAGGAAAATGTAACTTCCTTAACTTTAAATACTCATGTTATGGGGAAATTACTTACCCACCACACCCTTGATTATTTAAAATTTTTATGAAATTTCCTCATCAATAACCAAACAACTTTTCTCACTTGTTAATTTTAAATGCCAAGGAATTACAACTTCATACAAGAAGTTAATTCCTAGAGGTAACGAAACAAACCTAATAAATGATGTTCGTGACGAAAGTATGCATTGACATTTCCATTAGGACCCACTACCTCATTTGTGTATAATCCTACTCAAGTGAATACTCATCTATACTATCCTATTATAAACAAAACAGGGGTTTACTGTTGATTTGGTTGGTTGGTAACACTTTTCAAAAAAATTATAAACACTTTTCAAAAATATTAAAAATATATAATTTATTTTATTTATAATATAATATTAGTTATAATAATATAATATAGATAATATAGTAGTACAAATCTAATACAATTTTAACGAAAATAATTGACTTATATATCTCAATCTCAATTCTACTCAAACTCTATTAAAATTATAAATTATTATTTCTTTTAAAATCCTATTAAAATTTTTAAAAAAGTAAATATATATAATCTATATTGGGTTATCCCTCATTTTTGTTTCACCTAAAATTAAATCTTAATATTATATTATATCTAAATAATAACATAAAATTTATACTTATATTAAAATTTATACTTTTTATTTAATGTAGTTGTATTAAATTCAATCTATTTATATAATTCAGTTTCACCGCCACTCAAACTCTTTAATTCATTTAAAATATTAATCAATTAAATAAATCTCATGAATATAATAATAATAATAATAATAATTTTTATCTATATTAAATTTTATTAAAATTATATACTAAATACAATCTAAACATCTCAATTAATCTCATTTAAAATTATCACTCATAATCGAATCTAATAAATATTATAATATTATTATTATTTTATTTATTTTAATTTTTAAAATAACAACTAATTAGTTACATTTTAAGATTGATATAATATTATTATTCTTCATTCTATAATAAATTTTATATCAAAGATAATCTAAATATTTTAATTTAATCACAGTTCAAATTATTCAATTTATTTTAAATATATAATTTTTTTTAAAGAAATTCGTACATCGCGGGCTTATATGTTAGTATTCTTTATAAGCAAGTTACATAATTGCAGTGAGATTCCTCAAATATTATACTTTTCATTATTGAGTTTGTGTGCGCTAATAAATGATGACACGTTGGGCGTATTTTAATATGTTATATATTAATATATAACATATTAATATTTTAATATTTCATACCATATTGCATTGTATCTCCTACCAATATCATGTCCCAAGCAGGGTTCATTCAGTATTCACTTATTATAGTCTTTTTTTCTTCTTTTTTTTTTGATACATTTAAAACAAAATTCATTAAAAATGAATGGAACTCAGCTGAGACAAATCCTCAACCGACTATGCATTCAGGTTGAAAAACAAATAAACGAACTAAACAATTAACCGTTTTATTTTTGGATCGCTTAATATAGTGAATATAAATATTTTTGAAACTAAAAATGAATTCAATGATTTTTCGAGCAATCTGACCTACACAAACTTTCAATGTCTTCCTGAAAACAGTAATATCACATTTGAACTTCACACAATTATATTTAGATGTAGATGTAGTCCAATTCAGATATCTCAGTTGTGCTAACTGAGATAGGAGGTACATATATGTGGATATATAGGGGGTGTTTGGCTTAGCTTGTAAGTAATAAGTTACTTTTTTTAAAGTATTTTCATATATTTTTTTAAAATTAATATTTATTTTAGAAATGTAAGACCAAATCTTATTTTCAAATTTGAAAATAAGTTACTTATTTTCAGAAAAAATACGTATATACTAACTTTTTCAGCTTATAAGCTGCTTATAAGTTCAGACAAACGGTGCCATAGTCTGTTTTCTTAATAAGCGTGCTTAAACAATTTTTGATAAAGTTTCTAAAAATTAAGTTTGTCGATTGGTAACACCTCTAATAATTATTGATAATTACACCAATTTAGGCTATATTATTTTATATATGCAAATGGCTTTGATATTCCCAATGATTAAGCAACAGAACTTTCTTTTGATGTTGATTAGGCCATACACGTTATGTTAACATATTTGGTCTTTACAGTTTTTAGTAACAAAAAATACCAATTTAAGACTTATTTCTAACTTAACATTATCTCAACCAAATCAACTTTGATGGGATGACTAGTTAAGCCTGTGCCTTTGAGCGAAAAAATAAATAGTAAATAACCAAGTTTTCTTCGCATACGAATAAGAGGTCGTCCGTAGGCCATAAAATTGTCCACGGGCTCTGCTTACCAATTTCTCATCTTTCAGTTGTCCGTCCCCAGCTTTTTTACGAACCACATAGCTCAGAGGCGGTTTTCTGGTCCATAATAACATTATCTCGTTTTCTGGTCCATAATAACATTATCTCGGCCCCACATTGATTTGTTCATACGGTTAAAAACAATAATATTACGGTCGGATCGAATTTAGTCCCCGAATACCTTATCAACTGATCAGGAAATTAAGGTAGTCAGGATAAATCACCCGGTCATTCAAGCACATAAATTGAATATAAGAACATTTTATAAAAGTATTGATAATTTTTTGTTCCCAAGCGATTTTATTGTCAACGGATCACAAGTCTGGCACTTGTTCGACTTAAAACAAATTTTTATAATATATATTTTTATGCATGACATAGATTTACAAGTGCAAGAAAAATTAACTCATCTGCAATCTGTCGAGCAGATGGTATTGAGGAGTTCAAATGTCAGCAGCTCTGTAAATTTATTTGTATCAGAATTTGCTGCAGAATGCCTCGAGCTCCCTAATTTTCTTCCCCCAGCTAGATGACACCAGATCATTTATGTTTTTCCAGCTCATGATTATAAAAGTAAGTTGTTTGTGTTGTTTTTATCTCTGCTTTGAGCTTGGACGGAATTGTGACTGCCTCCTATTAATTGTATTTTTTTTTTTAACACAGCCTCGTACTTTGGCAAACATTAGCTCTGATCTGTTTTTGAGAACCAATTTTTTCCGTGTCCAATTATACCTAACAGTGGGCTTCGTTTCTTGTATAGTACAGAGGCTGAACTCAATTTCATAAATGGGACAACTGAGTTCAACCTTAAAAAATGGGATATCTAAATGCCTATGACGACGGTCATCGAATTTGGAAGTTGAATAAAATAAGAATGATGAGCACCACACTATCATGCGGTTATATAGTCATGAGCGCCCTAGTATATGGCGGTCACCAAAGTGAATCAAATAGAATTGAGCGCCATTTGGTTTGGCATTTTTGAATTAGTTTTTTTAAATTCCTTTTTCTCTTCTTTTTTGAATACACAAATATTTTATTTTATTAATTAAATTATTTGTCCCATTTTTAGTTGTCCCATTTTTAAAATTATTAATCAAATAGAATTGGCTAGGCATTTAGTTGTCCCATTTTTAAAAAAGTTGAATTCAACTGTCCCATTTATGAAATCGAGCTCAGTCTCTATCCCAGAAAAGAAATAGATCCTCTAACAGTGGCGGATCTAGCCTAAATATTTAGTTGAGACACCTTATAAATTTCAGAAACCGAAAACTATCTTGCATTTCGTTAATATAGTTAATATGTACTATTCTTTTTGGTAATTAAATTGATAATTATGGCCGAAACTCAAATTAAAATCCTAGTTTATAATAAATTTCGATCTTCACTCACATTCATGTCACATACTCCCTAGATTACCTTTTAAATATCCTTTTTTTTTTGCGTGCACTCCATTCTGCTTGTTTTTTTTTCATCGCCAATGCTGCTGTTCCATTTACTTCTTTCATGAGTTTGTCTTTACAGTCCCCGTTTATTTTTTCCTTGGCTTATGTGCAGTGCATATTCCTCCTGCATTTTTCTTTTTAATCTTCTTGTTTCCAGAACAAGTAAAATGTGCTACGCAGATCAATTTTCTTCCAGTATAAACTCAATTATTCTTTTGACTGCTTCAATTTCATGATCCATGTATTTTATGTTTAGCTTCAGACCATTCCTTTTTTGATTTCCTTGTTCTCTGCTAAGTCTGTGGCCCCATTTAAGATGCTCTGCTAGTATTTGTTTTCTTGCATGCTAGTAGCTCCATGTTATGTATATTTATGCTTTTGTTTTTTCATCTTCGTGAAAATTAAGTTGATTTATCAAGTTTCTGGTACACGCGACCAGTGTCAAACCACTTTTGTCTTTTTCAAGCAACAAGAAGTTTTCCCGTGTGCTTGTTGTAGCGTCAAATTGCTACAAACTTTTTACTTGTATGTTGCTAGTTGTGCTGAATTGCTTTTGTATGCCATTGTAGCTGTAGTTTGCATGAGCTGATGATAGCTTTGCATTATTAATTAGGCTTGGCAGTACTTGGTAGGCTAATTAACAAGTCACCAAGTTGGTTCTTGTTGCGTCCTAAACAGTTGTACTGTATCCGAATGTTTGTATTTGTTCGAGAGGCCAGGCTTTCTGGCTAGCTAGATGACGTCCAGTGCTTTTTGTAACACCTGAGAGTTGCTAATGTTCGCTTTGATACCATCATCGTGATACTTTCTGGTATGTGTCCATTGCCTACTGGTTTATTTATTAAGCTCATTTTTCAGCTCATTTTTGTAAGTTGTATATTAAGTAGACTAATGAGCTCATAGAGTAATGAGCTGTAAGTTGCATATTAAGTTTCCTACTGGTGTCCATTTTTCGGCTCATTTTTGTCCATTACCAGGGAGCCTTTTTCAACATGGAAGCTTAGCAGCCTTTTGTCCCTAACTAGTTTTAAGCCGAAAAATTTAAGTGTACACAAACACATCAGACAACAACTTAAAGCAGATTTGAGCAGCTTAAAACTCCCTTAAACAGGCTCTTAATCTTTCTTCTATTCTTTATCATTGTAAATTCTGATAGTACGATCTGATATGCTATTTTATTTTACTTCTGTTGTGGATGCTTTATATTTATATTTACTACCAGGTCATGGTAAAAACTGAAAACATCATTATACTGGCTAATGAATTTTAACATAAAAGTGCCAAATTTATAATGAAATTAAGTAGCTTATTTTTGCTACTTAAATTTCCTTGCATTTTACAGTTTCTTCAGCAGTTTAATTAAACACTAACATTTAAGTATTACTTGTCAAACCAACTGACACTGTCTCTTCAAGGGGAGTTCATTTATCTCATTTTTGTACAAAAGGCTGCTAAGCTTCAACATGGAAGTTTTGAATGTTAATAAATTGTTTATTTTTTTATCATTAAACACATTTTTATATAAAGTCTCCTTACTAGTTTGGCCATCGATAAGCCAGTGCTACTATTATTGTTAATATGGCAAAAACTCCATCTGTGCGAATGATTAATTTATTTCTTGTTTCATATATATATATATATATATATATATATATATAACTCTTTTCCTGGTAATATTTTTGAAGTTCGATTGTTTGAACAGGATTCAATATTTAATAAACAGAAACAACTGCCCGAACATGAAATCTGGAGATGAAAGCAGGTATGTCTATCTCTCATTCATTTAGTAATATGTCGAAAAACTTGCAGAGTAATTTGAAATGGCTTCATGCACTTTGGCAGTTCCAACAAGATTAGAGTGTCCGAGAAAAATGCACATATGTGCTCGCTGCTCCATCAAAATTGGCTAGTGTGTTTCTTTTCTAGTTACTTGTTAGGATATTTTTGGCATCTGACAAGTTATGGCATTACAACTGAGTCTTTTGTGGTTCTTTAGTGTGATAGTTTGAGTCATTTGCCACACTGAATTTATATAGTTTTTAACTATATAAATGTTCATAGCTTTGTTCTATCCAAGATAGTTCAAAAGGACTTCTTTATAGCCTTTTACTTGTGAGGATGATGAAACAAGGTCTCCTCGTAATTATTTCAAAGGAACATCTGCTTTCTCGCAAATGTCCTGGTACAAGATATTATTATCTAAAACTGCGGTTTATTAGTTTTTAGGTATGTACGCAAGTCGACAAGAAATTTCATCACCTTTCTGAATTAAATTTCGTTGTTTCACTCTTGTTGATCATGTCGGTAGGGTAGGTATTCTTGTTATCAGGTTTGTAGTTGGTTCGATGTTTAAATTTTATTAAAAATTATAATTTGAACCCTGAATGAAAATTTATAGTTCTTTTCTGGAGAATGTCAGATGTAAGATGTTTTGCAGTATAGTATATGTATGGTAGGTACTGTATTGGTATAGAAAAAGAGAGTCTATTTCCTGATGATACCATATAAAATGACAACATAGACATTAGACAAATAGAAACACCAGATGCTGTGACTATGACTTGTGAGATTTGTGCTTGAACCTCCCCTGGTCTGAAATTCTTTATCCTGTGGTCAATGAAGGTTGTGGCTATCATTAAGAGAGGCCCTTGCATTCTTCTTTGCATATGTCATATATTTACTTGATGCTCTCCAGCTTCTGGTATGGCCATAACAGAAGCAGTGGGGTAAGTGAAAGTGTGTTATGAAAAAAATTAAAGAATGTGAAATAATTTGGTTTCATTGAGTAGAACCTCAATTTATTGAATGAATAATTTCGATGAATTGTCATACAACATAACAAATATAATATATTTTAATTTTAATAAATGAATAATTTTGGGTCTTGGATAGATAAATAGAAGACTACTAGTTTGAAAATTATTTATTCATCAAGATTTAACTTTAATACATATCAGGATATATGTTTTAAAATGTCACTTCATATTTAAAATAAAATAATTAGTCCAAGCAATTATATATTTTTATTAAATTTTATTGAGTGTTTGGAATAGTTTATGCGCGTTTTAATTAATTTAAATAGTGAATAGCCGTCAAAATCATCCACTTAAATTCGAATTATTTTTATATAAAATCGGGATATCGTGTACCTAATTATACAATTTCACAATCGCGCTTACCACTTGAATTACTACTGTAGGTTAGATATTATGCAATGTATTTCAAACATATTTTTTAAATTTATTTTGCACGTGACAAATTTTATCATAATTTCACGATATGTGACAAATTTTATCGTAATTTTACGATATGTTAGCTTTTTTTCCTATATCATGGTATTTGTGTCATCTTTTGATACACACAATTTAATTTACACTATTTTAGTCGGTGTTTTTGTTTTGAAAAGCAATGAAACAATCGACAAATACAAATTGGCGTGTGAATGAGATAGTTCGTAATGTCAATTGCTGAAGAATAAGAATCTCAATTATTGATATGCAATAATAAAAGGGTTTGAAATCTTTTTCAAAATGACTAGAAAGTAAACATCACTGTCTGGAGCTGAAAACAAAGATTTTTAAAGTATCTTAGTCGCGCTGTTTAATATAAAATACAATATTAGAAAACTCTATTAACGTTGAAAGAGGAGAATCCTTAATAATCTTATATTGGCCACAAAAATACAAGCTCAACAATGGAAACAGGATAAAATAGCCGGCAGCTAAGGTGCTGGTGTGTACTTTTCAATGTTCTAAAATAAATGTACATATAATATTTTATATGTATTTTAACATGTAAACATTAAAATAAAAGTTTATATGCTAAATTTTTATTCAAAAAAACTAATTTATGAACTTTATTATATATGAAAAAATTTAAAAATATATATTTATTTTAGAACGGGGAAAGTGTATTATATATGTCTAGATATACACAAAGATCCACACACATGTATCAATGACTAAGAACCCATTGTAATATTATCTCAGACAGCAAATCTAGCTTAAGATCCATCCGGTTCCGGTTTACCTATATTAAGGCCTATGTACGTGTTAAAGTCAAAATCAAACTCCAACTTCAAATTATTTCACTAATCTGTTTATCAAATTTAACTTGTTAATAAAAAAGAACTTAATGACCCTAAGGATGATCTTAGGTAATTACATAAGATTATAATAAAATATTATAATTATTTTTGTAAATATAGGGGTGTGCATTATTATTACAAAATTGTCACTCAGTTTTTGTATTGAAATAACTTATATTCTTGGATAATTAACTAAGGTCATTTTTATGGTCCTTTTTCTCAATAAAAAATATGCTTATAAATAACTTTTAACTAGTAAATTATATATTTATTCTATTGACTTGTTTTGAGTTGTAATTTAAATTATATAAGAGTTGAACTCCTGCAATTAAAAATCACCACAGTCATTTACGCTCGTACAATCAAACGTTTAATCATCGTGGAATTTATTATACATCTAATAAGACAACATGAGCAAATTTAATAGTGTGAACTGTGAAATGATAATTTAACCTCTATCTATATACTATAATTTAATTATATGAAATGACCATTAACCCCTACCTAATAATTACATATTAATATCATATATTATTAACGTATATTAATTGTTTTACAATTAATATTTTTCTCCTTAATTATTTCATATCATGTATCATGCTTATTGATATATATTAATTGTTCATGTGTATAATATATGTTTTTAATTTCATTTGATTGAATTTTTAATTTAATTTTTTTTTCCACTATTGTCCAATCTATTAAGACTGTATATAAGAGGAAAAGTCATAGTACTAAATTTTTGAAACATACATTATTTTAGCTTGATCATTCATTTTTATAAAAATATGTAACAAACAATAATCACCGAAAACACAATAAATCTAACAAGTTGACGGTATATAATCAAGTTAGCAATAAAGTCATGTGAATATGGATATAGAAATCATAAAAAAATTTATCACAATACTACATAGACCAGGGATGCTAAGACTCGTAATACCAAATCCAAATTATATGAAAAATATTTTTATATGTTTTATAAATACTATAATTTTAGTAAGGACAAATATAGCTAAAAACATTAAAAATATATTTTTATTAATTTTTTCTATAAAAATTGATCTTTAGAACAAATTCAAAGAGTTATATTGACAAATATAAATTAGGTATGTTGATATACATATAACATTTATTTTAAATTTTATGTATACTATAACTTTAACAATTATAAATGTAATTTCAAAATTATTAAAATAAATAATTTCAATAATTTTTTTTCTTAGAAATTAAAATCTATCAAATAGATTACTGTCAACACCTACTTTGGGTAAATACTACAGTAGCAGTTTTCAACTTTTGAGGGCTAACAAAAGTGCATTTACCTTAGACGGTAATTATTTGCAGTGGAAATTATAAATGAGTTCCAAGTATTGGACAACTATACAATACTAAAAAAAAAAAAAGTTAACCAAATAAGACAAGAATAACAACAACTAAAAAGCATTTAATTTAGTTCAACTAAAACTTTCTCTTTTGCCCAGGAAAAATTAAATGAAAGTAGCAAATTATACATAGTTCTGAGAGGGAGGGAGATTTAAAATAGTAAAAATAAGAAGAGAAATAGTTTTTAAGGTCCAAAAGTGACTTAGAGACTTGGTGTTCACAAACATAAGATTTAAGTGGATTAATGGTGTCATGAGATACAAAATTTGAATTTTAATTAGTATGAGAAGGAAGATCATGTTTAGTAGTTGAGAGAAGAAACATCATAAGGTGCCTGAAATAATTTAAACGATAGAGTGTATCTGAGAATTTTCGGCAATGTTTATGTTGATTCTGATGAACCTACTTGTAATTCTTTATCTGAAAAAGAGTAAATCTTATTTTTGTTCTTGTCAACTAAACGGCTAAGAACCTGTTTTGGTTGGACGATTTATTCCAATTCGAGTATATTTTGCATTACTATCAATAATGGTGGATCAGTGCATCATAGAGTTTTATAGTATCTATAACAAGTTCTAAAGGATTTAAATTTTGAGGTTATAGATGTTCTATTACCAAATGAGTTACATCTCTATTATTAGTAGTCACTCCAACCCCTCTATTATTTCTGCTTTTTCACCGGTATAATCCGCTGAATTAATTCAAGACATAACAAAGAGGATGACGATGTTTAACACCTAAACAAATAATCAGACCTTTCTTGTTTGATGAAATGCTAAGACAATTTGATTTTTTTTATCATAATGATTAGGTTTTGGATTATGTACACATGCGGGACCTTTGAAACAAGATTATATACAACTAAAATTATTTTTATTCACCAATTACAAGCTTGTAGCAGTGTATACACATCTTAATTATTTTAATAAATTTACAGGATATTTATAAAAATAATATATTAAAATAAAAATTAAAAATATATACAGGATTTTAACTAGAGCATACTCGTGTCTCGCACAGGTTTAGAGTTAGTTTCAATAATAGTGGTTCTTAATTTGAAAGATATTGAAATTCCATCATATATACGTACATAAATATATAGTATTTATATATCAAGGATTTAATAAATAAATTTGAGTAAAATTTAGTAAATTTTCGGGTCGGCCTTTAGGCCCTTTACTACCGCAGCAAGATTAGAGTTTAAGATGGCCATTACAAAATTTACGCAGTATGTATTTAGGCCGGCGTTCACTTCAATTATTCAGATTTACATGATTTAATCATGACGCACGACTTAAGTTTCCCTTTTAACTGAAATTGACATTAAAAAAATGAAATTAGCTACTTTATTAAGAAAAGTAAACTTGCGTCTTAGTTTTTTTTTTTTTTTGACGGATCGTCTTAGTTTTCTTTATCAAGATAACAATGTAACAACATCATCTAGATCAAGTTGATTGTATAACTACATGATCGATGTAATCAGTCCCACCTATTTATTTATATTTGAAAGAAAGTGTCTGACACGCATTTTTAAAATACATATAAAGTATAATTTCATAACCTATTTTTTAATATATTTTTTTCTGAATAAAAATTTAAATTTAAATTTTTATTCAAGAAAAAAAATTAAAAAAAATGTTATGGAATTATATTTTATATACATTTTAAAATACGTGCCGGACATCCTCTTCAAAATATAAATAAATGGATGAGACGGAAAGAATATTAATTTCTAGAGAAGTAATTTACGATTAGTGACTAATTAACCCTTTTGTTTATTGAAATCTATGGATGACAATAGTACTTTAGGTAGTTAGGTTCTTAGCTTGTAGTTACAGACTTGCAGGCTTGCAGCTAAGCTTTACGGGCCTCGCTCCCTTTACAAGATTTACGTAGCTATGTCACTATAGTCGACTATGACCAAAAGGAAAATTATCTGGGGTCCACATTCTATTGCAACTAAGAACAAGTAAATATAAAAAGGATTGCAATTTGACGTCTTGTTAAAGACTAGGGAATCTTTTCTATCGTGCAAAGAGCAAAGAGTTATTTGATGGCCTCACCAGCAAAATCAGAATTATAAGAGATTCGAAACTAGAAGAGAGAAAATCACAAAATTATAAAGGCTTAATGCCCTTTTGACCCTAAAAGTATATGTCAGTATATCCATTGAGTATTTAACCCTCAAAGTATGGGTTAAATATATATTAACCCTTGTATAGGTACTTTGGTATTAAATAGGCGGGGCAAAAAAGAGGATTCATCCTCCGATATATACCATTATATTAATATGTATATATCTCATAACTTTAGAGCTAAAACGTACACAATACATTAATGAAAATATTTTTTTAATTTATTTTTATTAATAATATTATTTAATTTATTAAAAATAAATTAATAATATTATTTTTTATTTTTTTAAAATAATAAAAATAGGTTTTAAATTTTTTTATTAATATCTACGCATACAATATTTTAAGTCGTGAAAATGGAAGAAGAACAACATTTCCTTAAAAAAACTGACCTTTTTACCCATTTTGAGAGGCATAAAAATCTTATTTAAAAATTTTATAATTATAAATTATATTTTAATATTATAATATACAAATTATAATATTATATTATTGTATATGAAATTAAATTATATAAATTAAATTAAATATTAATATAAATTAATAATTGATCTATTTTTATTATAATAATAATAAATTATATTATAATTTTGTAATAATAATAAATTAATTTTATTATATATTCCAATTGATTACTATTTATAAAATATATAAATTAAATATTATTATCTATTTTTACTATTATAAGAAAAAATTATTTAATATTACCTTTTGATCCATAAAATTTATGATTGTGTATCTTTTAGTACTCAATGTATGAGATATATATCTATCGACCCTTATACCGTGACAAAGGTGTGTAACGGTATATATCGGAGGTCAATTGTCTTTTTTGCCTTTCCGATATATATGAAAAGGACTAAAAGGTATTTAACCCGTAATTTGAGGATTAAATTGAACAAGTTGAAACATCAATACTTAATAGGTACACTAACATATATTTTAAGGACCAAAAGGTCATTAAGCCAATTATAAAAGACAATAGAAATTATTTATTGTTTAATAAAGTTTCAACAAAATATAATTTTATTAAATTTTAAAGACGAAGACTAAAGAATGGGTAGGATTTTTCATATCCTAGGTCACTTCTGGCAGGCCAATATATATAAAACAACATTGTTTGTGATATAAGCAATACATGTATTTTATGGTTGCCTGATTATATATACAGGTATAATGTATATATTTTTGTGAAATTGACGAGTAAGGTTTTGTCTATTAATTTCCCTGGAGAACGCCGTGTTGTAGGTGACGTGGCGTCCCATGCAAGAAACCCAATGGTTTAAAGATTTGTTAGAGTCTGTTCATTCTTACGGAGAGTAACGACGGGAGTACCAAATTGGTTAAAAAAATTGGTCTTAAATGATGTATCAGATTTGACATGTCAATTTGAAAAATTTTAATCGATGAAATTTGTGTCAATAAATTGAGTTTTATTATATTTAATAGAATTACAATCAATTAGATCATCTAACATTTTGGAAATATTTTTTTACACTATTATGTACCCATAATATTACTCTTTTATATATAGATGGGATTCCCGACATGCAATTATTGATTATTTTGTAGTTTTATTATTATGAATAATATTCATGCATAATTTTTGTATGAATTTAAGATATTACGCCACTTATCCTCGTTTAAAATAGGGGTTTTTTAAAAAATACCTAAGGATAAATTTTTTTTGCAAAAATACTGACTTTTTTAAAAAAAAATACAAAAATACGATTTTTTTGATTTTTTTTTTGCAAAAATACGGTCTGCAACTTTGCAACCATATTTGCAACTGAAATCAATCGAAATCAACCACAGATGCAACTTTAAAATTTAGTAAAAATAATTATTTTTTGGTTGCATAATACGTTGCTTAACAAGTTGCACGGTTAATATCAAAATGCAACCATAAATGCAACCAAAAGCAACTTCAATTATATTTCAGAAATATAAAAAAATAAGTTGCATCTGGTTGCTTTTGGTTGCAAACCGTATTTTTAAAATTATTTTTAAAAGTGGTAGTATTTTTTAAAATAGTTTTAAAAAGGTAGTATTTTGGGTAATTTCCCTTTAAAATATTCATTTTAAAGCCTTTTTTCTCTTTACACTGAAAAAAACAGAATGATGGGACAAAAATCGCTAGTTAAGATCTCCGTCTTTTATATACATATACCAGATATATTATAGTTATAAATAAATATTGATCCTGTTTAAGGTTTTTGGTTAATAAATAAATAAATATATGTGTATATCTATATTATACTATTATAATCAAAAAATTAAAAGTTTTGGGTGGTGAGTCGGTCGTCGATAATGCGTCATGGGCCTAAAAAATATACTTATTATAATATAGACCCTAACTATATACATATTTATATTAACTAAAATTTTATTTTTTAGGCACAATTATATATTTATTATAACACGGGTCCAAATTATAACATATTTATATAAAATAAAAGAACATATAATATAAACATAAATTCTTAATATTATAAAATTTTATATTAAATATTAATAAAAATATAAATAAAAAATAAATTTACTTAAATATTAGTTATCCTGGGTTACTTACACATCTATATTAACTAAAATTTTATTTTTTAGGCACAATTATATATTTATTACAAAACAGGTCCAAATTATAACATATTTATATAAAATAAAAGAACATATAATATAAACATAAATTCTTAATATTATAAAATTTTATATTAAATATTAATAAAAATATAAATAAAAAATCAATTACTTAAATATTAGTTATCCCGGGTTATAAGCTTGTATATTTTAATTTATAAATTATTATAAATAAAGCTAGTCAAATGGATCGATTATAAATTATTTCTTATCACTTATATATATGATGACAGATTTTGGTGAGACATTTTAATCATGAGCCATTTTATTCATGAATTGAAATGTATAATTTGCTCTCTTTATTATTTATTTAAAAAAATGTTATTGAAAGGAGTTGAACTTGGGTCTATCAACAAACTCAATTTTTTTTTTTACCACTATATCAATCTATCACATGTGCTTTATATCATACTCATAATATCTGCATCCATGTGTATGAATCGTGTCATTAAAAGAATCTATTATCTCTTATTTCTTCTCTTATATATATATGTAATAATAGAACATTGGTGAGTATATTCAATATTCAAATTCATAAAATAATCATTCATATTTTGTATAATAAATTTATAATCAAAATAAGTAAATTTTAAACTATAAATCATATAAATAATTATTGTATATCTATAAATGCAAATTTAAAATATAAATTTGTGTTTTAAATAAATAATATTTCAATTTGTATACGTAAATGAAATTTTTTTAAGCAAAATACTATAAATTTAATTCAATATAAAGCATATAAATGATCTAAAAATAATAATGTATAATTACGTCATATAAATAACATTAAGAAAATTACATTTTAAATATTAAAATATATTATATAAAAATTTAAAATTAGTGATTGTAACATGTACTGCAGCCTTAATCCCACATCAATACATGTGTAAATTTTATTTGAGTATGAAAAATAAAGTACTACTATCAACTATACTAATAAATCATGATCTTCTGAGGGTTTTGTGATTGGTTTGTGAATTACTCAAATTGTTATATTTGATCATGAACTCTGACCCTATGTGTGATACATATTCAGAATTTGACATGATTTCGAAAACTTGATACATTAAGTTATCAGAAGTGAGAATAGAAAGACAATTGGTATTATCACACGTGAGGTATAAATATTCTATCGCATTTTCAATCTTTACAAGTGTAAATAATGTGTCTTACGAGCTCTACTGACAGAAATACTAATATTGTATATGCATTACTTGTACCACTATTGCTACAGGTAAACAATTACGGAAGCATGGAAGAAGCATGAAAGATGGGCACATTTTTTATAAAAATTTGCACGAAACTCTTTAGAATAGATACCGATACGTCTAAGTACAGGTCCGTGCCTTGCACAGGGTATCACGCTAGTTATGCTTACAAACAAACTACTCAGCATCATATTACATCATCTCTGCTGTCATGTCCTAAGTCATATTATGCTTCAAGATTCAAACTCAAAGAGCAGTTAGCTTCTGTCTTTCAACCCCCACCCAAAACACACTAGCCTGGCTTTTTGACAAATGGAGCTGTTTTTAGCCCTCCCGTAATTCACCCTTCAAATCTACTTGTAATTCAATCCGTTTTCTCAAGTTTGATATTTATTTGTCTAATAATTATTTAAATTGATTGAAATAAACATAGAGTTTTAGTTGCTATTTAAATTTAATTGGATTTAGTTCGTTAACGATTTACACACCAAAAATGTTACGGATTTAATAACCAAAATTATTCATGCCTTAAATATTCGGGTGTTAACTGAATATTGATGCGTTAACTTATAGTGATGTAGCAATCAGTGTTCCCGTAAAATCTCCGTCTAATTTTTAATTTTTTAATAATTAAACTTATAACCGAGTATTAATTCTAAGAAATTTTTGGGGATTACACATAGTCGAATTCAGGACCAGGACCAGGGACAATAAAAAATAACTTCTTTAGCAACTTTAAAATTATAAGTAAAATTATTCAAAATAAAAACATAAATAGGCAGTTATCGTAGTTATCGGTCTCGGTCTTTTATCAACTTGGCATTCGAGTCGACCACTCCATGCTCCATGTCCCTTTCATTTGGCTGTAGAGTACAATGACGCTATTAGCCTATTAAGTTGTTTAAGGAACCGAACTGAAAATAGTGAAAGAAAATATATCACACCAGAATGAACTAAAATATTTATTTTAATAAATATTGAAAAACACTAAAATTCGAAAATAATTTTAAAGCGAATCTTAACTGTCAAATATCATACCAGAATGAACTGTAATATTATTAAAAGTGAAAAAAATACCTACTTACAAGGATAATAATAAATCAAAGTATATATATATATAGTTGGGCTCCATTGAAAACTACTTGGAGAACTTTGGAAAATATTTCTTATTTCGTAAAAATCATCACACTTTTTGTTCAAAATACATATGTTTTGTAAATACAAACACAATTATATGAAAGAATTCTTTGAATTCTTAAAAAAATGATGAAAATTGTTTACAGAACATATAAATATGATTTACAGAACATACTAGTATTACACTTCTCATTTCATTAAAAATATCACGTTTTTCATCAAGAACACATGTGTTCTGTAAATAAAAACACGACTAAAAGATTAAATTATGCATTTGAAAAAAAAAATTGTGAAAAAATATTTACGGAACACGTATTATGAAAGTATAGAACATACTAGTTCTCCGCAGAACTAGTTATCATTTGAGTGTGTGTATATATATATATATATTCAAATATTGTCTTAGATAAATCGGGAAATAATTTTAAAAAAATAAATATTTTTTCTGTCCATTCCTTTCAAAAAAATCTCAAAGGGCAATCTAACACAGACATTCAATATAATTTACCTCCGTAAAATTGACGGAACAAAAAAATTCCTAATATTATAAATTTACCCTAACAGCAAAATATATAGTACTACGTAATAAGTTATATTTTTGAACAATATCTTATTTCCAATTCGAAGTTACCTCATGGAGTAGGAAAGCATTATTAGTCCACGTGTCACTATACCCACATGCCAAAAGAGCCATGACAATTTATACGTCTATCAGCACTTAACTAACACAAAAATCATATCAATAATTTTCCAATCACAATCTTTAAATTCATATCTTATATTTATATCAATCCCATAAAAAACACAACTTAAACTTATATCTTCTCATGCAATCAACACCATATTAACCATTTGCTCTCCTCTGCAAACACTCTGTTTTTTCTTTGCAAAAATGCTTAGAATACTCAATAGAAACCTCAAGCGCCTCTGTTCAAGACTCGGGTGGTCGGTTCGACGCAGGCCTAGGCCAAAGATTTTGATAAAAAAACTTGACAAAGCAAACTCAAAGCTCCAGTTAGAGCAAAAAGATTCATCTATCACTAATGGGTCAGCAGCAATTCATCCAAATGGATCAAAATCAAGAAACTCGATTCGTATCGCGACATTTAATGCTTCCCTTTTCTCCATGGCACCTGTCATTCCAAAGACTGAGTCATTTTCTACTTGTGCTTGTGAAAATGGTGATTTATCAAAGGTTAAAAGCTCCATTGATGTTAGTTTTAGAGCTAATTCATTGGTTGATCGTCCGAAAAGTATACTAAAACAGAGTCCCCTGCATCCAACTACATTAAATTCAGAGGAGAATTTATCAAAGCAACAAAAGTTTGTGAAATCTAAATTAAGGGTATCGATAAATTTACCGGATAATGAGATTTCATTGAAGAGAAGTGGACAGTTAAGCTTCGTTGAAGGCGATACAATCGATTCTTCGAAAGGAAAAGGTCAGTTGAGATCTAGTATGAGCATGCCTACAAATGGGAAGACAGTGATCAATGGACAGAGTTTTAGGAGTACAAGAACAGTTGTTGAAGTATTGAGAGAGTTAGATGCTGATATATTAGCTTTACAAGATGTAAAAGCAGAGGAAGAAAAAGATATGAAGCCTTTGTCTGATTTAGCTGCAGCTTTGGGGATGAATTATGTATTTGCAGAAAGTTGGGCTCCTGAATATGGCAATGCTATATTGTCCAAATGGCCTATTAAGAGGTCCAGAATTCAGAAGATATTTGATGACTCTGATTTCAGGTTCTTGAGATTCTTTCTTCTTTATTTATAATATGTTCTAGAAAATCATGTCGATTTCCCAAAAATTTAGTAAGATTTTACCAAAAAATATTCTTAACATGCAACTATTAATCATGATCTAGGCAAAAAATAAGTGTTTAGAAAAGATCACAATATTAATTCTTCATCTATTCCATCTTTTATTTTTTATTTTTTTATGAGGTTTACACTTTACCATGTTTTAAGGCCGGTGGATAGGGTGTGAAAGGAGGAGCCATGTTGCACTATGCCACAAAATTAAGAGGATCCCAAAATATTCTTCTGACTCTAGTTTTCTGGACACATTACAACTTAGTAACAAAAAATGTTATTAGTTCAACAAGTTGAAGGTGAAAATATGTATACACATGGCCTGGAATTATTAATGTTCAATTTTATAATTAGCACATGACCTCGTAATATAATTAAGAATCTAAGATCGATACGTGATTACATCTTACTCTTCCCGAACCCGGCTTACGAGGGAGTTGGATATACTCCAATGTAGGTTTGGTTAGTTATGTGAAGGATGGGTTCATTTGTGCATAGCTCTAAACTTCATCTGACCATTTCACCTAAAATTTTGGAATCATCTGGCTGCTTTACTGTGTTATATGTGTACTAAATCTCAGTACGAGTCTTGAAGGTAGCTTCTCATGTTTTCTATTAAGAGTAGCATTGGCTGTCAAGAGATTTGGAACAGCTGTCTGCTGTAATGTACAACTGATATTCTACCTACTGCTCTACTTTTTTAGGTTATTTTCTGTTTTTTTTCCTGGCATGTGATTCTAAATTATTCTGCATAAAATGAGTAACTTATTTTCTTTTGCTCTCCCGAATTTCTAACTTATCCTAGCTTAGTCAATTATCTATCAACGCTTGTCCTCAAAGTTGTAACATGCAATACAACATTTTTAATTGTGTCTTAGTTGATTTGAGTGATTAGACCAGAAATTTATTTATATTATATACTCCTTCCGTCCCATAATTCTGGTCTCATTTTGATTTTTCAAAATCAAATTTATTTAACTTTGACTAACAATTTAAAAATATTTATATATAATGTTACGACTTTACAAATTGATTCATAAAATAGAATAGTTAAATTTTATTACAATATTTTTTTAAAAAAAATATATATTATTATATAATACGTTTAATTTGTTGGTCAAAATTGATTAATTTGACTTTGAAAAGTCAAAATGAGACAAAAATTATGGGACCGAGGGAATAGTATATATCAGTGGTTATTTTTGTTCATTTTATTGTTATTGTGATGCTTCTGCTAAAATTAAATAGTAATCTCCTTTTCCCAAACCTAATACTCCCACTGTTTTATGTCTTTATGATATGGGTCGATTTAGATTTTGGTCCATGGTATTTTTGATGTGTCGTTCTCATCTTCAATTTACAAAATTATCTCTCCCTCTCTATCTCTCTCACTCACAGACACAAACATTTATAATCTATAATAATAATGAACTTATACAAGGACAAAGCAAGAACTTCGTTTAGTAACAATTATAATTTAGCAATAATATTAAAATGCAGAGAAATTGTTTTTTTCCATCCTATTCAGTTTAATGCATTTATTATCATTATCTAATTAAGAATCTATCTTGTTATAAAAGAGTATCCTTAAAATCTGGATAAAGTTTATCTTCAAACCTTATTCCGATTTTATAAGTTCTATCACGATTCTTTGTTCTCTTCTGCTGTTGTGCATTACATGATGCTTTACTTATCCATTTTTGGTGGGAAAACTATAGATAAATAATCAGATTATGAAATGGGAAAACTTTCTAAAGGTTAATTAATCATAGGAAGTTGAACTAGGAATGAAAACAAGCTACGAAAATGGAAGACAACAATTTTATTGACTCCATACTGTGTTGTCTAATAATGATGTAGGAATGTTCTGAAGGCTACAATTGATGTTCCCCAGACAGGAGAAATTGAGTTTCACTGCACCCTACTTGATCATCTAGACGAAAACTGGCGAATGAAGCAGATAAATGCCATAATCGGATCCAATGACACTCCTCACATTTTAGCTGGAGGACTGAATTCTCTTGATGAAACAGATTACTCATCAGAAAGATGGAGCGACATTGTAAAAGTAAGAACTGCAACTTGAAATAATAAATCAAATAGACCCCATGTGGAATCATCATACTTTGTGTTCACAAATCACAACAATGTAATATATACCATGAACTAAATGATGCGAAATTTGACAATCTCTATTTAATTCAGTATTACGAAGAAATGGGAAAGCCAACACCAAAGCTTGAGGTCATGAGATATCTAAGAAGTAAACAGTATACAGATGCCAAGGAATTTGCAGGAGAGTGTGAGTCAGTAGTCATGATCGCGAAAGGGCAAAGTATGAAACACTGATCACAACTTAATATTTGTCTGATATGTTATTAATTCTTGGATAGCACGATCTTATTAATTTGTTCTGTAATGCAGGTGTGCAAGGAACATGTAAATATGGAACTCGGGTTGATTACGTCTTGTTATCACCAGACTCTCCTTACAAGTTTATTCCAGGATCATACTCAGTTTTCTCGTCGAAAGGGACTTCTGATCATCACATTGTGAAAGTAGATATAACAAAAGTAGATACGAATTCTCAACAACAATTTGACAGTAGAAGAAGACGCAAATCGAAGCAACAGAGAATTGTAAAGATAAATCATTCTTCGCCATCCACAAAAGGTATATGGAAAACAAACACTATCAAGAGATAAATGTTTCATAAAAGAGTGTCTGACTTAATTTGCTTGATTTGGCTTGGATTGGTTTATTTCTTTTTACTTGTTGGAAATCAGAGAATTTAGAAACGGCTCCTTTTATATATTTCATACTGTCTATGAGATATATGAAAATTTTAGTTAAGATACTGTGTTTCACACTTCTGTCCAGTGTATATATAGGCAATTTGAAGTCTTATTCATGTAATCTGTATATTAGAAAAGTGTAGTTTATTTTTTAAAATAATTTAAACGAAGACACAGCCCAATGGTACGAAACTTGCAGTTACTCCCTTGCTAGTTGGTAGCAGCAGTCAAAATAAATTAATTTCTGTCACAAATGAATTTATTCCAGTTATTCTTTATTTATCAATCAAAAATTTTAAGAGATCATCCCAGATGAAAGAGATTTAGAGAAGATAAAAGAGATTCAATTTATTCGTATCCTCCTCTAAAATTCAAAGATATATATGAACACATTTTTTAAATAAAACAAAATGATAACATATAATGGGTTTTTTATGTTAGAGGGGAGTGACCACTCATTTCACTTAAATCACGTATTTCTAAAGCCGTTGAATATCAAACTTTTTATTGAACGAATATGTAAGATACATATAGTTTTAGATAGGGCTCATCATGTCCCTTTGATTTCGTTTTAAGTATTAAAAATTGTTTCAATTCCTCTTGTTTACATCGTATTGTACTTAGGTGAAGAAGCCCATAGGCCATATCAATGACTGATTATCAAGTGTTTTGTGACCGTAAGTGTTGGAAAATTTTGGTAACATATTTTGAAAGTGTGTCGGAATAATGGAGTAAAAAATATAATAATATGGTTGTTAACGAGAAATATAGTTTGTAAAAATGATTGGGTTGAATTTGGGAAGTGTTTCGATTTGTCTCGTGTATTTAATCACTTTTGTTAAGATACTTGCATATGTATTTATATATGATCAAACTCACACAATCCTGTTATGATTGAATATATCACCGAGAGAATTTAGTGATATATTTTATTAAATATGAGAATTAATTGATTTTAGTAGATATAAATTTCGCGTTGTGATATTTTCTTGATTTGAAGAATATCGTTTGTAAATATTATCTGTGATTAATGCATTGAGATTGATTATTTCTTCGTTTCAGGGAGAGAATAACTTGAAGATTAATTAATTGATTATTACTGAAATTAATATTAAGAATTAAGGGAAATAAAAAGCCTATGCCAAAAATATGGTATAACAACTACTCTTCATTTCTTCAGTACAACTTGCTATAGTAGAGAACTAAGCATTCTTCAATTGTTGAAGCAACTGAAAATAAATATTAGTGAATAATATAGAGCGTCATCGTGCCCGTAATTCGTATTCATATGCAAGTTGACACCATACGTGAATTAAAAAGGATATATGTTTTGCCAAGATTTGTAAATGTACGAGCATTAATAATTTTTGTATAAATTCATTGGAATATTCATTGTATAATTTAAATTAGTGTACATGTTGAAGGATTTATGTGAACCATAGAAAAATCTTCGTTTATCATCGAACTCTCTTACTCGGAGAGTTAGACCTTCATATTAGAGAGGAGGACATTCAATAATATAAGTTTTATCCGTCAGTTCCCTGTTGGGGAGGAGGGCATTCAATAATGCAAGTTTTATCCATCGACTCTATACTAAAGATGAGAGTCTTTCAATAACATAAGTTTTGCAAGTCGACTCTTTGTTATAAATGATATTAGAGTTATGCACGGCAGGAAGTGCAGATTCACTGTCCTATAAGTTTGTCTGTGGGCTCGACGAGGACGTCAACCCAATAAAATGGAGGTATTTGTAACATTCCAAATTGAATAGAATGAGTATGTTTGAGGCGTTTATAAGGATAAGTTAATAACTAATGAATACCAAATTGCTAGCTCTTTATATATATATATATATATATATATACCGCGATAATATATATATAATATTTTAAACACAATCCAATTAAACGCAACAATAAATATGTCGATTCGAAAATGTATATTTTTTTTGAAACTATGCACCTCGTACAATCTTATAAATACATTCACAATCCTCAAAATAAAAATCTTGAACAATTTGTTTTTTAAAATACATGTGTGTCAGCCAAAATATGGGTTTCACAAATTTTCAATCACAATATACATAACTTGCATGAACTTTTGGCTAATAAAATATATATCATGCATGATATATATAAGTAAATATATGTGATTTTAGAAAATAAAAATAAAAACAACTATCTCATATTTTTTGCTAGATGGATATGATATGATTAATTATCGAGAGTAAATATATATCATTATTTTTTCATAATTTTGATCCTTATTTAATAACTATTTATTGAGAATGTTTGTACCCAATTATTGGGTTTTATCTACCCATATATTGGGTTTTAGCCTCTCTTCTATGAGAGTTTATTTTTGTTTAATTTTTAATCTTCGAGATCGTAGATTTGCTCTATGTACATAATAGTGGTTCATTGACAAGGAATTGTACGAGTTTGCAATTAACGATAATTTTTCGAACATATTTTGATAAATTAGATTTACATGTTTCTCGTCATTACAATAAATCGTTAGATTATCGATCCCTTAAAAAATGTTGTATATTCAACAGTACAAGCTAGGGATACTCCAAAATGAAATATCGTTCAACGATCATACTTTTGATCGTGGGCAAAACCAGAATTAAGATACAGGGATAGGGTCAAATAAAAAAATCATCGATTTCGTGATCTCCTTTTTTTTAGGAAGCGATCTCTTTTTCAACATATATCAACGGAAATTTTTTAATAAATTTATCTTTCATTTGATTACGGAGACTTGTTTTCATCATTTTTATAGTCAAAAATTTTCATAGCCTTAATTTTAAATTAATCATTCGATTTCGTAAACTTATTTTCATATTTTTTATAGCCAAAAAATTTTACAATCTTAATCTTAAATTAAATATTATTACTAAATTAAAAAATTTATAATATTTTGGAGGATCAATAAAATTATTTTATATTTTTTAGAATTTTGTATTTAAAATTCTATATAATAGGAAAGTTGGCGGGGTTGGGATTCTGTCCCGTCCCGTCCCCCTACTTCCACCCCAGCCTTTAATGAAGAAACTTTGATTTGATTAATGTTATTATGTATTTGTTAATTTTTAATTATTTTTTATAGAAAATGTATGATTTTTAATTAATTAATTATTATGATTTTATCAACCAGTTAGTTATTAGCTAATATTGTGTTTTAAAAAAAATTTAAGAGAAAAGAAAGGAAAGTTAAATAATTTATCTCTACACCTTATGCTTGAATGAATTTTTAGATTAAAAAAAAGTGAAACAATTGAGAATAAGATCTTTACATAGTTGTTATCAATTTTTTTCCATTTTTGGAAAAATTAGAGAGAAAGTAAAATAACTTATTTTCTTATTATTTTTTCTATAAAAGTGACATAACTAACATAGCTCAAAATAAATTGATTTTATATTAAATATCCTTTTTGCATAAATTGTAAAAGTAAAATATTATTTATTAAGTATAAATTTTTACAAAAGATATCGCATACAAGTATAGAATATAAATGAGTTTTATATCGAAATGACTTCAAAATCTCTTATTTAGTTCACTCTATCTGAATAGGTCCTCATTTAAATTACTATATTATATCACGTCGTTAACATGTTTATTTCCATTAAATTATAAATTTAATGGAAATGAGTAAAATTTTAAATTTCAATTAAATTATAAATCAACGACTTTTATTGTTGACATGTTTATTCACGTTGCACTCATGTTGTTGCACTCATGTTGCATCATACGTGCAATTTATAATTTGTCGGAAGGGTGAAACACTAAATTCAAAATCATTTAAAAGTATGTGCAGCGTGAATGAACATGTCAGTAAGAGTTTTTGGTTTATAATTTATCATAAATTTTAAATTTTTAATCATTTCCTTCAAATTGTAATGGATGGGTACTGTGATGTAAAACCTGAATATAAATACAATAATATTTTATTCCAAAGAAACTGAGGGATAAGGTATCTGCAGTTCTTATATTACACAAAGAATAGCTGCCTAAATTAAAACTAAAAAGGTACTCCTATCTAATTTTTTTTTTGAAAAAACAGACAAAATGTAATAAACAATAGGAAATTTAGAAAAGATGCCAATATGCATGCAATGCTAAAATAGGCAAGAAAAAAAGCTATAGAAATTAAAGTATCAAAATCACATCAACCAGTGATTAAGCAGTAAAAATAAAATCATCGTTAGCGAAAATAATCGCCAATAAAATCAGGTTCCGATATTCTTAAAAAAAAAAAAAATCAGGTTCCGCTATGCATGACATTATTATTGAGCATCTTTCTCAATTTCTAATTTCCGCCCAACTCCTCGTCTTCCCTGTTACTGTCATTGTTTAAAAATGAGACGGATGTAGTCGGACGGATTTATTATTGATATACTCCCTCCGTTTCATATTAATAGTTCACTTTTAGAAAAAATTTGTTTCAAAATAATTGTCCATTTCAACTTTCAATGTAAAATTTAATCTAATTTATATTTTCAAAATCAACTCTATTTCACATATTTCTAATTTATATTTCCAAGATTAATTTTATACCATATATTATATTTATTCAATACAATAAATAAGAGTACAATCAATTAATAATAAATTTTTTTAATATGTATTATTTTTTGAAAGTGAACTATTAATATGAAACAGATGGAGATGGAGTATAATAAAATGATTTGAGTTTATTATCAAAACTACTTTAAAAAAAACCAAATGAGGCCCTATAGTTCCATGGACGAAAGAGCTCAATTCACACCAACGGACAATGTCACAATGGTATTTAGATGTTTGAAACAATTCACTTTCTTGACGAAAGACAAATACGAGTAATTTTTTAAACCAAAAACGTAACGATTCGAGCCTGTATATATACTTCTAGACAATCAAATATCTTCGACAATCAATCAACAACGATCAAATATGTGTATAAATAAAAAGATCAATCAATTGATAAACGACTTTAGCAATCAAATGTATTATACTAATTACTAATTGATAAGTTAAATTAGGAACACTGCGCCTTCAGTACTTTGTGACAACGATTCATATAAAGAAAGAACAAATACACTACTCAATCATAAGACTACCAAAACTCTCGGGAACAGACAAAAAACAAAATTGACCTTTTACTTCACAATTTGTTCCAAGAAAAACCAAAGCACCATAAGCCGTTCTGTTTCCAAATCATCGATGAGCTCCTGTCTCTAGAAGCTCCATACTCACCCGATCACCACCTTGAGGAGTCCGAACAACCTCCGAAAAATTATTTGGAACAACCGATATCTGTAACCTGCCTTCTTTTCTCACCGTCTCCAAACTGAACCTAGGCCTTCCATTCCTCTTCAAACTTGACAAAAGTGGAGGGAAAATCCTCACTCTTTTCTCGGCCACTCTTATTCTTGATTTCTCTGTCGTGACATCCTCGATAACATGATCCCCTCCGGTCTTGATACCCTCATTGTCGTGTTCATTGATAATAGCTTCTGAAGTAGTAATTCCACTGGAACCGCTGATTAACAGAGTAGTTTTGCTTGAAAGATAGAGCTTGTTTCGACGAATGAATGTAGGGAGATTGTCTCCACTTTGAATAGACGGTGATGAATCGTTCATCATAGGTGAAATGTATAGGTAAAATTTATGTAATGAGATGGTTTATATAGAGATAGGTGAAATTTTTTTGGAAGGTTTAAATTTTTGAAACGTAAAATTTCAAGAATTAATAGATGTGATGGGATATGATATGATAGTAATTTTGGGAAGTTATTGTCGGGATACCTACCATGTTATCTCAATGTAATTTTGGATTATATATTATTATTTGATATACTCTCTAGGCCTCTAGCTCCTCACATGAATAATTTTATGATTAAATTTTAATTAAAAACTAAAAATTATTATTTTATATTTTTTACAAACTTAAAGTTAAATTTTAAAATAAATTGAATATATATTTTAGTGTATTGATATTAATTAAATTTAACAGTTAAAACTAAATTTTTAATTACAAACTACTTGTACTCTAGTTATTTTTTCTTTTTTGAACTTATTTATATAGTTGGGGGACATGCCATTAATACAATACAGCTAGCACGATTTACAACTATGTAGAAAGTTAGAAATTGTTCGCCAAATCTTAATTGGTAGAGCATCTCCGACCATTTTCACCGGTTAACTAAAAAATTTAGCTGATATTGATAGAGAAATCTGGTAATCAACAAATATCGAGATTTTTTGTCGGAAAAAGATCTAGCCTGGCTGAATTATCGCCGGAGCGTGGTAATTTGTATAATATTGGGGGCTGAGATTACTAGTTTTCAGACTAACTAGAGTTTTGTTCTCTGAGGCTGTGAGTTCTAATAATTCCGATCCCCAACAATTAGCCTATGTACCTCTATTTATAGGGAAAATAGAGGATCAAACCCACGTAGTTCTTGGCAGAGTAAAGGCCCAATAGGAAAATGAGTTTCCTTCTTCGAATCAAATACAACAAAGGCAAATAAGAACCTTCTTGGAAGAAGACTCTACATTCAGGCTTGTTTGGATAGGTCAAAACTCAGTATAAGGCCCAAGGACTTCATGGATCCGACGTTGACCCAGAAACCATGGGCTCTAGCCGGTCCACTACTGCTATTTCCTTGGATACCTTGACTGGAGTCCAGCACTAGATCCACCGTAAATATAGGTCATGTCTTAAGCCCCTAGACGATGGCAACCCGCCTGAGTACAGGGAAATGATCTTCCAAGATAAGGTCAATAGGTATTGACAACCATAGAAAGCGGAGATATTAACGGACAAAGACAAGTGACTGTAAGAGATTCGGCTTAACTTGCCCAACAGGGGCGCACCCTCCCTCAACCACACGTAGGCACGTCTTCTTTGTAACAAGAAAAGCATGTACAACAACTACCCCCCAAGTCTTGAAATTATTGGAGATGTTCGAGAGAGTTTTTTTATCCTGCTAGATTCCTTCCTTTGGGCGCGTCCAAAGACAATAACTTACCAGAAATCTACCAGCCAAGACACCTTAATTTCACTTTTCCTTTTGTATTACTCTATAAGTAGGCGCGCCTATACCTTGGGCGTGTCCAGAGAAGACCAACCGTTCAAGAGTACCCCTATGCTCATAACCACCTATATATATACGCCAACTGTACCCCCTTCGCTTCTACACGAGACACGATGTTCACAAAAGCTAATGAGAACTTGCCACATAGTCTACGTGTTCCATCAATATATATACATCTCTTATACTTTGTTTATTTTTACTTTTTTACATTCCAAACAACATTTCTCCCTCAAGAATAGCACCTGAACACTCCAGAGCTTTGCGAGACCATTCCAGGCGATTTTGTCGACTAAAAATCTCATTTTTGGACTCAAATGATCCGCTTCAACAGTAGGTATGTAATGCATCTCTTCATGTTCGATTTCGTCTAATATTTCTGCCTCAAATAGCAAAATTCTATTCGAGTTTCTTGATGTTCTTCACTCTTTTATGTATGTATATTTGTAAGTATACACGTTTAATCCTGATCTTGCCATGTAGCGCTATTGTATAAATGTTTCTGGAATTTAAAAATCCATGACAATAGGGCGCACCCTAATAGGTAAAACCTACATGGACGCCCTCCACTTCTATACTGTATTAAATCACTTTACCTAGAACATTTTCCTTCTACTTGTACCTCCCCATGATTAAAATAAGACCTTCATAGGCCGTGCCCTAACGCTTCATATTTCTTTGTAATAATAATTATTAGCATATTATGTCTAGTTCCTGCCTCGACACCAACTCGTAACCTTACAGGGAGCGCCTGAACCATGAGCCCATATTCTTATTCTAACATCATTTAAGGACGTGCCTTCATTAAGACATACTAAGTGTTGATCCCTTGTCTTCATTTCAGATGGTCCGTGAAGGCGCGTCCAGACTACCATTCCATCCTTTTCGTGAATTTATTTATAAAAGGTACGGCGAGACCATCACCCCCCCACAAGAATCCCACCTCCACTCTCTCTTAGGACCAAAAAGAAAGTTCATATATTTATGGAGTATCTTAGCGGAAACATGCATGAGTTAGGCTTTTCTTAGAAGGAAGCATCTCCACATGTCCTTCCCACAATTATCCCTGAAGAGGCCGCGCCTAACCCTAAGGCGCGCCCAATCTCGATCAATGTAGAACCTGAACTAGACATAGAAGAGGGAGAGGTGGCGAAACTCACCAGGAAGAATAAAGGCAAGAAAATAATTGGAGAGCCAGCCGAGACATCTCATACAGGCCTTGAGGGCGTGCTAAAGGAGAAAACTTACCATTATCTCCACCCCCTTCTCTTATCATCTTTGTTCATTGGAAGTTGGCAGATCACGAAATTGATCTTGATTGGAGTGTGAAAGTGTTATCTGAGAAGGAGAAAGATCAGATTAGGGCACGCCATGGGAAGCTGACGTGTGTTAGGCTAAAGACTTTTGTCTTTAACCTTTTGGTCGACTAGACAATGAGGTACTATGACCAGAAGGGCATGTGGGGAGTTCCATCCAGAAGAATGCGCCCCCATAGGTTTGACTTGAGACCTGTTAGAATCCCTAGGATTGTAATTACGCCAAAATTGGTTGAGTTAGGAGTAGGCGCTCCCTTTCATCCATATTTCAGAGCCATATATGAATGGTTTGACATTTCCCCTCTTTAACTTTCTCCCAATGGCTGAAAATTTACCATGGCGCTATACATCATGTACCACTCTCTTAGCTTTGGCGCGCCCACTATGAAAGAATTTAGCCATTTCTTCTCTCTAAGGCAAAGCATCAAAGGTTACTTTTTCCTGGTTGTTTGGAAGAAACACAACAAGCGAGACTTTTCTGAGGGAAAACTTCCAATGTTAAAAAATGGAAAGACCCATATTTTTACGTTTATGATACAGAAAGGGTTCAAATACGTTTCAACAAAACTCCAAGTAAGCATCTAGGCGCGCCCTATGTTACACTAGTATTTTTTCTTTGTTATTTTGTTCTCCTCCTAACACACTAGTTCTTCTTAGTTACCAGAACACAAACACACTTAAGTGGCGCCGCCCTTACTAGGGTGGAGACTGTTTTGAACCTTCCCCGGGATCAAAAGGACCTCAAAAACTTTTTCACCAACGACAAATTGAAGGAGGCGGTCTTCCTCTCCTAGAGAGTGGGAACGATAGAGCCCACTCCTCCCTCAGACAGTGAAGGTGCGTCCACGGATGAGGAGGGCCCTCAAGGCGAGTCCTCAAATGAAAGTGACGTGAAACGTGGTATATGCTGACTTGATCCCTTTTTAATGTTGCAACTTGCTATTTTATGCATGCTTATATGTAACTGTTCTACTTAGGGTGTGCCCTATGTTACACTCTTGTACTAATAATTTTCCTGTTAACCTGTAGATATGCCCAGAATTCTGCGAAGTTGGGGATCAAAACCCAAAAGATTATTCAATCAGCTCATGTCTCTAGAAGCTCCATACTCACCCGATCACCGCCTTGAGGAGTCCGAACAACCTCCGAAAAATTATTCGGAACAACCGATATCTGTAACCTGCCTTCTTTTCTCACTGTCTCCAAACTGAATCTATGCCTTCCATTCCTGTTCAAACTTGACCAAAGTGGAGGGAAAATCCTCACTCTTTTCTCGGCCACTGTGTTTCTTGATTTCTCCGTCGCGACATCCTCGATAACATGATCCCTCCGGTCCTGATACCCTCATTGTCAGGTTCATTGATAATAACATCTGAAGTAGTAATTCCACTGGAACCGCTGAGTAAGTAGTTTTGCTTGAAAGATAGAGGTTGTTTCGACGAATGAATGTAGGGAGATTGTCTCCATTTTGAATAGACGGTGATGAATCGTTCATCGTAGGTAAAATGTATAGGTAAATTTATGTAATGAGAGAATTTATATAGAGATAGGTGAATTTTTTTTGGAAGGTTTAAATTTTGGAAACGTAAAATTTCAAGAATTAATAAATGTTATGGGATATGATAGTAATTTTGGGATACCATATTTTGAAATTTATTGTCAGGATACCATGTTATCTCAATGTAATTTTGGATTATAGTATGCTTCCTCCGTCCCCTTTTACCTGTCTTTTTTTTAAATTTTTTATAGTTAAATTGACTAGTTTTTTTACTACAAATTAAAAATAGTTCTTTTATAATTTTAAAAAAAATTAAAAAATAAATTTTAAAGTAGATTATATATAGATTCTAATAATATAAAATTGAATTTTTTTAATTATATATTATTTTTAAATTACAGTCAAAAGATTAGTTAGTTTGACTGCACAAAAAATAAGGAGGACAAGTAATTGAGGACGGAGGGAGTATATTATTACTTGATATACTCTCTAGGCCTCCACCTCCTCACATGAATAATTTTATGATTAAATTGATTAAATTTTAATTAAAAACTAAAAATTATTATTTTATAATTTTTTCAAACTTAAAGTTATATTTTAAAAAAAATTGAATATATATTTTAGTGTATTGATATTAATTAGAGATAACAGTTAAAACTAAAATTTTAATTATAAACTACTTGTACTCTAGTTATTTTTTTTTCTTTTTGAACTTATTTATATAGTTGGGGAAATGCCATTAATACAATACAGCCAGGACGATTAACATTAAGAAATCCATCAAAATACATCATTTTATAAAGTCAAAAAATCCATCAGGTTGGTTTTAACTAACCCTGAAGCAGGAGGAGAGACTGCTCGGGATGGTTCACAAACCCGAAATAACCAGGTTAACATGATTTCTCCAAACAAGCAAGACTTGGACAACCAACAACAGATTTTTCTACTCTCAGACTACCTCATTTAGACACTGAATATGTTATGTCAGGTAGTGTTTTATTTAGAGTTAATGGTGTTATATATATTAAGCTTCTAGTTGATTAATTTCTTTCACTTTTCCTCTCTGAATTGGAATATTTGTTGCCTTGGTATTACTCATGGTGCTAGATTGGATCTTAATGAGATTAAAACGTTGGCTCTTAAGACCTATACATGAACATGGCGGATAACTAGCTAGTGTTGGATTTCAGAATGCTTCTTGTGTAGTTAGAGCTCTGAAGTATAGTTCCTTAAAATAAATGGATTATTATTCTATTTGAAATCTTGGCTTAAGTCCTTACCCGTTTCCAATCCTATTGAGATGGTCACTATCTGGGTTAAGTTTACAAATGCCATGTTCTTCTGAGGGTTTCTGCTATATTAGTTTTGTCAGGGGACAACCAGTTGCCTTATCTAGGCCTACCTATGAAGTTGTTAAAGTAGAGTCTATTAAGAGCAACTTTAATGCAAACAACATCCAATGTTGTTGGCTTCCTCCACCTCACCAAAAAATTAATATTTTATACTTTCTCTCATCCAATTCATTTCTAATAACTTTTATTCTAAATTCACTCCAATCCTAAACAACCTTCACAAAGTTGTTAGCAAACATAAAAAAGTTAAAAGCAATGGCAGGTGGTTTGTGGTGGGCCAGCAAGTAGAGTAAAATAATATTAAAATATTACAAACAACCGTTGGTAGAATTGAACAACTTTTGCCGGTAACTTTCCAAACAACTTCCTTCTCCAATGGCAAACACCCTTGCCACATCAGCAAACAAGATTATAAAACCCCCCATTGTGGGTGCTCTAAGGAGGCCATGGTTCTCATGGAAATAAGTGTTATGCGGGCCGGTCCTGAGAAACCGAATGTCCAAGTGATTTAAAATTTTATGCCCAACAATTATATAAATTAAATATATTTAATATATATTTGTGCCTAATTTTTTCTTTTGTGCCGTTAATATTATAATAAAAAAGAAAAAATGTGTCCCTAAAATTTTATTTTTTACGGCGTCCCCATTCGAGATCATACGCAGCTTGTCGCAAGACCGGCTCTGGTGTTATGAATCGAGGCCATGGTTTTCATGGAAATAAGTGTTATAAATCCTAGGCATAAATTTCTATGGTTAGTCTGCATGGTCATTCTGATGAGTAAATGACCAAAATTGAAATGGGGTATTAGAAGTTTCTACAATGTTCTCTGTATTCATCTTCAATGTTGGATATTTGAGTTAATTGTGTTAATAATGCAGAGAAGATAAAAGAGAATAAAATGTGTTTATAATAATATAACTCTTTTTCTTATCTTATCTCATTACATAACAACATTATTTATACTGATAGATTGTTCATATAAAAATAGTAATTATACATGTACCATCAATATTGGTGGTTTCTCTTGTACTACTATTAAAAACTTATTGGTTTATATTTAATAATATATAAACCTCTTATTTAATATTTATTGAATAATAAAAGTTCTTCATTATTTAACACTCCTCCTTGAAGAACTTCTTCTTTATGCCAAGCTTATTCCTCAGAGATTCAAACTTTCCTTTTGGAAGTGATTTTGTAAAAATGTCAGTTAGTTGCTCTTCTGAATGACAGTGAACTAGGCTCACTTTTCCTTTGTTTTCAGCTTCTCGAACGAAGTGATACTTTATTTTGATGTGTTTTGTCTTTTTATGTTGTATTGGGTTCTTTACAATAGCAATTGCTGATGTGCTATCACAATAAATCTTAGTTATTGGTCGTTATTTTTCACCCAATTCTGCAAGTATCCTCCTGAATCATATTACTTGATTAACTGCTGCACATGCTGCTATATATTCAACTTCGGCTGTTGATTGAGCAATTATATCTTGCTTTTGACTTAACCAAGAAAATATACCATTTCTGAGTGAAAACATGTATTCGGAGGTGCTCTTCATATCATTTACTGACCCCGCCCAATCACTATCTGAATATCCTATTAGTTCAAGATTTTCCGTAGGTCTGAACCATAATCCATAGTCCAAAGTACCTTTTATATATCACATGACTCTTTTGACAGTCTTCATGTGTAATTGTGTTGGTTTTTGCATAAACCTTGATAGCATACTTGTAGCATACATTGTATCTGGCCTTGTTGCAGTTAAATATAGTAAACTACCAATTATACTTCAATATTGTTTAACATCTGATTCTCCTGAATCATCATCTTTGCTCAATTTTTCATTTTGAGCCAAGGGAGTTGAAATTGGATTACATCTATCCATGTTAAATTTCTTCAAGATGTTAGTCGCATAATTTTTCTGACAGATGAAGATGCTTTCTTTTGTTTGATCAATCTCCATCCCTAGAAAGTAATTCATCATACCCAAGTCTGTCATCTCAAACATTTCCATCATTCATTCCTTAAAAATTATTAATCATTGTCAGGTTACTTCCTGTAACAATGAGATCATCGACATAAAGGGAAAGAATTAATAGATCAGGTCCTTCCACTTTGATGTATAGGGTAGCTTCATTTGGACTTTTCTTAAATCCTTGTTGATGAAAATATTTTTCAATCTAACTATACCATGCTTGTGGTGCTTGCTTAAGTCCATACAAAGCTTTTTTCAATCTTAAGACTTTGTCTTCCTTTCCTTTTATTATGAATCATGGTGGTTATTTTATATAGATTTCTTCTTCCAAGAATCCATTTAGAAATGCAGATTTTACATCGAGCTGGTAGATATTCCATTTACATTGTGCTTCAAGAGCAAGAATTGTTCTGATTGTATCCTGTCTTGAAATAGGTGCAAAAGTCTCATTATAATCTACTCCAAATTGTTGTGAATAACCTTTCACAACTAATCTTGCCTTGTTTTTTTTGTATTGAACTATCTGGATTTTATTTGGTTTTGGACACCCACTTCATGCCAAGTGTGTCCTTGTGTGGTGGTTTATCAGTGAGTACCCATGTATGGTTCTTTTCAATCATGGAAATTTCTTCTCTCATTGCATCTCTTCATTCTTTGTGTGGAGCTGCTTGATCGTAATTATTTGGTTCATCCGAGACAAAGTAACAGAATTGAACTTGCTCATGATCTAGATCTAGTACTCTTTTCGTATTTTCATATAAATCTGACAGTCTTCGAGTTTTTGTAGGTGGTGCATCTGAAAAAACTATCATATTCATACCTTGGTGAATCTGGATCATCTGAACTACTCTCAGACTCCTCCGGAAAATGTTGTTGAGGTGGACCAAGTATGACTTGTGTTCTTTCAGGATTGAATGATTCTGTTATTACATATTTTTTGTTAATGTCATTCTGCTCCTAATTCCAAGAAGCATTCTCGTCAAATACAACATCTCTGCTGATTTGGAATTTATTGGATTGTGGGTTGTAGACTCGATAACACTTACTCTGTGAGTTATAGCCAAAGAAGATTCCTTTTTCGGCTTTCTCTTCTAGTTTGTGCCACTTTTGACTAGGCCATAGATGTAACATATGCATCCAAATATTCGCAAGTGACTTACGGATGGTTTGCGATCAGACCATGCTTCAAGAGGTGTTTGATTATTAACAACCTTCGTGGATAACTGATTCTGAAGATATACTGCCGTATAGACAACTTCTGCCCAAAACTTATTTGGCAAATCTTTTTCTTCACATACACCATTCTGTTGTGGTGTATACGGAACAATGAGTTGATGATGTATACCTTCTATTTCATAGAACTTGTTAAATTTTGATGAGGTATATTCTGTTCCATTATCACTTCTTAGATTTTTAATTTGACATCCACTTTTCTTCTCGACATAGCTCTTAAACTTATTGAAAGTTTTGAATACTTTCAATTTTTCTTTCAAGAAGTATACCCACGTCATCCGGGAGTAATCGTCAATAAAGAGGATAAAGTACTTGTTATTGTCTAGTGAAAGAGTTCTCATGGGACCACACACATCTGTGTGTACTAACTCTAATCTATTTGTTACTCTGCATGCTTGACTAGAAGGGAATGATTTTCTTGACATTTTTCCCAGCTGACATGCATCGCATACACCAGTAATTCCGGAGATTAGAGGAAGCCCTTTGACCATATTTTTATCCGAAATAAACTTTAAACCTTTTGAATTACTATTCCCAAACCGTTTGTGCCATAACCATATTAATTCGTCTGTTTTGGCTTTGGCATAGACATTTCTTGTATTTTATATTGCCAATGAATGGGAAAATATCTTTGTTGCATTTTTATGCAAGCGATGTTACTCCCATTTGGATCATAGATGTCACACGTGTCTCTTTCAAAATGAATTAAATATCCATTTTTCATTATTTGAGGAACACTGAGTAAATTCTGATCCAAATTTGGAACATAAAGAACATCATTAATTTGACATGTCCTTTTTTTTGTTTCCACATCAATAGTACCTTTCCCTTCATATTTCACAATTTCTCCATTGCCCATTTTTACTGGTACCTTAATAGATGGGTCTATTTTGGTGAAATCATGTGAATGTTTGGTCATATAATTCGTACAACCGCTATCAATAAGGCAGACATCCTTTGATTATGTGACGCCCCCAGATCCGGGGTCAGGAATCTAGGTTGTCACTATCCAATTTTCACCACAATAACATCATTCACCTGCTTTAACCATTATAATAACCAAACATAAAAGCAGTGACCCCAAACCAAACACACAACTCGAGCTATAGTCTCAGGGAACGAACTTAAAATAATAACGGTTATTACAAACCAATGTAACCTCAGGATCTCACACTACTAATATAACTTCCACATGATGTTACATTAGAAGTAAACATTAATCCAAGATCTATTGTCACATTACATATTTTTCAACAAGTCTAGGATTCTAATCTGGAATCCCGTCTTTCTTGCACCATTTATCGAAGTCCGGAACCTGGCTAGCTCAAGCTCGAAGCTTCCTGTTCCTTAACATAATACCCGAGGTGGACAATTCACAGTCATCTCTTTCTGCAAGATATAAGATTTACAAACAGCAAGGATGAGCCAAAGAATGCTCAACAAGTTATTTATCAGAATATTTCAAGGAAAAGGTGATAGCCATAATTATCCCAACTGGATGTTCAACAATAAAGTACATAACTAGCAACTGATTGAAGATGTATAACCAGTTATATTTCGACAATAAACGACTCAGGGTTCACGATGCAAGAAGATATTCACAACAATAATGCAGTTCATGTTACTGCAATACAACAATTTAAGTTTATGATTATTGAGTTTGACAATATCAATAACTTAGCACAATGGCCTCAATCACCGAGTGCCATTAGTTTGAGTACCAATAAGCAAGCAGTTCATTATACTGCGAAAAGAATGAACGGAAGTTCATCAATTCCCATTAACACTATCAGTAACTTAGCACCAAGGCTTTCGTTATAGTGTAGGAACAATGAAACTGATATATATACGAATAAACGGTACTCAAAACAACCAACCAACTCAGAGTGGATTACATTCCCGTTGACACTATCGGTAACACAGCACCTAGGCTTTCGTTACAGTGCAACGTTAAATTCCAATTGGAAGAAACGGGATTAACTGGAAATTTTTCAACGCCTTATTGTACTCGATGATCAGTCGCATGTACAATCGACATTTCGTCATTTTCTCTACTAGTAGAAGGACAACCCCTTATCGGGACGTCACCCTAGGCAACTCATGGGCCTTTAATTACGGCTGGGTCGTGCGTTCCCGACCTCTTACGCAACTTTTACTCCAGTCCCTGATGAATACTTTAAAAATCATCAAACCTAGAAGGAAATTTAATCAAACCCTCTAGAATAACAACAATCCACTCTAGGATTTCAATCAACTGTTAAGGAAGGGAATTCAATACCACCTTCCAGAACAACAACAATCCATCATAGGACTTCATCAACAGATAAGGAAGGGAATTTAATACAACCTTCCAGAACACAACAACAATCCATCACAGGATTTCAATCAACAGATAAGGAAGGGAATTTAATACAACCTTCCAGAACAACAACGACAATCCATCACAGGATTTCGATCAACAGATAAGGAAGGGAATTTAATACAACCTTCCAGAACAACACAACAATCCATCACAGGATTTCATCAACAGATAAGGAAGGGAATTTAATACAACCTTCCAGAACAACAACGACAATCCATCACAGGATTTCATCAACAGATAAGGAAGGGAATTTAATACAACCTTCCAGAACAACGACGACAATCCATCACAGGATTTCGATCAACAGATAAGGAAGAGAATTTAATACAACCTTCCAGAACAACAACGACAATCCATCACAGGATCTCAATCAACAGATAAGGAAGGGAATTTAATACAACCTTCCAGAACAACAACGACCTATTGTAAGATTTCAATATCTGACAATAGCTTGGCTCCCTAAACCAAGTGGGAGTACTCTCGAAACATCTGGGTTGACTCTCAGTCAACGAATTCAACAAGACAGAATCCCTTGAATCAAGGAGACTCAAGAACGCGACCGGGGAGCCGCTAATACTAGCTAAAATAGACTCCACAAAACATTACAGTTTTGGAGTGAAAAATGGGCCTTAAAGGCACCAATACAACTGGGAGGAATATCGGAGTCGGACGTTACCTCCCGAACCTGGAGTTATCGACTCAGAATAAATGCAAAATATCCGAGTCATCGCTCACCATTTATTATTTAATGAAAAATAATATTTAAAGAAATTTAGACAACTCCAGAATATTTTTAAAGAACAAATAAATATTTTATTAATATTTAGGAGGCCCAGAATAGCCCTCGAAAAAATATTAAAAGGATTTAAAAGAATTAAAATATTTAAGCCCAATATAATCAAGATTATTTAATATTTAAATAATCTTAAACGATTCAACATATTTAAATAATATTTAATCAATATTAAATATTATTTAAATAAACCAAAACGAATTGAAAGTTTTTAATCAGTAGTTAAATAATTTTAAATCTCCCAAAATATTTAAATAATATTTAATCAATATTAAATAATATTTAAATAATTTCAACGCCCTGAAAGTATTTACTTAACCCTTAAATACTTTCTATATTCTTTAAATAATATTTAATAAACTAAATATTATTTAAAACAGTAAACCTCGACTAACTATCGAGACACGCTAGACTACTCCCGGTCGACCATCGAGCACCAAAAAAAGATGTACTCGACACCAGATTCAGTTATACAAAACTGAAAGTAAACGTCCTCTAACTTTTTAAGAAGTTCAGAGACATCTCAAAACTAGGTTGAAAAGATCTCATTCTACTCACAAGAAACAATCTTAAACAACCTACGCATACTTGTGTCCTACATCAGAATAATAGTGATGAAACGTCGGACACTTGCATACTCTAATTTTTCGAGAAGTTCAGAGTAGCAGACGAATCAAGTTATAAATGAACAAGACAGTTCAAGGGAAATGCCGACGTGCATTTCCAACGACAACAATAAGCTAGATAGTTCCAAACACAGCAAAAATGCATAATTGAAGAACTTATCATTAAGTCAAGGATTTCACAAATTTTGGCATCACCATGAATTAATAATATTCTGATATGGAATGAAACAATAGAGTCGGAAACTTGCCTGGAGTCTAAGGATGCTATTCCCACTTCTCCCATTTTACACTTAAAACTTTTGTTTTCAAAGTTTATCCATCTTAGACGCTTATTAGGCCTAAGCGGCTGTCTTTTCTGCAGAAAATTGGACATGACCTTTTCGTAAATCGGACTATCCACCTGTTTTCAAACCAAGCCAATCAACAATTCCTTCGACTATATATAAAGTCAAACTCACTTTAAAACCAATTCCTTCACCATACTATAGTCGATTCCGGTTTTTTTAATCCTAATGTTTTGAAAACCAAGTCCAACCCGCCCTAACCGACGGTGACCAACTACTATTTTAGAAAAATCCAGAATGACTAAGTAGGTCCAACAATTCCAAACCATTAGTAATCAATCCTCGAATCATGTCATTTAAACGAAACTAAATTGTTTGCTCAAATTAAATCATTTTCGAATCATAAGATTACTCCACCAGCTCATATAAACTCATTGTTGGTGGTGGGGAGTTCGAGCGATTTCATTGAAATCAAAGACTCGTCCACTCGACCCAAGTATTCAACAATTTTATAATATACTACTTTATACATTTGACTACCATGAAATAAGGCTTCTAACCTTTTCAAAACAATCTCCCAAAACAGGGCAGACAAATCTGGACTTTAAAATGTTACTGCACCCAGTCCACTTAAACATTTTTCATAAATTAAAAATTAATCATTTTGCTACAAATTTTTTCAGATAGCTTCATGAATATCTTCTAAAGTTCCCATAAAAATTTTATCTCCAAAACATTTCAGTTAGGCCAAAAACGAATTGAATCATCTCACAACAAAACGCAGCAAATTTAGCTTTGCGCGGTCTTTACTAAAACTCACATAACTTTTTACTCGTTAATCCAAACGACGCAAAATTAGCGCCCAGACGATCTAGAGACAATCTACTATCTAACCATATCAGCCATAAGCCAAGAACAGTGACTGAATGTTCCCAGATTTTTCTGGACAGTGGCAGCAGACAGGTTAGAAATTTTTTTGGCATAGTTTCGTTTGTAAACTCATCGTTTTCCATTTTTATTTTACTCCAAATCAACCAACAAACAATCCCAAACTCCGCATTCAACATCAATAATCATCATCCATGAATACCAAGCCATTTAACTAACAATAGTTATGAACTTAAGAGCTTAAAATCAATTTAACAAATCATGCATAATCTTTGCTACCCATAACATGCATAAGCCATAACAATCATCCACCAAGCTATAGGAACTCAAGAATTAAAGAAAATAAATTTTTAATTTTCGAATTCACTGTTCATCGTCACTTTCAAGTTGTGAAAAGAGTAATCTAGAGATGGTGGGTGCTTGAGATGTTACCTTGGTTAGGAAGAGCTTGGAAGCACCTTTCTTTTAAGCTATTATATGCAATAATCCACCAAGTATCCATGTAGTTCCACCATCTTCTTCCTCCATTCTTCCCTTCGGTTTTTCTCCATGGAAAGGGGGAGAACTCAGCTGCCTTTTCTTATTTTCGGTCGTGTATGGTGGAAGCTTGATATTTAATTCGGTTTGTACGGTAGTCGCGTAACTTCCCGATAACATTTTAATCTCTCCTTCTCGTTCTCTTTTCTTTCTTTCCACCTAAGTTTTAAAAACTTAAAATCTCATGATATGATTCTAATATATTTTAGAATCATTAAATTAATACTCTTTAATTGTTCCGAGAATTTACGAAACAATTCTCCGAATAAATGCTATTCGCTTACACCGTCTCTCAAACTCTATTACGACTTTCATCCGAACTTCAAATTTATTTGTTAGACTAAAAATAATTATTAGTCCTATTTTTATCATGTATGCTATCGTAACATCGATACACATATTTTCGAATACCCCGTATATTAACAATACGATCTCACAGTTCCCATACCTTATGAAGAAAATAAATTCATAAAATCATTTCTCCATAAAATGAAAAAAAATTTACTCAAAAATCTTAATAACCCCAAGTGTCAAAATTTCGGGTTATTACAGTCTCCCCTCCTTAAAAGGATTCCGTCCTCGGAATTCATACGAGAACAACCGAGGTTACTCTTTTCACACGTCACTTTCTACTTTCTAGGTTGAGACTCCAACCTTTCTGGTTTCGTACAACCTTCTCAGCATTATTACTTCACTTTTCACCATTTGCTCTATTCAGTCGATGATATCTATAATTTCGTATTTTAACGCATGCTTAATGTCCACGCTATAATTTCGTAGCACTCGCGTATGATACGCTCGATTGATTCCTTAAACTTTAGGGAAAGAAGCGCCACTTCATATACACCTTCTTAATATACTCCAAGACCTTGAAAGGTTCCATACTCCTCGAGCTTAAGTTCTCTTTCTTACTAAATCTCGTTACTTCTTTCCACGATAATGCTTTCAACAACATGAAGTCTTTCGCTTCATACTCTCTGCCATTCCTGGCTTGATCACCAAATTCGCTTTGTCTACCTTGAGTTATCGTCAATCGCTTCCCATACTAAAACTTGTATCCCATGTCTGTCAACCGGTCCATGTCCCCAGTTATCTATCATTCATCAATTTTGCCCTTAACGCAAAGTAGATCGATACTTTCGTTCGCACTAAACTTCGTAAGGTGGCATGACTATATATGAGTGGTAACCAGAGTCGTATAAAAGCTCTAACCGTAGTAAGTAACTACCACCACTCCTTTTTGAAATCCAAGGTACAAACTTTCTATAGAAAGATAACCTTATACATAATTTTAATAGAGATCTTTTCAATGAAGATCATTGTAACAAAACAATCAGAGTGATTTGTAGATCACTAAGCTTATTTTCGAATGTATATGAGAGACAAGGAAGAAATTAATTTGGATATGACTGAGAACAACCATATTTGTACTCAAGATGGCCAGTCTTTAGTACTTTCTGGCTTATAATACATAATCGAGTGGTTGCCCATCAGACTTTTGTCACACAGACAAGAAGTCACACCATATGCATTGTTTATCTCAATCGGATGAAAAATAGTTAACATTTAGAAGAAAATGATTTTGAAAGGGAGAGAAAATATATTTTGAAATTTTTATTCCATAATGCATAACGAACTCAATATACAACAGTCCCTACTCATTTAGGAACCTGCTGACAAAATCCCCAAATTTCTTATTTCCCATTTCTATTCTTCCCGAAGTAGAACTCTGGTTCCTTGTTAAAAGTTCATGGTATTTCCGTATGTGTAGCCACTTCATTTTCATATTCTGTCATAGTTGATTATTTCCAACATTGTGACTTTATTCTCAATTCACTACTTTTGGGACAATCTTGACAATTCCCAAAGACTTTGATTCATGATCTGACACACTCTTGTTTCAGGTCTAGAACTTTAATTACATCTGAATTTCCCGATACTTAGGAAACAGTTGCATAATGCAAGATATAGCTATGGCTAAAGAATTCTTTGTTCAACCAAGTTCATAAGAATTCTTGCTGAATCAACGACCTTATTAGGCCTCGACCAAATACTTTTCTGAACTTTAGGTTCATCAATGACTACTCGGACCACTCTCTAGTCCGGAATTCCACTATCAAAACAAGTAACTTCATATAAGCCTTCATGCCATAACTCATTTATACTAGTTACTCCAACCACCATATTTGCAATGTGGCGGTCACTTCTATCCCAAGGCTTACTTTAATCCAACATCCTTAATATATTCAAAAATTATATCAAGTGTGGATCTCACCTCTTTGTTACGACTCTACATTGTATGCATACCATACACCATTTAAACTAGAGCTTTACTTTTTACTCTCAGAGAATCCTCAACAGAATCCTCAATATTACTCATATATAGATGGCTATATTCTTTAAACCATACTACTCCATTTTACCCTGAAACATTCCATTTACACGTCCTCTTATTTCTAAATTTCATTAAACTAATGGGAACGTATTTTCCACAGACAATTGGGCATGACCTATTCATATGTCGGACTATGCCCGGTGTAAAAACACCTCAATTATAATCCCAAAACATTCACAGTTCCCAAACATCAACATCTCATCAATCACTTATAACATAATGTATACCAAAAGGGGAAATAACTATGAGTCACTACATCTATATACCTACTTTCGAGTATCCACAAGTCAGTCAACAACAATATCAATGGTCAATATCATGGACCATCAATCACATTCGCTCCATAACACTAATAAGAGTTTACTGAAATGTAAACTATCTCTTCGGCTTATTGCCAATTGATGAAAGATTGGTGAAGATTTGACACGCCATCAATTTGAACATGGTCATCTTAACGATTGTGCCAAGAATGAAGTGGTTTTTCTTTTCTCAGTAATGCTCCCCTCAGTCCTGGGGTACTAGCATACTTAGTGCTACACTTAGAGCATATCTGAGCTCCTTTACAAGTGCTCCATAATTCTCAAACTCTCATTCTCAATCATAAATCCTCTTACTCAGATGAGTCTCCTCGGCTAGTGCTCGACATCTTTATAAGGAAAGTTCTTATTATCTTTCCTAACTATCCTTATCTGAGTATATCAGCCTCATAATATAAATCACTGCTACATCCGATAGCCCGATTATGAACTCGATCTGAGCTCACCCTTTCTTAATCTTATCCAAACATAACTCTTAACTATCTCGTTCCTGAGTACTATAACCTAGAGCTCTGATACCATCTCTGTGACGCCCCCAGATCCGGGGTCAGGAATCTAGGTTGTCACTATCCAATTTTCACCACAATAACATCATTCACCTACTTTAACCATTATAATAACCAAACATAAAAGCAGTGACCCCAAACCAAACACACAACTCGAGCTATAGTCTCAGGGAACGAACTTAAAATAATAACGGTTATTACAAACCAATGTAACCTCAGGATCTCACACTACTAATATAACTTCCACATGATGTTACATTAGAAGTAAACATTAATCCAAGATCTATTGTCACATTACATATTTTTCAACAAGTCTAGGATTCTAATCTGGAATCCCGTCTTTCTTGCACCATTTATCGAAGTCCGGAACCTGGCTAGCTCAAGCTCGAAGCTTCCTGTTCCTTAACATAATACCCGAGGTGGACAATTCACAGTCATCTCTTTCTGCAAGATATAAGATTTACAAACAGCAAGGATGAGCCAAAGAATGCTCAGCAAGTTATTTATCAGAATATTTCAAGGAAAAGGTGATAGCCATAATTATTCCAACCGGATGTTCAACAATAAAGTACATAACTAGCAACTGATTGAAGATGTATAACCAGTTATATTTCGACAATAAACGACTCAGGGTTCACGATGCAAGAAGATATTCACAACAATAATGCAGTTCACGTTACTGCAATACAACAATTTAAGTTTATGATTATTGAGTTTGACAATATCAATAACTTAGCACAATGACCTCAATCACCGAGTGCCATTAGTTTGAGTACCAATAAGCAAGCAGTTCATTATACTGCGAAAAGAATGAACGGAAGTTCATCAATTCCCATTAACACTATCAGTAACTTAGCACCAAGGCTTTCGTTATAGTGTAGGAACAATGAAACTGATATATATACGAATAAACGGTACTCAAAACAACCAACCAACTCAGAGTGGATTACATTCCCGTTGACACTATCGGTAACACAGCACCTAGGCTTTCGTTACAGTGCAACGTTAAATTCCAATTGGAAGAAACGGGATTAACTGGAAATTTTTCAACGCCTTATTGTACTCGATGATCAGTCGCATGTACAATCGACATTTCGTCATTTTCTCTACTAGTAGAAGGACAACCCCTTATCGGGACGTCACCCTAGGCAACTCATGGGCCTTTAATTACGGCTGGGTCGTGCGTTCCCGACCTCTTACGCAACTTTTACTCCAGTCCCTGATGAATACTTTAAAAATCATCAAACCTAGAAGGAAATTTAATCAAACCCTCTAGAATAACAACAATCCACTCTAGGATTTCAATCAACTGTTAAGGAAGGGAATTCAATACCACCTTCCAGAACAACAACAATCCATCATAGGACTTCATCAACAGATAAGGAAGGGAATTTAATACAACCTTCCAGAACACAACGACAATCCATCACAGGATTTCAATCAACAGATAAGGAAGGGAATTTAATACAACCTTCCAGAACAACAACGACAATCCATCACAGGATTTCGATCAACAGATAAGGAAGGGAATTTAATACAACCTTCCAGAACAACACAACAATCCATCACAGGATTTCATCAACAGATAAGGAAGGGAATTTAATACAACCTTCCAGAACAACAACGACAATCCATCACAGGATTTCATCAACAGATAAGGAAGGGAATTTAATACAACCTTCCAGAACAACAACGACAATCCATCACAGGATCTCAATCAACAGATAAGGAAGGGAATTTAATACAACCTTCCAGAACAACAACGATCTATTGTAAGATTTCAATATCTGACAATAGCTTGGCTCCCTAAACCAAGTGGGAGTACTCTCGAAACATCTGGGTTGACTCTCAGTCAACGAATTCAACAAGACAGAAACCCTTGAATCAAGGAGACTCAAGAACGCGACCGGGGAGCCGCTAATACTAGCTAAAATAGACTCCACAAAACATTACAGTTTTGGAGTGAAAAATGGGCCTTAAAGGCACCAATACAACTGGGAGGAATATCGGAGTCGGACGTTACCTCCCGAACCTGGAGTTATCGACTCAGAATAAATGTAAAATATCCGAGTCATCGCTCACCATTTATTATTTAATGAAAAATAATATTTAAAGAAATTTAGACAACTCCAGAATATTTTTAAAGAACAAATAAATATTTTATTAATATTTAGGAGGCCCAGAATAGCCCTCGAAAAAATATTAAAAGGATTTAAAAGAATTAAAATATTTAATCCCAATATAATCAAGATTATTTAATATTTAAATAATCTTAAACGATTTAACATATTTAAATAATATTTAATCAATATTAAATAATATTTAAATAAACCAAAATGAATTGAAAGTTTTTAATCAGTAGTTAATAAACTAAATATTATTTAAAACAATAAACCTCGACTAACTATCGAGACACGCTAGACTACTCCCGGTCGACCATCGAGCACCAAAAAAAGATGTACTCGACACCAGATTCAGTTATACAAAACTGAAAGCAAACGTCCTCTAACTTTTTAAGAAGTTCAGAGGCATCTCAAAACTAGGTTGAAAAGATCTCATTCTACTCACAAGAAACAATCTTAAACAACCTACGCATACTTGTGTCCTACATTAGAATAATAGTGATGAAACGTCGGACACTTGCATACTCTAACTTTTCGAGAAGTTCAGAGTAACAGACGAATCAAGTTATAAATGAACAAGACAGTTCAAGGGAAATGCCGACGTGCATTTCCAACGACTACAATAAGCTAGATAGTTCCAAACACAGCAAAAATGCATAATTGAAGAACTTATCATTAAGTCAAGGATTTCACAAATTTTGGCATCACCATAAATTAATAATATTCTGATATGGAATGAAACAATAGAGTCGGAAACTTGCCTGGAGTCCAAGGATGCTATTCCCACTTCTCCCATTTTACATTTAAAACTTTTGTTTTCAAAGTTTATCCATCTTAGACGCTTATTAGGCCTAAGCGGCTGTCTTTTCTGCAGAAAATTGGACATGACCTTTTCGTAAATCGGACTATCCACCTGTTTTCAAACCAAGCCAATCAACAATTCCTTCGACTATATATAAAGTCAAACTCACTTTAAAACCAATTCCTTCACCATACTATAGTCGATTCCGGTTTTTTTAATCCTAATGTTTTGAAAACCAAGTCCAACCCGCCTTAACCGACGGTGACCAACTACTATTTTAGAAAAATCCAGAATGACTAAGTAGGTCCAACAATTCCAAACCATTAGTAATCAATCCTCGAATCATGTCATTTAAACGAAACTAAATTGTTTGCTCAAATTAAATCATTTTCGAATCATAAGATTACTCCACCAGCTCATATAAACTCATTGTTGGTGATGGGGAGTTCGAGCGATTTCATTGAAATCAAAGACTCGTCCACTCCACCCAAGTATCCAACAATTTTATAATATACTACTTTATACATTTGACTACCATGAAATAAGGCTTCTAACCTTTTCAAAACAATCTCCCAAAACAGGGCAGACAAATCTGGACTTTAAAATGTTACTGCACCCAGTCCACTTAAACATTTTTCATAAATTGAAAATTAATCATTTTGCTACAAATTTTGGCAGATAGCTTCATGAATATCTTCTAAAGTTCCCATAAAAATTTTATCTCCAAAACATTTCAGTTAGGCCAAAAACGAATTGAATCATCTCACAACAAAACGCAGCAAATTTAGCTTTGCGCGGTCTTTACTAAAACTCACATAACTTTTTACTCGTTAATCCAAACGACGCAAAATTAGCGCTCAGACGATCTAGAGACAATATACTATCTAACCATATCAGCCATAAGCCAAGAACAGTGACTGAATGTTCCCAGATTTTTCTGGACAGTGGCAGCAGACAGGTTAGAAATTTTTTTGGCATGGTTTCGTTTGTAAACTCATCGTTTTCCATTTTTATTTTACTCCAAATCAACCAACAAACAATCCCAAACTCCGCATTCAACATCAATAATCATCATCCATCAATACCAAGTCATTTAACTAACAATAGTTATGAACTTAAGAGCTTAAAATCAATTTAACAAACCATGCATAATCTTTGCTACCCATAACATGCATAAGCCATAACAATCATCCACCAAGCTATAGGAACTCAAGAATTAAAGAAAATAAATTTTTAATTTTCGAATTCACTGTTCATCGTCACTTTCAAGTTGTGAAAAGAGTAATCTAGAGATGGTGGGTGCTTGAGATGTTACCTTGGTTAGGAAGAGCTTGGAAGCACCTTTCTTTTAAGCTATTATATGCAATAATCCACCAAGTATCCATGTAGTTCCACCATCTTCTTCCTCCATTCTTCCCTTCGGTTTTTCTCCATGGAAAGGGGGAGAACTCAGCTGCCTTTTCTTATTTTCGGTCGTGTGTGGTGGAAGCTTGATATTTAATTCGGTTTGTACGGTAGTCGCGTAACTTCCCGATAACATTTTAATCTCTCCTTCTCGTTCTCTTTTCTTTCGTTCCACCTAAGTTTTAAAAACTTAAAATCTCATGATATGATTCTAATATATTTTAGAATCATGAAATTAATACTCTTTAATTATTCCGAGAATTTACGAAACAATTCTCCGAATAAATGCTATTCGCTTACACCGTCTCTCAAACTCTATTACGACTTTCATCCGAACTTTAAATTTATTTGTTAGACTAAAAATAATTATTAGTCCTATTTTTATCATGTATGCTATCGTAACATCGATACACATATTTTCGAATACCCCGTATATTAACAATACGGTCTCACAGTTCCCATACCTTATGAAGAAAATAAATTCATAAAATCATTTCTCCATAAAATGAAAAAAAAATTACTCAAAAATCTTAATAACCCCAAGTGTCAAAATTTCGGGTTATTACAGATTATTTGCATTCTGACATACATAGAATAGATGATTTTCATCATCCATTGTTTTTGATCTTCCAGCTTGCTGGTTTTTGAGTCTACACTCATTTTCAGTATGGTTGAATTTCTTGCAGTAATTGCATTGTCATTTTCCTTTATACCGGAAATTCTTTTCTACATGATTCGTTTTCTCGCATATTGAACATGGAGAGAACTTACTCCTTTTCTCAGTCTCTTTGGCATAAATATGACTACCTTGATTTGATGCGCCTCCTTTTTTGTTTCTTTTGAATGAAGATATTTTATGCTTTGACTGGAGAACTCCTTCTTCAGATGCTTAATTTCTTCGAGACATTCGATCCTCATTAATTTGTAGTGATACTATTAATTCCAATATAGTTAACTACGTAAGATCCTTAGATTCTTCTATCACAGTCACAACTGTATCAAATTTTTCGGACAAACTAACCAGTATTTTTTCTACAACTCTCTGGTCAGCAATATCTTCACCATTCGATTTTAATTCATTTACCAACTTAATTATTCGAGAATAGTAATCCTTAATTAACTCGCCATCTTTCATCTTGAGATTCTCGAATTCACGTCTAAGAGATTGAAGCTTGATTGATGTTGTTTTCTCGTTTCCTTCAAATTCAGCTTTCAAGATATCCCACGCTTGCTTAGCTGAAATAGCATTCATTATTCTGGGAAAAATTGTATCTGTAATCGCAAAATGAATTTTCGCTAATGCTTCTGCATCTCTTTGTGGCCAGTCAACCTTTGTTGATGTCGATGTTGCCGGTGTTGATATGGTGGCTGCAGTTGCACCATTTTGAGGCATGTCAGTTTCCACAACATTCCATAAGTGTTGGGTTGCTTGGAGAACGACCCTCATTTTGATACTCTAGAATTTATAATTTTCTCCATTGAAAATGGGAATAACTTGTTGCTGATTTGAACCAGAAAATGTCATTGTTATATATTATATTGTGGAAGTAAGATATAGGCATTTTTTATCTTGAGGCTCTAATATCAAATGTTGGATATTTGAGTTAATTGTGCTAATAGTGCAGAGAAGATAAAAGAGAATAAAATGTGTTTATAATAATATAACTCTTCTTTTTATCTTATCTCATTACATAACAACCTTATTTATACGGATAGGTTGTTCATATAAAAATAGTAATTGTACATGTATCATCAATATTGGTAGTTTCTCTTATACTACTATTAAAAATTTATTGATTTATATTTAATAATATATAAACCTCTTATTTAATATGTATAGAATAATAAAAGTTCTTCATTATTTAACATTGAAGCTTATACCGTCTGTTCCTGTGAGCACCTTCAGAAAATGGTTCCTATGGTGGGTAGTCGCTTGATTGAAGGGTCCATCTTTATGAAAGGAGATCAGCCTTATAGTGCCTACAGAGATGAACCCGCTGTTTCTCATTCTTCTTGTTCTAAGAAAAGACTGTACTATGGATGATGACTGCCAAAGTTTCCTACAAAATTGGCATTGTTGTTTGCCTCATTCTAATGATCCTGATTTTGTAGATGTTGATGTATATACAGGGAAGGGCCTCAACTCACGATTTAATTTGCAGAGCATGGCTAATGAAAATCATCTTGCTGATGGTGGTTGGGGAAGTATATGCACCACAGATGGGATGGAGGGAACCTGGGCTACTCGCATGCAATAAATTTAACAAGGATAATGTAGAAAGGCTTCTACCGATGGTTTGGAGGATATTGAGTATGGGCAGACCTTATACATCGTTGCTACTAAGCCTACTAGGCTATGTCCTAGATGATGTGTCTTTTCACTGTTTTGTTTAAACAGTGTGTTCATATTTTAATTTAGGAGCAATGCTACATTGCTCTTTATTGGACTAACAATATATGCTAATGACTTTACTCCGTTCTTATGTGTGTTACTCGAGACCTTCCAACGAGACCTTCCAAGGACAAGTTTGATATTGCTAGTCTTCTTAACTTAAAAACATGAAAATTTTGTTTAATACTGTAAAATTTAAAAGTTACTTTTTAAAAAAGTGCTATTAATTAAAATCTGCGGTTAGGAAAAACAAATTATCTTAAACTTTTGGGAAAAAAAAGTTTGTTTCACTATTAAATTTCTAATAAATATTACTTTTTATATTATATTTTAAAATATGTATATATTAAAATATTATCAGACAATTATCTAATTTTTTAACAATATTTTTTCTCACAATAATTCTGAACGAATCCAAATTCAATCGCTAATTTTTTTAGTTTTTAATTCATGAAAATAGCCAAAGATAATGGTTCCACTAAAAAATTTGTAACCAAAATATACTGTTGTGTCAGTTTTGTTTGTTTTAAACAATCGGACTCAAAATTTCATACTCCCTCCGTCCTTTTGAATTGTTATCATTTCAAAATGGAGTGTCCGACACGTATTTTAAGGATAGTTCCATAATTTATTTTTGAAATTTTCCTTTTTTGTATAAATATAGAACAATCCTATTTTTATACAAAAAAAAGAAATTTTAAAAAATAAGTTATGGAACTATTCTTAAAATCCACCTTAAAATGCGTGTCAGAAAATGAAAAAAAAGTGATAACAATTGGTTGGGACGGAGTATTATATATGTTAATTATAATACATAATTTTATAGATATATAATATAAATATGATGTTATCCAATTCACTATTAAATGTGATTATTTTACAATAAAATATTTATCAAGAGAGAAAGAATCAAACTTTGTAATTATTTTATAATAAATATGGAGTATTTTTTTGAGGGAGTGAAAATCAAACCCTTAAATTTGACGTGTGTTCCAATATTTTAGCTATTGATACATTTTAGTGGAAACTAAAAATTTGTCCGTTATCCGAAAGTGCACCCGTAATTTTCTTATTTGGGCTATACATAATGAACCTAATGTGTTTGAAGATTTGGGCCTTACACCAGGCTCTCTCTCTCTCTGGTGTCGATTTTTCTCTTTTGATTTAAAGTAAAAAATTCAAAGAAATTTTAAATTTTGAAGATTATACAAGCTTGGTAAACTCTTTGAATTAAATAGAAATTTTCATGTTTATTATAAATTTTTATTAATAATATTAAAATTTGACTTCGTGTAAATTTTGTAAGTATTATAACAAACCAGATAAAGAAAAAGTGAAAAAAATAGGTAAAGTGGAAGACAATTATTAAAAACAATTAAATACATATTTAGAAAAAAACTTTAGATAAACATGTGTATATAATAAAATTTTCAATTAATAGAACAATAAAAAAATTGTTCAAATATATTAGGAAAATCAAATTAAAATAACATAAATTAATAATAGATATATGTTATAATTACTCCTAATTTTATTATAAATTAACAGGTCACTCTAGATCAGCGTAGAAACATCGCGAAACGTAGGTTTCAAGATGTGTAACGTACTTGTAATATGTATATAAACAGGGGTATAGTCTTGGGTTATGATACATCTCATTGTTATTTCAACATAGTTCTAAAAACACTATAATAAATATGTAGTAGTTTGGTTGGTTTTTTATTTACAATGTGTCTAGATGACAGCCACCAATATCTTGTTGTATTTTCTTATATTCAAACGAGTCCTACCATGTTTCAACGGGTTAAAATTCATGGAACTCCACAATTCTGTTCCTTAAGGTGAGAATTGATCTCGATTACTCTATATATGGCAATATAATACTATTTTGTGAATATGATATATGTTTGTTATTATCACTTATTATTGATTAATGATATAAGATGGCATATTTATATATATTTATGTACATAGTTTATGAATCATTTTTTTGTTATAATATAATAAAAATATTTATTTTCTTATCAGCTGCAGCCAAGCTTGCGAACCTTCCCTGGTTTAATTTACAGCAACCCACCACCACAGATCCTCCTCTGTGTGAAATGGAATCAAAAGCAAAAATGCAGCAACTCCCCTATCAAAGAAATTCGATAAAGGGAGGAGGAGGAATACCATGTAGCAATAAAAAGGATAATAAAGCAATTGAGTTGAGCCTAAGAATGTTGTGATATCTTATGTGTAATTGGATACAAATATGTGTATTTAAATCATGTTCTGTGTATCAGAGCTTCTTGCAATTGTGAGAGATTGTTCATTTTTTATATGCAAAGATATAACACATTAAAAATTTAACTACAAAGTTTTTGCTTATAAAAAAAAAGTGAATTTATTTGATGATTTAGATTCTTGATGTGTGGATTTGTTTGAGCTTTTGTTTTTTAACTTTTAGATCGATTCAGAAAGTAGGGTGTTTTTTTTAGGAAACAAAATAATGTTGATTAAATATAATATATTTAACTAATTAATACTTTCAAAATTAAAATAACTTCTATGAATTTATTTGAAAAAAATATATTAATGTATATATATTATTATATTTAAACTCTATATACTACTTAATGCTGGAATTATTCCAATAATCATAATTTAAAGTAATTAATCATGTTTCTTTAAGTAAATATATCTTTTCATGGATACATGAATCACATTTTTTGATATTGCTAGTCTTTTTAACTTAAAAACATGAAAATTTTGTTTAATAAAATTTAAAAGTTACTTTTTTAAAAAAGTGCTATTAATTTAAAATCTGTCATTAGAAAAAACAAATTCTCTTAAACTTTTGAAAAAAAATGTTTGTTTCACTATTAAATTTCTGTAAAAATATTACTTATTATATTATATTTTAAAATATGTATATTATTAAAATATTATCAAACAATTATCTAATTTTTTAATAATATTTTTTTCTCAGAATAATTCTGAACGAATCTAAATTCAATCGCTAAACTTTTTAGTTTCTACTTCATGAAAATAGTCAAAGATAATGGTTCCATTAAAAAATTTATAATCAAAATATACTATTATGTCAGTTTTGTTTGTTTTGAACAATCGGACTCAAAAATTTCATATTTTATATGTTAATTATAATACATTATTTTAAATTAGCTAAAAAAATAATACATAATTTTATAGATATATAATATAAATATGATGATATCCAATTCACTATTAAATGTGATTATTTTATAATAAAATATTTATCAAGTGAGAAAGGATCAAATTTTTAATTATTTTATAATAAATATGGAGTATTTTTTTAGTGAGTGAAAATCAAACCCTTAAATCGAACTTGTGTGTTCCAATATTCCATCATCCTTGATATTTAAAGTCTAAACAAAAGTTCTACCTTGAGCTAGGGTGTACATGGTTCAGGTTGGGCGGGTTGAGAGGATTTTACAAGTCAATCTAATTAAATTGGTTTAAAAATTTTTCAACCCAATCCATTAAAATTAAATTTATAATCCAATCAATTTGGATCAGAGTGATCGAGTTAATAAATAAATAATTTTTTTTTATCAAACAGTAAGTAAACCAAAAATAATTTTCATACTTTCCATTATTTAAGATAATAAGTAATTTCTAACCAAAAAAATAGTAAGCGATTCATGAATCTATTCTAGTTAACAAAACTGCATGTAAGCCAAATTAATAATTTCTAACAAGCTATCAATTGTAATCTTATTATTAAAAAGTTGCAGATGGCGTAGTAACATAGTCTATGCAATTTCTCTGCATTAGCTGCAGTAGAAGTTTTTTTTTGACCATTTCACTCAATCCTTTATTTATTGGAACCCATGATTTAAAAGAAATCTAGAATTTGTATAAATAATTATATAAAGTGTTATATTTTGTTTAAGGGTTCACTTGCATTTTTTTAATCAATCATTCTCTCACCTTATTTACTTTTTATATAATGTTTGTGAATTTGATTAACAAACTGTATATTATCCGTTTTTGAGTCGTTTAATTATTAATGTACATATATTAACGATTATATTTTTTATTCTATAAATACACAATCCTTCTACCCTATTATTCATAATCTTTACATCCTCCAAAAAATTTGAATTTATTTTTTTAGCAAATGATGAATTCAAATAATTCTCCATCTTCAAATTCTCAAAACTCAAACTCTTAATTTCCATATCCATATCCAAATTCGTATTTTCCCAACCCACAAAATTTTAATTTTAATGTAAATTCTCCAAACTCTCAATAATACCAATTTCCACATACTCAGAATTCTCAATTTCCATTTTCATATACCCAAAATTCTCCATATCAATTTCCATTTCCTCCATTTTCAAATCCACAATTTAAAACCCAACAATCACCTATTAGTTTTCAAAATTCACCAAATTCACAAGTGTCTGTCTTTAATAGTACAAATATTATTGATCTAAATGATAATTGTGAGGAAAGTGAAGACGTACATGAAATTACTAGTCAATGGAAGTGGGTTGAATGTCTCAATTGATCCATTGATTGGTACTGATCAAAATGTCGAAGCATTTTGGGACCAAATTCAGCAATATTGTGAAGAAGATAATACCGGTGTCATCGAGAGAGAAGTTGTGACTATGAGAAAAAGATGACAATTAATAAACGAAGGTGCTCAGAAATTTGGATCGTGTTATGAAGAGGCACAGAAGACAGTCGGGAGCGGTTCAAACTTAGACGACATAAATGAGAGAGCTCGTATACTTCATTCAGATAAATACAAAAAGAAGTCTAATTTTGACTGTTTTGAGCTTCATAGACAATCCAAGTGGAGAACTCCTTCAACTACTGAAAGTTCAAAAAGAACTAAATTAAGCAATTATGGAAATTACTCATCATCGGGAAACAACGATACACCAACAAATGAAAATATTGTAATATTTTTCATTTAATGCTTTCTCGTGTGGTGCGTTTCAATTTAATATTTTCTCATGTAATTTGTTTTTAGTAATATGATGATTTTAATTATATGGCATGTTATTTATTTAAATTATATTTTTAATTTTTTAATCACTTTAATTTGATCATTAAAATTTTAATATTGTTAAATTATATTAACATTATATTATAATTTATTAATTTATTATAAATATAATTTGTTATTTATTTATTTAAATTCAATTATTATATAAGAAGTATTGTGAAAGAAAATAAAATAAAGTTAAATGAAACTCAATTGTAAGTGAAAATGGGCTTGTGCATTGGAGGTGAGTGACCAATTTTTTTTAGAAAGGCACTTAATACTTAGTTGGCAATAAAGTAACCCGACACATAAGTGGGTTGAGCACTAACACCGGAGATGGTCTTAGACCAGGCTTTTTGTCTGCGGCAATGGCGGAGCCAGGAGGGCAAAAATGTGCTTTTCCCCCCAAACAAATAGTAAAAGAAGACAAAAAAAATTATCAAGAAAAACAAATTTCACTAGAATTAAAAGTCTACAATACTCCTCTACGAGGGTATATCATTCTGCAACATGGACCGATAATATCTCTTCATAGTTGATTGCTGTCAAATAAAAAATATGTGATACACTTGTGTTGTGTTTGGTTGAGATAAATGAATTTGGAAGGAATAGAATGGGATTTGTACTACATTATGGGTGAATTTTTAAAAATACATTTCTTTTTCCATTCCATTATTAACAACATAAACTAGAACTTAAATCACCCAATTTGTGATGGAATGTTTCATTCTTTCTCATATACATTTTCTTTTCAATTCTTATCAAAGAAATTTTGCATTCACCCATTTTTTTTTTAATATTTCATCCTGCCTACATTAATTTCCTTTATTTTCACTCATTTCATTTCATTCTCCCCAACCAAACACAATATTATTCACAAAATTCCTAAAAAAAGGAGAACACATACACTACTAATTTATGCAAAATCATGAACTATATAACAAAATTAATTTAGAGAACAGGAGATAAACAACTATTATTGATTAAAACTCTCAAATATGCATCACTAATCATGTATCATGTATGTATTTTCAGGATTTTAAGACCTAGGTCAAATTATTAAATTAAAATTTTGAAAATATCTGAAAAGAGGGGACTGAAGAGGCCAAATTGAAAATTTCAGCAAGACATGAATAATCAAAAGGAGAAGAATTGAAGAAGCGATGTTTTGATTAGAAGCGGAGTGATGCTATATATGAGTATATGACGTGTGTTCTCTCAAGAGCTACACTTTTTTATTTTATGAAAATATTACTAATGTTTCAAACTTTGAGCGTGGGCACAGTACACAGCTTGACAAATTGGACTGGGTTTAAAAAGATAAATTAGGCCCAATATTTTTTCAGGGGGCCAAGCCTACCCTTGTCTGCGGTCGATTTCTCTCTCTTGATTTGAAGTAAAAAATTTCAAAGAAATTTTAAATTTTGAAGATTGTACAAGCTAGGTAAACTCTTTAAATCAAATAGAACTTTTCATGTTTATTTATAATAATATTAAAATTTGGCTTCGTGTAAATTTTATAAGTATTAGAACAAAGATAAAGAAAAAATAGGCAAAGTGGAAAACAGTTATTACAAAAAATTAAATACATGTTTAGAAAAAAATTAGAAAAACATATGTAAATAATAAAATTTTCAATTAATAGAACATTAAAAAATTGTTCTGGAAAATCAAACTAAAATAACATAAATTAATAAGAGATATATATTATAAATATTCCTAATTTTATTATAAATTAACAGGTCAATCTAGATCATTGCAGAAACATCGAGAAACGTACGTTTCAAGATGTGTAACGTACTTCTAATATGTATATAAATAGGGGTATAGTCTTGGGTTATGATCTCATATATTGTTATTTCAATATAGTTCTAAAACCACTATAATAATAATATGTAGTAAATGTAAATTGGTTGGTTTTTTAATTACAATGTGCCTGGATGGATCGTGTTGTATCTCCTACTTTTAATCTTTTATTTATGTTTCTTATCAACATGAAGTCCATTGTAATACGAGTAGTATTACATGTAGTATTTTCTTTTATTCGAACGAGTCCTACCATGTTTCAACGGGTTAAAATTCATGGAACTCCACAATTCCGTTCCTTAAGGTGAGAATTGATCTCAATTACACTATATATGCCTATATAATAGTATATATATGTTTGTTATATATATTTATGTACATAGTTTATGAATCATTTTTTGTTATAATCTAATAAAAATATTTATTTTCTTATCAGTTGCTGCCAAGCTTTCGAACCTTCCATGGTTTAGAGCAGTCCACCACCGCACCACCACCTCTGTGTGAAATGGAATCAAAAGCAAAAATGGTGGTGTGGATTCATAAGAGGTGGCAACTTCCCTATCAAAGAAATTGGATAAAACGGATGAGGAGGAACACCATGTAGCAATAAAAAGGATAATAAAGCAATTGAGTTGAGCCTAAGAGTGTTTTGATATCTTATGTGTAATTGGATACAGATCTGTGTATCTAAATCATGTTCTACATTATATGTATATCAGAGCTTCTTGCAGTTTTGATATCTGTGTTATAACTAAGTTTTTGCTTATAAAAAAATTGAATTTATTTGATAATTTAGATTGTTGATGTATGGATTTGTTTGAGATTTTTTTTTTAAACTTTTAGATCGATTCAGAAAATAGGGTGAGGGTTTTTTTTGGAAACAAAATAATGTTGAATTAATTAATTAATATTTCCAAAATTAAAATAATTTCTATGAGTTTGTTTGAAAAATAATATTAATGTATACATATTATTATATTTGAACTCTATATATTGTTTAATGTTGGAATTATTCGAACAATCATAATTTAAAATAATTAATCATGTTTCTTTAAGTACATATATCTTTTTATGGATACATGAATCACATTTTTTAAGCCTGAAGATAAAATATAAAGAAAAGGAACAAATAAAAGAAAAAGAGGACAACTTAAAATTACGATAGCTGGATGGATATAATTATTGTAAATTCTTTTAAAAAGATAGATGGCTAAGGAAATTTAACTTAAGATGCCTAAATATGTTATATGTATCTGTCAAAAGGGGAAAAAATGTTATATATGATTTTAAACTAGAACAGATACTCACATATAAGTTAAATTAGTCTATATATATATACTGTAATTTTTAATTTTTCAAAATTATAAAATAAATTTTTTAATTTTTGTCAAAATTTAATCAATTTAATTATAAAAAAATCAAACATAACACTTGAAATTAGAGGAAAAGAGTATGTTAATTATATAACGCATACTTTTATAGTATATAGGTGGTTGACGGTTATATGATTGAATTAAGTGTTTTGACTAATGGATTGAATTATATGTTTTTGCTTAACGGATTGAATTAGTTGTTTTCAATAAAACTGTTTGGTAAATAGTTGTTCAATTAACTATTTCTATTTTAAATAAATACAATGCAATCATCTAATTGAAAAACTCTTTTAAGTAATTTTTTTAAATTAACTTATTGAGTTCAAATCACTATTTCAATTCACTGAACACTCTATCAGGTCAAATCTCTAATTTTACTTAAATTTTTAATTTTGTTCTAAAACTCTAACTTCAAAACACGACTATAATATACATATGATATTCTATTGTTCTCCAATCCATATATTAAATGTGATTATTTTGTAATAAGATATTTTTGAAGTGAGAAGAATTAAATCCATAATTATTTTATAATAAATCCATAGTATTATTTTTGAGTGAGAGAAAATCCTTAATTGGGCTTGTCTGTTCCACTCCATTATCCCCAATTTTAAAGTCCAAACAAAAGTCCTACTTTCGAGCCGTTAATATTTATGTACATAGTTTAGGAATCATTTTTTGTTATAATCTAATAAAAATATATATTTTCTTATCAGCTGCTGCCAAGCTTGCGAACCTTCCATGGTTTAGAGCAGTCCACCACCTTCATAACCTCCTGTGTGTGGATTCATAAGAGGCCGCGAAGAACACCATGTAGCAGTAAAAAGGATAATAAAGAAATTGAGTTGAGCCTAAGAATGTTCTGATACGGATGAGGAGGAACACCATGTCACCATGTAGCAATGAAAAGGATAATAAAGAAATTGAGTTGAGCCTGAGAATGTTTTGATATCTTATGTGTAATTGGATACAGATCTGTGTATTTAAATCATGTTCTCCATTACATGTATATTAGAGCTTCTTGCAATTGTGTTGAGATTGTTTATTTTTTATATGCAAGGATATAACGCATCAAAAAATTAACTAAGTTTTTGCTTATAAAAAACTTTTAATTTATTATTTAAAAATAATAATTTATTTAATGATTCATATTGTTGATGTATGGATTTGTTTGAGATTTTTTTTACATCGATTCAGAAAATATGGTGATTTTTTTTTGGAAACAAAATAATGTTGATTAAACATTATATATTTATTTTTTTGAATCAACATTATATATTTAATTAATTAATGCTTTCAAAATTAAATAATTTCTATGAGTATTTAAAAAGTAGTATTAATGTATATATATTATTATATTTGAACTCTCTGTACATACTCCTGCATAATGTTGGAATTATTCATAATTATGATATATCCTTAAAGTAACCAATCATGTTTCTTTAAGTAAATATATCTTTTTATGGATACATGAATCACATTTTTTGAACTTGAAGATAAAAATATAAAGAATAGGAACAAATAAATGAAAAAGAAGACAATTTAAAATTACAATAGCAGTTCTTGATGAATATAATTATTGTGAATTCTTATAAAAGGATAGATGATTAAGGAAATTAACTTAAGATACCTAAATATGTTATATAAACTTTTACGAATCAAACTTCCAGATTCAAAATTATTATTCATCTTTCATATGTATGCATGACCATGGAAACTTCTTTTTTATTTATATTATTATATAATAAATAAACATAAGATATTATTCAAAATTTTGATTAATCCAATTTTTGGTTTTAAAGTGAACTATAAAAAAGATTATCACCGTCAAATTTTCTCTAAATATATAATAACCCTTAAATCATTTAAAAATATTTTATTAATCATAAAAAGAATATAAATTGTCAAATATTCTCTTAAATATGTTTATTAATATTATATTATATCTAAATTATAACTTATATTTTATATTATAAAAATCTTATTATAATATAAAATTTACCAATATTTTATTAATATTAACTTATATTTAACTTATAGATAATTCAAAATTAAATCGAATTTGAAAAAATTCGATTTAAATCGATATCAATTCAATATAATCAAATCGGATAATAATTCAAAAATCGGTTTGATCCAATTTAAAAATAATCTAAAATTTAAAATAATTTATAGTAGTGAACTGATAATTATTCGAAACAGATTAAATTTAAATAAAAAATTATCCAAACTGAATATGATTCTAACCGAATTTTTCATGATTATTATAATTTTTTATAACCGTACTAAAAGTTTGACTACATGTAAATTTTACAAGTACAAGCTTATAAGCCGTGCGTAAATAATTAATTTTTTATTTATATTTTAATTGATATTTAATATAAAATTTTATAATATTATATGTTATATGTTATTTTATTTTATATAAATTTATTCTATTTAATATAAATATGTTATAATTTGAACCCATATTATAATAAATATATAACTTGACCTAAAAAGTAAAATTTTAGTTATATATATATATATATATATATATATATATATATATATATATAGTTAGGGCCAGTATTATAATAAATAAAATTATATAATTTGGACTCGTGTTACAATAAATATATAATTGAGCTAAAAAGTTAATTTTTAGTTAATATATCCATGTATATAATTTGGGCCCGTATTATAATAAGTAAAATTATATTTATTTATATTTTTTAGGTTCGTGGGTCAGACGATGGAGCCCGAACCAAATTTTTTTAATTTTTTGGCTATAGCAATATAGTATTGATTAGGACAAATGATATAAATAAAATAAAAGTACGTCATATAACTAAAAAGATAAGGAAAGTGGAAGAAAAATGTTTTAATAAAATAAATACACATTTAGATAAAATTTAGATAAACATATGTAACTAATAAAAGTTTCAAATTAATAGAAAATTTAGAAACATGGTTTAAAAATATTACAAAACTAAATTAAATAACATAAATTATTAATGAACATATATACAATATTATAAAGGGCAAATGTTTGGTCCGTTGTTGGTCTGGTTTTTTTGTCCCACTCAACTTCAAATAACTTCAAATACAAGTGTCCCACTCAACTTCAAATAACTTCAAATACGCCTCCTACTCAATTTCAAACACATTCTTTCAATCAATATACTACCATGTTTTAATTTTCTCATTAGTCAATCTTTTTAATTTATTAATTAAAATTTATGAATATTAAAATAATATTACTATTTTATTTATATTAATTAAATTTTATTATTGTGTTCTATCTATATTATATATACTTTTATACTATATTACTCTAAATGAACTTCTTTTTTAATTAAAATATAGAATTATACTCACAATCTAATAACATCTTTTAATTTTTTCATCGCTCAAACACTTTAATTTATTTTAAATTGCAATTTTAATATTAAAATTATATTAATATTTTATCTATAATTAAACATACTCTTTTATTAAATTTTAATTAAAATATTTCTAATATATTTGAAACTCTTTTTATTAATAAAAATTTATTAATGCTTTGCACGGATTATTAATCTATGCTAATTAATATAAATATATAACAATATATTAATGAGACTTTAAACACATAATATAAACATGATTCAAAACTAATTTATCCCATGTATAATATTACATAAAAAATATTAATAACATAAATAAATAAATTAAATATTTAATTCATTTAAAATATATAATATATTATTTATTAATCTTCTGCATGGATTATAGGCTAATATTATATTATAAATACATCTAATTTTATTATTATAAATTAATGGATCAATCTAGAAACATCCCGAGACATACGTTTCAAGAGATGTAACGTACTTGTAATATGTATATAAATACAGTTATAGTCTTGGGTTTTGATGCACCTCGTTCTTATTTCATTATAGTCATAAAAAAGAAACATAGTATGAATATGTCATAGTTTAGTTGGTTTTTCAAATTACTATGGGTCAATATGAGAATCACCCAGATCTTGCTCGGGCTATCACTCTTTTGTTTGGGTTTCTTATCAAACCGGAGGTGATAGTAATATTGTATTTCATTCAAATAAATTCTACCATGATTCAACAGGTTAAAATTCAAAAACCAGCCATCCACCAGTTTTTATGGTGAGAACCGATCTCGATCTCTATTAATCTATATACACTTATATTTTTATATATTAATATTTTGTGAATATAATTCATGTTTGTTATTCACACTTGTTAGTGTACAAATTGATATAATTTATTATGTGATTAGTGTACAAATTGATATAATTTGTCATTATCTTATTAATTTAAATTGTTGTGTACATAATGTACTAATCATCTTTTTTATTATAAAATATTTAATAAAAATATATCTTTTCTTAGCAGGTGTTGCAAATGTTGTGATGCTGCCATGGTTTACCCCCAAATATGACAACCGTATCGGCAGTTCACAACCTCGGTTTACTCCTAATGCATAAAAAGAAGAATCAAACACCATGAAGAATCAACACCATGGAATAACCAAAAGAAGAGTTGGGCCAGGAATGTTTTGATATTTTTGTATGTAAATCATGTTGATGCATTATAAATATACAGTACTATAATTAAAAATGAGGTTGTTGCAATTCTAATTGGATTTCCCTTTTAAATATAAATATATAGACCTTTCGAGTACACTTTTATATTCTTTTTATTTTGTAAATTCCACTTTTTTCTTTCAATTATTATATCAAAATTTTATAGAATGTTATAAAGATGTTATAAATTCGCAACAGAGATTGGAACTGTAACCAAGAACCATATTTCCTTAGATTTTAGGTTGAATTTACTAGCATGGACACCCGCACAAGGAAGTTGCACCATTTAAAAGGATATAAAAACCAAACCAAACCAATGACACAAACTTGCCATTTGCAGAACTTAGAAAAACTACAGAACTAGTATAAAAACTATACGTACCTCGTTTAGAAACTCTTGCTATTTGTAGAACTTGCAAAAAGAACAAACTTGAAGCAAATGTCAGTGACGATCAATTTCTAGAAAAGTAATGGCTGGTATAGCTAACAATGACCAAACCATTGGGATTGCAAATTACATGTCTCGCAACTAATCAACCATGATATGAAGGAACTTGTGTGTGTAGCATCTATGATTCATCACATAAATGAAACTACAAAGAAGTAACCTGCACAATTCAAATTTCTTAAAAAGAATGTCTGATTCAAAAAAAGAAAATATACTAATGGAAAGGGATCTAGGGGTTCCATCTATACACAGATACTCTTGCACTACATTGTCCTGGTATTTCACACTATTAGCTGTACGCCTGTAGATTTGCATATGCGGCCAAGGACACACATTATAGAAAACAACGGAAACCATATGCTCTAATCCTCCTCAAACAAAACAATCATTTTTCACTTCTACAAATAAATTTGGAAATTTTCATTCGTGCTTGCAGATCCTATTTCTAAAACCTTTAACTGAATAATAAGCTCAAGAAGCAAGTGAAAGATTGTTTTTGCAAAACTCTGGGGGTACAATAATTCCCTTTGCTGCACGAAACCTCCTCACTTCCTCTACTGTATAGAAAAGCAAGAGCTTTTAACCTGCTGCCTATCAGCACCTTGGCGTGGTAGGGGCGGAATTATCAATGTATGGCTGATAGCCTGAATAAGTGGACAAATTACCTGAGTTAATGCTGCTAACAGATTTCTCAATATCATCAATATCAGAAGTGATCGGAATAGGTCTCTCGGGTATCATAGGAACTGGTAGATCTGAGTCCATGATCTTCACTACTTGGTCCATTGTAGGCCTGGCATACAATTGAGGATGAGAACAAAGCACACCAAGCAATACATACTTTTCCATAATATTCGGAGGCCCTAACTCTGGAATACCTTCTTCAACCACATCTAATGGTCTACCTGTCCTAACCAATGCCCACGCCCAATCCGCCACAAGTGTGTGCTGGTCCTCCTCGAGCTCCAGAAGTGCCTTCTTCCCACTCAAAAGCTCAAGAAGCACAATCCCGAAGCTATAAACATCACTTCTCTCTGTTAACTGCCCATATAAAGCATATTCAGGGGCGACATAGCCCATTGTTCCAGCAACTCTAGTGCTAACATGCGTTGCTCCCTCGGGTGCAAACTTAGCAAGGCCAAAATCTGCAACTTTAGGCTCAAAATCATCATCCAAAAGTATATTACTACCTTTAATATCTCTATGAATAATAGTTGGTTGTGCCCCATAATGCAAATACGCTAATCCTCTAGCAGTTCCTAATGCTATCTTTTGTCGAAGAGGCCAACTCAACTTCTTTCCATTTGACCCAAAAAGATGATCATGTAAACTCCCATTCTTCATCAATTCACAAACAATAATCCTCTGATGACCTTCGAAATTCGTCGTAGCAGTACAATACCCTCTCAACGCCACTAAATTCACATGACGAACACTAGCAATAACCTCAACTTCATGAGAAAAATCTGCATCTCCAGCAGCCGAACAATTCTTAAACCTCTTCAACGCAACTTCAGTCCCATCCGGCAAAACCCCTTTATACACATTCCCATATCCTCCCTTCCCAATTATATTCAATCTCGAGAAATTCTTAGTGGCTTCCTGAATCTCATCAAATGAAAACTTAATCAATGTAGTACTTCCACTAATCGAATCCAACGCAGACGAATTCAAATCACTCCATTTCTTCGTAATCTCCTCTTTCCTCTTAATCTTCTCAATCTTCCTCTTCCTAACCAACAAAAACCCACAAATCCCCACCACAATTATCAAAAACCCAATCCCCGAAACCACACCAATCAAAATCTTCTTCTTACTCCCATCCTTATTCGACTTATCAAACGTGAGTGCAAACAAACACTCAGCTGTCCCTCTATCGGTTGGACCAAAAGAATTCGCAAATGCAGCTGCATAAATCGACTTAAAAGCAGTACAATCCGACACATTCCCAACTGTCTCCCCCTTAACATCAGAAGGCATCAAAGCCGAAAGACTCGTAGTACACGTAGCACAAGCTGCCCCATCTAATGACTGATTACAAGCCTGTGAAACCCCATTCAAAGCACTCTTACTATTCCTACTCTCATACTCTCCCCTGGTTGTAATATTCTGACACCCCTCAGCAATCCACTGAGTTGAAAACCCACAAGTGTCTCGAATATCGAAACTATTCTTGAACTGATCAAAGAATTTCTGATAATCTTTCCAGCAAGATTCAGCAGAAGATAAAGGGGGCAAAAAGTTATTAGTTCTCTTAAGATATTCAGATTGAACAAGGCGCAGACCCTGAAGAATCAAACGACACTGAACCTCAACTTTGTCAGAGGGCCTGGAGGTCTCAGCAAGCCTTTTAAGAACATTGAAATCAAGGGGGCAACTTGTGGTGGATTGACATGAGATAAGTGGGCAAAACCCAAGAATTGTAATGATGAAAAGATTGAATCTTGACATTGTTTTGAGTGATTTAGTGATGATTTGAGTTGGGGTGCTTCATGGGAGGGTAAGAAAGAGATGGGCGAGTGTTTCTTGATGGTACTTGATTAGGGGTTGTTTGGTTGGACGGATTTTGACTTTTCTGGTGATCGGTTAACATTTAGTACAGGAAAATGGAGCAGGCAAAGTCTTGGATTTGTTTGTGTTTTTCTTACTTTATTGTTATTCCAAGTAAATTCATTGAACTTTTTGGCTACTTGATAGTTAATATCTATCATTCTCCACTAGCACTGTAGTCTGTAGGTATCTTTTTTGGTTGTTGAAATTATTACAATATTCATTAGGCTAATTTTAGTTTTAGAAAGTTTTTTCAGATTTTAACCTCGAGTCACAGACCAGTATTTGATTTGTGCACATATGTGTAGAGATTAAGAAATTAATTTTCGATAGGGCGGATTCAGAAATTTGGTTTTGATATATTCGGGTTTTTTGTTGAGTTTTTTAATAGAGTTTAGAAAGTTATTAACAAGAATGTTATGATTGCATTTCGGCATAATATGTATTAAAAAAATTAAATTTGTTATTTAATGGAAATTGCAAAACAGTTTATTGTCCGTATACATCATACACTTGTACAGTTTTAAAATCAAAATATGTAATAGTTAAATATTATAAAATGTTTTATTTATGTCATTGTTTTCTCTAAAATATAGAATAATTTGTATAAATATGTACTCCCTCCGTTCCTAAAAATAATTCTGAGTTTGACTTTTGGCACTATTCATTGTAATTGATTGACTACTAATTTACGCATAATTTATAAGACAAAATATAGTCATGAGTGATCTTGTTTAATTTATATTTGTGAATACTTTAATACAGTGAAGTTTTTATATTTAATATTAATACGAAATTAAAGATATTAACAATCAAAAGTATGCGTTGACAAACGTGTTCAATCAAAACACGAAACGTTTTAAGGAAGAGAGGGAGTAGTACATAGTGTAAAAGCAGGATGTATTTAGGCCTTGTATATTTGTATGATTGTAGTGTACTATAATTTATCATATATCATACAATTTGTTTACTTTATAAAGTAGAAAGCTATTGGTTAGATATTGCATGGTGATGAATGGGTGGCTTGTGATGCTGGGTCTAGATTGTGCCACTTTATTTTACCATTGATGTTGGATACAAATAAACTTTCAAAGTCCAATTTTTGTTAAAATATATAAAGATTCTGTGTGTATGTATGTAGACTGTAGTAGTATATTACTTTGGTCAAAAAGGGTTACTAAGAACATCTCTAACGGAGAAGCCCTTAGGCTAAAAATCGTACGTGTCAAATATTATATATAACATGTATAAATTTTGAATTTACCTGCAAATTTTTTAGATAAAATTATAATCAACTTCCTTAATTAAATTTGTCGAATTTTTCAAAAGCCGTAACAAAACTGTAGATATAAATTTAATCATTATAGTCAATCATATTGGAGCACATTATCTTAATAAATTTTGGTCAATCATTATTTTATATTATTTTAACAAACCATTTTAGCCAATACAGTTGAAAATGCTCTAACTTCCTAAGCAGTGGTCGGTTTCATTGCAGTTGAGTGTCAGAAATATATGTATAAATATATGTATTTGGACTCTATAATATTAGACCTGTGCTCTATTCTTGAAAAATTAAAGATGTTGGTATAATATAAATTAGATAAGAGTGAAGAATTATGAAAAATGAGGTAATAATCTCTACTTAAATTTAAATAGAGTGACTATGATGCAATCTTACTGGTTTATTAAATGAATAGAGAATTTTTCCTTCATTCTGGCAAGTATATACTTATATCTCAGGCTCAAACACCAGTTTACTAAAAAAAAAGCCTGAAGCCCTGGTAGTAACCTGAAACACAATGCTTAAACAGTATAGGAACAAAAAGTTAAACAAATACATCTTATTGAGTGAGTAACATGATTAACATCTATCTCAATCATTTGATATTTAAACAAAAGAACTCATTAAAGAGTGAAACATATAGAATCTAATGTGGGCTAATAGAGACCAGAGGCACACTTTGAGAAACTTTGAACCTGGTTGTCAAATATAGGGAAATAGAAAGCTAAATATGTACTATGTATTCAAATCTATACTGTATTATTAAAATAGGAAAGTTAAAAAAATTGGTAGTTTAAGCCTAAAAAATATAGACTCAATTTTTCTTATTATAATACGGTCATATGGGCTAACTATATATTTATATTAACTAAAATTTTATTTTTAAGCCCAAATTATATATTTATTATAACAGTCTGAATTGTAATATATTTAGATTAAATAGAATAATATTTATTATATTAAATTTGTAAGCCCAAATAATAAAATTATTATTTATGTTAAATAAAAATCTATATATTATACATAATTATTAATTATTATTAAAATAACTCCTCTAATTAATTTAGTATCACTCACATCTTTAATAGATTTATATAAAATATGAAAATATATCATATATATGTATTAACATGAATTCTTAATATTATAAAATTTTATATTAAATATCAATAAAATATAAATAAAAATAAATTTACTTAAATATTAGTTATATACTTGTATTAATAATACATTATCGTAAGAAATGTAGTTTTATCGGTCAAATGAAACAATATTATAGAAGTTTTAGTGTAGATCCTCGTTAGTTTGCATCCCCTAATTTTTTTAAACTCAAATATAAATTTATGTATTTAATTTTATAAATTACATTTTACATCTCCTAATTTTGAATTATATGTTAATATGACTTTTTGAAAATGTACTTAACATATAAGTTAAAAATATTGAAATATGTCACCATCTATATATCATGAAATCTTTAAATTATAATTAATTAATATGTTCTTAGCCAATAATTAAAATAATATATTTTTACAAAATTAAAATTTTACTTCAACTAACTAAAGTTAGTGAAATATATAATATACAATATGTATATAATAATTCCAAGATTTAAACCTTTTTTTTCTCTTCAACCTATATAAATTAATATTTATTTTGACAAAAAATATATAAAGAGTTATGTTTTACCTTATTTTTAAAAATTGAAATATAATATATAAAATTATATTTAGGATAAAGTTAGGTTCCAAACTATAATTTACTCTAGGGAATGAGTTTGTACGCTAGCTCAATTGGAATAGAATGACAGTATACCGTACACACCTACCAATGTGCTAGTTGTTAGCCCTGTTGCTTAGTTTATGCAGTATTATTTAGTTTAGTGTAGGTAGATGGTTTAGTTTTGTATCTTATGGCTTGATTATGTGGTTAGGTGATAATTTATAAAACAAATGACTGAATGTGAACCAAGATTTTTAATCCATGATTGTGAATTTTGTTTGTTTCCTTCTTTAGAGTTGAAATTTTTTGATGATATTTTTTAATATGAATGTTCAAAGATTGATTTCTTTTGAATTATTAGAGATTTTGAATCAAAATTTCTTAAAACTACAAATTAAATTAGACCATAAAGATCTCTAAACGAAACTCATCCATTCATACAAGAACTTCAAACCATATTCTAAATTTTGAATTATTTTATTTTATAAATGTTATACAACTTTAATTTGAATAAAATTTAGGTAAACATAACTAAAATTTTGAAACAAATTTTTTAATTATATCAAATAGTAAATATATTTCCACATTCATAAATTAGTCAGCAGTTCTATAAATATTTAGTTGGTGTACTTAATTCTCAATTATAATTTTGAAATATGGTCCAAGTTGATCAAATTGTACACTATATATAAAAAAGTATAATTAAAGTCATTTATATAAAAAAAATTGAATAATGAATTCATTAATAATTATTTTATCAGTTATAATTTTATTTATTTTTTTGACATTTTAATTTAGACTAAATATATGATTTGACAATCTATTTAAGATTCTTACTTTTTTATATAGTAGTGAAATATTTATATAAGAAAATCTTGGCCTTTTGTAATTTACTTTTTTAGTCTATTCATTTTTAACATTCGACCGCTTGTTTAAATTTAATTTGAGTCGCATTTGATTTCCGGAGTGTTCAGTCAAATTGAATTGGTGGATAGCAAAATATATCTAATTTTTATTCTTTTCGCTACTCCCAGTTTTTTATTTTAAAATAATATTTTCAATTCTTTATAATTCTAAATTTTTCAAAAATAATTAAATATAACAATTTAAAAAGTCAAATTGATCTACGGCTTCCTAATGAATCCCACTAATTTTTAAATCAATTACTCTCTCTCCTTTTTTTTTTGCTAAATACTCTCTCTCCTTTTTAATTGTACCTTTAAAAAATATTGTCCTTTAATAATTATACATTCTTAATTTTAATACATTTTTTTTTATATATTTCTTCTAAAACTGCCATTTATTTCTAATTCTCATGTTTGATTGTATAACACATTTTCAAATTTATAACTCAGCTCATAAAACTAAGAAACTAAAGAATTTACTGTACTACATTTTTCAATTAAAATCATGCTTACTCCATGCATGTATATATATTCTGCAATTAAAGCCGCAGATTTCCATACCTTCCTAAAGAATTTTTGTTCATATGTGGGATTTTATAGTTGTTATAATCTCTTCACTTTTATAATTTCAATTATACATTGTTGTTGTAGTGTTAAAAATATACAATTCACCATATTAGGTGAAAACATATCAAATACTTTTTCTAGCACAATGACTAGTTCATTTACGGGTGTGCACGGATTGGTTCTCCTCGGTTTTTATAAAAAATCGTTATGAAATCGTATATATCAGTTTGGTTCGGTTCAATTTTTACCTATTAATCATAATTGAACTGTCCAGAACGGTTTTTTTCGGTTCGATTAACCGTTTATCGGTTTTGATTTTTTACCTAACTAGAAAGTGTTATACAAATTTAATAATATTAAGTTTGAAAAAATTATAACATAAGAGAAAATAAATTTAGAAATTATAATAACATAATTTTCATTATCATAAAATTACAAGTGAGTTTATATTTAAATTTAAAATTAAAGACTAAAATAGTACTAGTATTAGAAATGACACGGAGAAATCAAAATAAATAAATAATAGTTTTTGTTTACAGCAAAACGAGTAAAACATTGTTATTTTTATTATACTTCACTGTACTAGGTTTTGTAGAGTAAATAATCTAATATATATGTTTATAAAATAATATTTAATTATATAATATTATATAAACGGTTCATTTTTTCGGTTCGGTCATGGGATAAAACCGTAACCATTACCAAACCGTTCCGTCGGTTCAGTTAAATTATTGGTTTTTCGGTTCAGTTTTGGTTTTTCGATTTTTTTTTCTCCCCTAAGTTCATCTACTGTTTTAGCAGCCTTCTTGTACCGAAGAGATTGAATATCGATGAAGAAATCCAGGTCCAAAAGATTGAAGTCGGGAGAATTGACAGGATAATAACGTAGTTGGATATTCATACCATATTTTGAGACAACCAATCTAAACTCCTCATCACTTGGGTCTACGTGTGTTATGGCCAATTAGCCATTTCTCAATAATAACAGGGAGTACTTTGTTGATTAATTATAATCTCGACAGATCTTCAAGAATCTCTGCAATCCTATTCGCACTAATCCTATTGGTGGGTTAGTCACAAATGGAAAAATTCCAGTATTTTGGAAAATACCTCATTTTGCTAAGAACAAAACCTTTGTTAAAAAAAAATTATTCTTGCAAGTTCGTTTAGGATCACATTCTTCCAACAAAAGATAATATTTCTAGATTATCTAGTGATGTGGAACCACTTCTCAGTTGTATGACATTAAACACATTCAAAATTTTAGGATAATTTCCACTATTTTAATCAGTCATGGACAAGTAAAACTGAACTCGTGCTTTCTTGTTAGGGTCATTCAATAATAGTTTGACGGGATTAGTATGACGACGAATCGTACCAAATTAAAAGTTTCGGTATAAAATCGAGTACTTATTCTTTTCATTCTTTTGGATAAAATAATCTTTCAAAATTGCTCGCGATCGATTTACTAGCAACATGAGAGAAATAGCAAGTCCTGACGCTGATTCGGATTTGAATTATTTTAAGCCTCATTAAAAAAATTCACTCTATTGCAACTCCAATCGGCTACCAACAATTTTTCCCATGGTTAGTAAGTTTATAGGACTCTAGATAGCAACAGTGCATAAATTTGTCAAATTTTTAAACTTGACTTGATTTTTTGGGCTACAGAAAATCTGATTGGAAAGGGAGGTTATGCTGAAGTTTACAAAGGATGCTTGTGATTTTGGACTTGCAAAATGGCTCCCGGAGCACTGGACTCACTACACAGTGACATCATTTGAAGGCACATTTGGGTTTGTTTATCTGTCTTGTTTTGTTTAGTGGCTGGTATCCACTTGGAGTTGTACATCGATTGATTTTAGTTTTAATAATTGTATTTATCAGTGGTATCTATGGTTTTGGTAGATATCTTGCTCCGGAATTCTTGATGCATGGCATAGTACTATAGTAGATGAGAAAACTGATGTATTCGCCTTTGGAGTACTGCTCCTGGAACTTATTAGCTGACGTTGAGCTCTGGATTACTCACAACAAAGCCTTGTAATGTGGGTATATCTCAATCCCATCTTTACTTCACCGCTCAGAAAATCTCTTATTACTGAATAGCTAGAGAAGGTGTTGTATTATATTTTACTGAGATTGAATTTGTTCATGACAGGCAAAGCCTTTGCTAAAGAAGAATAACATTAGAGAGATTGTCGATCCATCACTCCTTGATGACTATAATGCCCTACAGATGAACCTCATGGTTTTATCTGCTTTCCTCTGTGTGCAACAGTCATCTATCAGGCGTCCTCGAATGAATCAGGCATGTAATGATAAATCAAGATCAATTCATTAGTATGTAATGATAAAGCTTGCAGGTTTTACAGATTTTGAAAGGTGATCACAGCAGCTTGGAAATGGTGAAAAGATGTAGAAAGTTGTCATTTAAATTTAAACAGAGTTAAGCACTCAGGTGTTCTTTATAAACCTAAACAGATGCCTCTCTCAGAAATCAGAAATAATCAGACTTGACTTCCTTAATACAGACCGGGCATATAACAATAACCAACTGAAATAATTGGTAAATTACAGAAACTACTTGAAACATTTATCTTACATGACATGCAATTTAAATTAAAATGAAGGTTCTCTGACTCAAACAAGTTCGATCTTGATAAGTTTCCTACAGTGAGCATTAGCACATGTTGCCTTCTTTCATTCAGGAGCAATTAGGATGTGTAAACAACCAATTTAGAATGATACGTAATCTCTATACAAGTGCTACAAGTACAAACCACAGAAGGATCAACCTAGACCCCAAGTCCCACGACTGCTCAAAAGGTTTGGAGCACAACTGTGATTTTATTGGAAGAATGTCCACAACAGAACCACAGTTATTTTCAGAAGCAGCAACATCCTCTTTTGGATTGGACAAATGCTAGAAGCACCTCAAATCTTCCGGCATGAATGAGGATGTCATCTATGGTTACTTATTTCCAAGAAATTGATGTATCATCAATAATCCCTGCAATAATTGTAGTAATTATTTAGGTTTTAAAGATTTTTTTTTTGACAGAACACACACTCAGTTTGAAGATAACTAACATTAGAATTGTGTGTTAATAATGGCAAAATTAAGTATAAATTATATAATGTGATATAAATAAAGAAAAACTACTTGGCATTTTGGAACATGGATTTTATATGATACCGTGAATTTGTTCAAATAACATGAATAATTACAAGAATTTGAATTTTAAATGAAATCCACACATTCAAATACTCCCTCCGTCCCAAATTAGTAGCCAATTTTTTTTTAAAAAAATGTCCCATAATACATGTTCACTATCTCTTTTCAATGCAATTTTATAGGTAAATTTCCAAAATAACTCCTTGACTAAAGTATTGGCACTAATATTGGTAATTAATGTAATATAATTATCCATTGAAACTATTTTAATCAATGTAATTAATATGGATACAAATGAAAAACAATTTTTATGTTAAAATTTCTTAATATGCATAATTTTTTCGAAAATGACATGTAAAATGGGATGAAGGAAGTACTAAAAGAATTGGGAAGTGTTTTTTTGACCGGTTTGACTTATAGCCTTACAAATGTGTATATCTTCTAGTAAAAAAGAATCGGAAAGTGTTTCAATATCAATCCTTGAGTTATTGCCGTCTAAATATTAAAAAAATATGAGTAAAAGCAACATCATACTAATAATTTGCATAGCAAGTGAGAGACCATCATATATCATTAACATGGAAGCTAATTCCAAAATATAAAAACAAATGAAAATATTAAACAAAGAAAAAGAATAATTTTTAATAATCACTGACATACCTCTGGTCTCTCTGCACCTTGCGATCTCGTTCTTTCAACTCCATCACTCGGTTTAGAATGTATAAAATAATATCATATAGTTGTAATACTAATACTAAATTAGCTAATTTATATACTATATTTTCCCAAACAATTCTAACAGGATAGACATTTAACAAGTTTGACAAAAATAATTTACTCGTTTATAGTACACTAAATATGAACGATGAAAATGAATTAATGTTATGAAATCGGACATAGAACTTTATAAATTGATATCATAATTACCTCGTTTGAGATTTCTTATAAGTTGAAAAATGTATATATTTTCCAACTTATAAGCCACTTATAAGGGGAAATAAACGGGGTCAATGTTTGTCTAGCTATTGAGAATTAAAGAATGATTAGGATTGGTACGGGAATCTATTAGATCAAATCAAGCATACTACTATATAATTACTTGTCTTGATGTAACACATGTAATGATTCTGTATTAGGATATGCATTTGGAATATTTTAGTGTACTTACAGATAGAACTATGTTTCTACTGTGAAGACTGTATGTAAATAATGAGTCAAAAATAAAGAATAATAGAAGATTCAAGTCTGAATCAGACATCAAAATAATGAAGACTTCATCAAAAAAGAAGTGCAGTGAAAATATTCTAAGACAAGTATGTGATAGAGAAGTCATCCTGATAGAGAAGTCAGAACTGTGAAGCTGGTAGAGAAGTCTCAAATTCTCAAGTAACTTATCAATCAATCGAGAAGTGAGAAGTGATCGGGAAGTCAAAGAATTGATAGTTATTCAAGAAGTGTGAAGATTGAACCATTCGAGAAGTCCAGTTGAACAAATCGAGAAGTTAGCCAAAGCAATCAATCGAGAAGTGTCAATGGAAGAACCAATCGAGAAGTCTGTGTTTCAAGTATCCATTCGAGAAGTCTAGTCTATTCGAGAAGTCATCAATTGAAGTATGCAATCGAGTAGTCTAGTCATTCGAGAAGTAAGTCATTTAAGGGCTGATCGAGAAGTCTCAGAAATACCTAATCGAGAAGTCTATCACCATGACTTCTCGACGTAAATTCAAGTGAGTATTCACTGATTTAAGAAGCTAAATTCTAGGAGATTTGCAGAAGAACAAGACAAGTGATTTTGAAGCTCTGTCATTACAGGATTAGTCAAACATGTGATGATGGAGACAAGTCTACAATGTAACTCGGAAGAAGAACAAGACAAAAGATAGAATAGATAAGAAGACTGTCAAAAGATTGTGTTAGCTAGAAAAAGATAGTAGTCAAATATAAAGTGTTTCTTGTCTATTTCTAGTTTTAGCTTAACTGACTAGTGAGAGCATGTGCCAAAAGAAATATTGTCTCTATAGCTTCTGCACAGCCTCATTAGTTAGTATCTTTGAACATTATCAAGTGTATTCATACCTTATTTTTCTTCTAAGAACAAGAAGCTGAGATTCACATCTAGAATATCAGATTGTAGCAATTCAATTCTAATACACAATTAAATTAAAAGTTAACTTTGAGTGTTTATTTCATTCCGCATTTTCAATCAAGTAAACACTGTTAAGTTGATCAAGCTACTATTCAAGTCATAATCAGTTCATCAACATTCAAATTTAAAAGAGAGAAAAAGCTTTATAAGTTATACATTCACCCCCCCCCTCTCTGTACAACTTCTTGAGTTCTCATTCCTAACAGAATCAATTAAAATTTAGGTATAATTCGAACATTCTAGGACGTGTGGACGATTTCATGATTAAACGAATAGTCTAGTATTTTGAGATATCGAGACAATTTATAATAAAATTCAAAATAGGATTTCTAGAAGATTTCACTTTGTGAAAGATCCATTCTTGAATGTATTGTGGACGGTTTCATGATTAAACGAACATTTTGGTATTTTGAGATATTAAGACAGTTTCATAATTAAATCCAAAATAGGATTTTTAGAAGATTCTACCGTGTAAAAAAAATTGTGCTCGAATGTATCTTTGGGTTATTTAATTTGAGTAAATAGTGTGATTATGTTGTTTTCTATATATGTTACTCAATAAATATTGGGGATTTATAAAAAATACTGCTTTTTTAAAATTTTATTTTAATATCTTTTGAATTTTTTTACAAAAATACGATTTTGCAACCAATGCAACTTAATTGATGCAACTAAAATCAACATCAAATGCAATTTTTTTTTAAAAAAAATGAAGTTTATTGACAGTATGTCTTTTGTAATAGGTCACTTAAATAGTAAGTCTATCAAAGACAAATAGGTGACAGTAAAATTTGGTAGATACTGTCTTGTATAAAAGAATAAAAAGATTCATGAGATAGAAGTTTACTAAGTGTTCATGCACATCATGTTTCCAATCCTGACAACAACATCAATACTATTCCTCACACATATCATAGTTCATTTAAGTGTCAGATCAACACAGAAACAGCTGACAACAACTATTCTCTCAACAGCAAACTCAGCGACATCATGAAGATTAGAAACAATGAGTTTGGTTGACAGTATACATGGATAAATCAATAAAGGATTGACAATATGATCTGCGAGAACCATACATACTGTCATAAGAAACTGAAAGTTGATAGTAAATTTTCAGTGAAATTGACAGTCTGTTTCTAGTAGTAGGGTAGATGGTGATAGCACAAAGAATGATTTTGACATGTCTATCTACTCTATCAAGTATACTACTGTAACATGGGAGAAGACAATAAAAAAGATTAAGTGTGCTCAAGGAGTTAAATATCTCTGCAAATCTCAAAGACACTTTATCTATAAAAGGAATGAAATCAAAGTTGAACAGAAAAGATATATTTATATTTTGAGCTTTATCCTAGAACAAGGGAAAAGTGCATATGTATGTCTGATGAGGTTTGTAATATAAATGCACTCAGCTCACAAGTACTTTTCCCCAAGGAGATAAGAATCACATTGTCTAATTTCTCTCAATCTTTGTAACAATAGCAAACCCAATTGTTATTATAACCAAGAATCTAAAATCCATTTCCAGTTGAGTTGTAGCAACAAAATTAATAAATATATTAAAATTTATTTTAACACCTTGTATATTTACTTTTTTAGTTGTTTGCATATCTTATTATCTAACTTAAACTCTTAATTGTTGTTAGTGAGAGTTAGTAAATCGAATTAGTATAAAAATTTAGAGAGTTGCATTCAACCCCCTTCTGCAACACTCATTCTACTTAACAAATTATAATTCGGTAACCGAATACCGAATAGAGGGGAAATTCCATACCGAATTACACACCGAAATAATTTTGGTTATTTAACGAACCAAATTATTTATTTTGGTTAAAATCGAATACCAAAATAAAATACCGAATTTAAAAAATATATATATAATAACATAATAACACTTATAATATATATAAATAATATTATATATATTATAATATATATATATATATATAATTAAAGATTACTCCCAACAACTTAAATTATTGAGAGTGGGCCAAATTTGTATTGCCAATTTTTTTCACAAACAAAATTAGTCATTTTCAATTAGGTAATAATAAAATTAGACATTTTATAGTTTGTTAAAAAAACATGAAAAAATTGATAATTTTATTGTTAATCCTTCACTTTATTATGATTTATTTAGTGAAGATGTGATAAATGTTAACATAACTGCATTCTTCCTAACAAAATTTAAAAATAAAATTATTTTTTTAAAAAATATATGTCGTGGCACTCCGTGAAATGTCTTAATTAATGTAAATATAAAGCAAATCATTCATGTATTACCTTTTTTGCTTAAGAGTACTAAAAGCTTGAAAATGACCTTTTTAACTAATTCAATTAAACTTGAAAATATATATTTAGCAAATATATGTCAATGTCTAAAATCAATATGTACATGGATATTGTTTGAGTTATAATGGCGATCCACAAGAGGAGATTTTTGAACTGTTTGAAAGAAAAAGTTATTTTTAAATAATTTTTAATTTAAAAAATTGTTAGGAATTATACACTTTGATGATAACTTAACCATTAGAAATCATAAGTTAGCAAAATTACTATTGTAAATGGTCAATGAATATGTGTTCTATAAATATATATTGATTAGTAAGTCATTATCTGTTGAAGTGTCAAATGTATCAACTGATAATTGGTATTATTGAAACAATGTTTTTCTAAGTCTGTTATTCATTTATAGTCCAAGTGATCAATTGATAATACATCCTAGATGTTAGGAATGAGTTATATGAGAAACTTATGCAGAGTGGGGGTGAATGTATAAGTTTGACCCTTTTTCAATTTGCTTTACTGAAACTTAATAGCATAAACTTAGATGTGTGTTTAACAGAAAATGCGGAATTAAAAACTTAAAACACACACAAGTAAACTTTCAATCTAAATATTATTAGAATGAAATTGTTACAAGTTTGAAATTCAAGAATAAATTTCAGCTTCTTGTTTTTGAAAGAAAACAAGGTATTAGACTCTTTATGCAATTCGACTCTCTAGACTGTGAAGCTTTACATTTTCTAAATAAACAATATGTCTCATTTACACATGCTTCATAGACCTAGTTACTATAACTAGAAATAGACAAAGATTACTTTACATTTTACACAATTCATTTCTAGCTAAGTCTTTTAATTTGATAGTCTTTATCTTCTGCATTCTATCTTCTGTCATTTTATCTTGTTATCTCTACAAGTTTCCTTGTAGACTTGTCATTATCATTCACAGGTTTGCCTGACCCTGATCATGACAATGCGATGTAACTTGTCTATTATTTCTACATATCTCCTTGAAATTGGCTTATTTGAAGTAGTCGATTACTCACTTAATTTTTAACTCCTCGAGAAGTCATGGTGTAGACTTCTCGATTGGTCACTTCAGAGACTTCTCGATCAGCTACTTTTTGAGACTTCTCGATCAGTCTGGTTTTGAGACTTCTCAATCAGACCAATCTTTAGATTTTTCGATCACTACTCTTTGAGACTTCTTGATTAGACCAATTTTTAGACTTCTCGATCACTTCAACAACTGAATTCTCGATATGATTTTTTTGAACTTCTCGAACAATTGGATATCATATTTCTCTATAATGAGACTTCTCTACATACTTCACTTCTCGATTAGTTAAAGTTTCTTGACTTCTCGAATGATTCATTTAGGCTTTGTTATACACATTGCTGATACTTCTCAACCAGTTCATTTGTAGACTTCTCGAATGGTTGTTTGCCTTAGACAAGATTTCTAACTTGAACTCCTTATTTATTAAGGCCTTATTTTTCTTGATGCATGATCAATCAATCTTGAGTCTTCTATCAAAACTTTATTTGAGACCACTATTTACAATATGAATTATAGCAGGAAAACTTATAACTACAATTTTACAAGTATAGAAATTTAGTTTACAATTCATATACAAGAAGTACTATTAATGTTACATCAACAGTACTAGTTATTCTAAACAAAGAGGTAGTCGTGTCTAAATCTAACACTAGAGTCGATGGATATCTGAGTCAACAGATATTGGTCATCAACTGATATGATAATAGTCTATTGAATTGTAAATATTTGAAGACAAGAAAATTCACAAGTGATAGATGATCAACAGATAAACAAAGGCTCAATGGATATTCAGAGGATCGATGGATGTTGAAGTTTGAAGACTATCAACTGATGTTGAAGACCCATCAATTGATAACATCAAATATCAATCGATAGATAAAATTATCAATCGATGGATAAAACAACCATTGAAGAGTTTCATACAAAGAATATCAATTGATATGCTTAACAACAAATTATCAATTGATGTTGACAATATATGGAGATCAAGTCATGAATCTTTTCAGACAGGAGATAATATTAGAAGACAGTCAAATTCGTCTTGACTGTGAAGACTCTGATAAGAGCTATCTTTCTTAGAGAATGTAGGACAAAAGCATTTCCCAAATTGCTCAATGTAGGAAGGAAAGACAGACGCAACAGTTTTCTAGTTTAGGTTATTTTTGTTTTATCAGTTGACTAGAAAATTTTAAAAAGTATCTTGGTGATATAAAAATCAAATGATGTAGCAAAGTTGAATATAGATTATTACCGAGTTTATTTTCTAAGTACAAGTTGTTCAGTGATTTCAAGCAATTACTGTACGAACAATTTGTATTTCAACTTTGTAAAAGTAGATGGGTTTTTAGACCTAGATTTATCAAAGCAAAACATTCTGGTGGATACATTTAATCCACCAGTAATTTTTAATTCTAAGTTTATACACTTTACTTTATTTTCTGTTTCTATTCTAATTCAAATTGCAAGAAATTTTAAAGTTATTTAAAATTATATTCAACCCCCTCCCCCTTTTACAATTTTTGTAGTAATCTTTTAGGGACTTCATAAATAAGAAAAATAATAGTAAAAGTGGAGATACCGATGAAACAAAAGTTAATAGCATTTTAGTTTGTTCATTACAATTCATAATATTATTACTTGTTATTTGTCCCTTAAACAATGACAATGTATTTATAGAAGGGGGGTTGCATACAAATACATATCTTTTTCAAGTTTTGTATTTGTTCTTCTCAGATTTAGTGATTGAAAAGAAATATTTAAAACTGATAATGAAGAAATTAAAACTTTGAACACATATAAAAATTACTGGTGGGTTGTTTGATTCACCAGTGAATTGATTGCTAAAATATCCTAGGTTAAAAACTTAGTTGCTTTTACAAAGTTAGAATTGAATCAACTATTCTTACAAGTGCTTTTTAGCTTGAACAATTGATTCTAAGGAAATATTCTAACTCAGACAATTCTAACAATACTACCACTCTTGTTTTTATATATAACGAGAGTGTTTACAATCTCAAGAATAGAGTAAAATAAAAATTCATATTCTAGGAATGTTACTAAATTATATTTCCTTTCTATCTTTTTTCATTCTAGGAAAGCTCTTCAATCTAGGAAAGACAACTTCAATTTGAGTCTTCACAATCAATGTAGACTGTCTTCCATAGCTGTACTTTTGTCTGAAGATTTATGACATTTTGTCATTTGTGTTGTCCCTATCAATTGATAATTTGTTGTTAAGCATATCAACTGATTCTTCCTTGTATCCATCAACTGATGTCATTCTTCAATTGATCTTGATATCAATCGATTGATAATAGCATTTAACTTATCGATTGATAGATGTTATCAATCGATATATCAATAGACGGGTCTTCTTATTAGTTGATGGTCTTCAATCCTTGACTTGACTTGATATTAATTGATCTTTCATCCATTGATTCTTCAATATCAATTGATCATCCTTCACTTGTATATTTTTTCTTTCATCAAACATTTACAATTTGACAATCTAAGACATACATCAATTGATGACCTTTATCAATCGAATCCAGTATCAATTGATGAATTAAATATTATCAATTGATCTAGCCTTATCGATTGATTAAGACTAAGTACAACTATGTTACAATTAAAATAAAACATCCATATTATCAGTTGATTACTATAAACACTTCAACTGATAAATGGTTTCCTAATCAATTTATATTTATATTAATTATTCAGTTATAATAAAATTTTTATGATTCTAAAATTAAGTTTATCATCAAGACTATATAAATTCCTAACATTACTACTTTGTTAGGAATCATAGATTTTTGATGATAACATAACATTTAGAATCATAAATTTATTTATATTCTTGTAACCGATCAATGAATATGTGTTCTATAAACAAGTGTAGTAGCACAATTAATAATGTATCTTTTTCAACCATATTTGTAGAGAATTATTTGCTCTGTTCTATATAAAAAAAAGTTGTAAAAAATAATATTTCATCAATTGTCAAAAAGAACCTCATGCTTGGAAAAATTTTTAAGAGCAAAATATACACTGGTGGATCTAGGGATGAGCAAAATTGAACCGAAAACCGAACCTGAACCAAAAAACGCATGAAACTGCACAAAACCGAACCGAAAAAAATTAAACAGATTAAAAACCAAACTGAATAAAAACCGCACCGATATTTTGGTTACGGTTTGGTTTCTAAAATTAATAAAAACCGAACCGCGATAATATTTAAAATAATTATTATTATATTATATAAATTATATTATATAAATTATATTTTAATATAAAAAATTATGATTAAGTATATGTCCAATCGGTCTGCATACATACAAATAATTCATAAAGCAACTTAATTGACTAAATACTGAGCTGACCCATTCCATTTACAACCTACTCTTATATTGGGCCGTAAGGTCTTAATAATTAGGTGTATTATGATTAGTTTTCATGTTCTATATTTGTTTATCCTACAAATATTTACAACATTTTAAATGTTGTTTTTAGTATCACTGTAGGTAATATTTTGTACATGTGCAGTTGATTAATAAGTATTATAATCAATAATTTTTGGTTTTAAAATCGAAATCGCACCACTTCAAACCGAAACTGCATATAATAAAACTGAACCACACCAATAACATTTAGTTTGGTTTTGTTTTAAAACCACACATATTGATTACGGTTGCAGTTTTAGGTTAAAATGGAACTAAACTGCACCATACTCATCCCTAGGTATATCTAATCAAGACCACAAGTAATTTTAAATTTTTTTGTTCTTGTTTTTTGATCTGTTTATCTTTTTCTATTCTAAGTTTTTTGAATACAAACAAGTACAAAATTTTAAGTATTTGTAGTCAACCCCTCTCTAAAACACATTGTGGTAGGGAACTCTAACAAACATACTCATATGTACAATAGAAAATAATTATGATTTTTACTTTTCTGATTTGTTTTGAGTAATTTTTATTTCAAAAAATTTGTTTTAATTTCATATTTTTAACATAAAATTTCTATATTAACTAAACATTTTTATTTAACTTAAAGAATGCCCTTTTTCAATTTTTTTAAATTGATAATTTATAAGTGTTAATGTATCAAAATACTTTTCAGAATTTATAAATTAATTATAAATAAATTTTTACTTTTATATATTATTTATCATATATAATTACATAATTGCAAAATAAATTTATTTTTTTATCGTTAAAAAATAAATTTTTTAAAGATGAATCAAGTGTCTATATTTTTGTGGGATTCAAGCATCCACTTTAAACTCAAATACAATCTATTTCTTGTTATTATATATTATAACAAGAACAAAATTTGTCATTTTATTAGTTGTAAAATTACATTTACATTCATATATCTTACATAATTACATATATATCATTATATTGAAACTTTTGATTAAAAAGTGAAGAGTAAAGTGCACTTCGTGTACTCGCAGTTTGTGTGTCAGACCACTTGGGATACCACACTTCAAAAACTACCACGTGTTATACTGCAATTCTTAACGTTCCAGCACTTTGCCATTTTCCGTTAAATCGGGTTAACGCCGTCAGTTTTTTTGTTTTGGAGAAGAAGGTGTTCTTCGTGTTCTTGAAGATCAAAGCAACTTTTGAAGATGATTCTGAACTTAGTTTTCTTCATATGAGTAACCAAATTGAATCCCATGTGTTGAAGTACATGACTACGTGCTCCGTCTTCGTTAGAAATTGCTTGGTTTGTAATTCATGATTTTCGGGTTATACTTGAATTTCTTATTTATTTTTCCGTTAATTTGTTGCATAAACTAATTACATGATTACGTAGATCGGTGAAAGGACATGCTAGTGATATTTTTTGTTTGTGTTTATGGGTTGTTTTTTAAGCTCGTCGGAAAATTATTTTTCCGGTAAAGCTCGTCGGATTTCTTCAATTTACGGCCACATGGTTGCTTATTTGTATATATAATTGTTATATACGTACTCCTGCCAAGGCTAGAGTTATTTTGATATAAAAACCGACAAACTTTGTTTGGGTTTTGTTTTGCCGTCGTTCAAGGTCACCGGAGACGATGACGGTGTTAGCCCAATTTAACGAAAAACAGCAAAGTGCTAGGACGTTAAGAAGTGCAGTATAGCACGTGGTAGTTTTTGAAGTGTGGTGTCCCAAGTGGTCTGACACACAAACTACGGGTACACGAAGTGCACTTTACTCAAAAATGAATATATATTATTATTGATATTCAACCATTACCTGGTGATACAAAGTTATGGTGATAACCATTTTAAATATTTGAATTTTTATTAATCTCTTAAAAATCTTACTACACAAAGTAGCATCTCTTATCTTATCATACATTCATTTTTCATATTAATTTTGAGTAAAATATAATGATAATTTATTTTATTTATGTAGTTTCGTATGTTGAGTTCCCTAATTTTATAAATATAATAATTTTTATATGATTTTAAATTCGGAGTAAAATTATAGTTGATTAATCAAATTTCATTCAAAGAAAATACTTAAATTTTAGATGATAAATTTTGAAAATAAACTTTTATAATATATAAATATATTAATCAAATTATTGGTTAAAAATATGAATTTCCTTGAATACAACCATCTATATACTAAATATACATTTTTGAGTGAAAAATAAATAAATTTTAATTATATGTTAGTACATAATATATGAATGCATCATATATGATTTATCTATTAAAAAATTTTTATGAAAAATAAAATTTATAAAATTGAGTCCGAAATTTTTGATTGTTTAACCAAACAATCTTACTTTAAGAGTTAGATCAAAACTTTTATACAAAATATTATTGAACTATCTTAACAAAAAATGAAATTTTAAATAGGATAATAGGTAATATATAATAGACAAGATATAATAATCGATAATTATAATTTGCACAATTAAATAAATAAGCTTAAAAAATTAAATATTATATTATATAGAGAGATTCAGTAAAGTTATGCAAAAAATTCCAAAATTCGTAAAATAAAACAAATTGAGTGTGCAGAATATTATATTACGGAGTATATATTATATTATTATAATTTGTGTGCAGAATATATATAGATATATGTATATATCAATCAATCAGTTGTGTAGGAAGCAACAAATTGAGTGTAAAGACTCTCTGTCTCTCTGACTTGTTGAAACCCCCCCATGGATATTGTCAATCAGTTGCAGCGACAGTACGTTGATTTCTTGTCTTCTCTTTATCGTGAGGTCAGTTTTTATAATTACCCTTTTGCCCTTAAAAATGAAAACACTGATCTGAGTTGAATTTTCATGTGATTTCACTTGATTTGTACACCCTTTTGGTTCTTTAGTAATGGGTTGTTGTTTTCTTGATGTAAAAATAGGGGCTTTTGGATGATCAGTTTTTGCAGATTCAGAAACTTCAAGATGAGAGTAACCCTGAGTTTGTGAATGAAGTTGTTACTCTTTTCTTTGAAGATTCAGAGAAGCTTTTGCATAACTTGGCCATTGCTCTGTCAGTGTGTCTATATATATTGATTATTGATTGTGAAATAGTTTTGATTATGATGTATGATTTATGATTTGAATTTTACTTGTTGGTTCTTGGATTCGACAGTGACCAGCAGCACGTGGATTATAAGAAAGTTGATGCCTGTGTCCACCAGTTCAAGGGTAGTAGCTCCAGGTATTGCCATTTCTGCTAAAGCAATAAGAAGTTTCCACTACTAACAATCGATGTAGTTGTACATATCCTGTTAGCTTCATTTAACTGAGATTATATTGAATGTATATCTATAGTTACAACTTACGATACATTGATGTGTGGTTGAGGATTTCATACTGTGAAAGTTTAAAAATATAATAGATAAATCACGAAGTTTAAGTTTACTTTGATGGATCCTATTTGTTCATGTGTGTGTTTGCAATGACAGAACCAGGGGGGAGGGAGGGTGATGGCCAGGGCTCTAACCTCGGATAACCTTTGAAATCCAGTAGTTTTTTTAGCCCTGGCTGAATTTATAAAATTAGTGAATTGTTATGAATCCGTGTCCAAAATATTTGAACCCTTGATCAGTTGAAATTCTGGTTTTACCACTGTTTGTGGGGAAGAGCACCTGGGTGGTTTGGATCTGTTTAAAGGTCCAGACCAAATTGAAGGGTTTGGGGCGGAACAAATTGATATTTCGATGTGATACAGCCTTGAAGTCCCCACAATGGAAACTGATTGGAATTATATTGGTGCACCAACCAAATGGACAGCTCAAGAATTGTTAGGTTTAAAACATTTTCTAAGCTCCACAAACATAAATATTAGTAAAAAGCAATGCAGCATAAAAGACATATTAATTTCAGTTATATCATCACCTTCACACAGAATAACAAAAGCCAAAGCATTCAACTGTTCTTAAACTTCATGCAATTGCCCTGTATCTACGCTGCAAAAACTTAAAATCATTTACTTTTAGATTGTGTTTGGGAACTTTGATTTCATTTCAAATGATGGATTTCAAATGACAAGATTTGAGTTGTCATTTCAAATTCTCATATTTGTACTAATATTTGAATTACATGGAATTCAAATGAAATCCAAATCCAAATTCTTATGATTATTGATTACCCAAACATGTCATTTGATCAAATCCATAATTTCAAATGAAATCCGTGTTCCCAAACAGGCCATTAGGTTTTTTCACTAACCACCCAAAACATCAATGCTCAATGCTCATCTCTCTCTACTTCCATGGAGACTGCAATTAAAGCCCTGAGTGGAAGAATCGTATGATAACAAAGGCAGGCGAAAGGATTACTCTATAAGGAGGGAGCCACATTGGATAAAGTGAGAGGTTGGAGGTTGGACCGTTGGAGTGATGGAGGGATTGTATGAAACCTAGATGTATGGTCTCTCTTAGCCTTTTTTTTTATGTCTAGTGAAAGAGAGTGAGAAACCGACGTCAGAAAAAGGGATTTTGGCTAACAAGTTGAGGGGAAGATATAATTAATTCTTAAATTGGTAATATAAACGTTGGTTAGGTTCAACTGGTCAGTGCAGGCTTTGAGACGGACCAACAAAATTTTGTTTTTTTTTCAAAAAGCAAACTAAAGCTAAATTAAACCAGTCAACATATCATCTTCACCAGTTTATGTGGGTCAGTTCGGCAACTTGGTCGTTCAAGGATTTTTTTTCAGTGTGTGTGCTCAAAACTATCTGTATATGGGGTTCTGTAACTGTCAACAGCTACTGTTGGCTGCGGCAGCAGGTTTTACTTAATTATATGTGGTCGACATTGGATAAAACACATGGGATATATATAGTATTGATTCCGAAATTTTGCTTATTTATTTTATTTTGATCTATATTCATTAGAAATTTGATAAACATGTGGATTTCAATCACAGAAAAGCTGCTATAATTATACCAAAGTTCATTATAATATAAAAATATTAGCATAAATAAACTTAAGGCATTGACAAGAGGCTTCCATAGAGAAATTTGCATATATTTTTCTGTCTCGATTCACGAAATAGGAGAGATGTATAAATGGGAACTTATGATTGTTTATCATGCTATCTGTGTACAAACCTTCTTTTATTGTTTGATGCTTTCTCTGTAGATCAGAAGTCTATTTATAATTGGTTTGATGTCCAAACTTTATGTATAATAGGATTCTATTTCTCTAGGATTGTTCCGTAAAAACATTTTGTGTTGTTTCATATATAGTCACTGTTTGATACTGTAGACTATAACGTTTTCTGCTTGAGGATGTACTGCTGTTGTCCATGCAACTGCATTCGAATACAAAACATACTTGTTAAAATGAAGCATACAACTTTCCCATTTTTGTCTTGGCTACTAGCTATTAAGTTTTCTAGGAAGACACTTGCAGTGAACGTTGTGCGTGTTTGTTTTATTGATGAATGTCCAGAAAATCTTAAAGATATTATCTTATTGATTAAATTGTCATTTTGCAAGCTTTTTACTAATCATATTTTTTTCCTGAATAACAGCATTGGTGCTCAGAGAGTAAGGAACATGTGTGTTTCTTTCAGAACTTTTTACGACACCAAGAACTTGGAAGGGCAAGTCTTTCTTTTCAGTCATAGTATATAGTCTCTTGTGTCAAATGTGAAATATTTATAACTTGTTCGTACTGCATATATATTTTATAAACTCAGGTACAGAGTTTTATCCAAGAAACCTGCACAAAATTGTTTGATGCTATAGGAAGATTAGTTTCGCTAAACTTTCATTCAGTAACAATTCCACTTATTGCCAAAATGGGGCACTTGTCCCCATAACGTTTCAAAAAAAATTAACCCCTCCATATATTTACTATCTTCTTTCCAAAATTAGTATGTTATATATATAATATATCAACATATTTAATTCTCTTTGTTTGAACATGCCTACTTAATAGCAAGTAGGCTATATTTCATTTTTTCCGCTCAAGTTTATCAATTGCTAACTGAACCTAACATAACAAAATCGAGCCCTGCAAACATTAGAAAAACAATCCTCGTTCCAGCCACCAGATTTAATTTTTATGTATGCCTTAGGCATGCCTAGATGGCTGTCACTATGTAAAAAATGTCATCTCTTAATCATGTTTAAAAATATTGATCAATTTGGCTTGAAGGGGTTAAGTTATCCCACATCTGCCCATCAATTATCTATTTAGCTTCGAAAATACTTAGGGTTCGGTTCGTCGACATGCTGATTGAAGAACAGAATTTAAGAATGAGATATTGTGGAATAAAAACAGTAAAAAGATACCTTGTGTGGATTAACTGCAGGAAATTTACTACCGTAGTTTGTGACAAGAGAGTGATTTTTAAGGATCACAACCCATATTTAGAATGAAATTCTCAATATTTAATAATTTAATATCAGAAGCCGTTGAATACGTGGGGGTTTACAATATTTATATTGGACTTTAACACTATGAAACAACCTAATGGATTGAGGCCAACAAATATTTCAGATTATTTAACTAATAATCTAAATATTCATAATAATAAAAATAGCTAGATAGCCGGACCCCACTAATATATAAAATAAATGAATACTTAAATATTCTCTATAGTTGATATACTCAATTTATTTAATAAATAAAATCTTCTTATTTGAATGAAGAAATTTGACGAGTTTCTAGAAGGCGAGAATGATGTGCGAATGAGATGGCACCAAGTCATTTTGGTTTTCATTTGATGAATGACACCATAGAATGAACCACGAAAAATTTAAAAGCTGATACGAGGGTTGAAGAGGCTGTAGTATATATTTTTGAAATTCAATATACTCAATATTGGACTACAGAAGTTTGATCAACTAACTGCTTATGGCTTCCTTTTGTTCGTCATTATGTAAATTCAGAAACTTCTTCAGCAATATGATCACCTTGATATGAAAAATACACTGAATTTGTTTCTATTCTACTTTTTTTCTGTATATCCAACCCCAATATGCTCTGAACAAGTTGGGGAAGGCATCCATAGTATTACAATACAATAATCTGTTATTGTAATGATGTTTTGAACCAAAGAATATTGAACATGTGAGGAACTTGTTGTGGTTGTAGACTTGTGCTCTCTAATTAACTTCCAAAATGGATTTGAAATGTTAATCCACATGAATATACAGTTTTTCGAATCCTAGTAATTCAGAACAACACTGGTAAGTTGTTTGATTCATATATCTTCTTTCTGGCGAGTATGTAATACTACTGGCTATCTTTAGTTTTGGTAGGGAATTAAATCTGCTAAACAGTCATAAGTTGTGATTTTAATATCAAAATGAGGAAATGCTAAATGAAATCTAGGCATATTGTTCATAACATAGGACTGCCCCTGGTGTCATCTCTTAGTCTTGCTATTGTCATGAGTGCTTGCAACCCACTTTGATATTGAGATGGTTAGATGTGGCTAAAAGGTGTCTGGTGCAGGTGCTTGAGATGCCTCCAACAGGTGAAAGATGAATACTATCTTGTAAAGAACAAGCTTCAGACATTGTTCAGGGTAAGTATGCAGAAGATTGAAAAGTGTTTTTCTCTTATTTCGCTTCAGGTTCATTATTTCACTTTTGTGATTCTCAGCCAGCATCTTATTTCATCATTTACAAAGCTTTAGATTAATGTTGTACTTGTGTACATCACATTAATGTTTTCTAAATTATAGGTCAGTTGATAAGGATTAATTTTGGCTTAGTATTGCTTTATATAGTACATACTAAAATTTGAACAAATCGCGAAAATTTTATAGTACAATATTATTTCAAGTTGACTTTTCAAAGTTTATAGATCTTCCAAATCACAAAGTAAGGACGGTTACAACTTTGTATTTTTCATCAGAACCAATATGCTATAGCTAAATATCTAGGTTTTTCAAGAATGCAACAGCACTAGCATCCTCAGTTGTCAGAGTTATTTCTTTGTTTCTGTTGTCCTTTTCAGCTTCTGATTTTAAACAAAATTTTCTCTTTTATATGCAGCTGGAGCAACAGATCGTAGCTGCTGGTGGAGCAATTCCGATTATGGGATAGATGAGGTGGTGATTTTGTCATCAAAAAAGAAAGCTAATGTAAAATTCCATTTGTCAAACTTTATGTGAGCGCTTGCTTTAGAACTTCTTGCTTTCATTGCGTGTTGGAGATCATGTTAGAAATGTAGACTCAAAACTCAAGTTTGAGATGACTTAAATTAGGTGGATGAATAGATCTTTGCTGTTTCATGCTACCTCCCAACCTCTTTATTGCCTTTTGTCATAATGATTGGCTTACAGTTTCAGACACAATATAATCATAACTATGAAAGTTAATTACTTTTTTGCATGCTTGATGAAAGTTAATGAGACTGTCTGATTTCTTTTTTGCATGCTTGATGAAAGTTAATTACTACATTATACATTATTACTGGATCAAATTCTTGGTGGAAGAAATCTGCATCAGTTTGTTTAGGATGTATGAATTGACAGGCATATCGATTAAGGTTAGGCAAATGAAGTTTTCTACTTCACATTCTTTTCATTTATAAATTGTGTTCTGGTTCAAAGAGAAAATAGATGAAATGGTGCACAGATTTATTTGGTTGGCTATGTAATTATAGAAAGGGAGATTCTGCACTTCTGCCGCGTTTTATATTGTGGAGATGAATTTTGCTATTGTGATCTGTTTTATAGGCTACATTTGTAGCATAATTTCTTAGCTATGTCGGCGCTGTAATTATTTCTTTGTGTTTTGTTTTGTTAGCTTGAGATGGGTTGCTGTGTGTTCTGGTCTGCAAGTCTTTCAGTTTGGTGTCTTTACTGTCATGCAATTGGATTCTGATTCTCCTCCCTTTTTTTCGTTAAGTTCTTCTCCCTTTTCCCCAGACTACAAATATGTAGAAAATGTTCTAGAGATTGTTAATTCATATTTTGGCAGGTCTCTACGTTTTCAATCAACGTGCATGGCGTTTGATTGGATTAGGCATACTTTTTTATGTTCCAAATTTTCACTACTGTCTTACGGAATGGTAGATACCATCATCATCATCTCCCATGTAAAAAAATCATACTTGGTGTTTGATGCGAACCTGGTATCTTTTTATTCTGCTTTAAAGTTCCATTGCTGCATGGTAGATGTCATCTGTCATTTATAAAATCTTACATGGTGTTAGATTTAGGCAGGGCATCCTTATATTCTGCTTTGAAGTTTCATCGCTGTATGGTTTCTCATCTATAAAACCTTCCCGCACTAAATATCATTTCGCATATATGTTGATCATCGGCATAATGAATTTGCGATGTGCACTCCCTGAAATTATTTCAAATTTTTGTCTTAAACTGACTTCTCTTGTGGGAAAAAAAAATAGAGGTTCCTTACAAGTAAAAGTACATTAGTAGTGAAAATGTCCACTTTTAAGGATGTTGGAGCATAGTTGTGTTTTTGCGTTATAATACTTGTTTCGTACGGTCATTAATGCAAAATGATGAACAACTCAGTCAGCTTAGTGATGTCAAAATATTACTATCCATTCATCCAAAGGGTTTCGTGTTAAATTGGTTCGAATCGTGAACCACACAACTAGGAAAACAATGATGTAAATTTATATCCCCCAAGTTGTAGAAATGAAAGGAAGAGTTGTACAGACAGATGCATATTGTGCGTGGAAAGAACAATATGGTGGCCTGCAGCCTTTCTCCTAAAAAGAAATTATTGCAGCTGGATGGAAGTGACACCAGACCTTAAGTTCCATTGACACATGTTTGGAACCTGGAAAGAGCTAACAAAGGCAAATGGTAAATATTTTTCGGGTTCGGTTAATCTTGAAAAATTAGTGAATTTTAATTATCAATTATTTTCCTCTTGCGATTTTTGGAATTCTGCTTCCATCATTGAATGCATGCACATTGATCTTTGCAATACGATATTTAGTACCAAAACTCTTCTCTTTTTTGCATAAACAGACCTTGTGCTGTTTTGTGAAATTTCATATGAAAACAAGAGATAATTAAATTATGCACCGTCGTGTTGTCAGTATAAGCTGGCTACTTAGCTCGCTCATATTGAATTTTCACCATCTTTTGACCACAATCTTCTTCCTCGCTACGTGCATTTTTCAGTTTTTACTCGAAATGTTATGTAAATTACTTCACACAATAACCAACAAGTTAAAGAATGTGAAATGGATAAATAACGTTGTTATCATCTGTTCTGATTGCGATTTTCGAACCATCTTTTATATGTTAAATCATTGAAATGAAGTTAAAAGATAATAATCGAGACTATAACTCTATAATACGAGGCCACATAATGAACATCTTTATACCTCCATAAATGCAAAGCTTGCAAAATGAGTAATTAATCACTTATTATGGAGCTCAATATTTTTTCACTTGTTATTGGAGGCTAGAGGAACTCATTACATTGTCAACCGAAGGAGACATTTATCAGGATGCTATAATTCGATTAATGAGAATCGAAAAATTATTACTGGTCTAATATCCAATTTTAATAATTTTCGGAATAGAAATTGAAATCAAAAACTGAAACGATGGAGTGTCATCCCATCACCCTTGAATGGTCTAATTGATTATAATTAATTTATGACTGAAGTATTCACTTAATTATAAATCGTATATATAATTTGATGCTAATTACAGTCCGTTTGGTATTGTTGTTACAGACAATAACAACTGTTTTTTGCTAAAAAGAAGGTAGAAAGATGTTAAGTAAAATTTAAAAGTTGCTGTCTGAAAAAATGTTTTTGTCTAAAAGCAGTTGTTAGAAAAAGCATACCCCTCGTATTTTTGGAAAAAACTGTTTTTCAACTTTTACAGAAAAGAATGGCAAGTTTTAACATTAAATATATTATATCTCAAAATATGTATAAATCAAAAAATTATCAAACAGTCATCATATTTTTTCTAACAACACTTTTTTCACCCGCACTTTTTCTCACAGTACAATAGTTTTAAACATCAATCTCAAAGGGAACAATAGATTAATCGGAACTTCAGCGTACTCTCTTGTTCCTTCTCTGTACACCATTATACAACTTCTGTCTCCGTTTATCTTGTTGACTAATTGCTGTCACCAGTCCAACTATATTGTTAGAGCGTTACTTATTATGAAAGTTAGTTTTCCCAGTTGCCAAACCCATAACAAAATAAATCATTAAAATGTCAAGCTAGTCAAATTATTCTTTTACCCCAGATGTTAAATTAATTTATAAATTTATTTTGGGCTTTTTAAAAAATATAATTTTTTTGTAAAAATAGGTTTTATTTATTTTATGTTTACAATGTATAAACATTAAATTTTTATTTTTTGCAAAAATACAATTTTGTAATTAACGTATCGAGATGTAACTAAAATCAATATCAAATGTAACCCGAGCAACTTCAATTTTTTTTAAAAGAGTTGCTTTCAGTTATATTTTGTCATATATATAAAAATGTTGTATTTGATTATTTTTAATTGTAAATTGGTTTTATGCAAAAAAGAAATTTAAAAACAGTAAAATTGCAAAAAAAATCATAATTATCTTTTATTTTATTATATTTATATCATTAACAAATAAAAACATAATTTTTAAACTTAAAATTTAATCAACAATACTAGTGATTGGACCTACAATTTTATAAACACAGATATAAGGGGAACATTAAACATGAAAGTAACCCATTATATATCCGTTTGGGATTTTCTTATAAATAAAAAAAATGTATGTATTTTTCAATAGTTATAAAGGAAAACAAACGGATCGGATCCGACATGGGTTTTTATTATTGATTCGTTAAACTCTTTTACTTAAACTAAATTCATTTATTAAAAAATTGGCTGGACTTGACTTTAATTACAATTACAGTACAATATTATTTATCCCAGCAAGATCACACGTGGAGACATGGTCCTGTTTCCGAAGCACCACATAAACCCATTGAAACAGCTGATCTGTCCACTCCAAACCTCAATATCTACGCCCAAGCCCAGCCTCGGACAACCTTTTTGGCATCCCAAACCAACATTACAAGTAGAGGAACAAAACACATTTACCTACACAAAAATAAATATAAACAATCAAACACCATACGCCACAAATTCTCGTACTTTGCTAAGTTGGCAACAGCACCAACAACAACAAACAAAAAGCATTAGCCATTTATTCATCCTTCTCTCACAAGCCAAACCTCACAACAATTGCACACGAAGAATCAACAACATTAACTCCTCACTTTCTTCCTGGTAAACTCCTGTTTCTTCTCTATATATACTCACACCCTTCCTGTATCTATATTTATTCCACTCAAAATATTATGAGAATGATATTTTTTCTATTAATTTTTCTCCATCAAATGTTACTAGCATGCACAATGTTACACCCCATGGATTTTCTAGCTTTACAATCTATACACAAATCTTTGAATGATATTCCCGGTTCTTTTTATTTTATTTCATGGGATTTTACTTCTGATCCATGCAACTTCGCCGGAGTTTACTGCTCCGGCGACAGGGTTATCGCGTTAAATCTTGGTGACCCACGAGCCGGTTCACCCGGTTTATTTGGCCACATTGATCCTGCCATTGGGAAGCTCACTTCACTTGCTGAGTTCACTCTTGTTCCGGGTCGGGTCATGGGTCCTTTACCACCCACCATTAGTCAGTTGAAAAATCTCCGGTTTTTTGCAATCAGCCGGAATTATATCTCCGCTGAAATTCCGGCGAGTATTGGTCAGCTCAAGGGGTTAAGAACATTGGATTTGAGTTATAATCAGCTCTCCGGAAAAATTCCTTGGTCAATCGGAAGCTTACCGGCGTTGACTAATGTGATTCTGTGCCATAATAGGCTATCCGGGTCGATTCCCCGGTTCGGGTCACGGAGCTTGACCCGACTTGACTTGAAGCACAATGAATTGTCCGGGCCGATTCTGCAAGATTTTGTCCCTCCTTCAATCCGATATTTGTCATTGTCATGGAACCGGTTGAGCGGTCCAGTGGACCGGGTTTTAACACGTTTGAATCGGTTGAATTATTTAGACCTTAGTTTGAACCGGTTCAGTGGTAGCATACCGGGTATTCTATTTACGTTCCCTTTATCAACTCTTCAACTACAGAGGAATATGTTTACCGGACCGGTATTACCGGTTCATCAAGTCCGGATCGCGATGGTGGATTTAAGTTTTAACCGGTTATCGGGTCAATTATCGCCTTTATTAGCTTCGGTTCAAGTACTTTATCTCAATAATAACCGGTTCATGGGTCAAGTTCCGGGTGTATTTGTGGAGCGGTTGTTGGAAGCTAGTTTACATGTATTGTATTTACAACATAATTATTTGACAGGAATATCGTTGAACCCGACGGTTCCCATTCCGGTTCGTTGCTCTTTGTGTTTGCAATATAATTGTATGGTGCCACCGGTTCAGACGCCTTGTCCGTTGAAAGCCGGGAAGCAAAAGACTCGGCCTACTGGACAGTGCATCGAGTGGAAAGGGTAATTTGGGAATTTAAAATTTATTTATTAGTTTATAATTAAGATTATTATTTATTTATCTTTTGTTGTGGGGAGATTAATTGGTCGATTTGGTTGTAATTGCGATAATGAAGTTAAATGTGGATAGAGGATAGTGTATATAGCGGTATAGGATTGTGATTTTATACCATTTTAGCTAGTGATAAAATTATTTGTTAATCATAATCCCCGATTAATCGATAATTATGATTATTGATTAACGAATATTATTTAGGAACAGAGAGTATTCTTTTGACATCCCTTTTCCCGTGTATTTTGACTGCCGTTTTAGAAAGAGACAAGACTGATCTAAATGGGCATGTTACTGGAAAGAGGCTATGTTTTTTGGGCTTTTAACAGGGATTGTGTAAAAGGTAAAGGAAGAGGTAAGGGAAGAATCATAGATTATCAACAGCTATATGAGTTACTCGTTCTCCTTTCACAAGAGGAGAAAAAGGTATATCCAAACATTCTTGGTGTTTTTCTCAAATCATCGAGACATGGGTTGCACATACGGCAACAACAATGATATAATTAGAATGTGTGCGGATTGAGGATAAAAACAAAATTTTGAATGATTTAGAATTTTATGAGAATGATTAAGTAAACCCGCTTAATACCCTTCACCCTTCTTAATAATAGAATGGGTGTCTAACTCCCGGTGACAAGATGTCAAGTATTTTAATAACGAGAGATCGAATGTTCAAGAAAAATTTGTGCGTTGCTTTATCTATAAAATTTTTTATACTTATAGAACATGTAATGTTCCTTTATCATTCTAATATTAATCTGCATATGATATCTATAATTTACTGAAAAATTTAGTATCTTGTAGCTTCAGTTCTTTGCTCTTGGATGTGGAGTCTAGGTGTATAATTTACTGAAAAATGTAGTATCTTGTAACTTCAGTTCTTTGGTCTTGGATGTGGAGACTAGCACACCAATACACCGTTACGGTGTTACACCAATCTTGATTTTAATTCTGTTTTCACTGCTGGTCTTTGAAAAGTAGTAGCATCCTATGTTAAGAAAGTTGAACATAATTGAAACCACGTTGTCCCCTTTTTTCTTTGACATGTAATAAATAAGAACCTCACTGAGAAGATTGTGAACATACAACAGAACAAGAACACATTACAATAATAAATAAATCAAGAATTTTAAATACGAAACCCGATCCTTATGGTTTCAGCTATTTTAACCAACTGTTTGTCTCGTAGTATTTGGACGTTGGGTTTGGATTAATGTTCAATTCAACACAAACAAGTGAAATGCAAAGCATAAGCTTGTTTTCCTCGGTCAATAGTACATGTTAGAGCAACTCCAGCGCTCTTAAGTATATAATCTATGTGGCAGGGTATATAGCTATCTTTTAAAAAAAAATGGCATTCCAACGCTAAACTCCCAGTGGCTAAAGTTATACCTATCCTCTTCTCGTCTTCCAAATTTATTGATCTCTAGCTCATCCTCTAAACACAATCCAACTCATCTCCCGCTAAAATTATTTCTCCCGTTTCCTCTAAACACAATCCAACTCATCTCCCGTTAAAATTATTTCTCCCGCTTATTTCTCTCCTTGAAGAGTTCAGAGCAGATTGCATAGATAATACTATCTTTTGCACGATAGTCGCATTATTAGGGCTAAGAGAGATATAGTTGGGTGAAGGCATATATATCATTACTAGATCTTTAATTTAAATTGTTTGTTACATTTTTTAATTATAATTTTTACATTTAAATTATTTTATTAAAAATTTACTTTAAATTAAATTAAATTATATATAATAATTTCTTTTATGTATTTGACTTTTAATGTGCAATCGTATTAGACTTTAATTTACCTATTTTACTAATCAGTGATGTTTATCGTTCTAAATCAAATTACATAATGAATACAAATGGAAATTACATAGCAAATAACAAGTATGAAAGGAAAGGAAAGTAAATGACAAATATTAAAGGAAATCACATAACAACAAATATTTAATTCATGTCAGCACCTTGAATCTGCCAAAGATACTCCACAAGATCATTTTGCAATTGAACATGAGTTTGTTTGTCTTGAATTTGCTGGTGCACTTATATGAATTCCCTAAGAGTACTTGGATGACGTGGTATACGAGTTGGTTCAACATTTGTATCAAAGTGTTCTTCCTTTGTATGTAATTCCCTTTCATCTTCAATGATCATGTTATGTAATATTATGCAGGTTGTCATAATATGTTTCATTGTGCCCACATCCCAAAAATGTGATGGTCCGCAAACCGAGATTGTAACACTCTAAATGCTTTCTCAACATTTTTTCTAATAGATTCTTGTGCAATTGCAAAATACTTTTTTTTGTTACCTTGGGGTTTTGAAATAGTTTTGACAAAAATGGGCCAAGAAAGATAAATACCATCGGTAAGATAATATCCCATGTTATATTTATGTCCGTTGATGATATACCTCACTTCAGGTCCATGACCTTCTGCAAGTTCTTCGAATCGATGAGATCGATCTAATACATTAATATCATTTAACATTCTCGGTAACCCAAAAAAAGAGTGCTAAATCCACAAGTCTTTTGAAGCTATTGCTTCTAATATAATAGTTGATTCATAAACATGACCTGTATACATACCTTGCCAACCAGTTGGACAATTCTTCCACTTCCAGTGCATACAGTCAATACGTACTACCCAACATTCCAGAAAAACCTCGTTGTTCGTTTTCTGCTAATAATCTAGCCACATCTTCATCATTTAGCCGTCTTAAATATTCAACTCCGAAGACTTCAACGATTGCTTTTACAAATCTTCTTAGACTCTGTATTGTTGTGCTCTCACCAATTCGAACGTAATCATCAACAACATCGGCTGCCTTTCCGTATGCAAGCATCTTAAGTGCAGCAATCACTTTCTAGAGTGATGATAGTCCACGCATTCCCATATCATCAGTTCGTTGAGTAAAATAATTGTCGTGAGCTGCAACTGCTTCTTCAATTCTTAAAAATAATGATCTATGCATCCAAAATTTTCGACAAAACTGTGTATCTGTATACGTAAGTGTATTAGAAAAATAATCACGATACAATCTAGCATGACCTTTTTCTCTGTTCCAATCAATTACATGAAGATTCATTGTAAAACCATCATGATTCGATTCAGAATTCACTTTTTGTCGTTGATGAGGAAGGCATCACTCATTCTCATTCTTGCTTCATGCTCTTCTTCTTCCACTTGCATAATATTAAAAAATTATTTGTGTGGTATTTTCCATTACAAATGAGTATATTAGAAGTGTGAATGAATTTGAGTTTATCTGCGATTTGTGTTTAGTTCAGTTCTTAATTTTATTATTTATAACCATAAATATATGACTATTGGAATATAGCCGTTAGAATATGACTGTTAGAATATAGCCTTTAGAATATGTCCGCTGTAATATAACCATTGGAATATAGTCGTTGAAATTTGAAAGTAATAATAAAATATTGTTTTTAAAATATACTCCATCTGTCTCATCCAATTCTTTACACTTTTCTTTTTTGGATGTCTTGCCCAATTCTTTACATTTCAAAACTTTCTACAAATAGTAAGTTTTTATATTATAAAATTTACTCTCATCCAGTACTTTTCTCTACTTTTTCAAATCTATCAATTAAATATCAATTGACTCCACCACTTTACCTACTTTTCCTTCTCTTTCATCCACTTTTCCTTCTCTTTCATACTACTTTATACAATTTTCTTAAAATTCGTGCTCAACCCAAATGTGAACAAATGGGTGGGACCGGGGGGGGGGGGGGGTAGCTAACCATTATAGCTAACACCATTAGAGTACAACACCTTACATATTCAGCAATTTTATTTTAGCCAATTTGTTTAATTTTATAAATAAAGGTCGAGACCTACTATATTCCTTGTGACCATGGAGAAGTCATGAGGTGAGCAAACCCACCTTCAAATTACAAACTATGCCACAAGGACATAGTAAAATATCATAGCTAGATTACATGAATGAATAGTTATATTTACTAACTACTACTCCAACCAGAGTTCAACAGACTATGTTAATCTCCATGGTTGCCTCAATTGTTGCTGCTTCTTGGATGTGTGCTCTCATGATGCTTCTTTGTGATGCTTTCATTGGCTAGAGTGTCCTCCACTTGTCCCATTTGCTGCCTTCTTCGGTGGGATCTTCTGTTGGCATCATAGTCATCTACGAGTGATGTTTTCCTTATGTCTTCAGCCCATTCATTCTCACTGCCATCCAAGGAGACAAGGCAACTCAGGAATGTAGATGAATTCAACACCATATGATTGTAGCCAATTGGTAGCATTCTTTCTGGGATACATGAGCAAGAGGCATAGTTAAGCAAAACAGGGATATCACCAACAATCTCTTTATTGTCCTCGTAAAGAGGAACTCATACCTTTGGTAGTTTGCCATTGAAAGAAATCTCAAACAACATCCTAATAGCAATACTTGGGCCAGAACCAGCCAAATGAGGCCCCGACGTAACAGGTAAGTCAATCATGTTAGTTATGAACTCAAGACCATGTTTATTACAATAAGGCATTGGGATGTAGGACATAGTAACCCAAGCATATTTAGAATCAATAGTACTACAGCAGAAGTTTAAGTTTTGCATCCAGGGTTTAACAACAAGCACACACCTTCCCATAACAAGACTCCTCTATTCTAGGATCATGTTTTTACTAAGCCTATGGGGAAAAGCAAGACTATAGAAGCCCTTCGAGTTGTAAGTTATACTCATAAGGCCTAATTTGTCCTAACTATTCATAATAAGCTCTTTGACAGTCTCATTAGGCATGGGTTCTCCGATGATAAACCACATTAAAGCATATTCACTCATAAGCATAATTTGGATAACATTTGTGCTTTCAAGGGCACTACTAGGACAATCTACAAAAGCAACAGGATATGACATAATAGGAGTGCTTGAGTTAGTAGATAGCAGAGGTACCTTATTTTTGAATCGAATGAATCCATTGTCGCCAACCAACAGGTCTGAAATAGAGAACTTCCTGCTTGATTCCCCAGAAGATGAGCAATCATTGTCATAGGTGTGATTTGAGTGAAGCTGAGGAGCTCTAACGTCAGGCCATTTCTTGTGAATTGGAGATAATTGGAATTTTTCAGCTTTATCAACCCACTCGTGGTCCTGGGATTCTTGGGTTTCATCAACCTTGTTTAACACAACCCTTGAATGAGGAAATTCCTCATTGATAATTTCAGGCGAAGGAGAATAAACTAGGTCACCCAACAAGTTTAACCGAGAAGCATCGAATGATTCCGTGGAATCCGGTGACGAATGATAGATATGATAAGGAAGCATAATTAGTGAAGGAAAAAAGTGAAAAAGCACACGGCGGCCACTAGGATTAGACAAGATAAGGGGAAGAAAAGAGGGGGGAAAGGAAGGGAGGAAATGAGGGAAAAAGGATAGAGAAAGGAGCAAAAGTCGACTCTCATTCAACAAAGTGATTTTGTTTAAGAACAAAGTGATTCTATCTGTTCAGCAAATTTTATCTAACCATTACTTTATATTATTTTAGCTAACCAATTTAGCTACTCCCATTGGAGATGATCTTAGCTAGTCGAGTATAAGTATTTGGTATGGCTTTATCAAGACAAATGAGGTTGTTGCTTGTTTATTGCCTATCTGCCTGCCTGTAACTCCCTCATTTAAAATCTTTGTTAAATCCTTTTATCTCTTGGAAACCAAGTTGATAATACAAACAGACTATACATATGTACTTATCAGAGTGACAAATTCATATAACAAAGTTGATCAGTGATCTCTTATTATTGTAGAAGCTGGACAACAGGGATAATTCACTTAGCTGAAGAATCGCGTATACGATACGCTAACCATTATAGCTAACACCATTAGAGTACAACACCTTACATATTCAGCAATTTTATTTTAGCCAATTTGTTTAATTTTATAAATAAAGGTTGAGACCTACCATATTCCTTGTGACCATGGAGAAGTCATGAGGTGAGCAAACCCACCTTCAAATTACAAATTATGCCACAAGGACATAGTAAAATATCATAGCTAGATTACATGAATGAATAGTTATATTTACTAACTACTACTCCAACCAGAGTTCAACAGACTATGTTAATCTCCATGGTTGCCTCAATTGTTGCTGCTTCTTGGATGTGTGCTCTCATGATGCTTCTTTGTGATGCTTTCATTGGCTAGAGTGTCCTCCACTTGTCCCATTTGCTGCCTTCTTCGGTGGGATCTTCTGTTGGCATCATAGTCATCTACGAGTGATGTTTTCCTTATGTCTTCAGCCCACTCATTCTCACTGCCATCCAAGGAGACAAGGCAACTCAGGAATGTAGATGAATTCAACACCATATGATTGTAGCCAATTGGTAGCATTCTTTCTGGGATACATGAGCAAGAGGCATAGTTAAGCAAAACAGGGATATCACCAACAATCTCCTCATTGTCCTCGTAAAGAGGAACTCATACCTTTGGTAGTTTGCCATTGAAAGAAATCTCAAACAACATCCTAATAGCAATACTTGGGCCAGAACCAGCCAAAGGAGGCCCCGACGTAACAGGTAAGTCAATCATGTTAGTTATGAACTCAAGACCATGTTTATTACAATAAGGCATTGGGATGTAGGACATAGTAACCCAAGCATATTTAGAATCAATAGTACTACAGCAGAAGTTTAAGTTTTGCATCCAGGGTTTAACAACAAGCACACACCTTCCCATAACAAGACTCCTCTGTTCTAGGATCATGTTTTTACTAAGCCTATGGGGAAAAGCAAGACTATAGAAGCCCTTCGAGTTGTAAGTTATACTCATAAGGCCTAATTTGTCCCAACTATTCATAATAAGCTCTTTGACAGTCTCATTAGGCATGGGTTCTCCGATGATAAACCACATTAAAGCATATTCACTCATAAGCATAATTTGGATAACATTTGTGCTTTCAAGGGCACTACTAGGACAATCTACAAAAGCAACAGGATATGACATAATAGGAGTGCTTGAGTTAGTAGATAGCAGAGGTACTTTATTTTTGAATCGAATGAATCCATTGTCGCCAACCAACAGGTCTGAAATAGAGAACTTCCTGCTTGATTCCCCAGAAGATGAGCAATCATTGTCATAGGTGTGATTTGAGTGAAGCTGAGGAGCTCTAACGTCAGGCCATTTCTTGTGAATTGGAGATAATTGGAATTTTTCAGCTTTATCAACCCACTCGTGGTCCTGGGATTCTTGGGTTTCATCAACCTTGTTTAACACAACCCTTGAATGAGGAAATTCCTCATTGATAATTTCAGGCGAAGGAGAATAAACTAGGTCACCCAACAAGTTTAACCGAGAAGCATCGAATGATTCCGTAGAATCCGGTGACGAATGATAGATATGATAAGGAAGCATAATTAGTGAAGGAAAAAAATGAAAAAGCACACGGCGGCCACTAGGATTAGACAAGATAAGGGGAAGAAAAGAGGGGGGAAAGGAAGGGAGGAAATGAGGGAAAAAGGATAGAGAAAGGAGCAAAAGTCGACTCTCATTCAACAAAGTGATTTTGTTTAAGAACAAAGTGATTCTATCTGTTCAGCAAATTTTATCTAACCATTACTTTATATTATTTTAGCTAACCAATTTAGCTACTCCCATTGGAGATGATCTTAGCTAGTCGAGTATAAGTATTTGGTATGGCTTTATCAAGACAAATGAGGTTGTTGCTTGTTTATTGCCTATCTGCCTGCCTGTAACTCCCTCATTTAAAATCTTTGTTAAATCCTTTTATCTCTTGGAAACCAAGTTGATAATACAAACAGACTATACATATGTACTTATCAGAGTGACAAATTCATATAACAAAGTTGATCAGTGATCTCTTATTATTGTAGAAGCTGGACAACAGGGATAATTCACTTAGCTGAAGAATCGCGTATACGATACGCTAACCATTATAGCTAACACCATTAGAGTACAACACCTTACATATTCAGCAATTTTATTTTAGCCAATTTGTTTAATTTTATAAATAAAGGTCGAGACCTACCATATTCCTTGTGACCATGGAGAAGTCATGAGGTGAGCAAACCCACCTTCAAATTACAAACTATGCCACAAGGACATAGTAAAATATCATAGCTAGATTACATGAATGAATAGTTATATTTACTAACTACTACTCCAACCAGAGTTCAACAGACTATGTTAATCTCCATGGTTGCCTCAATTGTTGCTGCTTCTTGGATGTGTGCTCTCATGATGCTTTTTTGTGATGCTTTCATTGGCTAGAGTGTCCTCCACTTGTCCCATTTGCTGCCTTCTTCGGTGGGATCTTCTGTTGGCATCATAGTCATCTACGAGTGATGTTTTCCTTATGTCTTCAGCCCACTCATTCTCACTGCCATCCAAGGAGACAAGGCAACTCAGGAATGTAGATGAATTCAACACCATATGATTGTAGCCAATTGGTAGCATTCTTTCTGGGATACATGAGCAAGAGGCATAGTTAAGCAAAACAGGGATATCACCAACAATCTCCTCATTGTCCTCGTAAAGAGGAACTCATACCTTTGGTAGTTTGCCATTGAAAGAAATCTCAAACAACATCCTAATAGCAATACTTGGGCCAGAACCAGCCAAAGGAGGCCCCGACGTAACAGGTAAGTCAATCATGTTAGTTATGAACTCAAGACCATGTTTATTACAATAAGGCATTGGGATGTAGGACATAGTAACCCAAGCATATTTAGAATCAATAGTACTACAGCAGAAGTTTAAGTTTTGCATCCAGGGTTTAACAACAAGCACACACCTTCCCATAACAAGACTCCTCTGTTCTAGGATCATGTTTTTACTAAGCCTATGGGGAAAAGCAAGACTATAGAAGCCCTTCGAGTTGTAAGTTATACTCATAAGGCCTAATTTGTCCCAACTATTCATAATAAGCTCTTTGACAGTCTTATTAGGCATGGGTTCTCCGATGATAAACCACATTAAAGCATATTCACTCATAAGCATAATTTGGATAACATTTGTGCTTTCAAGGGCACTACTAGGACAATCTACAAAAGCAACAGGATATGACATAATAGGAGTGCTTGAGTTAGTAGATAGCAGAGGTACCTTATTTTTGAATCGAATGAATCCATTGTCGCCAACCAACAGGTCTGAAATAGAGAACTTCCTGCTTGATTCCCCAGAAGATGAGCAATCATTGTCATAGGTGTGATTTGAGTGAAGCTGAGGAGCTCTAACGTCAGGCCATTTCTTGTGAATTGGAGATAATTGGAATTTTTCAGCTTTATCAACCCACTCGTGGTCCTGGGATTCTTGGGTTTCATCAACCTTGTTTAACACAACCCTTGAATGAGGAAATTCCTCATTGATAATTTCAGGCGAAGGAGAATAAACTAGGTCACCCAACAAGTTTAACCGAGAAGCATCGAATGATTCCGTGGAATCCGGTGACGAATGATAGATATGATAAGGAAGCATAATTAGTGAAGGAAAAAAGTGAAAAAGCACACGGCGGCCACTAGGATTAGACAAGATAAGGGGAAGAAAAGAGGGGGGAAAGGAAGGGAGGAAATGAGGGAAAAAGGATAGAGAAAGGAGCAAAAGTCGACTCTCATTCAACAAAGTGATTTTGTTTAAGAACAAAGTGATTCTATTTGTTCAGCAAATTTTATCTAACCATTACTTTATATTATTTTAGCTAACCAATTTAGCTACTCCCATTGGAGATGATCTTAGCTAGTCGAGTATAAGTATTTGGTATGGCTTTATCAAGACAAATGAGGTTGTTGCTTGTTTATTGCCTATCTGCCTGCCTGTAACTCCCTCATTTAAAATCTTTGTTAAATCCTTTTATCTCTTGGAAACCAAGTTGATAATACAAACAGACTATACATATGTACTTATCAGAGTGACAAATTCATATAACAAAGTTGATCAGTGATCTCTTATTATTGTAGAAGCTGGACAACAGGGATAATTCACTTAGCTGAAGAATCGCGTATACGATACGCTACACGTGCGGGGGTGCGCCACCCGGTGTATCCACGTACTTCATCGACCCAATATATGGCTGTGCGGGAAATGCGATGCGGGAGGGGTAAAAACCGTAATTTCACATAATATTTAAAGTATACAAAAAATAGAACGGGTCTAAAAAAACTAATACATAGTTGCGTTACTTACATACCATTTGAAGACCCTCAATTGAATTTGACCTTATTGGAAAGGAAATGAGGCGTTAAACAGCTCTGACAAGCCCCCGCCGTCGATCAACACCGCATCTTCTCTTCTCTAGTCTTCTGTAAGTTTTCCATTTTCCCTCTTTCGTCTTATCGATCATTGCTTGGTTTGTGACTTTATGTGGATATATGTGTGTATACATCTAGTGTGTGTAACTGTGTAAATACGGGTGAGGCTGTGTTTAATCTTTTATGTGTATTCAGTCAATTGTTTGACTGACGAGTGATGACGTGTGTTCTTGTATGCCTGTATGTATCTAGTATGTTCTGTTTTTTAATTTATTACTATATAACATATATTATTTATGCACTAGTGACTAAACTATTTATTAGTTATTACAATTGCATATAATTTATTAGTCAACTAGTCATGAGTTTGAGTTGGCCATAATTTTTTTTTGACACTGTCAATGGCATGTAATAGCTACTGCATAAAAATCAAAAAAATTATTTTATTTTTCTCTTTCTATATTTTAGTTATGGAATCATCAACAAGTTCGGCAGCAATTACGGGAGATTCTCAAAGCCAACAAACGGGAAATGCGGATATGTTATGGAAATATATGACAAAACTTGCAAAAACGGGTGGACGAAGTGGAAATGCAAAGATTAAGTGCAACTTTTGTAATTTTGAATTTATGGGTTTCTACTTGAGAGTAAAAGCACATTTGATGAGGGTTAAAGGAATGGGAGTTCAAATTTGTTCCAAAATCACTCCCAAAATTTTTTGTGAGATGCAAAGAGACTTGACCGAGGAGGCGGAGAGGAGGAGACAAATTGAAATTCCACTACCTCCTTCATCTCAAACTCAATCATATAGTAATGCTTGGGGAGGAGTTCAAAAACAACAAGGGGAAGGATTCAAAATAAAGGCAATTGACAAGAACAATCCAATAACAAAAGTATACAATATGGACTTAATAGCACAATTGGATGCCGAGATTGCAAGAGCATTTTATTCTGGGGTCTTGCCTTTTCATTATGCTAGAAATCCTCATCACATAAAGTCATATACAATGGCTTCTGAAATCAATATTTCGGGCTATGTTCCTTCCACTTATAATGTTTTGCGGAAAGTTGCTTACAAAAGGAAAAAGCTCATGTTGAAAGATTAATGGCGCAAATCAAGACCACTTGGATGGAGAAATGAGTTAGCATAGTTTCTGATGGATGGAGTGATAGTCAAAGAAGGTCATTAATAAATTTTATGGCGGTTACAGAGAATGGTCATATGTTCTTGAAAGTAGTGAATTGTGAAGGTGAATACAAAGATAAATTTCACATTTCTAACTTGATTCGAGAGGTGATCATGGAGGTGATCATGGAGTTATCACTGATAATGCTCTGGTTTGTAAGGCGGCAGATATATATATATATATTTGTGATTTGCCCATTGGTTTCATATTCATCTTTATGTCTCCTATTTTAATCATGAGTTTATTATTGGGCAAATTAATTCTAAGGACCCTGAAATATTAGTCATTTTTTTATCTAAGTCCATGAACTTAAAAAGTAAATTGACAGGTAATTAAACTTTTAAAATTTTCTCATCTAAGTCCTTCCGTTAAATTTTAATAAACATCCGTTAACTTTTGCTGACGTGACATTCTAAATATTAGGAATTTTTTTATGTAAATCCCTGAAATATTAGGAATTTCTTATGTAAATCCTTGAACAGAAAATTTAAATTTCAATCTCAATTTTATATTAAAAATCACATTTATTACTCTTTTATTATTTATTTACTTTGTATATATTTTTGTTTATTTTTAAAAATCACATTTATTACTCTCTTTTTTACTTTCATTCCTTTTAGTTTAGAATTTTATATATTTCCTTTTTTAATAAATTTATAACTTTATGTATTCTAATTTATTGAAATTATATAAAAATTCTATCAACTCGGGCGGAGGACTTAGTTTATGTTCACACCAATCTTCGACTCCTTTCTAGAAAGAATGATCATTACTTAAAAGGAGAGGCAAAATTGTGGGATGTTGGTGGTGATCACTTTGATCCATTTAATGGTGGTGAAGAGTTTGAGATAGCGAGCCTTTCTCTTGATGAGCCTGAGATGGAAGCCATGATTTGTGAAGATGATGATATTTAGTGTGAAATTAATATCAGGTCTTCTATTTATTAAGACTTAAGTATGATGAACTTGTGTAATTTGATGTCTTTTATTTGCTAAAACTTGACATATTTGACTATTTAATTTAATTTGAATGCTACTTCTTTTTTTGCTAAATAAATATACATATAATATATATTAGGCATTTCTTATGTAACTCCTTGAACTAAAAATTTAAATTTAAATCTTAATTTTATATTAAAAATTATATTTATTACTCTTTTATTTTTTTTATTTACTTTCATTCTTTTTAGTTTAAAATTTTACTTATTTTCTTTTTTAACTTTGCTATTCTAAAAAACACAAATATATAAATCCAATTATACTTTTATACAAATCCAATTATATTAAAATGTTTAATGTTAAATGAACTATAAAAATACATGAACTTATATAAAAATAAATTATTGGACTTATTTTTTTTTAGAATACAAATATATGCAGAGTTAAAAAAGAAAACAAATTAAATTATAAAGTAAAAATGAAAGTAAATAAAAAATAAAAGCAATAAATGTGATTTTTAATATTAAAAAATTGAGATTTAAATTTAAATTTTTAGTTCAGGGACTTACATAAGAAATTCCTAATAATTTAGTGACTTACATAAGAAATGCTTAATAGTTTAGGGACACATATAAGAAATACCTAATAGTTTAGAATGTCACGTCAACAAAAGTTCAGACATTAATGAAATTTGACGGAAGGACTTTGATAAGAAAAATTTAAAAGTTTAATTACCTATCAATTTAAATTTTTAGTTCAGAAACTTAGATAAAAAATTGACTAATAGTTCAGGGACCTTAGAATTAATTTTCCCTTATAGAAAATTACAGAACATACAAAAAAATAATAAAACACCAAAAATAATTGTAAAACAAATACAAAAATTACATAATCTACAAAGAAATATAGAACACAAATTACAGAACACAAATGTTGAATAGTGTTCTGTAATTTTGTGTTCTATATTTTTTATATGTTATGTAATTGTTTTTTGTTTATTTTGTGATTGTCTTTTGTGTTCTGTAATTTTTTTAATATTCGGCAATTTTTTTTGTTCTGTTAATATATTTGTTGTTGGTTACTTAGTTACTCAAATAAAAAAATTCTTCATGGAACCTAAACATATAATATATATATATATATATATATATATATAGTATTACTCAATGAGAAATAACTTAATTGATAAATAGAAAATACTCAACCCATTTAACTAGTCTCGCACCCATTTACACACACGTAACACACTTCACAGTTCACACTTCAACTCCTCGTGGTCCAACCCAAAAAAGATCCCCTCGCCTCAGGTGCCGCGCGTGCCCCTACCGCAGTAGCTTTGTTCTATAATTTTATTACATTAATAGTTTATATTTTTAATTTTAAATAATAAATATAATAGAGTATATTTTTATTACAGAAATTATACTATAAAAATTAGTAATTATATTACATAAATTAGTAATTAATATTATAGAAATTAGTATTTAATATTAAAGAAATAATTATTTAATATTATATTTTTATTATTTAAAATTTATGTTTTTAATTTTAAATAATAAATATAATAGAATATATTTTTATCATGGAAATTATATTACATAAATCAGTAATTAATATTACAAAAATCAGTATCTAGTATTACAGAAATTAATATCTAATACTATATTTTTATTATTTAAAATTTATATTTTTAATATAAATAATAAATATAATAAAATATATTTTATTATGGAAATTATATCTCATCAATCAGTAATTAATATTACAGAAATCAATATTTAATATTACAGAAAATAATATTTAATATAATAGATATCACTAAGTTATATTACACAAATCATTAATTAATATTACACAAATTAGTATTTAATATTATAGTAATCACTAATTTATATACAGTGGGTTCACCTAAAATAATAGAGTTTACTGGAAAAATAAAATTCGTCGGAATATTATACATATGGTATGGAAACTGATCATTGGGAGACATAGAAAAATGTGGTGAAGTTAGATTTGAAAAAAAGTTCACCAATTAACGGGAAAATTAAATTTAAAACGAAGGGGATTAAATGGATTTTGTATGTTAAAGTACATTTAATTTTTGTGAGGTTACACCTTAGGACCATTAGATTAAAATTGAATATGTGGTTAAGCAACTTCCTACATTGTGTGGGTATTGGAACTTACCAGGAATTGCTACTTCCTGTAATATTGTTAACCAAACAACTTTACAAATATTTATTTCCTAAGAATTTCAACTTCCCACATATATGTCTGTCAACCAAACGACTTCTTAGAATGGAAAATAAAAAATACGATCTAAATCACATATTGAATCCAATCTAATGGTAAGGAGGGGCACTCACACACTAATTAAATAGACCATCGCACGCACAATCCCGCATAATCACTCCGCTTTTAATTTAATTTTTCCCGTTAGCTAATGAATTTTTTTTCAAATATAATTTTACCGCATTTTTCTCCAACCCCCAACAATCATTTTGTATACTATATGTGCTATATTCTGGTGACTTTTATTTTTTCGACAATCTCCGTTATTTTTTGTGAACCCAGGATATATAATTTAGTGATTTCTGTAATATAATTTAGTAATTTCTATAATATAAATTAGTGATTTTAGAAACCAAGTTTATCCTAAAAACTAGAAATTAAGGGTATAATAGTAAATATACATATATAGTTTATCCAATTAAATTTTTCTCTCTTTTCACTAACTTCGTTCTATATCTTAGTATCTTTTTCGGACTTCATTTTCTTTACTCTTCTCGTTTCCACCAACAACAACAACCACAATAACAACCCTCACTTATGATGAAATCATTATATTTAAACATCACTTCTAATAAATTATCAGATTTAAACTCCAATCACTAATTTGTATTTATCAAAAAAATGTTAATAGTAAAGAAGATGATGAGTATGGAAGATATGGTCCTAGAGAGAGATGTAGGAGAACAAATAAAATTTAATAATAAAAAAGCTCTACATATGTGCATATAATGAATGGCTAGGATTTAATAAAATATAAAAAGATGAATGAGTTGGATTAGTTTCTAGTTTATATGTTAAAATTGGTTTCTATTTGATCAATTATCTATCTATATATATATTATAATATTCCTTATTTTTTAGAATAATAGAAAAAAAATAAAAATTTAATAATTTTTTTGATAATTCTTAATTTATTTTATTATTCTAAAAAATACTGAATATTAATTTTTTAATTTATTTCGGATTAAAAGTCCTAATTTTTATAAAAATGTATTTATTTTTATTATTATACGAATATACATCCACAGGGTTTATCAAATCTCGCAAATCTGACCCAAACACCGCCGCAATTTCTTCCCCCGCCGGCACTAATTTCTCCATCCCCATTTCATCTCTCTCTCGATACACACAGACACACACACATATATATGCATACATCAGAAAGAACATAATGAAGAGAGTTTGGAAGCTATCAAAATCAGACCAAACAGAGCTCATAATCCTTAAAACCTTTATTACAAAACCCAAGAACCTAGTATCTCAAACCCCCTTTTTAATCACAAACAACCCCATTACAACCTCAACTCATAGATTCTCTCATAAAGATTCTTTTTATTCTCAACCCCGTTTGAATTCTATATCCTTTCCTAACATTATTGGATTGTTTTCTGATAGTTTGTCTCCTAATAAATTACAAGCTCAAGAAGATCTTATTCATAAGGCTTCCGTGTTGCGAGATGAGTTGATTCGGGTTGATGATTTTAGGCAAGATTTGATTTTTAGGGTGTTGGATGAAAAGGGTTGTTGTTGGTTTAAGTGTTATGATGATGGGGTTGCATTTGTTGAGCTTTTGAGGCAGCTTGAGTCTTTGCCCTGTTGCGCGCTTCAAGTAACATTTTTCAATCTTTTTTTGTGCTTTAAATGTATAATTTGATGTGTTTGTTGTTTATATAATGCTAGAATTTGGTTGAAGTTTATAGCATGTATTAGTGGCAATATCGGATATTTGGGTTGCAAGTGAAGGTGTCATTTTTAGGGTCTTGTCTATGTGAAATGAGTGTTATAGGTGGTGTCGGACACTATTGGCCCTGTGTGGGGGTGAACGGTGATGTGTACGTTTTATTTGATAATGTTTTAAATACTCTTGGATAGTCAGATGATTATTATCTGTTCTTTGTGGTTTATGATATTAACTATGAGTATTTATAGCATTGTTGATATTGTTGAATCAAACTATTTTTGTAGCTATGCTTGTGATACTAACTACTAATGTTATGGGATAAGGATTAAGGTGAATTTGTTATATATAGTTTTAGTAGGCATTGTTGTTGTACTTTGATTTGTTTATGTATCTCTAGTAATGAATTCTGTTAATTCAGGTTTTAAATTGGAGAAGAAAACAATCAGAGAATGGCTTTCCTATGACATCAGAAGAGTATGCAAAAGGTATTAAACTTGCTGGTAGATCAAAGAATATCGATCTTGCAAGTGAACTTTTTACTGAGGCAGCAAACAGAAGGATCAAAACAGCTGCTACGTACAATGCTCTCCTTGGTGCTTATATGTATAATGATTGTACCGAAAAATGTCAGTTGCTGTATGGGGATTTTAAGAAGGACATGTTTTGTAAGCCCACAGTTGTAACATACAATATTCTTCTTTCTGTCTTTGGTCGGCTGATGCATATAGACCACATGGAGGCTGCTTTGCAGGAAATGAAGAATTCAAACATCAAGCCTGATCTGAATACATATAATATGCTTCTTAGTGGGTATGTCACAGCATGGATGTGGGATAGCATGGAGACAACGTATAAAGTGATGGAAGCAAGTGGAATACGGCCTGATATTCGCACTCATTTGCTGTTGCTTCGGGGATACGCTCATTCTGGTAATTTGAAAAGGATGGAAGAGATTTATGAACTGGTCAATAACCATGTTATTGAACACAAGGAATTTCCAATAATAAGGAGTATGATATATGCATACTGTAAGAGCAATAGCAGAAATAGAGTGCAAAAGGTTGAGGATCTACTTGGGCTAATTCCGAAGAATGAATACAAGTCTTGGTTAAATGTGATTTTGATTAAGTTGTATGCCCAGGAGGATATTATGGATGCGATGGAAAGTTATATAGATGAGGCATTTGCACATAACACCTCCGTCGCAACAGTGGGCGTAATGCGTTGTATTATCACTAGCTATTTTAGAGCTAATGCATCAGACAAGCTTGCGAACTTTGTGAAGCGCGCAGAGTATGCTGAATGGAGAATCTGCCGTTCCTTATATCACTGTAAAATGGTCATGTATTCATCTGAAAACCGTCTTGCTGAGATGGAGGGTGTTCTCAGTGAGATGGGAAACTTCAATCTACAACCCACGAAGAAAACTTTTATTATAATGTACAAAGCCTATTTAACATGGGGACAAAAGCATAAACTTGATCAGCTTTCAGGAGTTATGTGCACGTACGGATTTGGAATCCCAAGCTCTACATTGAACTCATAGTGCTTTGTTTCATATATGTTAAAACACACTAACTGTCAATGAGCACATAGCAAAAGATTGCCAATGGTTATTCGCTTACAGTAAAGCCAGATTCATCTTTTCATAGGTACTTTTATCTCCTTATTATATGTCTGTGGTTACCTCTCTCTCTCACCAGCACTCCTTTGATGTCACCCGTAATTTTTATTTTTCGTGTTATTATTGAGAAAATATACGACTATTAGCTGCTAATAGATTTTGTATCAACTTGGTAACAACTACCTTAACCCGATGCACACTCTCTGACTTAAGTAGGAGTTAATATTAGGTATCCTGTTTGCACAGGAAGTAGATAACATGATATTTTATCAAAACATCAAGACCATATAGACCCATTTGCTAGACTAAAATAACATTACTACTCATATGATTGAAAAAGAATCAAAAGAATAACCCAATACTCCAAATAATTTTTCAACGGAAAATTAAAAATTAAATATAAGCCGAAAAATGAATAGATGTCGGAAAGAGTAAATAACTAAAAAAGACATAAATAAATTAAAGACTATGTAAAGTAAAGGCTCCTTTAAACCGAGTAAGCTATCATAACCGGAAAACAGTAAAGTAGATAATATGCTTGAAAATATAAAGAACGCAAGAGCTTGGATATAATTAATGACTTGGAACAACAGTTTTTTGCTGAAAAACAGGTAAGAAACTGTTTGGAAAATTTAAAAGCAACTTTTTTAAAAATTGTTTTTGGCCTAAAAGATGCTTTTGGAAAAGGCTGTTTTTCAGTTTTTACAGGAAGCAAGTACATGTTTCGCCATCAAAACTCACCGAAAACATAGTTGTTTTGTATGTTAAACCTCAAGACATTCATATATCAAAAAATTATCCCACATTCTTGCACCGGCACTTTTTTCACAACACTTTTTCTCTCTTTCTAATTTCTTCTCCCTCAAGCTATTTTCTCTCTCTCTTTTCTGCTTCTGTATCTCAATTCTACCTCTCTTCAACCTCTATTTCTACTCTTCTATCTGTTATTTACTTGTTTAATGCCTTTTCAGTTCATATAAAACCCAAAAACAGTTCTAGAATCAGTCAGGAACTAGTAATTCCTCACATTATTTTTGTAAATAGAATCATTTATCAATTAAGTAACAGTGTTACACTTGGAGTGACCATGGACCATGGTGACCAAGTTTTAATGTTCTGGTGTAACCGTAAGTACCTTGGAACCAAAACTTCCTTTGTCGGACTTTAAAAACTGCGAAACAAATAGAGTAACCCATATAAGTTCTAAGGAACCTGTAGTGTCATGGTTGGTTTACATCAAAACAAACGAAACCTAAGTAGACTGAGCACATTAGGGTCTTAGAACTAATTTGTGACTTGCACGTCTTTAATATTATATTCTGGCTTGCTAGTGTTATTATCTATCATTCAAGCTTAATTTTATTATATTTACTAGCTTAAATCTTGTGCAATGCACGGCGCATGGGACACCTTATAAATATTTAAAGTATACATTTATTATAATTATATATTATTATATTTGATTTGATATTTTATCTTTTGCGCGTGCCCAGACAGGGGTGACAATTTCTGACCCAACCCGAAACCCGACACGAACCCAACCCGAAAAAATAATAATTTGGGTTAGTAAATATTCAACCCGAAACAACCATGTACAATCAGACATGAATCCGAAACCCGAAAATTAATGAACCCTCTATTTATAACCCTACTTTTGATATACTTTATGTTTAAAATAACTATATTTAAGTATAATAAAGTAACTTTCACATGCAATGAGAGACTCGTTAGTTGGTTCATAATTATTTAATAGTAATAACAATATTTTATAAATATCGAGCCCTTTTTTACACCCGACAAAGTGGTTGCATTACATATTATACATTTGTACTGTAACTTTCACGTGTAATGAAAGAGAAATGAGCTGTTTTATCTTAAAATTTGTGCAAAAGCAATCGGTTCATATAAATCGGAACAGAAGGAGTATATAATATAGGAGTATATTTTCAATCAATTTAAAAAAATAGTAGAGGTAATTAGACTGAGCACATTAGGGTCTTAGAACTAATTTGTGACTTGCACGTCTTTAATATTATATTCTGGCTTGCTAGTGTTATTATCTATCATTCAAGCTTAATTTTATTATATTTACTAGCTTAAATCTTGTGCAATGCACGGCGCATGGGACACCTTATAAATATTTAAAGTATACATTTATTATAATTATATATTATTATATTTGATTTGATATTTTATCTTTTGCGCGTGCCCAGACAGGGGTGACAATTTCTGACCCAACCCGAAACCCGACACGAACCCAACCCGAAAAAATAATAATTTGGGTTAGTAAATATTCAACCCGAAACAACCATGTACAATCAGACATGAATCCGAAACCCGAAAATTAATGAACCCTCTATTTATAACCCTACTTTTGATATACTTTATGTTTAAAATAACTATATTTAAGTATAATAAAGTAACTTTCACATGCAATGAGAGACTCGTTAGTTGGTTCATAATTATTTAATAGTAATAACAATATTTTATAAATATCGAGCCCTTTTTTACACCCGACAAAGTGGTTGCATTACATATTATACATTTGTACTGTAACTTTCACGTGTAATGAAAGAGAAATGAGCTGTTTTATCTTAAAATTTGTGCAAAAGCAATCGGTTCATATAAATCGGAACAGAAGGAGTATATAATATAGGAGTATATTTTCAATCAATTTAAAAAAATAGTAGAGGTAATGAAATCCGAAATGATCCGACACCCGACACGAACCTGGTAGGTACGAGTTAGGTTTAGGAAAAAATCAACCCGAAATAACCAAGTACAATATGACCCGACACAAACCCGACCCAGAACCCGAAATTGCCACCCAATTTCTTATAATTTTCTTCTCGTATTTTGATATTTTTAATATTATTTAATATTAAGTATGGAAATATTATTATATTATTAAACACAAATAGTTACTTATATTATTATTTTAATATATATTGCATATTTATAAAAATATTAAAATATTGATAAAATAAAATTTATTCAAGTTATTTGTTTTCTATTTTTATATTATATTATAGCAATGTTTGTATAATAGATTGTCATATTACAATTCTTTATTTATATTCCTTTTCATGTGTAAATATCTTATTATATTAATTATTTACTTGTATTTTTATTTTAAAATATGTACATATAAATAAAAATATTATAATATTATTATTAAACATCTTTTTATTGATTATTTGTTTTATTTTCACTTACATTGAATGAATAAAATTAGTTAGAATTATTTTAGTTTATAATATTTCATATGCGTGTGTGTGAGAGAGTTTTTCCTAAATTTTAGTTACGGGACCAGTGACGACCAAACCATGTGAACTGCTTTACTCCAATTATATATAGGATATAATTTATCTATATTTGCTGATTCAAGTTTGACTTTATTAAGCACTGCAGAAAATTTATGGTGGTGAACCATGTCAAATATGCTGAATGCTAATGTCAAATAAAAACTACTGTGATCGTAAGGTGGTTGCGGTGCATATTAGCCTCTGCCTGTTGTTTATATTACACAAGCCTTCATCGACCGTAACTTTTTTGCAGATTATAACTATCATTGCAGGAGACGGATTCTTGTATAATATGCGCCGAGATACTCAAATTGTGGTTCAGAAAAAGAATGCCCGGGTGCTTGGTACAGGGAGATGAAGAACTATAGAGATGCAGAATACAGATACCGGCAGGTGCTCAATGCAGGGTACACATATGACCTGTTTGGTATTATCCTGCGAAGTGATCTTGGAGTTTGGACATTTTTTGACTTGATGCTGTTTTGTTTAATTCATCCCCTTTGCGATGTAGTTTTAAATATTTTAGAAATCATAGTTATTATATTTGATCTTGGAATTTGCAAGTGTTTTTTTATTCTTGACGCAAGTGCTTCGTGTTCTTATTTACGTCAAAAAAGAAAATGTGTAATTTTATGTACAGAATTCGTAATGAAACTTGTTCTTTGATAAAAAGAAATTATTAGTTCCAAAATTAAAGTCAACTGATTAAGGTACACGATTTACGTATAGACAATTACTAGTTAATTAAATAAACGATATCATTGAATACGCAACATGTTAATGCGTGTTTTTAGGACACATATGCACCGTGTTTGTACAATGGAGATGCTAGGAAAGTACGCTCATTGAGATGCGTATACAATCTATAATATATTATTATTAAAATTAAAAAATTAAAAGTTTGGTGGTGTTTGATCGAAACATCCTATTTCAATTAAACAATTATTTTTTAATAATTTTTAAACAGTAATCTCTTAATTAAAACACATTTATCACTTTAATCTCCTAACTAAAACACATATCTAAACAAAACACTCAAACATTATCCTATTAATAATTTTTAATTATTGGGCTTCTCATAACTAAAATATATCTCTATAAAAATAAAAAAACATTATCCTATTAAAATATCTTTACTATATGATTAAACCCGAAAAATTAAAAGTTTGGTGGTCCTTGGTCGGTATTTGGGCTGGATAGTTATTATTGGGTTTAATTTTTAAACACTAATCTCCTAATTAATATACATCTCACATTAATCTGCTAAATAAAATACATCTCTAAACAAAATACACAAATATTATCCTATTAGAATACAAATAAAGTATATGAAAAAATATATAAAATATATACGTATAATATTAAATAAAATTTAAATTATTATTATAAAAATAAAAATATATTCAAATTATATAAAAAAATATTAAAACAATTCAATCCGTGCATCGCACGGGTATAAGCCAGTAATAATTTAAAAACATATCAATTGCAAATTATCATTTAATCAGATAAGTGATAATTGTTAGCTGTCATTTGAATACGCAACATATCAATGCGTGCTTTGTAGTACGCACATTCGTCAGGGCTGAGCAAAAACCTAAAATAAAATCAAAACCGGTAAAAACCAAAACTGAAAAATTAAAAATCGAATCGCATGACCGGTTTCGGTTTTAGGTTAAAACCAAACCGAGAAAAACTGAACCGAACCGATTATTAAAATAAATATATTTATTATATATAATTTATATAATAATTTTAAATTAATATATATGTGAATAATTATATATATATTTATTTTTAAATTTGTGCCTAAAAAAATACTGGACAGACACTAGTTAATTTGTTCTAAAAAACATGGTGGGCTACTGGTCACTTTCTCGACTCTACCGACTACTACAAGTATTAACAGAATAGCAGTGCAATGTGAATAACCTAATCCTCATGAGATGCATACATTAGTTAATTTTATTAATGTAATACTGAAAAACTAGCACTTGGTTGTGGCGCCTTACCTCTTGTAATTAGATGCTGGAGGAGTTGTATGTGCAGGAAATTTTTTAGACTTTCTAATTTAAATTATAATTTATTTTTATCTCGTTTTATTTTATTCGATTTTATAACCGAATCAATTAAAATCGAACCGACATTTTTAAAACCGAAATCGAGGGTTCGGTTACGGTTCTGATTTTTAATTTTTAAAATTGAAGGGATGCGGTTACGGTTGTGGTTTTATCCAAAAACCGAACTGAACCGATGCGTGCTCTACCCTAACATTCACCATGCGTATACAGTGGAGATGTTAGGAGAGAGAGTATGTTCATTGAAAATGCGTATATTATAATTGATAGAGTATATATTTATATATATTTTTGATGAATTTTTATTCTCATATTAGTTTTATTTTGTATTTAATTGAGTATTTATTTAATAGATTTTAATGTTTTATTACAGGAAGTAAGGAATTCTAAACCGGAAAGAATTCGAGATAATTTAAAAAGAAATTCGTACTTATTGGATTACACACGCAAATATATTGTTTGGGTCATATTTCAAGTTGTAGAAATCAAAATTGGGTGATTTAACAGCCCATACAAAGATAACGAGATTCTCTATCATTCTAGAGTACGAAGATAATGAGATTCTCTATCATTTTAGAGTGGTTCAAATATCAAAACCCAACTAGAACAGCCCAAAAACAGCAGAAAAAAAGTCAACTACGAATTTTGATTTTGGAAACCTATTCAGTTTTGAAAACTCTCTTTTTGTATTCCTAAAATATTAAAATACTTTTGTATTAGGTTTTACATATTACCTATCATATAGTATATTCATAGCCACCAAGGAGAGAAAATGAGGAATTTCTTGTGTGAAGATTTCAACGTCTAGCAATATATAGATTTTTCTTCTATTGTTCTTATCATGACTATGGTTGGCTAAACTTCTATTGTTGGAGGGCTGATTTGAAGCTCTAAATCTTATGATAATTATGCAATTTTAATATTTTAAGATATGTTTTGATTTTGCTTATATGTTCATTAATTCTTATAGATATTATTGAATTAACTATGATATATGGTCATCCAAATATATTATGTGATTGATATATCTATAAAGTCAATTAATTTTTCTATGTGGTCATGAGATTAATTGTATTAGTGTTTAATTCATATAATCTTTATATGTGGTCATGAGATTGTATGGATAACATAACTTATTTCTATGTGATCATGACAAGATCTCTATAAGTATTTGTGAATTATTATATCTATATATAAAATGTTTTATTAATATGCGAATTATTATATTGTATACATATTATTGGCGGTATAAAATTGTTATATATTATATATGTGTAGATTTGATTTATGTGTGCATAATCGATTTGGTTTGAAATGTGTGTTTATTTAAAAATTTTAATTAAGATGTGTCTATATTTGGGTATAGACATGTGTGTGTTTGTGAGTAGTGTTTATATGTATGTATTACATGGGTAGCACTCCGTTTGCAAACTTTTTAGCGTAAGAATCGTGAAAATTTTAACTAAATTATGCGGAACCATAATAAAAAATAAAAAAATTGTGCAGAAACATAATTTTATTTGCAAAATTATAATAAAAAGTGTATCTAAACATTTTTTTGCATTTTTTATTATGGTTAAAGTTTTCATGGTTCTCACGGTAAAAAAATTTCACCTGATTATTACCATGTATTATATATCACTCACTATATTTTGTTATGTACTATTTTATAATAGGGACATGGTCTGTTCGCGAACATCTTATCCTTCCAGACCTTACTCTAAGCGGGATATACCGGGTATGTTTGGTTTAACCAAAAAAATGAGTAAATTAAGGAATTAATAATTATTCTTATAGAATAATATTCTTTTATAAATTATAATATCATTTTAAGTGATATCACATTTTCTTTTGACGGACAAAATCTCTGGACTCGACGGCTGAAGACCTATTTCAACGTACATGGGTTGATGATACATAGTCTATGATCTCATTTATTTATCTTTTGTAATAATTGGTAAGTTTCATTGTCCTTTACTCCTTTAGCATTCAGTTTTAAAGGGAAAAGCAAAATAATACTCTCTCTTATCCGGGTCACTAAATTTTTTGCACACAATTTTAGGTACTTTGACTATATATTTAAAATTAATATTTTTTAAATTTTCTTTTTATAAATAAAAATATAACATTTAAATTATAATTCACAAAAGGAAAATTTAAAAAATATGAATTCTAACTATGCGGTTAAAGCATATAAAATTATGTGCAAAAAGTCAAACGACGAGAGAGAGTAATTGTTACATTTTCAGAAAGTTGCATTGTTTTCACAAAATTATAGTGTAATATAAATCCTCGTAAACTCTAAATACCGAGTGGCATCATCAGAAAAGTTTCTTTTCCTCAACATTTCTGAAAATGGTATAACCAAAACGTATGTATATTCTGTAATAAACTTTCAATCTTTGCTGTACAAGTGTTCTTCGGAAGAATTTGCAACTGTGCACTTCGTTTACAGAACACCTCTATTTCATTGAGCTGTACAAGTATTACCTCGGAAAATGATCTATCAGTTGTATTACTCGTGGTAATCGAAGGGCACCTCAATTGGACTATACATAAGAAGTTGCCTTTGACTTTTATTCACCAAGAAGGCATGAACAATACCTTCTTTGAAACAATTAACCACGCGAAGATAAGCTTTTTGAATGTCTGGAGTGATGGGAAGATTGTGCTCGGTCAACTGATGCTCTTGGAGAAGGTGCAGTACTCTCAATAACGTCTGCACGAGCATTTGATGACCGAGGTAGTGGGTTGCACCCAAATCTTCCGACACCAAAGCGTGGTGAAGTAAGAGAACTGTGTGAGTTGGCCACTCTTTTGACCTCTTGCTTCATTCTGTTAAACTCTCCTTCAAGTTCCCCAACTCTGGACCTCAAACTATCCAAGTCCACTTTTAAGACCTGGTTCTTGCGTACAACTGTTACCCATCCGTCTCTCTGTACAACCTGAGTTGCCAAATCACCAGTGGCAGTCAGTTGATTAGCAGGGGCATGACGTCCAGCATCGAAGGCATAAGAGCCAGCTAGAGCTCGTCTTAACTGCATCTGCTCAAAGAACAAGACTTGAAGAACAATTCTAAGTGGCAACTTTCCATTATGAGAAGCATGGGCACAAGCATCAATAGAGAGTTTCTGAAAGTCAATGATGGTGCAGAGTTGCTCCTTCTCTTTATCAGACAGCCAAAGGTGCGCCTGCATCATTATTGTAAATTTCATAGGTTTCCTAGTTTGAAAAAAAAACCTGCTTTTAACTTCGGAGCAGCGAAATGTGAAAACAATCAATATTAATATACTTGTGACTATCATGGTAGAAGTTGTAAATTTGAGGAATGTAAACATGCCAAATAGAAAGAAAAGACAGGCTAAAGATTCATTATTCCATTAAGGTCTTCTAATTTAAATTTCTACTTTCAATATGACCAGTATTGTAAACCAATCAAAAAAATTGTTAAGCACGGTTTATTTATTTGATAAGAAATTAATGCTGACAGCATATATGAATAATAAAGCAGATAAAAAAATCCCATTAGATAAAGTTAAATTTTCCCCATCACTACAAAGAATAAGAAAGTGAAGCATAGATGCAATTCACAAGGGAATATAACAAAATAAAAACAGGCATCTGGTATTGTTAAATACAGATAAATAGGACTTCATTATGTTAACAAACCTTGAGAAAAATATCCAGTGCTCTGTATAGTCCATCATGGAAACTTCTTGAAGGCTCTGGTAGAACTTGTGCAAGTGAACGCATCTGTTCAGGTCTTAAGTTCGGGTCAGATGCAACCTCTGCGATATAGCCATCAACCAGTTTTGCAACTTTCCTCAATGGCCCAGATGATGTGGAGATTTCCAAATTCAAAGACGATGGAGAAAACGAAGTTGGTCTTTGTTCTAAAGATATAAAATGATTAATTATTCTCTCCACACTGTCAGTGTTATATAATGTATCAGAATCTGCATAAGAAGGCATTAGAAGGCTATCTAGCGTTGCCAATTCCAGCTGCATCCCTATTCTCCTCTCCAGGGAATCCTGGCATGCAGGACTAGCACCCAGTATGAATGCAACACGAAGAAGTCCCAAGAGAAAACGGCAAAATGATTTACCCTTCTTTTCAGGAAGCAACTTCTCAACAGTTTCCAGTAAATTCCTCTCGTCAATGGCAGCAGGTGTCATGCTAAAACTAGCAACTGTTCTCGTTTTGCCACCCTGCCATCGGCCCAATCCTGGGAGGTATTTTTTAGAGTAGTATATTATTGCACCCACCAAAATTTCAGGTTTTATCCTTCTTGCTTCCATTGTCTGTATAAGCCTCTTGAACAAAGCTACTCCTAAATACGAGATGTCTTCAAACCACCAGTTGGATTCTGAACTTTGGATTCTTGCACCTGTATTAATTCCATTCCATAGTATGCTACCTCCAGGGCTCTGTAAGCTACCATACATCAGCATAGGCCATCCAAATAAACTAGGGTCTGTGCAAACCATCACAGATATAGAATGCAAACATTTATTAATTATTTGGAGCTCTTCAGCTCTTGGTATAACAGCTTCACAACTTTGGAGAGCTAAAATGCAATCCTTCCAGTTTCTCAGTACATTCTTGTGGAAGTAATTGTCTGCTACGTATAATAAGTTACCTTCCCCATAATGATCTGACATTCCAAGGTAATTAGCTGCACAATAAACCATAACAATGTTCCTTGAGGTATATTCCACCCTGAGTTGGTAACAGAATTTAGCTGCTATTAAGAATGCATCAGCACCACCAGGAAATTCTTCTAGAGATATTGTAAAAGTGCTGTCACGAGTTTGTTTAGATTCTCCGACAATATTTTCTATCTTCCCACATTTTGATATTAGAGGAAACTGGAGAGCCAACATTGCATTGTGTAAGGATAAGTAAAAGAACATAAATTTATAAGACCATATCTAGTTACATGAAAACAGATAAAGAAAATGAATCCAGCAATGCTACCCTTACAAAACCTATGTGATCATGTTTGATAATTTGATTAAAAACTAATATCATCTATAGTCCCCATTCATAACATGTATTTCAAAACATGTGATTTCTCCATAGAAATTTATAAAATCTGTTTGAAAATTGTAAAGACCACTCACAAAGCAATATCTAAGTAGAATATCCAGATAGTGATGGTAAAGATTGGAAGTACCCTGTCTAGACAATGAGACCAGATTGTTTCTAATTAGGAAGATATGCGATGTGCTGTAGTAATGTTTATAATTAGGAGGATACACAATGCACCATCGTGACCAGTATTCAGATTTCAAAACACACCAAGTAGACCATTATACTCCAAAGTTCTAATTTACAATTTTAAACAAAGCACCATATGGTACAAGCCCCATGTGTAAGTTACGATAACTTTTCTGAAGCAGGGTTAAATTATTTGTCAACGCAAACAAAAATCTCCAGATTAAAAAGGAAAAACGGAAGTTGGATTACGTATCATCATGGCTGATATGAACTCTTGAGGCTTCAAATTTATAAAACTCTGCTCAGGAATTAATATTATACTCCAAGAAAATAAAATACGATTTAGTTTGCTGAATAATTTATAAAGGCCTTTCATTCTCTCAAAAGGTTCTTGAAATGACACTGAAAACAAGTAACTTATCAAGATAAATAGTTATATTAAAAGATACATACTGTGTTGCTTGCTTACTTGACCAAAAAAGTCGTACTCATTTAAAACAAGAAAAAGAGAACATAAAAACCAACAAAAAATATTCATTACAGGTTAATCACTACCAATCTTATACGGAGTATCAAACAAGAAAGAGAAGAAGCATTACCATGTGAAGGTGGAATTTTACTCCACCGACGTTAACAGTAATATCACTAGGCAAAGTTGTACTGCAGAACCTGTAAATGCACATTCCAAAAAAAAAAACAAGCCTCTTCCATAAATAAATAATCTAAACAAAACAAAAACGAACATTCTAAAACACTTATATTACTTCTGCTTGATTTCGCCCAAAAAACAAAATTGCTTCTGCTTGAGATTCCTGTCTTTCTGAAACAACTTGCAATCGTTCAGCCATTTTGAATATTACTAATCTATTATACAAACATGTTCCATTCAAGTACTGAACCCATTCAATAGGTAGGCAAACCTACTAAATTTGAATTGTTATACAGGGAAGAGAATCAAAACCCTTCTACTCTTCTTATGAGCATTTCAATAAAAGAATCATGAGTTCATCTATAAACATATATGATTACAATTCAATTGGCTAAACAAAGTAACTTGTGCCTATAGAATCTCACAAATTTCGAACTAGAAACATAATTACTAACAAAAAAGAACCAACAAACTTAAGAAGAGATCATAAATACCACTGTACCATTCGTTCCCCTCTCGATAAAACCCTGAAACCTTCCTAGCAGGAGGCATAGCTGACCAAGCAAGCTCCAAAACTGTTATCTCCCTCTCCTTCAGTCCCAAAATAAACCAGACCAAGTAAATATCAAACAACAAAACATTATCACTCAATAATTAATAAACAATCTCAAAAACTAGTAGTAGTAGGTTGCCAACAAACCCCATTACAATGACACCAAAATTGAACACAATAAATCAATTCAAATCCATGGGTCACAAAATTATAGAAAAATAAATAGTGGGCATTTTACAGATCAGCATGTTTGTGCTTGTATATATAAATAGTGAAACTCAAGATATTAAAAGAATGGCATTACCCCAGGTAGAGTATTTAAACAACAGCAACAGCAGTGCATAGCATGGCCCCTTTTACTTTAATAATCATACCATGATGACACACAAACTCAAAGTATATATGCTTACATAAAAATTGAAAAGAAATAAAGATGTTATGTTTATGTCGGCTGAGCAGACATGTAAGATGAGCGAAGTGAAGAGTGGGGAAATGATTGTGTGTGTTGTGTGTGTGATTATAATGAGTTTGTCTGGGTCAAACATTTTGTCGGAGGGATTGGGTGTGTTGAGTTTAACTGGGAGAGAGGTTTCGCTATCATGGGTTTCATTTTAGTTTAAGAGATGTGGGGTCCACTTGTACTGGGCACGCCTTCCAATGAGAGTGATTCTTCTTTGCGGGCCCACTTCCGATTAATGTAGTAACTGTAATTGATAAAAGATGGTACAAACGTACCGTGAACTATGAAGATGTATTGGCGGTACAATTATAGATACATGTTCCATTTTTTTCCAAGGATTAGAGCAACAAAAAAACCACCTCACCTCTTTTCTAAAAATAATATAATTAAACTAGCTCTTAAGTATTTAGGAGATAAAATTATCCATCTTCTCCGACAATCCTCCTTAATCGCACACTTTATTCATATTTTATTAATTAATTATATATATACATAAATAAAATAATTCATGTAATACATGGGAAAGGGGGGAAATAATATAAAATTTTAAAGAGTAGTTAGGAATTTGTTGAAGATGTTTTTTGTTTTCATTTCTTCAAAATTTGACTAAAGAGCCTACATGATGATAGTTGGAGTTGCTCTTAATGGTTAGGATATGTCATAGATATAGTATTTTTTTTATCCTTTTAAGTGAGGGTAGGCATAGCTTTGTTAGTCTAGACCATCTATATGAGCCTAATTAGGGGTTCACGGTGCGAGTATTGCGATTTTTCATCAAAATTACGAACCAACCCTATATCCTACAGTTTGGTTAAATTTCTAAATCACAATCGCATCACGCAACTCAAAAACCATGTAAATCATACCATATAAATGCAGTAGGGTGGGTTGCAGTACGGTTAATGTGATTTAACAATATCAATATAGAAGTTACAATAAATTACAAAATTGAAAGTTACAATAATAATTACAAATTTTAAGTGAAAAAATAAAAGTTAAAGAATTTTTAAAAGTTAAATTACAAACATGAAAAACTAGAAAGTAGAATATAAGTTTGAAAATACAATCGGAAACATATATGATTTTATATATAATATTAAGTAAATATATGTATAAAAAATCAATACATAAAATAATATAATATATAAATTATATTATATATATAATTGTATTGCGGTGCAATTTGGTTTGAACCGCATTGCATAAGTATCAAATCACGACTCACACAGCACCACATGATTTGTAAAAATTTAAATCGCAACTGCACTACGAAAATTAAAAACCGTGTTTTGTAGTGCTGGTGCGGTGTGAACGATTTGATAAACACCCCTAACTCTACCTTTCGTATCTCTCCCGAGAAACGCCACTACTCACCATGGGGTAAATGAGTCAAATAATTTATAATTTGTGAGTTGCTGGATTTCGACTACTAAAATATTTAAATTTAATTTGATAATAACTAAATCAAGTTGGAGCTCGAATTATTTGAACATTTTATTGAACCGAAATCAAACTTTAAATTACTTGAATAGTAAGGGTCACGAGTTTAATCACATATTAAATTTAATCGAATTCGAACCGAATTTAAAAAAGTCAAACTTTTACTAATATTTATGAATTGGTTTGAGTTTTCGAGCCAAGCTCGAATATATCAAATTTTTAGCTTGGTCGAGCTTGAACTTGAGCTCAAGCCCAAACTATTTTCAAACTTGTTCTACTCGGCTCTCTGAGAGCTACTTCCAACCACAAGTCCATAACCTTCCCTTCCTAAAGGATTTAAATGAGATAAAATAATTTTCAATATAAGAGCGTTTGATATTATTTTCTATTTTTTATTTTCAAATAACTCTTCTCCGCAATATTTTTCTTTTCAATGTCAATTCTTTTCCTTCGTCTAAAAAATTCGGGTAGTTGGAGCCCAAAATGAAGTTACGCCAAACAGCCCAACGAATTTGACTATTTAAAGCCCAAAAGTGAAGTTAAACCAAAAGGCCCAAATAAACTACCACGCTGGCAATCCACACCCTCACCAATCCCACCAATCAGAGCAAAGCATTTCAAAAACATCATACTCTTTCACCTCCAACACTTGCATATAAAACCCCCCACATCTTCTATTTTCCAAACAAAGTATCCAAACCTATACATACATTATATACATACAAAATATACACACAAAGATGAGTGGTAAAGGTGCAACAACTACAAAAGGGGGCCGAGGGAAATCAAAAAGCAAATCAGTTTCAAGATCTTCAAAGGCTGGCCTGCAGTTCCCTGTTGGTAGAATCGCCCGGTTTCTGAAATCCGGAAAGTATGCTGAACGTGTCGGCGCCGGAGCTCCGGTCTATCTATCTGCTGTCCTTGAGTATCTTGCTGCTGAGGTAATGTAATATTGATTGCCCTTTTTTTACTTTCCGGGGTTCTTGATTTTAGTGTAAAGATCGGAACTTTATGTGTTTTGTTGATCAAGATTTAGCAACAATGGCACTTTTTTATGGGGCTGTTGAAGTAAGTATAATTGTATAAAGATTCAAACTTTATGATATTCTTGACACGGGGTTCTTGATTTTTAGATAAATATTGAAACTTTTTATGTCTTGTTGATTAAGGATTGACTTGAAGGCAATTTTGTTTGATGGGGTTCTTGATATATGTATAAAGATTCAAACTTTATGATGTTTTGTTGGTTGAGATTTGAGAGACAGGATTGAAGGTTTATGTTATTTTCTTGATTATAAATTTAACAAGTAGGGATTTTAATTTTATGGGTTCGTGTTTTAAGTATAAAGATTAAAACTTTATGATATTTTGTTGATTGACATTTAACATTTGGGGTTCTTGATATGAGTGTAAAGCTTAAGCTTTTTGACTTTTTGTTATTTTCTTGATTAAGATTATGAAGCCCCATTTTAATGTTCTTCTTTTTTCCGTCATATTTTTTAGGTTCTTGAGCTTGCTGGCAATGCGGCAAGGGATAACAAGAAGAATAGGATTGTTCCAAGGCACATACAACTTGCTGTGAGGAATGATGAGGAGTTGAGCAAGCTTTTGGGGACAGTTACTATTGCCAATGGTGGTGTTTTGCCAAATATTCACCAAACATTGTTGCCGAAGAAAATGGGGAAAGGGAAGGATGAGATTGGATCCGCTTCACAAGAATTTTAGGGCTTTAGGGAGAATTTTGTGTCCGGTGTTTGGTATATGCTGAATGATTGGGTTTGATTATTTGATGTACCCCTAATTTTGGGGTGTCTGATTTATTTAATACTATACAAAAATATTACTAATATTTTATGTGTCCAAGTGTCTTGCCAATTCATTAATGTTTTTATGATATGTCATTGTTCTCTAAAATTATTATTGCACTGTTTTGTTTTGACATGTTTGTGCTTAAATCAACTAATGAACACACAGAATGTCTCATTCAGAACTAGAATCTAGGGTTTGGTAGTGGGTGATACTGCAACAGTGCAACTAGATAGTAGCTCGCAATATTAGCATTGAAACCTTTCTCTAAGTGAGAATTTGAGATTTGTGAAAGTTGGTGTAGTGCAAATGATGCAGTTTATGTTGCACTTTACATGTCAATTCTGCATAATTTCTATATTAATCATTGTAACATTGTGGATTGACGCCTTGATTAGTGGGGAATGTTTAGGTGCTTGTCATGATATCTGCTTTATATGATACTAATCTACCAGTATCATGATATACTATTATGAGTCATATCTTGTGTTTCTTTATTTTTAACTTTTTTTGTTTAACTTTAGATAAATGCCAGGTACCCAGAAATTATCTCAAAAATTGTTTTAAATGCTAAGTTGTCACGTATGTAATTGATAAATTTCATGTAATAATATGAGATCCCGTGTGCATAAATATACGTCCAAGGATTAAAACAGTCATATGACATGCCAGTTATTTGAAATTAATTTTGGGGAGGTAGCATTGCTCCTAACTTTATATGGTGTTTCAGTGGTCATCCAATTTTTATAAATATAATTAAACAAATCTAGCATGTCTCAGATGTGAAGTCATCAAACCTAACATACTCGTCAGAAGTCATCAAAACTTTATACTATGTGTAAGCCTAGGTGAAGTTCTCACTTGAAAAACAATCATCATTTACTAATTGTGTTCTTCCAAGTTTCAACCGGTGGACTGATAAGTTGAGGTTTACTGTGTTATTAGGATTAGGGTTGACAAAAAAATCCGAAAAATCCGATATTCGTCCGAAATATCTGTATTCGTATCCGGGGAAAAACGGATATTATCCGTATTCAGAAAAAACCGGATATTATCCGTATCCGAATCCGAAGATTCCAGATACGGATATTGATATAGGCACATCCGTATCCGAAAATATTCGTATCCGAAATTAATTATATATAATATATATATAATTTTTTTAAATATATATAATATATAATTATATATTTTTAAAGCCATTTATAGTTATAAGTTCATTTATATATTTTTATACATACACTTATAGTTTTAAGCCCATTTAATTTGATTCAATTATATTTTTTAATTAGCTCAACTTTAATGTCTATTTTAATTTAATAAATTAATATATACATTATACATGGTTATACTTTAAAATCTATATTCAATATATATCAATTTATATTTCTATAGTATTTTATGTATTTTAAATTGTATCACATATATCACATAAATAATATATATATACAATTTAAAATTTATTCTATTAGTTTTGTAGTGTGCGTATATATATTCATTAAATAATATATTTATACAAATTTTATATAATTGTAAAAATATTATAGACATATATAAAAATATCATTTGAGTTTAATATTATTAAGATAACAAAATTAGATTAAAAAGATAAATAAAAATTAATTTAAAAAAAATAAAATAGGCTTAAATCCATTTAACTCTTAACTCAATTTAAAAAAATTAAATTAAAATTTTAATATTTTTTGCATTTTTTTTGGAATTTTTAATATAAATTTAAAAAAATATTAAAAATCGGATTCGGATCCGGATATTATCCGTATCCGGATAGTATCCGTCGGATCCGGATTCAGATATTAACTTTAAAAATTTTCGGATTCGGATACGGATACGAGTTTTCGGATTCGGACTCAGATTCGGATATAGACAGATCCGTATCCGAATTATCCGTTTGACAGCGCTAATTAGCCTACAAAATGATCCTAATCCTTGAAACCTCTTACATTCTTTGGATATTGATGTTCACAGAAGACAACTTTTAGGAGTATTATATAGGGAATTTTTTGCTTGATATTTTCTGCGATATGCTTGGTCATTCTGTTTGTAATATTCTCAGCATACTACTATATATACATATGCATACGCATCTAAATATATTTGTTGAAAAGATTGACAGGTGACTAATAGGAAGATTCTGAATATGACCTTGAGACTTGAATTCAAAGTGAAAGAAATATATGAAATGATGCCTTGATGTTAATGTTTTTGTAGTTTTGTTAGAAACTCAAATTGATTAGTTCAATTATATGGTCATGTTTTTGTTTGTTTAGTGAGGGGGGTGGTGCGGAAAGTGTGGAAAAACCGAAAAACCCCAAAAAATATAAATTTGGGTCAGTAAATATTCAACCTGAAACAATCAGGTACAATTAGACACGAAACCTGAAAATTAATGAATCCTTTATTTATAACCTTATTTTTGAAATATTTTATGTTAAAAATAACTAAATTTAAGTATAATAAAATAATTTTCACATGTAATGATAGAGACTCGTTAGTTGATTAATAATTATTTAATAATAATAACAATATTTTATATACGTCCTGCCCTTTTCTACACATGATAAAGTTAGTACAGTACATATTATACATTTAAACAGTAATTTTCGCGTGTAATCAAAGAGAAATGAACTGTTTTATCTTAAAATTTGTGCAAAAGCAATCAGTCCATATAAATCGGGAAATAGAGAGTATATAATATAGGAGTATATTTTCAATCACTCTAAAAAAATAATAGAGGTGGTGAAACACGAAATAACCTGAAACTCGACACGAACCTGGTACAGATTAAGGTTAGGAAAAATCAACTCGAAACAATCAGGTACAATCTGACCTGACCCGACACAACCGAAATTGACCTACTAATACGTGTATGACAGCATGGTTGTTAGTGGAGTTTCAAGTTGTTAAAAAGTGAGTAGTATTACTGTATTAGTATGTTATGAAGCAAATAAGAGTTTTACTATTAAGTATTAACCATGGCTTTTTCAACTGGTGAAGAAATCTACATATAAAAGTATAAAACTATAAAAGTAATGAAATTTATAGTCAATTGAAATATATTCATCAAAATGTTGTTTGTCATCCTTACCAATCTAGAAACTATAGTCTCCTATATGTCATACTTATCTAATAATTATTGAACTTGTAAAATTGTTATAAAAAAAAGATATTTAAATATCAAGGATTGGAGGACAAAAATGAGAAAAGGGCAGGCAAGTACATTTACAACAAAGGCAGGAATTTCTCAGAAAAGGGTTGGTCTAGCTTTCAACGTTTATTAACTGTTAACCCCCCAGTACTTTATACTCCGGCCAAACCAGACAGAAAGACAAAAAAAAGTTACATATACATACATACATACATACATACACATATAACCATTTAGCACAATTCAACATATCTTAAAGCTATTCTTGCTATAGATTCAAACTTTATCAACCCAAAACACCACTCTGCTTGCACATACATATATAATAATACAACTAGTGTGCTTCTGTATATATAAGTGTTTTTAAGTAGTATAGTTGAGTTTTGAGTGGTGGGGTTGTGATGGCTTCTTCTACAAAGCCATGGCTATCAGCAGCTCCAAGTTATGAAGTTTTTGAAACATATTGGGATACAGAAGAAGATGCCCCTGGTCCTCGTTGTGCTCATACTTTGACTGCTGTTGCTCCTACTAAATCTCATGGTCCTCGTCTCATTCTCTTTGGTGGTGCTACTGCTATCGAAGGCGGTGGAGGAGCTGGAATTAGTACATCTCTTCATTCCCTTTCTTTGTGTTTATTGTTTTAAACATGTGTGTATGCAATGTTTTAATGTTGGTTGTGTCTAATGTTAATGAATTTTGGGTTTTTAGGATTGGCTGGTGTGACTAATTTTGTGCATTCGTATGATGTTCTTTCAAGAAAATGGACCAGGCATGTTAAATTTTAAGTCTTTGTTGTAAAGATTTGAAATTTATCTGAATTTTGATGAAAAGATTTAGACTTTATGGAAATTGTATTGAATAGGTTTAAGATTTTAGTGAAAGTGTTGATATGAGGTGGTTTGTGTTTGTTGTACTATAGAATAAAGCCAGCCGGTGAGCCTCCTTCACCTAGAGCGGCACATACAGCTGCTGCTGTTGGTACCATGGTTGTGTTTCAGGTTAGTGGATCTCCTCGAGTAATTAGAATATCAATTCATATTTTTGTCTGGTAGGGCCTTGTGGTGACACTCACACATGTGACTCCACTGAGACTTGAACCCTTGATCTCATGTTACCAAGAGGGGTATCTACTAGGCTACATTTCTTATGATGAAAGGATTTTTCTTTCATTGACTTGTTTTTTTAATGGAATTTGTTTACATTGCTAGGGGGGAATAGGTCCTGCGGGTCATTCAACGGACGATCTTTATGTTCTTGACATGACAAATGATAAATTCAAATGGCATAGGTAGGTTTCTATTCAATCTACGAGTTTTTAGCTTGATCAATGTTGAAGATTTCTTGAATTTTAATTGGCTTCTTATTAAATGTAGAGTTGTTGTTCAAGGAGAAGGCCCTGGTCCTCGATACGGTCATGTAATGGACTTGGTTGCTCAAAGATTTCTTGTTACAGTTAGTGGCAATGACGGTAAGTTCACTTTTTCTTCCAATTTATATTATGAGATGTTTATACACATCCATCAATCCGAAAGAGCTGTCTTACACTTCTTAAGGAGTCAGTTAGGTTACCAACTATTTTTGCCCATGTATATGTCAGATAATACATCGCTTATTCTAGTTTTTTCATTCTCATTTGATTTAAGTGATGTACTTTTTTGTTGAAACTTGATATTGCTAGGAGAAATAAAGTGTCTGTACTTCCATCAGATAGACTAAATAGTATCCAGATAGACTAAGTAGTATCCATGATTTACATCAACTAATCATCCTCCACTGTACCCTATGTTTTACCAGAATTATCTCTATCTTAATAACCAATTTGCCTTCCGTATTTGTGACAACAGTTGAGAAAAGTTCATCCTTCTAATTTTGTGACTACAGTTGAGAGAAGTTAGTTACTAGCAAACTAAGCTTGTGTCGGACCTCTTCCATTGATGCAATGTTTACTTAATGCATAAATCTGTAAATTGTGAACAACATCTCAACAATTTATTTTCACATCTTTATTATGCTCCTACCTGCATAGAAGTAAATATTATTTCCTCTAGGAAAAAGAGTGCTATCAGATGCTTGGGCTTTGGATACCGCTCAGAAACCATATGCATGGAAGAAGCTCGCTCCAGAGGGCGATAAACCTTCGGCTAGGATGTAAGTTATAATTTTTATCATAGATTTCTAACTGCTTAATGGTGTTTTATGCAAGCTGTTAATTCCTTTCATTTTACTGGACTGATTTACTAATAAAATTCACTTGCAGAACTCTAGCTTACCTAGTGGGTTTTCAGTACTCATAACAAAATGTAGATCATCTATGGTTAATACTTAACACTCCTTTGAGATTTATTTAGAACAGATAAGCACACTTCTTATTACTCTTGGCAAACAGCTTACACTGAAATTGTCATATTTTAGTATACTATTACTCTCTTAAGAAGAATTATTGCAGTAAGCTCCAGAGAACCATGTAATTTGAATCAAATTTTGGTAAAGAGGCATTTTATTGCTGTATTTGATGTTTTGCATGGAATTTTGAGACATCAACAAAATTTAAAACTTGTGTGGAGATCTTTGATACAGTTAACCTCGGTTGCAAATGGCCAAACAGCTCTCATTTTATATGAAATTATATATTTATATTGTCTACATCTTTATCTTTGAGCGATACCTTTCGTTTCTTTCTTGTTTCTTTTTTACTGCATCATTATTTTTCTCATTCAGGTCATGGTTGTTTGACATGATTTTGATGAAGATAGGACTATTTTTTCTTCCAGTAATACACTATTAGCAAAAGTCTTATCCCAGTTCTATGGGCACTCTTTTACTACTTTTTTCATTTTGTTAATTTAAGGTGTACTATGTATATGAAACTGTAAGTGGGGTTATTGATCCCTACAAAATGATCTAAAAAGCGATGCCGACAACAATTAGCTTGTGGGGTGATTTAAAGGGCTATATGGATAAGATAGTCCCAAGTAGTACAAATAATTAGCCTCTCTACTCCTAGGGGAAGAGGTAAGGTTTTTGTGCATCTCTCCCTCCGAGCGGGATACACTGGGTATATCTTGGTTTGTTTTATATGTTGTCTAATTGTATGAACTCTACCCTATCCTGGTATGCAAGATATTCATTATACAGCACAAGCTATCTTGTATTATTCCCCTCAGCTTACAGGCAGCTACGAGAAAGATTCTGCATAATCATTCATATGAGTCAGACCTTGGCACCTGGTTCTTGTGAACCTTGTCGGGTGTTAGATTGTATCAAACACTCAACTCTACCAGTTCCCATGTGAATTTCTCTATTTTATGCTGTTTTGAAGTGTTCAGTTGTAGGTACTTCTTAGTTGTTAAAACTAGAAGAAATCCAACCACAGAATGTATTCATTTATTTCAGTAAACGTCAGGTAAAGAATTATTGTATGAAAGTTCACTTTTAGAATTTACATTTGTTTATGTAGGTACGCAACAGCAAGTTCCCGCTCGGATGGCATGCTTCTGCTTTGTGGGGGAAGAGACATCTCGGGCACGGTAAGGTGTTATGTGCTTGTGAGTTGTGAACCCTTCTATTACCAACCTACAAACTGATAAATACTCGATAAGATCGAGGTCGTCTGCAATCTGTTTTTTTTTTGTTTTTTTTTTAAAGCTCAGGTTACTCAACTTTTATTCGATTATGTTCACACTTCATATAGGCACCATTATATATGTTCAAAGCTTATCTTTTTATTCACTGCAATATTCTCTTTATGCAGAGCTCATATCTAACAAATAACAATAATTATTACCCCACAAATAGCCGAATCAGTTACAAATCTTTCCTAAAATTGATCATGTCTTTAATTATTCGGATACAATTTTAATAAAAAAAATATAACATTCCATCGTGATTCAAAATTTTAAAAATTTGCTTAAAGCCTTTAGGCAGAAGATGTACTTCCATCATCACACAAGAAGTTGGAGTACTTGTCTCTACAAACATTTTTCCTGGTGCACTTCTCACTAAGTCCATTTTTTGATGCACTCTCATGAACGGTATATTTTATTGGAATTTTGGAGCACTTCTCCATGGTGCACTTTTGACCCGCAACTCTTCCATAATATGTCCACTTTTTCATCAAAAGGGGCGTCCTTCTCCGGCAGCGGGCTCGATTCTGTAGCAGCGCCCTTTTTGTTTTTTTTGAAATATGGAACTATATGAATAATTCATATAAAATCACTTAGTGGGAAATGCCCCAATAAAAAATTGTGGGGGGGGGGGGGGAGCTTTCCTTTCTCCTTCTAGGCGCCTTTATCTCGCTTCTAGTAAAAGTTATTATCTGGGAAAACTACCGTGTGACGGCGTGAGGTTTGGGGAGAGAGGGGATCGGAACTTCCTTCTTGTATCAGCAAACCATCGCCCATTAATACAACGCTGATATTTGTTGATTCCAAAACATGTATAATTCCTTGATAAAAGAGCTCTGAAAGTCTCAACTCCTATCCGCCTAAGGTAAGTATAGAGTTGGTACCGCGGCTTGTTTGGAACAATAGCCTCCCCAGGAGGAGTGTTTCAGTGCGCCTTTAGCTCGCTTCTAGTAAAAGTTATTCTTTGGGAAAACTACCGCGTGAGGTTTGGAGAGAGTGGGGACCGGAACTTTCTTCTTGTATTAGAAAGCTATCGTCCATTAATACAACGCCGACATTTGTTGATTCCAAAATAGGTCTAGTTCCTCAATAAAAGAGTTCTGAAAGTTTCAGTTCCTACCCGCTTAAGGTAAATATAGAGTTACTGCGGCTTGTTTGGAACAACCACCTCCCCAGGCGGAGTGTTTCACGCGTTAGTTGGGCCCCTACCTATCTAGAAGTTTTCACAACTCAATCATAGATGATGGAATAATCAAAGATTTGTTCTTTCCTGGAATGCAGCTGGAAGCCTAAAACAAGCAAAAGTGGAAAGGATGTTAGTCGAGCTCGACGAAGTTGTAGGCCCCAATAAAGAAGATACAGAGTGTTTAAAAAAAATTCCAGGCTTTTGTCGGTTGGATTGAAAGAGACAGATATATGGGAAATTAATATATTCTAATAGATTCAGAGAAATTCAGATAAATAATAAATAAGAAAGTCACTCAAAAAGTTTTCAACATAAATGAATAAATTAGTTTCAATCCCCTATTTGTACAAATGATACTTCGAACTTGAAACTAGCACGAAGAAATTAACGATACTTGTTTATCTTTTGAGTCGTTCCGCCGGATCGGTCGCTTAAGATTTTTGGTCTCTACTTGGACCCAATGAATGAAATGAGATCAGGACAGAAAAAGATTTGAGTCAGTTTGATAATGATCGAGTGGCTGCTTTCGGGTGGCAAATGCTCTTATCTTTACCTTCTCGATGTGAGAATGATTATGGGTAGTAGCGTTCAGTCCTTTTCTTGTTAGATAAGCCTTTCTGTGCACCACATTTTTGATAACTCCCGCTATACTGGTGTGTTTTAATAGCCACAATCTATACTTCTATCCTACTTGGCTTATGAATCTGCATTGCACCATCGCCATCATCATATTTAAATAAAGTATTTTCTATAGTAGCACCATGAATAACGCATAGCAACGCAGCGCCTAATACCCCCAACTCCCGTCATATGAAATGGGTCTACAGTCCAATTATGAAATCCTTGAAAAAAGAGGATGAATCAAAATATAGCTGCCATACCAAAACTAGGCACAAAGAAACAGCCAGACTGCCCTAGTGGATAAATCAGGAATAAAATAAGAAAAACAACAATTGGACTAGAGAAAGGGATTGCTTTATAAGGTCACAATTGAAGAGATCGAGCAAGTTCGAGGCAGAAGAATCCTTGAATAGAAGATCGAGCCTGACTCAAATTGGGGGTGGGGTTCTTGACTTGGTTGGGACTGTAACCTTTAGGGAAACTGCAGCTACTATTTCGGTCCTAGAAGTGCATGATATATACCACCGAAGCCCAATACTGTAATTCTTCCATGGTCACTTGTGCCATGATTACTTTTTCATACACATCTGTTTGGTGCCTATAGTCATCGAATCCTCTTGAATCTTTGTTATATTGTTCCTCAAGAGCTTTTGTTGTTCATTTTTATAATTCCTAATTTGATTAGTGTTAGATTATTTCCAAGAGGCTGTATCTCCCTCTGAGATAAGATAATTCCTGATTTGATTTAGTATTTGATTATTTCCAAAGAGGCTGTATCTCCCTCTAAGATTCAACCCACTTCCATAAACATAAACCTCTCAAATTAGCTTTTATTTTGACAGTCCATACTTGGTAATTTTCACCGTAAAAACCAAAGGAGAAAGAATTGAAGTTTGTTGGAAGTTGTGGCTATGCACTCGGACTCGCAAAAGCCTGAAGATCATTGAAGCTCTTGATACCATTTGTTGGTTTTCTGTTATATGAAAGCAATAGATTTAATATTTGTTGGAAGCTTATCATTTTATTCATTGCAATACTCTATATATAGAACTCATATCTAACAAATAGCCATAATTATTTCCACTTAAGTAGCCTAGTCATATACAAATCTTTCCTAAAATCAATCAACAATAAATCACAATCAAATCTTTAGTTATCCAGTTACAATTTTGAATAAAAAAATCTTAACTACTATGTTATAAAAGGAACGGTATTAGTGATGTGTGAGATGCCTGCAAATAAGCAATAGAACATTGAAGATTAACAACATATATCCTCATAAGAGTTACCTAAATTTTAGCATGGAGTTCAAATTAACAGGTAGGTAGTACTAGTAGACTGTCAAATTTGCTGAAGGTTTAGAAGAAGAGGTTTGATTGAACTGATGATCCTTTCTAATAGAACATTATTCTGTCGAATTATTATAAAAATCCTTTAATGAATGCTTCTCACTTCATTTAATTGTCTGATACTATTATGTATGTATGTGCATCTACAGCCACTAGCTGATGCTTATGGACTGCTTATGCATAGAAATGGCCAGTGGGAATGGACTCTTGCACCTGGAGTTTCTCCTACATCAAGATATCAACACGCAGCTGTAAGTGTGAATAGTACATTTCACAAGTTTCTTACTTTTTTGTCAAACTTTCTTCTTCCTTTTCTCTTTGTAGTTCTTGTTTTTTTATTGAAGTAAAATTTCTGCTAAGGCCTTGATAGGGTAACGTTTAGTAATTGGGTTTTATATGGTGTACCACTAGAGTTTATGATATTGGCATGGTAGTTCAGTTTTTGTACTATAGTTGTTGCTAACCCAACTTATGTTGCATTACTGCTTAGGTCTTCATTGGTGCTAGATTGCATGTTAGCGGAGGTTCTGTTAGGGGAGGGCGGGGAGTTGATGGTGAAGCAGCTGTTGCAGGTAATTTATGAATTAGGTTGTAAGTCGATTGCAATTGCACTACATTGATTAATAAATTTGGTAAATCCTGAACCATTATCTTCTGGATGGTAATTATGTTATGGAAGTACTCGATACTGCTGCTGGAGTTTGGTTAGATAGAAATGGACTGGTAACTTCTTCACGCGCCAACAAGGGGATGGCTGAGCACGATCCTTCTTTAGAACTCTTGCGTCGCTGTCGTCATACTGCTGCATCTGTTGATACACAAGTATATATACACGGTGGACTGAGAGGAGGTATCGGCTTACTTTTTCATACAACTTTGGATTGTCTACTCCTAAAACCTGAAGTACATAATCAATAATTCTTCAATGTCACCCCTCACAAGTTTTGTTGGTACAGTGTGGCAAGAGCACACATACACTTTAAAATATAACATATTATTTGCACTGTAGTTACCCATAGCTGCATGTTATGAGAAATTAAAGATTTTTCAGTGCAGTTTCAAAATTTTGTGAACTCTACTTGAAAAAAGTAATGCATATGCTAGTGATAATATTACGGGTACATTCTCTTTTGCTTTGCTGGTTTCTATTTAGAGAGATTGGGCGATGCTTAGAATTACATTTTAGGCTTGCTTTATTCCTTTCATTTTAAAATAACAAGATCCTTTACCTTTCTTGGCACAGATTTGGTGTTAGACGATTTTCTCATTGCAGAGAACTCACCAGCTCATTCTGACATCAATTCTCCTGTTTCACTTTCTGAGAGGGCCTCAACTAGAAATCTAGATGGCTCTGTCTCTTCTCGTGGCTCAAGGTTATTTTTGTTGTTATAGTTATTGCATAAGTTCTGGACTTTATTAACAGTTTCATTTAGGCTTACTTCACATTTTATTTCTGTAATTTGACTTTATTAGCTCTCATAATTTTTAATTGATCAAGTTCCATGGGATCTAGTATTTACATACCGGTACATGGTGGTTTAGATAGTTAGATATATTTCATTGCTCAAGTTCCAGGAACTGCAGATCCTTGCCTCACTCTTCTTCCCCAATTTTCGTATCTGTCCTTGTTCTACTTGTAGATACTTTATGGAATCCTTGTAGTCCTCATCTGTCATATCTTGCAAAGATGTGTTGAAGTTTTAGGAATCCCAGGTTCCTGTTGTAAAGTGTAAAGGAAGGGAATTGGATGTTTTTTTGGCCAAGTGAATTAGATGATTTTTATTTTTATGATCCTTCTTTCTTTCTCCTAATCATTGTGCATACTCGGCCCATTTTGGAACTTTAATGGGCTGATTTTTCTACTTGCTAAAAAAAAAAAGTTGAGCTGGTTATTAAACAAACTTCTATTTGATCAAACACTGAAGAAAACAAAAAAGAAAAAAAACAGAGCGATATATTGGTTGAGGATTATTTTAGAATAGCGAACGATTATATCGATTTTTAAAGAATCACATATATATTGATATATATTGTTTTGTGTAACCAAACCCAATTTGATGTCACAACTAAAAATCACAATTTTATGTTGATTTTTCTTTTCTTTGCTGAAATGAACTCATCTATGTCGACTCAATTTCAATAATAATAATAATATCTCATTTTTGGCAGCATGGACAAAGTTTCTATGGCAAAACTGGCCGAGGCTTCTGCTGCAGAAGCTGAGGCTGCTAATGCTGTCTGGCAAGCTGCACAGTCTTCATATGGTTTCACTGAAGAAACAAATGTCTTAGGTAACAACAAAGAAGCAGCCGAGACCACTTCAGATGGTAGTGACACTGAAGCAGATGTTCGTCTACACCCTAGAGCTGTATGAATCTTGTGCATTTTAATTCTGATAGAGGTTTTGCTTATCTAAAAGCTTCAGAAATTCACGAATTTGTGATTTTCCAGGTGGTTGTTGCCAAAGAGACTGTAGGAAGCCTAGGGGGAATGGTAAGGCAGTTATCTTTGGACCAGTTTGAGAATGAAAGTAGGCGAATGGTTCCATTGCATGACCTATCAAATCCTACCAAAAAGTTTGCGAGGCAGAAATCTCCTCAAGGTTTGCATAAAAAGGTAAGCAACTGGTAGTTTGTTATGTGTTTTTCCTTTCTTCTTTATTGTAAGCCGGGAAAATGTTTTTTTGTTACCTTTTTTTTTTGTGCTTTATCAGTAAAATCATATCTTTACTTGTGACAGATTATATCTACATTGCTTAGGCCACGAAATTGGAAACCTCCCGTTGATAGGAGGTTTTTTATGGATTCTTATGAAGTCGGTGAGCTCTGTTATGCGGCTGAACAAATTTTTATGCATGAGCCTACAGTTCTTCAATTAAAAGCTCCCATCAAATTGTTTGGTGATCTTCATGGACAATTTGGGGATTTGATGCGGTTATTTGATGAATATGGATATCCTTCTACAGCAGGAGATATAACGTAAGTGTGAAATTGAAGTTCATGCTAGCTTTAATCTTTGTATATCGCATGCTTTAGCAGAAGAATGTCACTTACCTGTACACTCTAAGCTATACTGGCACAGTTTAGATCAGTAGACAGATGTATGGTTGTATTAATAATGGTAGGTTCAACAGTGATGGTGCTCCCAAAGGCTCCAACTCGGCTCAAATAATAGAAAGAAGTAATACCTCGGCTTTAGGAAAGCTCATATTAATTCTGTGTTGGTCAGACCAGTGATGGAGGGAGCACTGTCTTTTATTAATAAATCTGATAAAAGAAGTCTTGACATAATTCATGGTACTCAGGTTTAGAATATTTACTGCTTGAAATAATTAGGAATAGTATTTTTAAGTATGCAATAAAAAATAGTACTTCCCATACTCCTTCAAGGAAAAGGTTTGCATTATCAAATTGTATATATTATATACAAAATTCGTAATCGTTAAAAAAGTGTGTCAGTTTGAAGCTAAGCAATGTTGATAAATTGCATGACAAAGAATAATATACAAGTGGTCCTTTCTTAGATGTTTCTTGTTATTACGGCGGTTCGTTCCCTTCTGTAGAAATATGTTCTTAGTGGTGATTGCTACTCGTAATATACTGATTACAGTCATTCAGTGTTTTTTGAAACGTGAATATTAAGAACTGAGAATTCGAATTACCAGCTCTGCTATCCTTCTTCAGATAGAAATTGCTGAATACAAATTATTCTTTTTTCAGTTACATTGATTATTTGTTTCTGGGTGATTATGTTGATCGAGGACAACACAGCTTGGAGACTATCACTCTGCTTCTTGCTTTAAAGGCAAGCTTCTACCTTGACAAATTTAGTGCTTGGTTTCAATTTGCAGTGCTACATCATTTGATGGTATTGGCTCTTTGATATAATATTCAGATTGAGTATCCTGAGAATGTTCACTTAATACGGGGTAATCACGAGGCTGCTGACATAAATGCACTCTTTGGATTTCGTCTTGAATGCATCGAGAGAATGGTATGCTGCTTATGCTATCATTTTTATGTACTACTTTTTTAGTTCTTTAATGGTTAATGGATTTTCAGGGAGAAAACGATGGGATCTGGGCATGGACACGGTTCAATCAGCTTTTTAACTATCTACCCCTCGCGGCCCTTATTGAGAAGAAGATTATCTGTATGCATGGAGGCATAGGGAGGTCAATACATTCAGTAGAACAGATAGAAAAACTAGAAAGGCCCATAACTATGGATGGTGGATCTCTTATTCTGATGGACTTGTTGTGGTATGTTTATAAGTTCATCCACTGCTTAAGGTTTTGTTTAAGTGCTATCTGTAGAATTTTACATGGTGTGCAGGTCTGATCCCACAGAAAATGATAGCGTAGAAGGTTTGAGACCTAATGCCAGAGGGCCTGGCCTTGTCTCCTTTGGGGTATGCGTGCTGTAATTTCCTTGCTACACATTGGTTTTCAATATATTTGTATGTCAGTACAATATTTTGTTGTATGCTTTGAAATGCCAGATAATATATATTTATGTTTTTTTAATGGACTCTCAATCGTAGAAGTTAGCGATCTAGAATTCAAAACATAAAATGTTTATATATGTCAACAGAGATCCATAAACAATAGTTGGCATTCGAGAATCCTTTTAAGTAGCTGTTTTTTGAAAGGTATATGATAAATAGGTAGTGGACAGTGAATGTGTTTTCTGCAGTCAATAGGCTGCAGCCTTCTTATATATTCGAGGAGAAACAGCACCCTTCTGAGCAATCTGAAATGAGTAATGTGAATTAGAGCAATTCGAGTAAAATGGATATAGGAGCGAAGAAAAAACTGCAAGAAATCAATTCTTATCTTAGACATTCAATATCCAGTTACTACATATATCAAGCAAATCTGCTAGATTGAAAAGTTTTTGTTTTATTTTATTTTATCACAATAACAGATATCTGTTTGATTTATTTTTTTAACAAATCATGATTTAAGCACCATGATCTTGCAATACTATCAATATAAACTTTCCTCTCATATATCCTGTGCAAGAAAGTGGTTGTCTATAGCAATTGTCTGGTATGCTCCCTTACAAGATATCTGGTTTGGAATTCAAATCACTAATCTGTGGGTAGACTTTAACCTTGTGAATTGTGATGGACTCTTGTAACCTTGGCATTACACAATTATGCATCGTCTCTTATTGCAGCCTGATCGAGTCACGGATTTTTGTAAGAGGAACAAGTTACAACTAATAGTAAGAGCCCACGAATGTGTTATGGACGGGTTTGAACGGTTTGCTCAGGGACAGTTAATTACTCTTTTCTCTGCCACGAACTATTGTGGCAAGTAGTTAATTTTTTTTGTTAATTATTTAATTTGTTTTTACTTCTGAATAGATGCTAAGTTCATATCTGATTAAAATTATGGATTCAGGCACTGCCAATAATGCTGGAGCTATACTGGTAGTGGGTAGAGGGTTGATGATTGTGCCAAAATTAATTCATCCCTTGCCACCTCCTATGCATTCACCAGATACATCCCCAGAAAGGGGAACAGATGACACATGGATGCAGGTAACATTCTCTTGGTGCATGATGCGTATACTTGCTACGTTGCTGTGCTTTCAACAAGTAAAGACCCAAGTCACAAGAGCAGAACCCTTTGTTTATTTATTATTCATGTTTTCTACTTATGCAGGAACTAAACATTCAAAGACCGCCAACTCCTACCAGAGGGCGTCCACAGCCTGATCTTGACCGGAATTCACTTGCATATATTTGAAACTTGTATATGTTTGACAACAGTTTTTATGTGAAATCCCAAGTCTGGTGGTTGCATTCTAATTCCTTTTTGCACTCAATCAGAAGAACCCATCGTGACTACATAGTACTCCTTGTATGTACTTTAAAGGTCAAGTTAAGAGAATCTACAGTGCACATAAGTAAAGATTTGTCACGGGAAACCAGCAGTTAGCCATTGGAATTTGGAAGACGTGTAATGACTGTTGATTGGTGTTTTGCTTTAAGATCGCTTGTTTAATATAGCCAGGGGCCAAGGCTGAGATGGCTAGGGAAGAATCAGTTTAGTGATGGATGTTCGAGGTTTCAGTCCCTTAAGTTGTGTGTTTTGTACTGTAGATGGTGAATATTTAATTTGTAATCTCATTTTATTAGTAGCAAATAGGAAAGATGGATTGTTGGACAAATTATCTTTGTAAAAATCTGAGAACGAAGACTATACGTAAGATCACTTGTTAAAAATACATCAAAGAATCTACAATATGAATTGGTTGGTCTTTCAGGAACAAGAACTCTAGACTAAGATATTGGATAGTACAGATAATTGAGTTTAAAAAATTACTATTTTGAAAGAAAGATAGATTGTTTCATTAAAAAAAAAAAAATAGCATCCCAATCGAACGTATACTATTACATACCAATAAAAGAAATTAAGATTTCAATAACTTTTTAAATTTGAAGAAATTTAGCATTTAGTTGTAATGTTACAGCAGCGGAGTTTAGACGACTCATTCGCAACTCAAAAAGTATAATTTTACATGCAAGTTTAACACAATAGAGATGTAGTTAACTTGGATTATTTTGAAATCTTGACAAACAATTTCAGATTGGAACAATTTGGTAGTTATCTAAACTTTTCAACCGGATAAAATCAGAATGTAAGAACAGAGAATGATTATGTATTTTGTATGAATTTAATAACCTTTTTCGTCACTATGACCAAAGCAGTTGCAAGTATTATATAGATGTCCAACATACATGTCCAAAAAACATCTTTTTGAGCTCGCCCCCAGCGAGGGGCGCTGTCCCCGGACCTCGTTAATACCGGAAATCATAATATACTCAAATAAGCATGTACTCCGCAATCTCCCGACTTATTCGATGAAATATTACAATCACATTGATCTAACTAGTCAATTCAATTATACTAAAATATCTTACAACAGAGTATATGCACTCTCATTACCAATCTGACAAATAGTCCGTTTGCCTTATTTATTAATAAGTTATTTATAAGTTAGAAATTATATGTTTTTTTAAACTTATTATATTGATTGCTCTTTTCGCGAGGAGGCTGATGGACAAAATTGCCAGCTTTCCACAATTAGTCAACACAAATACCAGTTCCGCGACGGATGATCATTTATACCTACGGGATACGCATATTAGAAATGGGAATCCTACAATACGTATCTCATGTAAGTATTGGTCTTAACATTGTTTGATACGCATTTTGTATGTGGGTGATAAGGACACACATTTTCAAAACGGGTATACAATTAATATAAATTAATCTAAAATCCTAGAAAGATAAGCAGACTTGCAAGACTTACACTGGAATCTACTCTAATATGCACAATAAATTTTACTGACATAACTGTGTTGCTCTCCTCCGTGCGTTTATACACACAAAGATTGATTAATCCTCGTTGAAGAGACCAAGCAGATTGATTGATCCATATGTGATAGATGAAACATCTGATATGCAAGTGAGTAACTAATAAAACTAGGGAACATAGCCGTGTTACGCACGGCTTAGTTCACCTATTTAAATTATTAATTTAATTAAATTTTGTATTTGTTTTTTTATTAAATATATATTTATATTTATATTTTAATATTAAAAATATTTATTTACAAAATATTATAAATTAAACATTAAATGACATAAAGTGTAATATAAATAAATATTTAGCAACATAAAGTGAAATACATTAAATATATCTTAATTATATTTTCGTTAGCTGTCATCCTTCTCACAAATTTCGATTATAATTTAAAAATTAAATTGATGAAATCTAATTGATAATAAAAAATGAATAAGAAAATGTTAGAAGCAACAAATTTTTTAAAAAAATCTCAATTATGATCATTATGATTAGCTCAATTTCTATTAAAAATATTCGACCTCTTGTATTCGTAAATAATCCAATAATGAAAATCATTTGAGATACATTTAGAATTTTTTTATGAAATTGATAAATAAACACAAATTATCATTGATAAATTTCTAATAATACATAATACATTATTAAATAAATCGGTAGGAGGTTATTAACGGGAAACTATCATTAATTTTATACATATATTGGTACTTTTAATTTTAATTTTTATATTATTTGAATTACGTTTGAAGATAAATATAAATTCTTTATATTTAAAAATAAGTTATTTTAAAGATTTTGTTTCTGTACGATATAATAATTTTATATTTATTAATTGTTTTATTTAATATTAATTGAAAATTAATTATTTATTATAATTTATATATATCTACTATAACGATAATTCAATTTAAATGATTTAAGAATATTAACTTCAAAAAGTTATGAATATTGAAGAATATTAACGAAGATTAATAATTAGTATTTATAAATATTAAAAAGGTCATTATATTTACTCTTAAAAATTATTTTAAATATGTTTTTGAAAATCAATTATGTTATTTATTTGTACACATACAGAAATTTTAATTTTAATAACAATAAATATATTTTATTTTTGTCAATCCACTAAATAAAATAAAGTGAAAATGTTATGAAAGTTTAAAATTTTAAAAATGAAAAATCCACTATTATAATCAATTAATGAATTGATGCAGGGGGAATCGATCCCGGATGGCATGTTTTATTTGCTATGCTGACTGAAGCGCCACAAATTTAGAACCTGTATACCGAGAATGCTTAGAAATTTACTTTAAAAAAATTTATGCCGTCACGTCATCGCTTGGTACCCCAGCTGTTATAGCTATATAGATAAAAGTGTGTTTTGATAATGTGAGCGCATCATCCAGTTGAAAAAACATGTTAGGCCGTTTGGTATTGCTGTTGTAAACAGTTACGACAGTTTTTTACTGAAAACTTGTTAGAAAGGTGTTTGATAAATTATAAAAGCTGTGTGGAAAAAAGTTTTTAGTCTAAAAATTGCTGTTAGCAAAAACATGTCTCCCCATACTTTTGAAAAAAAACTGTTATCAGCTTTTGTAGGAAGTAGTTATCAGTTTTATCATCAAACCTTTCAAAAACATTATTTTTATATATTATATCTCAAAATATGCATAAATCAAAAAAATTGATAAACAGTCATCTAATTTTCCTGACAACACTTTTTTCACCGGCACTTTTTCTGGCAGCACATTAGTTTTCAACAGCACTATCAAACGGAGCCTTACTGAGCTGGTTCATATGCACGAATGTAATAAGCATTTAGAGACAATGCATTACGCGGGTATTTATGGCCATTGCACCTAAAAATGTTATTTTTGTATAAATTAGTTAAAAAAGTGGTAAATTTGTCATTTTCTCTCGCGAGGAACGACTGGTTTTAACATGCGGGTATTAAACGAAAATGGCACAAACAACGTTTGTTGGGAGTAGTGGCAATTCGGGTAATCGGATCGGTTTCAGATCGGATCCAATCGGATTGGATCAATTTTTAGTTATTAAATCGGATTGAATCAGATCTAGTTTGGATTAAAATTGGATAAATTTTGGATTAAAATCGAATTAAGTTCGGTTCGGATTAGTTTTAGTTCATATTAATTTCGGTTTGGATTAAATTTGATTTAGATTATTCCAAATTTTTATTATTTCGAATCGGAAAATACAATATAAATTAATTCAGAATTAGTTTTTAATTATAGTAAAACTAAAATAATTTAGCAAAAAAAATAAAAATAAAAATTGTTAAGTAAGTTTATCGAAATAATACCTTATTTATTATTTTTCTCTTTGTGTTTTTTAATTTGTTAGATTTTAAAAAATTATTTTATTATTAAATATATCATTTGTAATATAAAATAATATAAGTTTTAAAACTTTGATTGTATAACCATTTTAATTTTTTGATATAAAATTATTTTAAATATGAATTTTACGTAAGAATATATTAATTTAGTGAATAAAAAATGGGTTAATATATAAATTATATGTTATGACCCATTCAAATATGACTATTACATTAGAATTCAATTAACTTATTTTCTAATTCGGTGTAATGTGTATTTATATCGAATATGATCTCGTAATTCGAGTCGTATTCAGTTTAGATGATTTTCTATTCGGTTTGAATCGGTTCCTAAGTTGTTATCGGATCTAGTATTTCGAATTATTTTCGGTTAGTTTTTCGATTCAGATAATTTTCGATTTGGTTTAAATCGGTCTTCAGATCATTATCGGATTATATAATTCGGATATAAAATTGGATCTCGGTTTCATGTATTCCAGTTTGGTTTTCGGATCCGGTATCCGTTTTGCCAGGTCTAGGTATGAGTAGCAACTAGGGGTGAGTATTCGGTCCGGTTAACCGAAAACTGAACCGAATAATCGAAATATTTTCGATTCGGTTAACCGAAATTAAAATTTCGGTTCGGTTTTCGGTTTTGATTTTTCCTGAAATTCGGTTTTTTCGGTTAACCGCGGTTAACCTTGTTATGATATAATAAAACAGAATATATAATATAATATGAGGTAAGTTGTGATTTGTAGTTTAGAGAATTAGGGTTTACCTTGTTATGTGAAAAATGAGGTAATTGAGATTTGTGTTGGGGTTGGTGAAATGAGTCGTGTGTGATAAGTTTGTGTGATAATATTATTATTATTTTTTTCAGAAAAGCTTGTTTTATTTTGAATTGATTTTAAATTTCGGTTTAATATTTCGGTTTTCGGTAATAACCGAAATAAATATTTCGGTTCGGTTAAAAACCGAATTTATTTCGGTTCGGTTTTCGGTTTTGATTTTTCTAGAATTTCGGTTTCGGTTAACCAAATTAAAATTCGGTTCGGTTCGGTTCGGTTAAAACCGAATACTCACCCCTAGTAGCAACAGTAAAGTATTGCTAGGATGGCCTTTTGGACAGAGATTGGAGCCGTAAATGGTTTTTGAATGGAATAAAGAACCTCTATTAACCAGCAAACAGAGCAACAAATATGTTAAGTTCGTCTTTTAACAAAATAGCATGAACGATCCTAGTTATGCTATCAGCCTGACATGTTTCAAACTGCATCAGAGTACTTTCATGGCATGTACTTTATAAAATCCTGGTATGTTTAAAAAGTTTAAACTAATTTTATTTTAGTTCAACATAACATAACATAATATGAAAATGTATTACATGTGCTCCGGAAAACGAACCAAGCAATTGTAGAGTAAAAAGTGAAACTAATTTCAGGTGATGGTTGAAAAATGAAATTAAAACATGGGTACATAAAAGGGTAGGAGCGGAAAGGTCACTATATGTACGACAGTTAACATTACACCTTGCATAATTAGTTTATAACCCTACTCATTACAACCGAACCTTCTTTTCCTAATTAGAACCCCGACTAATTTCCACAGGTTGATGTACATAAATACAAGTTGATACAGTGATTTGTGATCAAGTACATTTAAAATTTGCTACTACAAATATGAACACCCATTATAAGCTAAATTGATGAATTTCTCCCAGACCTCGGCCTTGTGAAGGCCAACCACAATGTCTCTTGCTGGGTAATGCAATACCAATGTATATGCTGAGCTGGCTGCAACCAGGTGTTCCGTACTCTTATCACAGGGATGGATGACTCAATTCAGAAGTAAACCACTTTCTCAACCTTGACGCAAGTGCACTTCAGCTTGTGTAGTGAGTGGATGCATAAAAAAATTCAACCAGGTGAACCTTACACCTCATGCTGTGGCAGCAGCCGACACCATAAAAACAGATCAACTGTTAAACAGAGAACGCCACAAAAAAAAAACATTATTTTTAAAAGAATAACTTGGATGTTGGCCTTGATCTCTACATATATTTAGCAAAAGAAAATATAAACAAGTACAATGTTCATGATAGAGATTAGAATGCCAGATCAGGCAAAATGAAACTATATGAAGGCGATACTAAAGAAAAAGTAGTCTTCAAATGTTCAGAATCTACAAATCCAAAGGCAAACTACTTCTAAGATTTGGTCATTAGAGTTACAACAAAGTTAGTAGCAGAAAACTCTTACCATGCCCGAACCAAGATAGTGGGCCTGAAAATCATCTCCACTGCAAAACGAACAGTTTCTTAGAATCCCACAACACTCTCATCACCCCATGTTGTTTCTCTGCATTATAAAATGAGGTTCCTGTGTCTTCATATGGGTGTGGTAGCCTTGTCAATCTCTCCCCCTTCAGCTCAATAATGTCCACAACACATGTCCCTAATTCCTCTAAGTTTTTTCCATACCATTTACCATTCACTTGAAACACTTTACCCTTGCCAATCTCTGTTCCTTGCCCATCTACAACCATGACATATTGCCCTTCTACAGGGGCAATATCAACCAATTCTGCGACCGCATTCCTGGGGTTTTTATTGCAGTTAGTTCTTGGTATGATTCCCCCAGTGTCATTTCGGACACCTACTTGTGGAGCCCATGGGACACAGAGATCCTCAACAGGAGTCTCAGACGATTCATTGAGGATCCTTATCCCTGACCCACCTTGTTTGTCATTATAAGAATTGTCTCCTTCCGATAGTCCACGAACATCATCCTTAGCCGCACGGGCAAGCCTGGCTCTGCGGTTGTTCAGCCTGTTTATCCAGCAGATTAAAAAAAAGGATTATATCAGTTACCTAATAAAAAATTGAAAAGAAAACTCAATGATGTAGTAGGATTTAGCTTAATTCACTTGACAAAGGTTCCATCATTCCAGATTTTATTTAAAAAATTAGTAAAAATTTGTTGTTCAACTGAAGGAATACAAAGTCAAATTCATCACAAGGGATCTTAGCCTAAGATCTTTATATCGGAAAAGTATTTACAAAATTAGCAAGTACAGTAAATTGGGTACCTAAGCTAATAAGATTAATTCACTTCTCATGGCATAAAAAATCACCCTACACCGCCAAACCCCCAGAAGGGCAAGAGGTGTTAGGCATAAAAAGAGCATTACAAAAAAGTACCGAGACAAATCAATCCCACAATATCATGGCATTAAAAAACAGGCATATTGTTTCTAAAAAAAAGGCATACAAAAAAACAGACAAGTAAATAAAGTCCAAACCACCCTACACCACACCAAACCCCTTAAGTCCAAAACACCCTCCCCTTCCAATGTCTCCCAACCTCTGTTACCCCAACTCTTCATTTTGCCTTGAATACCGTGTCGGACACTCGGACATGGGTATGGACACTTATTTCAGGCCAAAAACATGTAAATTTTTTAAAATATTGCCGAGTCCGACACTTGAACATGTATCCATGTTGGACACTTCCAGCCGAGTCCAGGTAACAAAGCTCCCAACCAAGAGGAAAGTTGGTTACTCTAATCCGACAACGCCACGAACTCCTACCTAAGATCAGGTCCTCGGAAAGATTCAAGGCCTCAACGAATATTTCAACAATATATGTAAATCAAGTGTGACTGTCATTTTTTTGGCTCGAAAAAGAATATCACTAAATTAGTTTCACTAAATTGGTTCCACGTATATATCCAGTTAGTAACACTAAAAGTTTAGATAATAAGTCCCTGCAAACATCTACATGTCACAGTAGTCATTAATATAATGATTGCAGCAGAAATACAGACAAAATTTGAGAACTGAGAAGTAAAGTCTATTTTTTTCTATCAAGAGAAATAATATATCTATTATCTGATGTATTCAAAGAAATTAATTTGGTGCTAGCACAGGTTTTCCCATCACACTAGAGGGATGTCTGAAAATGAATTGTTACAATATTTGCATCTTATAGACATCAATTCTTTGTTGTAATGACTTCCTGTTTGGAACAGAAGCAGTTTCCATTTAAAATGAATTGCCCCCGTAAACTCTAAAGAAATCTATTCATGGGCTTTTTACTAAAAAATAGAAGGTAGCAGAATATTAATATGATATATCCATCAGAAAGAAAGTGAATTAGGTTCTTTGGCATGAAAACTTTAGGTAGAGAGATATAATGTTTAGCAGGACAACAAATTAAAAGAGATGAAGCAATCTACTGTCAAATATTACAAAAAAAATGGGTGATCATGCACAAAAAAAACAGTTATCAATTGGCAATGGATTAAGCAGAGCCTCCATCACCATCCTGATGCTAGCAAAGAATATAAATGAACATCCTTCCCAAGAATTATGATAACTCAAAATCAGGCTTCTTTAATAATAAAATGTGTAAATTTAATATCCAACAATCTCATTTTTCAATTATTCAACCATTTCATGCCCTTCTTGTCCAATCCTAAGCTCCCCTCAAAGCTGCATATTCTGTAACAAGAGCATTTGATGCATCCTTGTTAGAATTAGAAAGAAATTCTGTAATTTCTTTGCAGAAGGAGTCTATTGAAGGTTAGCCCTCGAACTCGGCTACTCAATGATTATTCGTTCACCAGAACCGGAAGTACTTGGCTTCTTGGGGCGGAAGCAATGAAGCATGGTTGTCGCTAATGTGCAACTTCGAAGGTGAAATATAAGGCATTGAACTGATTGCAATACTTGGTCAATCCATTAAAAAGCATAAAGATGATTCGTTGTGATTACTAGAAGGAATTTGTGCTAAACTCCCCTCCCATGGTTGACCTCTTTGTTTGTCTGCTGAATAGTTTTTTTGTTATTTCTTTAGGCAAAGATGCAGCCAAATTGTTGACGTTATTATGGACAACACGCTGGACACGAGTCCTGGAAAAAGGGGATGGTTGTCTTTTATAACAAATATGATACTCTACCCGCCAAAAGTGCCAAAAGGTGAGACAAGATTTCAACATTCCTAATATAACCAACTAAAGGCAGACCAAAACCAAGCTTCTAGAAAATACATGTCATCAGCAAGGGCCAGGACATAAACACTCAAAAGTGTAGATTTCAGAGAGCAAAAATTTAGCAACGAAATGACAGAGTATAGATGGAACGTAAGCATGTTGCACTTGCTGAATTGCATCAGATTCAGACAGTCCCGATAGCATTGACAAGATTCGTCCAACTGTCAATGTCTGTTTCTTGGTCTGTTAATATCTACCATGGTTCAATTTCAATAGGGAGTAAGCTTGAAGGGAAACATTGAAGCATCTACATAAACCCTTTTAATTTGGATTAACACTTGACACTAATCTGTAAACATATGCAACTCGATATCTTCCTGTAAAAAAATAAATAAATCCAAGGTCTGAAATTTCAATCAAAACAATCAATCTTCAAAAACGAACCCCCCCCCCCTCCCCCCCTTGCATTAAATGAATGCAACAAAGTGGGAAAACATGTTAAACTACACGCATAAGAGTGATTAGGGGTCTATATGCACAAAAACAATTTCTTTAATTAAGCACCAGCTTCACACAACCAACTTAAAAATTAAATATTATCCTGGTCTACATAAAATTAGACTCTTATATCAGCAAGGAGAGGATCCACAATCTTGCCTGCACTTGGTTGGAAATGGAATTGAAAAGAAAAGGTTCGTTAAATTACAAGCATAACACAAATAATATGGAAGATTCCCATACCAATTTTTAAGTTGCGAAGCAGTCACCTCAGAACCCTGGTCAAGACATCAAAGAAAATAACAGTCAAGTACAGCTGAGTATAATTCAAGAAGCATGTATATATATATAGAATACATACATGTTCGCTCAACCGATCAGCCCACAGCTGAAGTATGGCTCTATGTCTCTGCATATCGGGTTTGTCCTTGAGGGCCTCCTCAATTATGCCAGTTTGCCTATCATTCATTATTGTTCGTTTCCGTTTCCTTCGCTGCTGCTCAGAAAATTTATTAGTTCCAGCCTTTTCGTCGTCTTGAACATCATCAATCTGATCAATGGAATTTTTTGCCCGCATGTCACTTGAATCAGAACCACTTGTTTCAACATTTTGAGCAACTCCCTCTATCTCTCTCAAACCACACGCTGCAATCCTACCAGGTTTATCTTTATCTATGTTCCTGTATTCCGTCGATTCATCATCAGCTTGATCAATGCCCTTGCCCACATAGGACTGGTCTACTTCTTGAGGAGCTGAATGTTTACAAGCTCCCTCTTTCAGGTCACTAATGCCATTATTACGATCCGGAGAAGCTTTTACAGAAAGGACTGACGAGCATCCGCCGGTACTCTGAGCCTCCTAATTACGAAAAAACAAAAGTTTATCTTCAGATAACAGTATCATCAATATTAAATTACATTACCATCAATGTGAAGGGAATCCGGAATTGATCTCAAATTCAGATGGCTCATGCCACCAATTACCAACCAAGGAACGCAGTTTACTGTAGTTTGTAATTAAAACAAATTAATTCTCATCTTAGTTTTGCTTTAGTTACGAAAAAGCATGAATGGCAGGTCCTTGTGTCTGTCTTGAGGCGTGAGTATAAGGGGGCACTAACCATAATTATGTATAATTCTTATATATATAAATAACCTTAACCAGTAAGCACCATGAAAAATCATTTTCAAGAAACATCTGATGTAGATTACATAATTAATGGATTATTTTCGTATGTTATTATTTAGGAATTAAATTAATTGTGAATTATTATTTAGTTTATTATTTTTGGAACAGAGAAAATTAACGACTTTATTTGTACACTTCATAACCCCATTTGTTGTCTTGGTAAACCCAAGGGGTTGCCCTAGTTATATCTTATCATTATTTGTATTCCAGAACTTGTAGAGTTTTTTTCAAAAAAAGGGGTGAATGACGAGGAACACAAGCGAAGATAATGGTAAGTAATTAAGATGATCATCATCATGTATTTTATTATATTTAGTATCGAGAGAATTAATGTCTTTATTTACATATTTATATGTGGGGCTAAGTATTGATTTAATGTTAAGTTAGTTTTAATGATAATATATATATTACATTATTCTATATATGTAATGTTATCTCGGTGAAAGCAAGACTTGATTGATTACTATATTATTGAATTAAATCTCTCCTGTTGCAGATGGTTAAGGAACCTTGGTTTTATCTTTTAATTGTTTGTATTCCAAAACTTGTGGTCGAGTTTTCATGGGGGTCACAAGTGAAGACAAAAAAAAAATTTGTCGTTTGCTCCCACCGTCCCATTTTACATGCCTCTTTCGAAAAAATTACGCATCTTAAGAAAAAGTTAGTTGGATGATTTATTTTCTTGTATATCCCTAATAACTGCATTAAATTATGTCGAGTTTATAAATCTAAAATATTTGATTAGGAATAGTAGTATAAGGGTAGCTTTTGGAAAAAAATTCAAAAAATTGTTTTAAAAAGAGAGAATGACAAGTATTTTGGGACCTTTTTCTCAAAAAAGTCATGTAAAATGGGATGGAGAGAGTATCATTTTTAGTACAAAAGGAAATAATTTCTTTTTTCTATGTTTTATATGTAGGGTAGGTATTATTAATTAAATGCTTGTTTAATTCATTTTAATAAGACCAATTGTTAGTGGGCATTGGTTCAACATGTTATTCTCCGTATTAGTAATGTATATCCTAGTGAAAGTTAGATTCCATTGATTATTGAATTATTATACTGTGGAGTCTCCATTAATCGATTGAAGTCTCCATTAATCAATGTGAAGTTATATTCTTAGCAAGCATATGTTTTTTCTTATGTCAGTTGTCTGTGTATACATGTTTTTTATGTCTGCAAAAAATTATGGGCAGAGCTCAATAATTTATTGTCTATCAGAGTACACGTAGACGAATATCTACGGGGCAAAAATCATTGATTTAGCTTGTGTATACAGGTACTAACAAGTGCTTAAACATCAACCAGAATATGCACATAAGCAATATAATTGTTTAATCTTTTTCAAATATAATTTTATACGAGTTTATTCTTTTTTTAACCCAAATAGCCCATTAGCCACATTCGACATGCTACAATATATTATCTTTTTTATGTGTTTTATATATTACTATCTCATTCTATATTATTTGAATTGCTTCAATGTATTTATTATAGATAGAATTAGTGCGCTTCAATGTATTTATTGTTTCCTTAATCTGAAAGATATTAAATGTGCCACTCCAATAAAACCCTTATTATTGAGTTTATAGGTTCAATAGAATTTCAAAACTACGTTTAACAAAGCACCCACCTTTTTGGTTTGTTTTTATGAATAAGGATGAGCGTAAAATCTAAAATTTCATAATATTTAAATATTCCAATAAAAAGCTATTATTATATTATTTACACGAAGTAGCATGTAGTTTTGAATAATTTAGAATACCATGGCATGAAATATGGTTTGACAATCAATGGTGTCCATCTCATTCTCAACCATATTGTGTTTCCTAACATAATCGTTATAACTCTAGTTTCGTTATATACATATATATATACATACATATTTTATAATATGTATATATATATGTGTAAGTATGTATGTATGTTTTATGACAGAATATTAAAAGAATATAAATCTTGAGAAAATATAAACGCCACTTCATACTGTGATATACTCGAAATGCGACAGATGCCATAAAAAAATCTTGATTACAAATAAAAAATACCTCTCAAATGAAAGGAGTAACAATTAACTCAGAGAGATCAGAGAGAATTTGAACAAGGTCTTACTTGCGTTTTGAGAGTACTCAACATCGGTTTTAACTGATCAACAAATGCCCTGCAATAGAAAATTAAAGAACTTTTAGGACTTGAATTAAAGAGTTTTATACCAATTGCATGCTCACAGCGCTATATATGACTATCACATTGAGTGCGAATTTGACACTACAGAAATAAATAATGCACATACACAATCCTTTCACAGTTTTTATTCTAAAACAAAAAATTGGTCATCTTACTGAATAGTGAGTATTAATCTTATTATGTTGTAAACATATTGCAATAGAGTATCTTCCTCACTCCTTTTACACGAGGTTGAGGGTTCAAGATAGACAAAGTGGATGCATGAGTGTATTCAACTATTAAAAAAACAGAATTAAAAACCTTTAATTATAGTCATTCAAAGGCCTGCTAAACAGAATCATCATCCATTTCTAGCAACCGAGACAATAAACATAACAAAGAAAAATATGTTTCATATTTAATCACCTCAAAAGTTGCACATCCTCCTCATTCAGGTAGCTAGGAATCAAAGATTTTGCATGATTTAACAAGGAACCTTCACAAGTAATTCAATAATCAGTAAAGATACTATTAGATGTCCCTTAGTGAATTATACCAAGATGACGTAGACTTACCAAGATTTTTGCTAATTGATGCAACTTTTTCAGCAGCAGGGTTAGAGAACAATTCATTAGATGTCTTGAAGAGTCCCTTTTGCAAGCACTGGAAAAAATTGTTAAGAAACAGATCCTTCTCCTCTGGTAGATACAAACAAATATTTTTGAGTTAATTATACAACACGTAAAATAAAGGTCAAATAATACTGAAACCATCAGGGGACTTTATTCTTATATAGAGACATTAGTATTGTTAAAATAATTGGAATTCATCAAACAAGTTCTGTTCATGCATTTACCTTTGCAAATATCTGGAACAAAACAATGGAGATTTGCAATTACTTTGACCAGAAAAGATGTTCTTTGATGTGCATACGAAGCCTGTGGCATGTTACAAGGAATGAAGGCGTACTGTGAACATGTCACAACTAATGGCTTCGAAGAGAAAAAATTTATAACCCATTCAGCTGCCAGAAATGGGTCATACTCCAGTGTGGCGTCTTCTTCCCAAGCCAGGTCAGATGAACACCAACTAGATAGAAATTCCCCACTTGGAATTGAGAGAAGGGTAAACAACACCTCAGTCTAGACAAACAATAAAAACTATCAAAAGCTTAACAAATCAAATTTCCACAAAAGTAGATACTGCAGATGTAATAAAAAACCATAATTGATCCGCTTAGACACACAATGGACTAGAATTACAAAAAAAATAACCTTTACGATACTAAAAAGTGTGATGGCAACAAAGAAAGTGACTGTTTAGATACATTGGAACACAATGTGTATTATCTACAGTAGTGGAGAAAGCTTACAATGTGTACAGTGATATAAGATCGAAAATTTGAATCATCTGAAAAAATATCTGCAAGACGCATAGCATTAAGTTGCAAATGTCCCTTTGGAATATCTTTGTCTGAGCAAGAAGTTGGCTCATTATGGGATTGACTAAACAGTGCCTTAAGTAATTCAAGAACCTGATCCACAATAACCATATCAGAGCCAATCAGTTACAGCAGGCTTGAAGTATATGGATAAGATGCAATAGAATATCCACTTGTGAACGGCATAGTAGTTGATACTTTTAGATAAACTATAATGCCATGCAAATTTGGACAAATACTTTGCATATTGGGCCTGGAGTTTCTGAAGGCCACGATTGATATAGATATTTTAATGTGTATACATGTAGGGCAAGGAGTTCCTGAAGGTCACAACATAAATTTTAAATTGTGGCCTTTAGAAATAAAAATAATTATACAATGATATTTTGACAAGATATTTACACCCATACAGTTGGATAGTCAAAAAACCATTACATAAATTAATAAAAGCTGTGTTAATAGAAAAGCTTTCTACTATGACCTTTAGAAGCTCTTTTCCCATATATATAATCATAATATCATTGCAAGATTGTTTATACATATTTCTTTAAGTAAAGATAAGGAGAACCTCAGCTAGTACAACGTTTCTTTCTTCTTTTTTTTTATCCCCAGTAGTGAAAGTTTGTTGATGATTCCCGGTGTTATGTAATTTAATTGGGAAGTGTATTTGAGTCCATGTACTATTTAGACCGTACATGATACTTGGTTGGAGGAAGCATAATTCGATCCCCCTAACAAGATATTTTATTTTTTCCAAGACCAGGACTATTTAGACCGCACATGATACTATTTCTAAAGGATTAGAGTCCTGTCTCTTTTAGTCACTGAAAACACAAAGCCCAAGAGCTTTAAGTCTTAGAGATTTTAAGAAATGTTTTTTAAGGATAAAACACCTTGATATTTGATATAAGCAAGACTTATACCATAAACATACAGAGGTATCAAATTGGTGCAAGCTGTATGGCATGTACATGGTGCTTATGCTGACATTGACCAATAGCGGAAACACAGTCTGCGCAATTTGACTCTTTATCTCTGATGATATTAAATCATTGTCCCACATATTACACACTATAAAGTCCTCAAATGGCTTAACTTCTTTAACTCAAAATATGGCAAGGGTACTAGATCACAAGATTGCCCAAATACTGGATATGGTCCTTAGACATGATAAATAGTAATATATTCATATAGCAAATCATTAGTTATTGCGACCACATGGCCTCAAACTAGGTTCTTCAACTTTATCGGCATGTGCATGTCCACTCTAGACAATGTGAAAGCTGAAGAAAGCAGTAAAAACAAAATAAACATATGCTTCCAGATCTGCATATAATTATATGATTACAGTATCCATGCAGTGAAAATCGAACAAGGCAAGAGAGAATATATGACAAATATAGTAACGCAGATGACACAAATTCAACAACAAAGTGACAACTGTGAATGAGGATTAAATACAAAAAAGAGCTTTCTGTAGTTCGTTGAGAAACCTTTAATGAAACATACGTCGGTAATCCCAAGCTAAAACCTCAGATATATATCAAGTCCTAAAAAAATAAGGTACTAGTGGAAGATGCCATGCTGTACCTACATATCTACAACGAGATGCTAGATTACATCATTTAACATACGAACCTTAAATGCAACAGACTTGGCTAAAGTCAAGCTTCCAGTAGTACTAGCAACCTCGTCCAAATAAGATATGCTTTCTGATTCACAAAGATGTAACATCTGCAGAAGAAGAGTTACGAATAATTCAATTAATGGCATTCATTCATAGAAATATTTTGATGTAAAATGTAGAGAATCCTCAAAGATGATTAGTAGGGGTGGAAAAATCGACCCGACAACCCAAGACAGATTCGACCCAAGAAATACAAATTCAGGCCAGGGATTTAGGGTTTAAGGTTAATCCAAAACTGACTCTAAAAAAATGGGTCACTTTCAGGCTAACCCAAATAATTATACATATAGATATATAGGGTCAGGTGGGTCTAATTTGATCCTGACACAATGATAAGTTTTGTTACAGAAGAAAAAATGAAAAAGTGAACCTTTTAAATTTGTATTGTACTCTACTAACGCTAATCAGAAACTATGCAATATTAATTTTTTCACTCTTTTCAATTTTTCCCATTTATTACAATCCGGGTCATTTTACCTATAGGTTGTCAGGAATTACTAGTTCCTGAACTGTTTTTGGTGTTTTCTGGTTTATAAAGCAGAAGATAAGAGAGAAATAGAAATATGGAGAGAGATCAGAGTGAGAATAGAGAGAATTGAGAAGAGAGAGAGCTTAGAGAGGAAGAAAACTAGAGTGAGAGACAGTTAGAGAGAGAAATACAGTTAGAGAGAGAGAGAGTGGTGGAACAAGTTCCATTTTCATAATATTCAACCATCATTGCATAATCTGAAATTACAACTAGTGTTGCTATTTATACTACTCTCATACTAACTCTGATATTACTTGACTACCCTTAATACTAAATAGCATACTACTTATAGTACTATACTACTTCTGCCTTCCTGACATAGGTATATCAAGTTGTGTTCAGGTTATATTTTCTGATCCATTTAAATAGAGAGTTGGGTTTGGATCCTCTTGAATTTGCGACCTGACACTGTTGACCGGAATCTGACCAGATACCCTGAATTGCCATCCATAACTCTTGGGAAAAAAAGTATACGTCTTGGCGGTAAATTACAAATCAATTTGACTTACAAGTGAGAGAACTTTGGACTTCATTCTAGATAAAGCCCCTCCAACAAAATGTCCATCAGGAAATGCTGTTATGTCCAAGTCCAAAACGGATTGAACCAACAAAAGAATGCCAGCTTCTCCACATAATACCTGAAATAGGTAGTAGGCATGTAGATAGCTAAGTACTTATGGAGGAACTCCGGTTTAAAATTATTCAAATACCTGGAAATTGAAAGCATAGATGTGAAGGAGATGTATCATCCATATTAATTCAAAGGTAGGACAAAACTTTGCTAATTAGTTCATAGAAAGGAACGCGCACCAAAAGGATGTATTTCAATATTCATGTAAATGCAACTACCAAAACTCAAATAATTAACAAAAAAAAACTAATGAGACTCAGTTACTCACCATGACATATTCCAATATTCTCTTTTCTTCTTCAAGAGTGGTGACTTTATTTTTATAAAAGTAAGTTTTCCACTTGCAAATGCATCTTGATCTAGGTTAAGCATACTACCCTTCTAGTGTATTCTCTAAATGTGTACACTAGAAGATCTAAATCAACCCAAGACCCAAGTACTAGAATTCATATAACTAAGCCCCAATAAACATAATCACAGACATTTTTAAATGTGGGGATCATAATGTAATTATAATCTGATCAAGCAAAAGCTTATATGTAAATTTCAATTAAATACCTTGTGCTTCACAAGGCGATCTCGGAAATTTTTTTGCTGACACAATGAATGCAAAAACGTCAGTGAAACCTCACACTGGACACAAAGATGCTTAATCGACTCCTCATGTACTGAACCCGAACAACTGGGACTTTTGCCAGACATCTTGACCTGAAGACCCTCAACATCTATACGAACTGCAGAAAAAGCCGCATCCATAAAGGTGTCCACCTGTGGCAGGAAAATTTTAGATTACAAGTTTCTGAACAGAATTGTAGACAAGCAAAAAGAAAATGATACCTTTGGATGACCAACTATAATATTAGCAACCTCCAACGATTGAGGGGAAACAAATTTATCAAAGAGAAGAAGACTGCTGCCTACAACTGTAGAATGCAACAGCAAAACAGGAGTTGAAGGTTGACATACCTAGACAGAAACACGCAAGTCGGACTTGTTAAGATTGAGATAAAAGTCAACAGATTTTCAAAGAGCTATAAGAATTAAGAACTCGAAAGGAAACCTTCGTATAACTATTCAGCGTGATAAGCACATAGAAGATCAGCTCAACCAATTGTTTTAACAAGGGGATGTCATCCATCAACATCTGCCAAAAATATCAAGATAAAGTTTCTTCCGATATGGTAAGATGTTTATAAAACCAGTACAACTGCTCCCTGTAATATATATATATATATATACACACACATTCATACATATATATATATGGAGAGAAAGAGAGAGAGAGAGAGACTTCATAAATTTACAATCATATGGAAGACAATGCTGATTAGTACCTATGTAAAATATAAGTTGCCAAGTTATCTAAGACATAAAACAAAACACATGTAAATTTAATTATTTCAATTAAAAAATTCTGGTACGGTAGCACAAAATGGAAAAAAAAATGAACGGTAAAGAAGTTGAAGCACAAAAGCTTTTTTGCCATATTAATCATAGACCCAAAAAAAAATCAAGTACACTACACTTTAGGGAAAAAGGGCTCCTAATGTTGTTTAAGATAAATCAGTACAGTCAGTACTGATGGGTATTGAAAGAACCATGACAATAAGGCTGAGAGATGAGTACACTACACTATTACAGTCTACACTCTAGGGAAAAAGGGCTCCTAATGCTGTTTAAGGTACAGCCAGTACTGATGGGTATTTGAAAGAGCCACGAAAATAAGGCCGAGAGATGATGAGTTACATAGGACGCAGTGCGATGTGAAACAGGGTGCGAAAACAGATACACGGAATGTATCAGGTGTATTTGATACGATGGAAAGTTCAGGTATGACGGAACGTTCGGGTACAAAGGAATGTATGGGTACAAAAGATGCATGACTACCATAGAAATAATATTATAGCATTTTTAAATCACATAATCCAACCTAATCATACATAGCATACTATAATATATATTTTTACACACTATAACTTGTTAACTAAAACTTTAAATAAAATCAATTTTACATAGCACTAGAGTCTAGACCACCCGTCACTAGTAGTAAAGACATACTCCCTCCGTCCCTATTTAGATGTCCATTCCAGAAAAGTTACACATATTAAGAAAAAGTTAGTTAAAATAAAATTTTCCTATGCATACCCCTAATTAATGTCTTGGAAAATGACAATTTAACTAAGTTTTGAATAAGTCAAATCTTGAAAATAATAAATATAGGGATAGTTTTGGAAGATTATCACTATATTTGCTTTGAAACAATATTGATTATTCAATTCATAATACTGCTGTGTTTCACAGTAATCAAGGCACCTTCTTTCCTCTTCTCATTCCTGTATTCTGAAACATCTGTATCTGTCTATCATCCTCTTTACACCTGCTTCTTCATTCTTCTTCTAAAAACTGCTAGGCCCCTGGATTTACTATGGGTCGCTGGAATCTACAAACTGGAGCGTGAACCCTGACGATTTGGGTCGAAAACAAACGATCTGGTTCGAGATTCTTTACCACGTTCTGCATTCCTTGTAACATTGGTCAGGATATGGAAAGCTACTTGCCAGTAGAAGGGAGGATAATTTTAGGACAAATGGCATCATGGTTCAACCGAATAACAACACTACAGCAGGATATTGGTGATAAAATGCCAGGAACTTATTGGTACGCAACTAAATGTAGTGCAGGGTGTTGGCCATATCTGACAGCTGGAAAGAGTCTGATGACTCTGATCTATAGCCCTAGAGACATTAGCATTACATTTATCGCCTGATAATGGTGAAGCCTGACAATGCTTAGGTGAGGATTTTTACAAAGAAAAATCTTACCTATCCACAAAAGACACTGTGAAGGTAGGATTCTTATGTGCTAGCAGATGCTAAATACCGCCATTTAAGTATAAACAAGAGAAGCCAGAAGGATCCATATACAACCTTAGTGTTTGTCAATCCAAAATAGCACTCTTAAGTCTTAACAATACAAAGGAAACTAATGATATATATATGAAGATTTATTGATGTGACTGTAAAATGAAAATTTCTACATAATTAGAAGAGATGTCCAAAAGAATGAAACATCATTATACATGACTCATAGGGATGGCAACGGATCGGGTTCGGGCGGGTTTTGTGAATTCCAAATCCAAATCCAAATATTTTCGGGTTTTAAAATTAAATCCAAATCCAAAAATCAATATCCAAATCCATCGGGTTCGGATCGGATCGGGTTTTTTCGGATATCCAAAAGTTGAAAAATAATTTAATTAATTTAACTATCAATAGCAGTGTTGTTTAAGGCGCAAATTATAAAAAAGCGCAAGACCTAAGTTTGAAGCGCGAGGCGCCATTAATCGCGCGCCTTTTGACCAAAACAAATAATCACAAATTTAACAAAAAACTAGTACTTAACATAATCTTAACATTCAAACATACTAAAAAACATAAATAACATGATAATAGTGTCAATAATTAAGGCTTAATCGATAAGGTTCTCTAGTTCAAAAGCTTCGGTGTCATTAAACTCGATTTCTGCCCCCTCAAATTCTCGCTCTTCCTCTTCATCATCTTCATCTATTAGAGTTGAAGAAGATGCTCTGTGAGTTGTATTAGAGGTGGATCTGCTTCTTGTCAAGCGTCTCGTGCGATAAAGTGGCTCTTCTGCTCCAGAAGCAATACACACATCATCCCAATTAAGGTCTTCACCAACATGGACATAGTTATTATCCATAGGTCCTCTACTGTGTCGTTTTTGATTGCTTGCAAAACTTGAATTGAATTGACTGAATTGTGAATTGTGTACTCACTGCATCTTCAGATTCTTGATCCTCGATGTTTACATACTCCATATTTTTCGTACTCTTCAATTCCTTTTTCTTTCCCATAAACTCTTTGATTTCATCTCTAACAGGGGTCGGTACCTTATCACAAGGTATTGCATCTCGACTATATCCACCAGCATGGTGCTTCTTGAATCGACAAATTTCACCTTCATAAATATTCTTGCAGAATGAACATAGAACTTTGTTTTTATCATTCTCTACTGAAGTTCCATACTTCCATCCGATATCAGGAGTGCGAGTCATTATCAGAGAAGTTTACAAAGAGAGATTAAGAGAGACAGAGAAGAAAATTGAGAAGAGACAGAGACAGAGATGAAGAGAGATTAAGAGAGACAGAGAAGAAAATTGAGAAGAGAAATCTGCAAATATACGTATATATCTGTGTGTATATACTGAGAAAGACGTTTAGATGGAGGCTGTGATGTTTAGTTGAGACTGAGTCTTATGAAACACTTTAGGGTTTTCTCCTTTTACCCCTTTTTTAAGGGTATTATCGTCTTTTTTGTTATCAGCGCCTTTTTACATTTAGTAGCGCCTTTAGCACCTTTTGGACGATTTCAGAATCGCGCTAAATCGCTTAATTTCGAATCGCACACCTTGCGCGATTACGCGAAGGCGCGAAGCACCATTAATCGCGCAATTAATCGCGCCTTTAACAACACTGATCAATTGCGCACATAGAAAATTTGTTCAATATTCATTATATTTAAACAATAATTTATATGTATTCTTTCACCGATTAATACCTTAACATAAAATATATTAAAAATTTAACCAAAAATGTGTTTATCACTTTATTAATCTTTTTTGTTTAAATCGAATCACAATCGTTACATATTTTGAATATTTCAATAATATATATTAACAAATAGATAAATACTAAAATAATTTTATCTTGAATAAATCTTAAAAGAAATATTGAAGAAAATATAATAAGATTCTTTCTAAAAATATAGTAAGTTAATTATATATGTAATCACTATATATATATATATAGGGTCATGCTCAAATAGAAAATAGCTTAAATGAGAAATAGAAAACCTTATCATTATACCTGTCGCACCCACACACAAATTATATACACCCACACACAAATTATATACACCCTCACACACACAATCTCATCTATTCTCCTCCGTTTTTAATTTGATTTTTCCCGTCAATTGGCAAAGTTTTTTTCAAATCTAACTTTCAAATCTAACTTCACCACATTTTTTTTCATCTCCCAACGATCAGTTTTCATACCATATGTGCTATATTTCGGCAAATATAATTTATAATTAAAATAAATTCGTCACTTATCAGATTCAAACTTCAATCACTAAATTATATTACAGAAACCACTAATTTGTATTATAGAAATCACTAATTTGTATTACAGAAATCACTAAATTATATATCCTGGGTTCACAAAAAATAATGGAAATCGTCGAAAAAATAAAAGTCAACGGAATATATCACATATGGTATGCAAACTGATTGTTGGGAGATGGAGAAAAATGTGATGAAGTTAGATTTGAAAAAAACTTCACTAATTAACGGGAAAAATCAAATTAAAAACGGAGGGATTATGTGGGATTGGGTGTATGAGGGTGTATTTGATTTGTGTGTGGATGCTCCCCTTGCCATTAGATTAGATTGAATATGTGGTGTAGATCTTATTTTCTATTTTCTATTCTAAGTTATTTTCTATTTGAGCAGGACCCTATATATATATATATTAATCGAATTTTTTTCGGGTTCGGATCGGATTTCGGATATCGGACCGGGTTTTGGATCGGTATGCCTCAAATCCAAATCCAAAAATTTTCGAGTTTAAAAATTAAATCCAAATCCAAAAAATCAGATTCGGTAAATCCAAAATTTCGGGTTTCGGATAGGATATCGGTCGGATCGGATTTTTTTGCCATCCCTAATGACTCGATAATACGAAATCCAATTTGGGTGAAATACGAAAGCCAATTTGGGTGAAAATATCTTACGATCTGGATTCTAGAGTTCCACTTAGCCAATGCTTATAAATAATTTTAGTTATATTCTCTGTCTGATGATGAAGCTGATTAATTTACACAATTGTTACTATGAAAAATTGTTACTATGAAAAGATCACTATCAACTTTCTAGGTACTAAATTCTTAAAACCTACGTACAGCTAATAATACCAACAATTAAGCCTCTATCCTAACTGCTAGAAGTACACACACACACATGTATATGGTTGAATTTGTGCTCACCTGCTCAAGCTTAATGTGCCGAGGGGTTGTGTCGTACAAGTTACGTAAAAGGCGAATTCCAAACAACGCATATCTTACAAGGTCTTCATCCAGGTCCGACTGCACAAGCTTAGCCATGAGGTGTATAGGAAGTTTGGCAAAGTCCTCAATATCAATCTAAAAGTAAAACAAGATTTATGAAAGAATGTTAGTCTTGGACAAAATTAATAATTTACGGTGATAATTTTTTTTCAAAAACCTGCAACATAAATAAATATATAATGATATACCAGATGCTATTAATATTTTGAATCAAAAAATTATGCAGATTGTGGAAAAAGTATAATTTCCTCTAATACTGACCTGTACAGACGGACCATATTCAGTGTTGAGCTTAAGTGTATTATTATTCGAGTCCTTGAACAGCTTTCCAAGACCTTGACAACCGTGCCCGTGCAAAGTCTTAACTGCCGAGACAAAGTCAATGACCTAACATGAATCATAGAAGTATATATTTAGCAAATATATATGATTATGTTAAACAGAACAATGAGACAGTTATAATTCAACTCACACATAATAGATATCGAATTTAAACCATGCTAAAGAGCAAAGAGGTTTACATTTAACAACTTTTAGGGAAATTAGCTAAAATTTTGTCTTACACAAGTTCATAACACAAAAACCAATACAAAAATAAAAAACCAAACAAAGGGAATTTCCAAATTAAACAAAATGAAGTGTCAAAGATCTTATCAGGTACTGCAATTTTACCAAAAATAAAGGTGGAGCAGAGAACAATTCTCCTTGAATTTGCCAATGGAATCCATAAACCCTCCCCAATAATGGCCACATAGTCTTCTTAATTTATATCCATTCCAAAATAATAACTCGTCACCATAATTTATGTTTGTGTAAAATGGCAAAGGGGCTTACGGGGTTTTACACATCCCAACCTCAACCCATTTCTTACCCACATGGAGAAGTATAAATCCAATGCCATTTGTTTGCTTTCAGTAGGAAGCCATACATATCATTCCATTATAATTATGGGTACATGCATAAATTATCAGGGCCACTTAGAGTAGAGGGTGTGCCATGGTATACCCTGAAAAAAAATTCCCCAGTTTTTTCTTACATGTGTTTTCTGAAAATTCGAATTCAAGTAATAAATTGACATTAATCATTTTTATCTAACATGAGACAATTTCATACCAATAATTTTTTAATTCACATTGCATTTATATGCTACTCTTATCACACATCTTGTTTAAGTTTTGTTAGTCTATCGGTATGAATTGTTTTTCTAATTAACCACCATTATCTCATTATTTGTCACTCTCTTTATTCTTAATTTACCACCATCTTTATATAATTTATTCTCCAATCACTTACAAGTTTTACAAATTCATCATTTTACAATTCTCTATTACAACATGTAGTCAATTTTTTACTTTCTTTTTATTAAAAACACATGTTTACTAATTACCTCCAAATCAAACAACAAAATCAAAAAATAAAAATCATTAATTTACCAACCATGAATTAGGCTCCACACACACACACACACATTTGGGTAAAAGGGTGTATACCTTAGGGTTTACTTGGCGAGACCCATCATTACCAGACCTCATTTTCCTGGACCCAGAACAACAAAAACCAAACATGATAGATACAAACATGAAACATATATATGTGTATGTATACATGTGCACAAATAAAAGCATGTAAATATAAACAAGATGTGCAATAAAATAAAAAGATTAAAAACAGCAAGATTCAAAGAAACAAAAAAAGTTACCTTAAAGAGAGTGATTAATTAATGATGGGATCAAACAATTGAAGCGAATTGAGGATGTAATAAACCTAAGATTGAAGTTGTATGTATAGATGTAAGTAGATGCAATGCAAACAAGTGAAGCAGTGCCTCTAGAGTGGGGAGAGTATTATTAGGTCCTCGTTTTTATAAACCCTAGTACCGTGCGCCGCGGTTGCTATTCTACACCTACTGTCACTTATCCTCTACTTGCTTTTATTTATTTATCTTTTTTATTCTCATTATTTTTTTTTATTTAATATTATATAAAATTATTTGATATATCTTTATATTATTAAATGAACTATAAATAGAATATATTATCACAATTTTTTATTTTTTAATATTTAAATTTAATTTTATTAATTACAATATAAGTTGTATATATTACTATTGTTTTTATATATATTAAATTTATACCACGTCGTTTGCAAGGTTATTTTTATATATATGTATTTATTCATTTAATATTAATATATTATTTTAAAAAAAATTATTTATTATTCATAATATTTTTATATAATTTATATGTGATTCTCAAGTATCAAATACATTATTTTTTATTAAAGATTATATATTAGATTTTAGATTTTTAATTCATATTATTTTTTCTTATTAGTATTCTTAAAATTAATGAATTAAATTATTAAATAATCAATCGTTAAATTAGATTTTAATATATTATTTATAATATTGGATTTTTAAAATCATATTACTGTATATTATTTATAACATTGGATTTTAATATATTATTTATAGGATTAGATTTTTAAATTATTAAATAATCAGTCATGTTTTAGTAAATCCATTATTTTGGGAAATTCTACGTACACCAAATTTATCTCAAATTTTTTTCCCACATGACATGACATTTGTTACAAATACCCTCCACATCATTTGTTTTATAATTATTTTTAAGAAAAATTATATCAATAAAAAAATAACTGACGTATATTGTATATTTCTCCTGATTTATATAGAACTCAGATGGTGTATACATCATCTTCTTTCCAATCCTACTTATTAATCTAGTTGTGGTTTTTGACTTTAATGTTTTTGTCTCGAAATTTATATTCAATATACAATTATAATATACCTTTTATCAAACTACAAATATAGAAGAGCAACATCTCAATAATAAGTCATGCAGATAATCAGTTAAGACGACTGAAATTGAAGATAGACAGCGCAAATTCAAATAAGGTGGAAGAGCCAAAAGTTGGAATGCATTTTGATACATACAAAGAACTTGTTCAATATTGCGAAAGTTAAGTGAGGCAGGAAGGATTTACTGTTTTTCAAATATCAACATCAACAAGTGACGACAGAGAAAAAAGGTACAGATCACTAACTTGTTCTAGAGAAGGTAAAAAAATTTCAAGGTTGTGGATTAATTTTAAAAGATGATACAGATATTTTTAAATGGTTATTTAAATCTTGGTTAACATGTATGTCTGACCATTCTCCGAGTACAATAATCATTAATCAAGATAAGGCTATGCAGAATGCAATTAAAGAAATATTTCATGCATGCTCGACATCGATGGTGTTTATGGCATATAATGAAAAAACTTCCTGAAAAAGTAAAGGTACATAAGAAGTATGATCCTATTAAGTTTTTCTTGAATCATGTAATTTATAATTCTCTTTGTCATCATAAATTTGAAGAGAGTTGGAATGAGATGATAAAAACTATGAATTACAGAATAATGATTGGTTGATTGATTTGTATGATGAAAGAGGTCAACGAGTGCCAATTTATGTGAGAGATTGTTTGTGGGCTGGAATGTCAACAACACGACGTAGTGAGAGTATGGACTCATTTTTTGATGGCTACGTAAACTCTAAGACTACGCTAAAACAGTTTTTAGAGTAATATGAGAATACACTTGTAAGTAAAGTGTCCAAAGAAAATCACGAAGATTTTAATTCTTATAATTCAATGCATCATTGCATAACTAATTATGAAATGGAGAAAGAACTTCAGTGTTTGTATACGAACACAAAGTTCAAAGAGTTTCAACAAGAACTCAAAGAAAACTTTACAGTGAAGTGTCTCAATTTGATAGTGATGGTTCAAAGTTCAGCGTTGTTGAAAATTGTAAGTTTGGAGAAAAGATAAAATATGTAACTTATCATGTTGAATTGGATGAAAAAAAAATTAGAAGTGACATGTAATTGCAAGTTATTTGAGTTTCAGGTTGTGTAGACATGCAGTTTCTGTTCATATTCCTAAAAATATTTATCATCTTCCTCCAAGGTATGTATTATGTCAATGAAGAAAAGATATCAAAAGATGTCATACTTGCGTCAACGTAAGTTACAATGTTATGCTTATTAAAGTTGAAGCAAAGCGATTTGAGAAAATGTGCAATTATTTTCATGAGGTAGCAGAAGATGAATCCAAATGCGAAAGTGTAATATGATGGATTAATAATATTAATTAAGGGATTTTTGCGTGTTAAAAATGATCAAGTCAGTCATGGCTCAACACCCTTTTCAACTGAGAATGATCTTGTTAATGATAAGAAAGTTAAAAATGATTCTACCCAGAATGCAAAGACTAATAGTCAATTGGGTGTAAGAGGGAAGGGCGTCCGCCGACTAAGAGAATTAAATCTGTAGTTGAAAAAGTTGTTAAAAAGAAGTAAAAGAGCAAGAAAATATAGAAGGGAGAAAAATTGTTAATATTCAAGTGGTTCAGATAAGTGTTTTGAATTGATATACTTAAGTTTTGTTTAATTTAATGCATTGTGTAAAATGTATAATTATTTTTATGATGTTTAGGTTGTTGATGAAAATCATTCTCAGTATCAAATTTCAAATCATAATTCTTTTTCTTGATCTTTGTTATTAAAATTTGTATATAGAATTTTTCATACGCAAATTAGCTATTTTATAAAGTTCATAACAAATTCGTTGTAAGTCAGAATTCGTTGATTCTGGATTTTCAGAAAGATCTTTTCGTTCTATACAACTTTCGTGTTTTAAGTTTTTCCAGAAAACATAGTTTAGAGGGTCAAAAAGGCTAAATTCAAATCTGATCAGAATTGAAGTAAGTTTCCGATTGATCTTTCTAGTGTTTTGAAAGTTATATGTTATGTGTGTATATTTGTTTATCGAAACATGGGCTGAGTGATTATATATTTGAAAGTAACATGGCCCTATTTGGCAATTAGCGGTTAGTGATAGCGGATTAAATTAGCTGTTTTGACTAGAAGATTGAATTAGATATTTTGACTAGCAGATTAAATTAGTTGTTTTGTATGAAACTGTTTGGTAATTAGCTGTTTGTGACACATTACAAACCTCTAATGCAAAAAACTCATAAAAGTGATTTTTTCAAAATTAGGCTTTTCACCTCAATAAGCTATTTAAATTCGATAACTACCAAACACTCGTGTTAGAGTATTTATATAGTCAAACCTCTATTTTGCATCAAACCTCTAATTTTGCCTCAAACCTGTAACTTCTAAACAGGGCCTATATGTTACAACACATGTATTTGTTGTATATGTGTGGTGTCTAGACGATAATTTTGTATCTCTGATTTATGCCATGTTTTGTGAAAGTAAGAAATAAGAACTTAGGACCGAGTCACCGGGTCGTAGTGACAGTTTTCTGAAAATTTAGTACCGTTATTACCGGGTTATAGTGGTCGTAGCATAGATTATGGGTTTTGAATTATTATTGTTTATGTGATTATCTGTATCGTATGTATCGAATAAGAATATGAAACTGTATCGAAAGTATTAATTTCGTGTATCGTTGTCGTATTTCGGTATATATATGTATATTTTACTTGACCATACTAATTGGATCGATTTATTTCTTCCTGAGCTGTATAGCTCATTACTTACAAATTTTAGGTTTCGTCTAAGATCGAGTTGGTTATCATTGGAGTTCGAGGACTTTAGAATTGGAGTAGATAAATTTTTAGACTTCCGTTAACTGCGTTTTTGTAATAGTAACTTTTGTAACATGATTTTGGATTAATAAATTAGATTTTATTAGATTTTATAATTTTAATAGCCCAAAAAGGGCGGGCTGCTACAGTTGGTATCCGAGCTCTTGGTTATTTTCCTGTAGACTGCCTTTAGGCTTGACCAGTGGATAGTTAGGGTGATTCGTGACTTTTCGGATAGACGTGCGAGATCTTCTTGGAGTAAAGGATTATGAGAATTTGGGGATCAAATTCTTTTTAAGGAGGGTAGTATGTAATATCCCGTATTTTTTAGATTAATAAAATAGATTAATAATAATAATAAAGGATTAAAATTAGATTAGAATAATGAGCTTTTAAAATACGGGTCAGATTTGATTAATGAGTCATAATAGGTTTTGATGTAGGGTTTTAAAACTCTATATATTGATTGAGACCTCCTCATTATTTCATATTTTTTTCGAGTCACCGAGACTAAACAGTTTTAAATCTCTCTCTCTCTCCAAATCTTTATTCTTTTTCTTGATATTTGTTATTAAAATTCGTATATATGATTTTCCATATACAAATCAGCTATCTTGTAAAATTCGTAACAAATTCATCGTAAATCAGAATTCCTTGATTCTAGACTTTTCGGAAAGATCTTTTCGTTCTCTACGACTTTTGTGTTTTAAGTTTTCCAGAAAACATCATTTAGAGAGTCAAAAAGGTTAAAATACAGATCTGGGCAGATTCAGAATTAAGGATGCGATGTTTTTCTACGACTTTTGTGTTTCTCTACAACTTTTGTGTTTTGAGATGCGATGTTTTTGTTTGGATGCAAGGGAATGAATATGTGTTTAAGGATGGTGAGATTCTTGAATTTCGGAGGTGTTATATGCGGTATATTTTTTTAGTGTTGACTTAGAGGTAAATACCTTTTGACTTACTTTTATTTTCGAAAAAGATTTTGATACTGTGATTTCGAATTTCGTATAAGATATAAGAATATTGTTTTCGAACTGTATAAGATATAAGATCTAAGATATGAGAATATTTGAAACTCAGTCTCTACGTTTCGAACCCGTTCGTAATTTATGTTATAGTTTCGGAACTAGTCTTAAATACCCTTATTAGGTGCACAAGTGTGCACTCTTAGATACCTAATAAGGGCGCGTGGTTATTGAATTTTAGATCTCTCCACTGGGTCACTAACAAAGTGTGACCATAGAGCAAGACTGTGTAATTTTATAAGATTATCATATTATTTTTAATAAAGGATTTTTGAAATTATAAAACCGTGGGTTAAATTATTTTTCTCAAATTGTTTTCAAGACTTATATTTTTTTTGATTGAAAATTGTTTTATTAAGATATCCACTGATTTTTGAGAATATTTGTAAGTGGATTGTTACTTGCTGGGCTGTGTAACTCATTACTTATAATTTTCAGGTTTAATATAAGAGGAAGTTGAAGTGTATTGGATTTCGAAGATCTTAGATTTAGAGTAGATTGGTTGTTGATTTGTCATTGTTAGCTGCGCATTTGTAATAGTTACCTTTGTAACAGAGTTTTAGATTAATAAATTATATTATATTTTAGATTTTGTAATATTAACCGTCCGAAAACAAGAGATGTGTGAGTAAAAGTGTTGGTATACATAATGCACTATACTCGAAATTAAATTAAGCTCAAAGTGGTCCTGGATAAAAAAAAAAAAAAAAAAGTAAGCTCGAATGACAAGAGATTATCCTCTCGTTACAGGTTGGTTCGACTGTTGTTCAACTATAAATTTATTAAAATAAATATTCATTTATGAAGAAAATAATACTATAATAAAAATTAAAAGAACAAATAAGTAAAAAACAGTCCAGTTCAGCAACTTCAATGCAACTCACATATATAACTAATATCCTCTTGTAATAAAAACGACACATACATAGATTCAAATCAAATCACACACATAAACACACACTGTGTGTGTGACTGTGTGAGAGAGAGATATATAGAGAGAAATGACAGGAATGGTGATGAAAAGGAAGCTAAATGTTTGTGGCGGTGGGAAAGAATTAAGAACAACAAATGGTGTTGAAGAAGACCAAGAAAACCAAGAAGTGTCAGTTGTGCATTACTTGTTTCAGCTATAAGAAAATCAATGGTGTCTTGTAGATTTGAAGATGGAGATAAAAAAGATCAAGGGCTCAGCTCTTCTTCAGCTTTTCATGATATAGAGATTGGATGGCCCACAAATGTGCAGCATCTGACCCATGTCACATTTGATAGATTTCATGGCTTTTTAGGTCTTCCTGCTTGTTAAGTTACCAGTTCTCCTAAAATCTCAAGGTGTTAGGAAGCGGGTTTAGCAGGATCATATTATATTCTAACATTCTCCCTCACTCGAAAGCCCATTTATGGGTCGAGAGTGGATCACGGACGCCCATTTTTGGGGCAATAATAAGCCTTTCGTGTCCATATTAATTATGAGAATATTGGGGGTAGCAGGGAGTCGAACCTTAGACCCCTACGAACTGGAGCTCTGATACCATGTTAAGTTACCAGTTCTTCTTAAAACCTCAAGGTGTTAGGAGACTGATTTACCAGGATCTTATATTGTATTCTAACACTGCTGAGTTTGAAGTTGAAGTTCCTAGTAAAGTTCCCAGTGCCAGGTACATTTTATTTTCTTGATTTTTTTTTTGTTTGTGTTTATTTTGATTTTCTTTTTCAATTTGCATAAATATATGTTATCAGAGTTGCATTGATTTTTTTGTCTCATGTTCAAGAAAATTGCTCATTTTTTTCTTTAAAGTGTAGATCTGACAGATTGATGTAGTATAACTTTGATATATATATTTATTTCTTGATTTTACACAAATGTACATACAGTCACACAATTATTCGTAATCTAGTGGATACCCCTTTTCAAATTTAGGATTCAATCCGCAATGCGTGAGTATTGTAATTTATGCAATTGACATTTAACAAAGTAAACATGTACTACAGTAATGCCTTCTGTAGAACAAAGTATCTAATTTCTTGCTGGAATTCGGGTTATGATTGATTAGGAAATTTTTGATCGAGAAAAGGGTGAGGTTATAACAAAAAATTGAAATGATGTTAAGTTCTAATGAATAATGATTAGGTCACCTCGGCTATGAGAAAATGACTATTTTACTACTTGCGCAGACATGGGGGAATCTACAATTCTGATTAAGCCTGTGTCTGTGAGTATAAAACACTACACTTCAAAATGGATGTTTCTTGAAGCTCTATTGTTGTAATCGATCTTATTCACTTCAGCACAACTAAGCAAAAAGATTATGGAGAGGAGAAGATTTTAATATAGTTGAGCTGTTTGTATCAATATGGTCAGCACGTGTTAAAGCCTACTCACGAGTTATGTAGGTCTAACAAAGTGTGCTTGCATCTCCAACAATTGTATATGTGCATATGTTTTCTGCATTTAGATTGTATATATGCATAAACAACAAGAGTATATAGAGGGCTTATCATCCAAATGACAATAATGGTCATTTGAAGACATTTTCTAGCTTATGCCCAATACTATGTAAAAGGGTTGTTTGAGGTTCCTACAAATCATGACTCTAGTCTAAGTTTTCTATTTACCTTAAGCATCCTGTCCTGTAGATATGCTCATGTATTAAAGATTTGTTATTGTCTTTTGTAGAAAAGGCCTGAAGATTTAACTTGGATCAATATCAGTTCTACCCTGATAAAAAAACTGTGGCGTGCTTATTTCTAGGTTTTTTTTGTGTAGTGTTAGCGTGTTTGGAGTTTCAGCAGAATCAATGCAACGCTCTTATGATTCAAGAGGCAATAGTGTGCCAACAATTCTCTTGCTAATGCAGGAGAGGTTATACACACAGAAAGGCTTAAAGGTAAGATTTTTTGAATTAAAATGACCATATTCTTGGCTTGCAACATTTTGCAAGACTTTCTCCAAGTGGTTTCTCTTGAATGAATTTTAGGCAGAAGGAATTTTCCGCATAAACCCCGAAAACAGCAAAGAGGAATATTTCCGGGACCAGCTGAACAAAGGAATTGTTCCTAAAGACATTGATGTTCACTGCTTGGCAGGTCTAATTAAGGCCTGGTTCCGTGAACTTCCTTCTGGAGTGCTAGATGGACTTTTCCCAGAAGAGGTGTTACAGTGCAATACTGAAGATGAATCTGTTGAGCTTATGAAACAGCTAAAACCGACCGAGACAGCATTACTCAACTGGGCAATTGATCTTATGGCTGATGTTGTCGAGCATGAGGATTCCAACAAAATGAATGCTAGGAATATAGCCATGGTTTTTACCCCAAATATGACACAGGTATATTCCCTAACTTAAATATGGGTTCTGAAAGTTCTTTAGTTGATAAAACAAACATGGGTTCTGAAATGTAAAAATGTTCACAAGTTCTTTAGTCAATAAATTTTATATTGAAATTCTTACCTATTTACTTCTTGGTTCAGATGTCTGATCCATTGACAGCTCTGATGCATGCTGTTCAAGTCATGAACTTGCTTAAGACCCTGATAATTAAAACATTACGAGAGAGGGAAGAAACTACAATCGAGGGATATTCCCCCATGTCAAATTGTTCTTCTGCTAGGCATACTGACGAGGAGGTTGATAGTCAGCGTGAGATGAACACCAGCTGCGAGCTGATAGGATCGCAATCAGAAGGTAATGCAGAATCGCATTATAATGGCAACAGTGAAAGCGAAAGTGAAGTTGGGTCATTTTGTGAGATAGAAGAAAACTTCCTGAAGCAATTGGATAAGAATGAACACACTACCAGTTTCTGGGAATTTAAGGGATGCGAATAGCAGGTCCTAAAATCAGATCTACCCTCAATGCAGCATCAGGCATTCCAGTATCCGGTAGAAGGATTGTTACAAGTTCTGGCCTGATCACTAGCAATGGTGAAGACTTGGGGCTGAGTTCAATAGAGAAGGAACTCAAAATTGAAGCAGATAATTTATTATTACTATTTACTAAATGAAATCACCAGTGAAATGGACATGGTGGTATAAGTCAGCGGATTCAGGACATCCCCATGCCTGTTTGTGTCTTAAGCGGATGCCTAAAACTGTGAACACCATACTTTATTGTTCTGTAAATTGTTCTTTAATGTCATCTGATAGTCAAATCAGTAATTAGTCTGCAGTTCTTAAATGTGCCTTCTCTTCAACCAGAGAGCGAAGTTTTCTTGTAGGCTATGTAGTTGCAGTTGCAACTAGCAGAAAATTCATGATAGTCATGTTCAAAACACATTAAAAAGTGAAACCAAAACACACAAATGTCGAAATTTTATGTGGAACACTATCGGTGATCTTTTAAATTTGAAATGCTCATGTGCCCTGTAACTAAAAAAAGACAATAAACCAAACTGACTGTGACCTGCATGGTGTGGTCTGGTATTGAAGTCGAAATTTATGGCTGAATGTTTTCATATTACATTTTACAATGGCAGGAAATCAACATTTGTAAAAAAGAAATGGTTGGGAAATATGCTTAAAATTGCTTAAATTTGGGCTTTTGAGGAAGATTTACTGTACAAGGGGTGAACACGGGTCGGGTCGGGTTGGGCGGGTTTTAACCAAAAAATGACTCAACCCAATTAGTTCGGGTTATTAAAAACTAAACCCATTAATAAAAAAAAAATTATATAACCCAACCCTACCCAACCTAATTAATTCGGGTTGGGTTGGGTTGGGTTGGGTTAAACCCTCTTCTTCAAGCAACAAAACTGTAAACAAGTCTGAACATAACTTTGATATAGTCTGCTTTTGCCAAATGCCAATTTTTCATAACAAATAAATAGTCCAAATGTCTTGACATAAAATATAAATAGTCACCAAATAGTGAAATACAATCCAAATAGTCAAATGGGCCTAATGGGCTATGCCTATATGTGTAAACGGGTTGGTCGGGTTGGATTAGGGTCAAAATATGTTAAATCCTAACCCAACCCAATTTATACGAGTTTTTGAAAATTTAAACCGTTCAACCCTCGATTTTGGACGGTTCGATTTGTTCGGCCGAAACAAGGGTTGGGTTGGGTTGGGTTGGGTTGGGTTGAACGGGTTGGCCGGATTATGTTCACCCCTCTGTACAACCAAATACAAACAAAAATATTATAGAACAAAAACTTGATTTTATATTTAAGATTTTTATTGCTATATACCAAAGGAGAGAAATGCGGTCTAAATTACGTTCTAACCACAAAATTTAGTCTTAAACATATTCTAATGTTAGAATCTGAAATTTTATTTTAACACCAAAAATTAAATCTTGGTGTCTCAAAATAACCAAATAATAATAGCTATTTTAACATCAGATCACACACTACGCAACTCCCCAACTAGTCCTCGTACTTTGTATTTTAGATAAAGCATGGTATCTATACTATATTATATTAGCTCTAAGATTAAAATTTTTGATCCAAAGTAAATCATAAAAAAGATCATGACCGTCCAATTTTAAGTGAATCATAGAAGGATCTTAACCATTCAATTTTAATAAAATCTAATTTTAGAAAGATTATATATCATACATATAACTCTAACAACGATAGTCCCCCTTTCATACAACTCCGGATAATATTATATTATATTTAAATTATATTCTATATTTTTTATTTTAGGAATCCTACTTATCTTATAATTTTTATTTATTCTAAATTATCTGATTAATCCATCGTGTTTCAATTAAACAACTCTTTTGTAACAACTTTGTTATCCATCTGAGATCATATAACCAAAAGATTTATATTAAGTAAAATTTTATTTGAGATATGTCCAAATTATAATAGAATACGATGTATCATATTTAACTTTTATAAATCTAAATAATATATGTTAGGAATTTAGAGACCCAGAAGTTACAGAGGGGGGTTGAATGTATACTTCAAAATTTTCTTGTTTAGAAAATGAACTTGTTCGAAGCTTGAAGAACTGATGGAATTACGATAGTGTTTGTCAAGACATATAACAATAAATAATATAGACACAGATATAACTTTCAATCTAATTTGTATTAGAATGAACTTTGCTACAATTTGAAATTCAGTTTGAATTTCAGCTTCTTGTTCTGGGATTCTTACAATTGTAAAAATACTCAAGACACTATCAAATGTGACTGTGCATAAAGTATATAGACAACATGTCATGTGCACATGCTCACATGAGACAGTTTAGCTAAAACTAGAAATAAACAGAGACTGCTTTACATTTGACTAATGACTATTTCTAGCTAACACTGCTGTGACAGTCTGCTCCATCCTGCCTTATCTCTTCTGTCACTTTTCTTGACTTATCTTCCCAGCTGCATTGTAGACTTGTCTCTATCTGTGCAGGTTTAACTTATCCTGCATAAACAGAGCTGCAACATCATCTGTCTTGTTCTGCAATTCTTCCTTGAAACTAGCTTCTTTTACAGTCGAGTACTATTCTTGAAATTGATTCGACAAGTCAAGGAGATTGACTTCTCGAACAGCTGTGACTTCTCGATTGGTCCTGAATACTTAATTTCTCGAATGACTAGACTTCTCGATCGCATACTCAGCTTGATAACTTCTCGATCAAACTAAACTTCTCGAATACATGCTTGATATTGACTTCTCGAATGACTCAGCCTTATTACTTCTCGAATGCTCCATTTGCTAGCTTCTCGAATTGTTTATTTTCACTTCTCGAATGACTCATAATTAACACTTCTCGATTGGCTTCAATACTTGACTTGTCGAATGACTGACTTCTCGATCGAGTACTGAGCAGATAAAAGTTTTGAGACTTCTCGAAATGTTTCCATAGTTCTGACTTCTCGAATAGATGACTTCTCGACCAAGTAATTTGCCTTAGTAGAATTCTCAGATAACTTCTCTTATTTCTTCACAGTCTTCTTTGTCTGGTTGCATGATTCAACTTGAATATTCTAACAGACTTTATTTCTGACTTTATTTACAATTTGAAGGTAAACAGAGAAAACTTCTATCTACAAATTACACATGAATAACTAAGTCACTAGTCTATTACAGAAGTACAAACTGAGTTACAGCAAGACATATAATTAAATAGGCTAGGCTTGATTTAAGTCCAACAATATATATATTTATTAAAAATTTATTTATTATATATAATTTTTAACTATTATCAAAATAAATCTTTTAATTAATATATTATCACTCACATCGTTAACAAATTTATATAAAATATGACAATATAGCAGATATATTAACTTAAATTTTTAATGTTATAAAATTTTATAATAAATATCAATAAAATATAATATAAAAATAAATTTACCAAAATATTAGTGATTATTGGTAATGGTCGAAGAGATCAATTGGATAATAGATGAGCAAATGTTGTCAATTCTTACACGATTGTATATATTTAAAATTACAATTTGTCCGATTCCTATCTCCTCCTAACACTTGATGCCGTAATTATACAGACATCTTTTATTGATAAATTATTACTATAAACAAGACCAACGTAAATGATACAGATAATCAAGTAACCTATATTAACATGCATTTCCTTTTCACTCTATATTAATAAAATATAATTCTCCTTTTTGAATGCAAAATTTTCTATTCTATTTTTTTATATATAATTTGTACCATTAAAACCGAACATTAAATAATAATGCGTAATATATATGTTTGAGTATATAAGTACTATTAAATACACCAATAAATCATGATTTTTTGGGGTCAAAGAACAGATACGATCCGATTCTATGAGCTATGTGCTCGGCTTAGTGAGTATGTTATGAATTTAAATGGGAAATTTGTAACACTCCATCATGATCTTTTTTGGGGCTTGTGGATAAGTAAGAACATGTTCAGGATATATAATTAAAAAAAATTTTGGGGATCGTTTATCAGGTATTTTAAAGTATTTTAATTATATAATTAAAATTATTTTTTTAAAAAATTTATTTTTGTGAATAAATATATTAATTTGATATTTTTATTCACATAATTTTTTTTTAAAAATAATATTTTTAACTATATGATCAAATCACTTTAAAGTGCGTATCAAAAAATCAAACGATTTACATTTTGAAATGGAAGGAGTATATGATTCATTAAACCTTTGTCGTAACATTTTATAATTTTGAAAGAATTAAGTATTCAACTAGGTGAATACAATTGCAACTTTTATATTGAAAACATTAATATATCAATTAATAATTTTTTGAAATTTTACCAGAAGTTCAATTGTGCAAATCACTTGTCGAAACTTCAATTTTCTAAAATTTGAGATTTAAAATTTTACCGAAAGTCTGAAACCAGCTGCCAAAAGTAAAATTTAGTCTTTACAATTTCTTAGACTTATACCCTTACAAAGTAAATATATGTCTAAATAAATTCTAGGGTGACTCAGAGTCGAACCGGAACCTGACCACAAAGGGAAAAAATCTCACCCGCCAAGATATGTTATATCAGTGATATCAGTGAATCTGATAATAGATGAAATATACATGTTGCTTGTGCATGAAGGAAATGAAATTTAAGATGACTTGCCAAACTGCCAAACTCCATTGGTAAACCGAAAAAGAAAGTTGTTTCATAAGATTATCATCCGTGTTCGTGTTTTCATGAACTAATACAATGAAAATTGCTAGGCATGAGATTACTCAAGAATCTAGCTAATTATGTAAACAAGTGTCCCAAAACAACTTATCATTCTCCTCTTTAGGCTCCATTGAAGAACCATCAAATGTATTAGATTTACTAATCTTCTTCTTCTGCTGTCTTGAAGAACCATAACCTATATTTCCACAACCAGTACTCCAAACTTGATTAATAGAACCATCATCTTCATCGTCGTCATCATTACAATCTCTATAAATAGGATTATACCCGAAATCTTGTTCTTTTTTCTTCAACTTGTTGAGACATGTCGCGTAACATTCCTCATCTTTTTCCTTGGACTTCTTCTTAGACTGTTGGGCGCGTTCTTTGTCACGATCACCATAGTTTTTATTAGAAGTACTACTTGTATTGTCATATGAATCAGAGCAACATGATAAAGCATCATCAACCTCATAGTTTTTCACCTCTGCATGATCCATATTCAGATCAGAATTGACTTGATCAGAATCGCCAGAGGACTCATAGCGCAAGAAAGGAGATATGTCAACCACGTTATGCCCATCCATTCCCTCAACTTATAGAATAGATGGATAAGTTCCGCAATCTTATCTTATCCTCCCCAGACCCCGTCGACCGAACAATACACTTGCTTGGTCTAGTAAGTGCGAAGTCAAGTTACATTATGTAGATAGAGACTATAATTATGTGCGTTGGCTACTGTGGAACCGGAGTTTCTGTGGCCAAAATTTTTATAGTCAGAGGAATTTTAAGACTAGTAAAGATTCAAGTAGTAGTAGATTTATGAATGGGGTCAGATACAGGGGCGGGGAACTTCTAGAAGGGGTCATGTTCAAAGGGAAATGCATTTATTTATATAGTAAACAAAAAAGATAAAGACATCCTAATTCTTCTAGAAGTAAACCAAACCAGGACTACTACCTATTTTCTGTTCACGGGTATAACAACCTACTGGCTTTCATTCAACAAATGTTGTTAATTTAGTACGATGCTTAGATTTTTCTTCACAGCTCTGGCGGCAGGGGCGAGGGCGTTACGTGCACTTCAAAACTTAAACGGCTGTGTCGTTTATTTTGAGATTGTGAGTTTAGGTTCGTAGTAATACAAAATTTTATAGAATTCTTGAATAAAATAGTAATATGTACAAAATTATTTCTCGCGTATGAAATGTTTTAATTAGTGAAATTTATGTGAATACAAAAAGGTTTATTATTATTAATTAAATTATAACTAATCATAATTTAATACGTTTCATTTCGAAAATATTTGAAAATAAATTTAGGACCTCTAACATAACCCTAAATTATATACGTGGTATTATTTTAGAGACAGGTGATTCTAACATTTCTTTCTTATATATTTTTTTGATAAAATTGTCGATGACTTGGAATTACTCCTTTTTTAAAGCTAATTGACGTTTAATTTTTTCGCACACAATTTTTAAGAGTCTTGACCACATTACTAGAATTATTATTTTTAAATTTTTGTAAGAATAAAAATATTTAATTAATATTTTAATTGACAAAAAGATATTATAAAAATAATAATTGTAACTATATGATCAAAAAAATTTAAAGCAGGTGCTGAAAAATCAAATGACAATTATTTAAAATAGAAAGAGTATTATTTTAAATTAATTTCCGAGGACAAAAAGGCTAAATATTAAGTTACCCTCGTTTGTTAATGCAAGTTTTATTTTTGAACTAATAGAGTATAAGCTTTCAAGTAGTATTAAAATTTGAAACAATTTCAGCAGCAAACTACTCTACTACATTGTGCATACGGATTGGTACATATTTGAAAATTGACAGAAGAACAAGTACGATGGGTGTATTTACCAAATAAAGATAAATTTAATGTTGACGTTGAAAAACTCATTCGGTTCAGGCGTTTATGATTTGGTCAATAACTTTACACTCAATTATAAAGAAAAACTCCGTACATTATTGACCGATTGGTTACAACAATAATATGTCCCTTATAATATTTTAATCGGAAATCGTATAATATTTTAATCGGAAATCGGGTCAAAAGAACGTTTTTTAAAATTGGGAGCTACAAAAAAAATGGTTAAAAATCGGTAAAAACTATTTTTTAGAAAGTTATCATTTTTAAAAAAAATTTAATATATTTTTATTACAAATTTACAATGAATATGGGTTGTATGACCCTGAATTTTTCATAAATTTCAAATATTCTCTCAAATTCCTAATAATTATATATATATATATATATATTATGTAATAGCTATTAAAATTAATTATTAAATAATGATTATTAAATATAAAACACTTAAATGTTAATGATAAACGATTTTTTCATAAATCTTAACATCTAAGTATGTATGAATTAATGATATATGATATTTTTTATTATAATTTTATGATAATTTGAAAATATTTAAATATAATTATATATTATTATTTATTAAATTAAATTATTTCCGATTAATCACCGATTACCTAATTATTGGACTGTAATTGAACTATATAATTCTGATTTTCGTTTTTAGAACACTTATTCGAATTCATAGCTTAGTTGAACGCCAGATACGACCTACACTTGTTTATTCAGTTTATTCCGAATCTTCTGACTCTCCTTGGGAAAAGTTTAAAGTTGATATTATATTGTAAAATACTCCAAAGTAGGATCGGGTCAGATTTGGATCAGATTCGGCTAAATTCATATCCAAATTCATTTATTTATAACGGATTGGGTCGGATTGGATTTTTATAAGTCAATTCATATTCAATCCATTAGGATTTCGGATTATTGGATCAGATATCCGATATGCGTCGGGTTTCGGATCGGATATCCGTCGTGTCAATTTTTTTATTCATCCATATCACGGATAATATTATATTATATTTAAATTATATTCTATATTTTCTATTTTAAAAATCCCACTTATCCTATAATTTTTATTTAATATATCATTAAAATTTATGAATATTAATATATAAATATCATTGTATAATAACATATAACTCTAACCCCCGGTAGTCCTCATTTTATACAACTCCTCACGGATAATATATTATAGTCCTCCTTTTATACAACTCCTCACGGATAATATTATATTATATTTCAATTATATTCTATATTTTATATTTTAAGAATCATACTTATCCTGTAATTTTTATTTAATATATCATTGTATATTAACATAAAACTCTAACCCCGATCGTCCTCCTTTTAAACAACTCCTCACGGATAATATTATATTAAAATAAATTTTTAATGTTATAAAATTTTATAGTAAATATCAATAAAAATATAAAAAATAAATTTACCTAAATATTAGTCATTCATCACGTGCTTTGCACGAGTTATCAGCTTGTATGTATATATATATATACATAGGCATGTGCTTAGATGAGAACTTAACTTAAAATTAGAACTTAGAACCAAACAGCCCAGCCTAGCCCAATAAAACATCTAAGCCCAGTACAAAATTATAATCTTTGTATATTCCGGTGTATGTCCGACATATATACTGTATAATTAATTAATTTCGTGCTTGGTCTCATCTTGTCTGCTCGGTCTCTCTCATCGTGCTTGCTCTCTCTCCATCTCTCTCGATTTCTCTGTATCTCATCTCTCTCTCTGTTATTGTAACTATGTATCAATGTCAATTGGATTGTATCTCTGTATTAGCTTTAATTTAAGTTATTTTTCGATTGTTGCAGCTGGATGTTCATTGTTATCTATTTTTCTTAACAATTTCACAATGATTACGGACGATTTGTTGAGAATTAGTTGTAATCAAGGTAATTTTTCTTCAAGTTTTATGATTTTACGTTTTGATGTTCATTGTTATATTAATTTTGTGTGTTGTCTCTCTCGATTTATCATTGTTAGGTTGTTCTAATTTCGAATCTGTAACTGATTTTAATTATAACAGTAATTTGAATCACCAATTTTTTATTAGTGATTCGAGTTTTGTAATTTGTAAATTGTTCTGTTAGGCATTCATATATTTTTAATGATTTTACTATGCATATTTTTCATATGATCTGAGTTTAGTAATTGTGTTTTTCTTACCAGATGTTTGCAGTGATGATTCGTCTCGAATTAGTCGTTTTGTTGATGAGTCAGATTCTTGTAATGCTTTAACTGAAAGTGATGATGCAATTTCAAGGTGTATTGTAACACCTGGTGGACATCGAAATTATGTACCTATTGTGGTTGATGATAGTTTGAAACCAGTTCAAAATCAGTTATTTGATTCTTTGGAGAAAGGTATTGAGTTTTATAAAGAATATGGTCGATTGGCTGGTTTTGATACACGAAAGAATGCAGAAAGGAAAGATGATAATGGTATTACTACTAGTAAATATGTTGTTTGTAGTCGTGAAGGATTTAAAGACAATAAAAAAAAGAGTTTTGGTCAGGTAGTTCAACGGAAGACAGTGTCTAGACGGTGTGGTTGTGATGCAAAGGTTATTTTCAAAATTGCAGCAGGCGGTAGTTATAGAATTTCAGATTTTATTTAAAATCATAATCATGATTTAGCTTCTCAAGTTGGCCGTCAATTTTTACGAGTTAGTCGACAAATGTCGTGTGCTTCAAGAAAATTTGTTTTTGATGCCGCCAAAGTGAACATTGGAGCAAGCCAGTCCTTTAGGTTGATGAAAGAAATGGTCGGTGACTATGCTAACATTGGTGCTACAGTTAGAGATTATAGAAATTTTAGCAGGGATTTAAAGGATTATGTTGGTCAGCGAGATGCACAGATGATAATTGAGAAATTCAAAGTGAAAAATGAAGTTTGTGAGACTTTTTTCTACGCATATGATGTTGATGGAGATGGACATTTGACCAAATTGTTTTGGGCTGATTCGGTTGCCAGGAGGAATTATGAGCTTTATGGTGATGCTGTTTCATTCGATGCTACGTTTGATACGAACATGTAAATTTCTTGTTGTATGCTGCTTATGTTTTTATAGTTTGTCTAGTTCTGTTTTATGTAGCTTTGTTTTTTGAAAGTTATATTTTGTGTTTTATGTAGCTCTGTTTACCTTTTTGTATTTTGCAAGTGCCCAGCTGCACAGGTGTTAGGGATACTAAAAGGACAGGAGCTCCCTGTTGAGACTCTACTTCTCTACTTCAGTTCTGTTCCATTATTAAAGGAATATCTCTGCTTAACATCAAAATTTTTAATGTCCCTTAACCAGTACCATAAATAAATTTTATGCCTCAAACTTGAATGCACTAATTGGTTCTGGGATTGAAGTTATAGTTTCCAATCCTTATGCACTAATCAGCCAATTCAGAGAAGCCAGGAGTTAATATTACATGATATACATCAAACAGTCGAACTTCTCTTGGTCTTTCAGTGTGTTGTGAGGTTTGAGTTAAAAGTGCATTGTCTGGCAGTCTTAAACTATATATTTTTTGATTTAAAATAACAATGTGTATATAATTTAATGAACCTTTTCTTAAAACCTATGATTTGTGGATAAAATATTTCTAGCACAACAGGCAGTAGAAGAAACACAGTCTCTCGAAAGACCACATGAACGATGGCAATGATGTCGAGACATTGTGATTATTCAGAAAGAGACAAGTTATTTTGAAGGAGATAGTGTCCTGTTCTTGAACGAAAACAGAGAGTATTCATTGTTAACATTGATCCTTTCACAAATCACAACTGTCTACTTTTATTGTTACCCTGAATCCGTTTATATATTTCTTCTGCATCAAAGTCTCGAAATATTGTATATATGTGTAATTAAAAATTGTTAGGACTTTACAAAAAAATTTGGTCACTTTTCCTGGTCTCTTTTTAAAATTTTCATCCAGTTTTAGTCGACGTACTATGTCCATATTGTGTGTTTGCATTATTTGATTTAGTGATTCACTATGTTATATGATTTATGTAACAGGTATAATATGGTGTTTTGTCCGTTTACTGGGGTTGACAAACATGACAAATGCATTACTTTTGGATTTTCTCTTTTATCTAAAGAAGATATCCCGCACTTTCAGTGGGCTTTTGACCAATTTTTGAAAGCAATGGGCCGTAATCCTGTGGTAATAGTGACTGACCAGTGCCCTGCTATGAAACAAGCCATCATTGTATCATTTGCTGTTACAAAAGATTTTCCTGCTACAAGACATCGCCTTTGTATGTGGCATATATTGGAAAAGTTCCCTTTGAAGGTAAAATAGCATTGCAAACATTTTTTATAATGAGCTTTTGGATTTAGAAATGTGTGAGAGGCATTTCAGTCTTCATTTCCTATCTGTCCAACACAAGTAGCTTGCAGCAATCAAACCAAGTAAACTCTAATTGCTTGTAGAGTGCTTGGTTTTGAAAAGCTGCAATATGCTATCTTCATATGAGATTACAATGTGATGTAACATGCTAGGATACTCATCGGTTGACAAGTTAATATTTCTCATCAAAGCAAAATAATTCTAATATTGAATACCAGTGATGTAGTCAAACATTACTAAATCCAATGGGGTTCCTAAAATCGTATCTGGTATTCTAATATTGAATACCAGGTGTGCATCCCCACCCTCTTGTCTGCTGAACTTTATTTTTAGTAGCTTTCAAATAACTTCTATTGAGTGATGAATGTATATAATGTGTTTTGCAGCTAGGAAACTACTTGTGCAAGGAGACTGATTTCATGACGAAAATGAAGAATTACATATGGTCTTCCACTTTGGAGATTTCTGAGTTTGAAAAGGGATGGAAGTCGGTTATTAAAGAATTTAAATTGGATGGGCACAGATGGCTTTGGGAGATGTATGCCATACGAACATCTTGGATCCCCGCTTTTTTTAGGGATAAACCCATGTTTGGATTAATGCGAACGACATCAAGATCTGAGAGTGAAAATAATTTCTTTTCTCAGTTTCATCGTCAAAATGATACGTTGTGTGAGTTTTACCTTCGTTTTGAAAGCGCAATGGATAAACAACGTAATGAATATGCACGTTTGAGTGAAGAGGGCAGGACCGCAATACCTTCTACAGTTTCCACATTATTTATTGAGGCTGATGCGGCAGAATTGTATACCATACCTATTTTTCAGAAAATTCAACAAGAGATATTGGCATCTTGTTATGACATGCGAATCACAAATATTGGTCCATTAGTTGATGGAGTTAAATGCTATCGAATGAAAGATGTTAAGATGAAAGATAAGTTGTTTGAGGTAATTTTTAATAAGGTTTCATTTTCAGAAAAGATATTTTCTTTTAATGGCTCATGGATTTTTTCCCCGTTGCCTGATTTAGTTGTTCTGATTTTATTTATCAGGTTAAAGTCAGCCAAAATTATGCGGAATGTTCTTGCAAGAAGTTTGTCATGTGTGGCATCCTTTGTAGACATTCATTTTGTGCCCTTAATCAATTTGAGGTTGTAAAAATTCCCAGGAATCTTGTTTTAAACAGATGGAGTAGACTTGCAGATAATAAGCCTTCATCCAAATATCCTACTGTATCCGATGGGTTTTCAACAGTAGATAATGTTTCACTAAAAGCTACCAATATTTGGTTTAATTTTCAGAAAACTATGAATAAAGCTGGAGTTGATCTTGAAAAGTTATCGTATGTTGAGAAAATAATAAAGCAGTTGAGTTCTGACCTTGGTGATGGCAGTGGTATGACAAAGAAAGCGCATATAGAAGAAATGATAGGAGCACAACCAACTGAAGAAATTACTATACGTCCTCCAAATCAATGTAAAAATAAGGGATCTGGTTTAAAGAGATTCATTAGCCATAGGGAGAAAGCAATAAAAGAAGGACACAAGCGACCTAGAAAGTGCAAATTGTGTTCTTCGGTTGTCCATGATGCAAGAACATGTCCAACTAAAAAGGAAGTTTTAATTGTGGATGCCTCAATGGTGGATTCAGAAGATTGACTGTATTTAAATAATTAGGTGATATTTTGTAATAAATATTGTAAGAAATTTTAATTGTGGATGCGGCTATGGTTGATTCAGATGATTGAGTAGACTTAAATGATTAGGTGATATTTTGTAATAACAATGTTTCAGCTGCCTCTATGATATATGAATACATTTTGAGTATATTTCTAGTGAATTTTTTAGTGATTCGCTTTGATATTTTAGTGATTCTGTATATATTTTGGTGATTTATTTAAGTTCTCTAGTGATTTAAACTTTTTTAGTTGCATATCGTGTATGTATTTATTTTTAATATATGTCGTGTATATACACTTTTTTAATTTTGTGATTCAACCCAACATTTAGTGATTTAACCTATTTTTTAGTGATTCACTATATTTTTTTAGTGATTCACTACACGTACAATTTAGGGTTTAGGTTTTATGGTTTATTGGATTTAGGGTTTAGGTTTAAGATTTAGGATTTAGGGTTTGGGATTTATGGTTTAGGGTTTAGGTTTGGTGTTTAATATTTTATATTTTAGTGATTCAATATAAATTTTAGTGCTTTTTTAGATTTTTAGTGAGATGTTGAATTTTTAGTGATTTGTTATATATTTTTAGTGATTCATTATGTTTTATGTGATTTTGTTATAAATTTTTACTCACTATGTAACTTTTTTAAACTAACATGGTTTGTATCATCTATTTTTTTATTATTGCTTTAGTTTATAAAATTTGTTTTATGAAAAAAGTAAAAGATAATTGCCATCAATGTTGATAAGTGTCTCTGTGAAAATGTTATATTCCCAAACTTATATTAAATAATTACTGTATACATTTCATATAGTGTTTCATCTTTTGGAGTTTGATTCTCGATAAATTCTATTAGTAGTCAGAATGTAAGTATATAATATATGAAATAATTAAAATTATATAATAGTGAAATTGAGTAGCCAAGCAGAGTAAGAAATCACAGATTGGTACTAATAATGTCTAAATTATGAATCAATCTAAATGATAACGAAACAAAAACTGTTATAAAATGAATGATTTAATCATTAAGCAATCCGAGTAACAAATCACATATCCGTACTAATAGCGTCTAAAGTAGGATTTAATCACAATGTACAGACTAAATGGTGAATTAATAGCAATCTGTCTAATGATTAATCAGCATCGGTAACATGGACATTGTTTTCTTCAGGGAATAGAACGGTGCATGGAGATGTCTCTCTCTTCTTCTTTTTTGAGCTTGCTGCGATCACTATACTCATCAAATCTCGCTTTGCTATCTTGTTGTAGAATTTCTTTGCTTGGTTGATAATAAAATCCCTCTTTTCATTTAAATGTGATGTGAGAATAGCATTAGCGTACTTTGTTCTCAGTCGATCAAGCTGGGGTTTCTGTCCTGCCTGTGTAAAAAATAGTGAAATATATGATGAGAAATCAAAGAAAATTCAAGTTATAAGTACTGTTTCTGATTCAAGATAAAGAACTTACTGTTTCTGATTTCAGCTGTGTGTTCCAATTTGTTTGATCTCCCTTGTAAGTTTCCATGTGCCTCATCAAGAAAATGCCACAGTCTTGGTAATTTTGAAATGTTTGCCAACTCGTTGCGACATACTCAAACTTCATTTTTTCACAGAACTTGAAAACCATGTCAGCTCTTTATCTTTTAAGTACTTCACAAAGTGTGATTTCTGAATTTGTAACAGATATGTGAAATGTGTGAAATTAAAAAGAACATGTGTAATTAATTATATTTTATAGATCTTACCAATATACAGAGTTTACCACCATATGCTTTAGGAGCAGTTTTCCCGTGCCTTATGTTGTCAATCACCTCAAATGCCCGTTTCTTTAAATTCAAGCATACCATGTAGAAGTGCTCAAAAGAATGAATCGGGAAAATTATCTGCACACATTTATAATACTGGTCTTAGTTTATATCAATTTACAGTTTCATTATTTAATTGTTAGTACTTTTTATAAGTTAAGAAATGTACCAGTTCATAATCTTCAAATCTTGTCATTGGATATCTGTCAAAAAAGTGATTCATTTCATTTGTAAAAATCTTGTATTGATCTTCCTCTGTGTTCTTATTGTCCAGTGGAGCAACCTGCAAGTTGTAGGACATATAAGTAACAACTAAAATAAATTGTCTACACTTATGATAATTCAATAAATATATTACCGAAAGACCGATGTTTAAGAACAAGCGCAATGGTGACTCTACTGCCTTGTATGATTCCTTTTCATTCAATAAAGTTGACCATATGTCTATTATAGAATAATACAACTGTTCTCCGGGTTTAAAAGTTGCCATGTGTTCTCGAATGCAGAATTCATCTCCAGATTGGAAAATAGGTTCCCTATTAAGTGTTAAATAAACAATTATATCATTAGCCTTACAATTATATCTACATATATTGGAACTTAAGAAATTTGCAGATTTTATTTGGTCAGAGTACTCATAGTTGATTTTCCGCTTTTTGGATTATCCATCTCCATACAGCATACTCTTGTGTTGAGTATTTAGCATTGACATCTATTTCTCTCTGAACATATGGTGATCGATATGCAGGGCCAAGTTTCGGTTTCCTCCTCGTCTTTTGTTGTTTTTCTTCGTGCACTGGTGTCACCATTTTATCTCCATCACCCTGGACCATTTCAGTATCAAGCTGCACCTTTTTATCTCCGTCAACCTCAAGCATTTCTGTATCATCAGCTTCTTTCTCATTCTTGTCAATATTGCTCAAATCACCATGTTCTTTGTTGATGTCTTTGCAGATGTCAAAAATATTTTCCAGCCCAAGAGAGAAGGAAGGGACTGGCATTTCTTCCTCATATTCATTCATATCTTTTATTCCTTGTGATGAGTACAAATATTCTAATAGTTCGACATGGTCAAGAACCTCTGGATCAATCAATTCAGGTTCAGGGTATGGCTGCGAATTCTTTTCCACTTCATCAACATTTTTTTGGGACTTGTTCTCATGGCTGGTATCAACACCAACTTCAATTTTCATTATTTCAATCATTTCCATTATTTTTCTTTCAATCTCTGAAATCTTGTTGTCAGTTGGATAATTGGATTTCACAATTTTCAGTTCGGCATTGAAAGTTTCTATTGCATTCATCAACATATTGTTGGTGTAGGTGCCCTAGAGGCAATACAATGTTTATTTTGATAAACCTTTATGTCAATTGATTATTCAATAAACGTATTTATTATGACTTTAATTACTGCGATATATTTGTTAGCATAATAAATGTCCTTAGAATCATGATACACATTGTATAGTTTAGTACATGACTTGAACTTGAGATTATATAATATATCATATTCTTAAATGTCCCTAGTCGAGTATTATTATTATAGGACAATAATAATACATAAATAGACTAGTATGTTGTTTGACTGATAACCACATCTCATTGGTTATAAGTATGGGGATACTAAAGTCAATACATAGGTACATGTAGGAGTACATGATACTAAAGTCAATACATAGGGTGATGATAAAAGTGGACATCGGGTATATCATGAGTCGTATGAGAAATATGAATGATAGATAAAGGATTTAACCCTCCTATAATTAGGAGAGATATTATTGGCCTCTTGATTGAGTGAGACTATAAAATGCATGGCCGTGCTCAAATAATGATTTGTTTTCATAGTCTACTCATGGATCAAGTAAACCCGGATTAAATGTTGAAGAGGATGACTAAATACATGCCTCAAGTTTAATCTATAATATATATGGTTAAAGGGATTATATTACACTGAAACATTAATCACGAAAGGTTTTATCGAATCACGATTTAATTATTATTTAATTGGGTAGCAATGATGTATTACTAGATACCGCTCATTGTTTATAATTTTATTGGAGAATAAAATTATTGCTAATTAAATAATAGCCTATAGGGTCACACACTTAGAGTACTTAAAGGAATAATTAATTTAAATTATAGATTTAAATTAATTGATGATTATTTGAATTTTATTATATTAATTAAGTGAGACTTAATTAATTGAAATAATATAAATTCGAATTTGAATTCTGCCATTAATAATTAAGTGTGACTTAGTTATTAATTAAATAATAAAATTCGGTTTTATTATTTAATCCTAAACCTACATGGGTTAGGCTTTGCTGTTATGGGTTGCTATTATGGGCCTATTAACCAACCATTATAAATAGATAATGTAGGGTTAATAAGGATTACGGTTTTTGAGAAAAACAAAACCCTAGCAGCAGCAAAGGCAGAGAGAAAAGGCAGAATTCGAAATCATCAAAGGAGGCTAGTACATCCATTCCGTAATCAAGATCGTGAGACGTTCTTGAAGGTGCTCGTGTGGATACCATAAAGGTGTTTTCGAGAGGAAGACACAAGTCGTGAAAGCTAGGATCTCCGTTGAGTTCGTGAAAGTCAAGACCAAGTAAAGGTATGATTCCGTTTCACAATAATCAGTCCGCTTATACATGATCCTGCGTTTAGGGTTCCGAAATTTTCGTTATATTTACGTTTAATCCGCTGCGTTTTATGCCTCGGAACCCAACAATGGCATCAGAGCTACGTGTATAAGGGACTGATTTGGTTACGTGTTTTATGTATTTGATGCATACATGCCTGTTTTGGTGACTGCCATGCCATGCTACTGCTTTGTCATAATCTGTTATGCCACTTCCATGCTTCTGTTATGAGACTGCCATGCCTGTTATGAGACTGCTATGCTTCTGCCATGACATAATATGTATGATTAAAAACTGTTATATGATGAGTATCTGGTTATTCGTATAATGAGTACATGGTTGATGATACTAGCATGTTAATGATTTGCCATGAATGATTTATATGCTTTATTGCGATTTGTATATTATGCATGAGGGTTAGTTTGTATAGTGATATAAACTGGTGGACAGATTGTGTTGGACATGATTTGTTAACTGGGATATGATAAGTATGTATATGATACATGCTTCTGAAACTGTATAAATTGCAGTGGGGAAAAAGGCCAACAGATATGATCTGTAGTTCAGAAATTGATGATTTCTGAATAGGATTTCTGTAGCTCGACCCCAGCTGGGGGCTGCCGCCCCCGAACCCCCGTAATATTTTATTTTGTGTACTTGAGCATGGTGCTGGTTATGGCCCTTAGACCCTAGATTAATGGTTTTGGTTTTGGTTTTATAAATACGACTTGCAAGTCGTTTTCTTCATTCTTGTAATTGTTTAACCTCGAATGTAACTCGAGTTTTCTTATGTAAGTACATTAGTATAGGTTGTATTCAATTATTCAATGTAATGTACTTGAAGATTGAAGGATGATCCAAGAAGAGGAGCAAGCACCCATGGATACAAGAAGAATGAAGACACGTAATTGTATTTATATTTCACCACCATAGATTAACTTTGATCCTTTCATTAGCTCGAAAGGATCACATAGGAAAGGGGCCATAACCAAGCACGTTTACATACTGCACTTTACATATTGATGTATGAATGTATGTGTAGAGTAGAAGATCCATGCTTTAATTAGATTAATGATATATGCATGTATTAGATACGTCACCCATGCCATGCTTGCCATGCTAAACAAGATAAAATCTGTAACGATTTAAGATTTTAAAATTAACAAACGATCATGAGATTCTTGTGTTTATGAAATATGGATTTTTAAAACACGGAATTGAATATGGATTTTGATGTCTATAATTGGGATTTTCTGACAAAAACGGATATGCGTATTCGTAAGGCTGATGGGTTTTAAGTGTGACCACTGGTATCCTCCATCTACCTGGGAAATGAACAATTTAAGATGTCAATTTGAAATATTTAGTTCAAGGAAAAATTGAGGATCTCTTCATGATGTGATCATGATCGTCGTAAATTTTCTAAACCCCTTAACAAAATATTAAGTTTTAATCGGATGCTTTCCAATGAATGAACACTCATCGAATCCTAGATCGATTAGGGGAAACACTGTCAGTGGCAGGGGACTCCTATCTATCGTGGTGAGATGCGACGAATATAAACGGTTATATTCGGCCGTTGTATCATTGGGTCAAACTTAACTAAGTCGTCATAATAAGGTGAAAGTAAACGGTTATATTCAACCATTATGAACTTAGAAGCATAGAGTTTGGTTAAAAATCTATTAGATAGATAAGATCAATCGTTGCTCACCAAACTATCCAAGAATTATATATGATATAATTGACAAATGTTGTCTACCTAAATAATCATTCTTAAGGACTTCCAGTGGTTGACTTGAGACATGACGAAATATGGATCTTGGCTCACTAGAAAGAATTATGGGATATACTTTCCAAATTAATAGTAAGGGCTATTGATTTGATAAAAATAGTGGGAGATATATTATGAATGTATCATAATCATTTGAACATAATAAATAACTCAGACAATCTAATATTTATTTTGCGCTTTTATCATTGTAGATACCAAATAATGACAAACAACACAAACACACTATCCGTACGATCTGTCCTTGAGAAGGATAAGCTGACAGGAGGAAACAACTTCCTAGACTGGCAGAGGAATTTGAGGATTGTCCTCAGGCAGGAGCGCAAGCTTCATGTCATTGATATTCCTCCGGCAGGTTGTTCGCACTTTATTCACGCAAGAGAACGTGGTCACAAGTAATACAGAAATAAGTAGGATTCGTTACCACAGAGACTCAACTTGCTTACGTTTAGTTCACTTATACACTAGAGTATGATTAACTACCACTGCTAAGAAAATAACAACTGGAGTTTGATTAAACTAATGCTTAAAACTTAAAGAATTACTTATATTAAATAAACATGGGATTTTAACTTCATTAACTATCTCATCTAGAATCTTATGCCTTTTCAACCTAGCATGTGAAAGTGATGATAACTGATCAGACCCTCTAAACTGATAAACGCCAACTTTCGTTGCACGCATACCATCCTAATGAACATCCACAAAAGATAGAAGTCAAATAGTCAACCACTATACTTAGTCCCTATATGTCTATAGAGATTGAAAACATAATGGCTTAAGCACAAGAATCCTTAAAATCACATAGTCAGTGCAAGACGGTTAGAATTACACCACAAATTAATACATGCTCTTAACATGCAAAAACCTATGCTAGCATGGCATGTTCTAAACCCTAGATCCACTTTCGCATTCACGAGGATTTAACAAACAATCATAAATGTTCGCGACGCATTTACAACGAATAAGCTTAACCATACTAGGATATCCATAACATTCACACACTTAGGCATAAAAACAATCAATGTCTAGAATCGATAGAAAAATCCATTAAAACCCCATGACAACGATTAGCCCATAATTGGCCTAGCCGCCATCATGGGTTCATATGAAAACATAGTAAATAAACAATTAAAAATAAAAGACTGATATTAATTGCAAGAGTAAAAGAAACCACCGATAATCCACGTGTAGAAAATTACAAACGAAAAATAGCTTGACGGCTCACAAAGTACTTTGCCTCTTGACTGATAATAAAACCCTACGTGCTTACTTAATTTCCTATCTATGTAATAATAATAATCCTTATGTTTTTATACTAGGTTATATAAAATAATGATCCATGGGCTTGCTGCTTCCTGGGCTTCGAAACGGACCAACTGCAGAAAAATCAGCAGCTGGACTCGACTAGAGGGCGGGCGCGCTTGGCAGGGCGCGGGCGCTCCTGCTTAAAAGAGCGCGGGCGCGCTTGATGAAGGGAGGGCGCGCCTGCTGCTTCTGCCCTGCAGTTGAATTCCTTGAAACTTTGCTCCTTTAGCGACTCGTCTTGCCTTCTTTCGACCTCAACTCAAGCCTTGATCTTCCTCCTTTTAATTCCTAGCTCATGCACCACCAATTTATGCAAATATTCATCAACTCTCCTTTGCTTGGGAATCTGCACACCAAAAACATAAAACACATCAAAAGACACTAAATACTTGGGCACTAGCGATCAATTTAAGCCAAATTGGAACGTATATAGTGGACAAAAAAGTCCACTAACACACCCCCAAACTTAAACCGATGCTTGTCCCCAAGCATAAACAGACTCTAAACAATCTAAGGCAATGCAATGCATGAATGCAACTACTATGAAAATGTAAGGACCCCCTCGAACTCACCAAAACCAATCGACAATCCAAAGTCTCAAAGAGATGTGATACATCCGAACAGAGCTCGACCAAGTCCCCTTATACCGATACTACATGAACATAACCGTGTGTGTGTGCGATGCTCATCAGATATATTCTGACACTAGATCAAAATCATACCTATTTTTCGCCAAGACAATCACCTGCTTATAAACAGAAAGAGTGGTAAACACTCCATAACATACAAACACCGCCGTCATTCATTTGAGTTAGACAGGGAATCACACTTTATTGCTAAACCACCACTACGACACATAACACAATACATAGGCTTATTTAACCGTGCAATGGATGAGACCCCTAAAGGCTTATACAATAATACCCATGTAGCGAGCGTTAGGTTAGTGGATCCCAGACTATAAAAAGCCTTAGGTCACTAGGCACAAAGTCCCCTCGAACTTAATTGCCCGAGTATTAAAGAGCTCACCCTGGTTAATTTTGCCTCGAATTATTCACATGACTCTTTTTTTTTTTTTTTTTTTTTTTTAAACAGAATCTGGAATGAGAATTCTCAATTCCAACCCTAGACTACTCATAAAAATATGAGCCGGCTACTAGCCATTTGACGCCTAGCCATACTTGACAAACATTAACAATCAACATGAATCTTTGTTTTCCCCCAAACTTATACTTTGGTATTCGTACATTATCAAGGGAATAACAAACATTCTAGATATAAACATGCGATTAAATCTACAACAACTAAATAGGCATGACTCAACCTAGCCCAAAAGCAACCGACGAGACTGTGTAAATAATGTGCTTCTGAAACATGCAAATCAATTTCATAAGGACTGTAAATCATCCCTCTGCTCATCAATACCACACTCCAATTGACATCGACTTATCAAACAGAATTAGTTCGTCCGAAGAGATCATGAAATATGCATGCTATGAAATGCAACTAACATGGATTCATATGAACAAAAATTTTCAAACAAAATGCTCTATATGGACAATTAAAACAAAAACAAAATGCATGACAAACACTACAACTACATGTCCTATATGCATCTAACTACTATCTCCATTTCCTACCCCCAAACTATAAAATATTCAATGTCCCCATTGAAGGCAAGAAACGAAGAAAGTGTGCAGAAATACCTCAATCCTCAGCAGAGTCACCCTCCTCGGGTGAATCCGGTGGTGGATACACGGTGCCAGCTCCATAAATAGGCCAATCGACCTGTACACCTGTAGCCAGAAAAGCTGCACCAAGAGCCTGAGTCAGGTCAGCCGCAAACCGGCTCTGCCGATCATCAACTGCGTCCATCCGCCGTGCTAACCTCCTAAAATGAGCCTCACCCATACCAGCACTAGCCACAGCTGGCGGTGCCCTAGAAGATCCAGCCCTAGCCTCCCTCTGCTGTCTTGGTGGCACTTCACCACCCACAATATACCCCAAGCCACGGGGATGCGGTACACCACCGTCCCATTCAGGGAGTCGAGCTATCGCCGCCGTGTCAATGGCACTCGCAGGAAGTTGCAACTGCTCCTCCGCGGCCAGTGAATACCCACATCAACACACAGACGAACAACCACTGAGCCATACGGAATCGCGCCAGTGGTACTGCCCTGCAAGAATCGGATCATGTGCCTGTGGATAAGGGAGCCTAGGTCGATGTATCGCCCGCTGAGAATACCCCACAACAAAATAGCCCGATCCACTGTCACCTCATGAGTGTGTGACGATGGCACAATGTTAGCACACAGAAACAGGTTCCAGGCCTTAGCATACGGGTTCAAAGCCATGGCGGAGAAGGTAACCGGCTCAGTAGAGCCTGCCCTGCGCTTCCAAGTAGTGCCGGGAACTGTCATATCCCGCAGGATGGCCTCAAGGTCAACCTCCCCACGGGTCTTCAACCCGAAATCTTCCACTCCCTCCTGCGGTGCTGGCAAATTCAAAACCCTAGTGATGGCGGCAGGAGTATAATCCACAACATACCCTCGAACTGCAGAATACCCATTCTTCTCCTGCTTGGCATTGGCATAGAACTCCCTCACGATACTCAATGGTATCGCCTCCGCAGCCTCACACACGGTCTCCCAACCGCGCTCACTAACCATCGCGATTAGAGACCCATCAAGAACACCCGGAATAAATCCCCTTTCCTAGACCACAGATTTGGTCATCAACCGTGCAAACTCAACTTGGGCCTCCGGTGAATTGAATTGGGGCACAACTCCCCCACTCGAAGAAGAACTTGATGTCCCTGAGCGCCTAGATCTCTTGGGTGCCATTGATTGAGTTGTAGAAGTGTGAAGAGATGAGATGCAGTGCGTGTATATTTGTATGTATATGTGTGAATGAGAGATGAAAAGTAAAAATTAGGTTAGGGTTAGGGTGTGTGAAGGCTTTTAACAAGTTAGAGTGGCTGGGCTTGGGCTAAAAATTGATTTAAAACATAAAATTGCTGATTTATTTTGTTTTATAGTTTTTTTATTTTTTTTCATTTTTTAACAGTCGCACTCAGGGCGCCCGCGCCTCCAGAAGCGCGCCCGCGCCTGAGGCTACTGCAATTTTTCAATTTTTTTGTGTTTTTGCTTTTTTTTTTTTCACTCAGGGCGCCCGCGCCTCCAGAAGCGCGCCCGCGCCTGAGGCTACTGCAATTTTTCAATTTTTTTGTGTTTTTGCTTTTTTTTTTTTTTTAAATATATTTTTATAAGAATAAAAATTACCATTCAAGCCGTAGGTTGCCTCCCACGAGCGCTGTCGTTAACGTCATTTAGCCGGACGTTACTTCAGGTCCTCAATCCGAGGTTGACAGAATCGCGACTTCAGCTTCACGATTTACTTGTTCTCCCAAATACGGCTTCAATCTCTGACCATTGACTTTAAACGCTTGATCTGGGGTCTTTTCATAAATCTCCACAGCTCCGTGTGGATACACAGTTTTCACAACAAAGGGTCCTGACCACCTTGACTTAAGTTTTCCTGGAAACAATCGCAGACGAGAGTTAAATAATAAAACCAATTGACCAGGAACCAATACCTTTGTTGTCAACCGACGATCATGCCATCTTTTCACTCTTTCCTTGTAGAGCTTGTTATTCTCATAAGCTTGTAGACGAAACTCATCCATTTCATTGATTTGTACCATCCGCTTTTCCCCTGCGGCTTGATAATCAAAATTCAGTTTCTGCAATGCCCAATAAGCCTTGTGTTCCAGTTCTGCCGGTAGATGACAAGCTTTTCCATAGACTAGTTGATATGGTGACATCCCCAAAGGTGTTTTGAACGCAGTTCGGTAGGCCCACACAGCTTCATCCAGTTTTAAAGACCAATCCTTCCGCGAAGGACTTACCACTTTTTCCAGAATGCGTTTGATCTCACGGTTTGATACTTCAGCTTGGCCATTGGTTTGAGGGTGGTATGCTGTCGCCACCCGATGGTTGATGTTGAATCGTGCCATCAGATTAGTGAACTTTCGATTGCAAAAGTGAGAACCCTCATCGCTGATAATGACCCTTGGAGTCCCAAATCTGGTGAAAATGTTCTTGTGAAGGAAGTTGAGCACTACATTGGCATCATTAGTTGGAAGTGCCTTGACCTCCACCCATTTGTAGACGTAATCCACAGCTAGCAAGATGTATTGGTTATTGCAAGATGAAATGAATGGGCCCATGAAGTCGATTCCCCATACATCAAAAATCTCCACTTCTAGCATTACATGAAGGGGCATCTCATCCCGTTTTGAAATGTTGCCTACTCGCTGGCAACGATCACATCTGGTTACAAACTGATGAGCATCCTTGAATAGTGATGGCCAATAAAATCCTGCCTGCAGAATACGAGTAGCTGTCTTTTCACCTCCATAATGGCCCCCATAAGCCGTGGCATGATAATCCCTCAGAATAGCTTCAGTCTCACTATATGGTACACACCTTCTGATAATCTGATCAGCCCCTTGTTTAAACAGATATGGCTCATCCCAACGAAACCACTTTACATCATGCATGAATTTCTTCTTTTGGGCTGACGACAATTCGGGTGGAACAATATGACTCACAAGATAATTCACAATATCCGCATACCATGGTTCTTCTTCTTGTACTCCAAACAGTTGTTCATCCGGAAATGAGTCATTGATGAGAGTACTGTCTCGTGATTTACCAGGATCTTCCAATCGTGAGAGGTGATCAGCTACCTGATTTTCGGTCCCTTTTCTATCTTTGATCTCCACGTCGAATTCTTGAAGTAGGAGAATCCATCGAATCAGGCGGGGTTTAGAATCCTTCTTGGAGAGCAGATACCTAATAGCTGCGTGGTCAGTATACACCGTCACTTTCGTACCAAGCAAGTATGATCTGAATTTTTCAAAGCCATATACAATGGCTAGCAGCTCCTTCTCTGTGGTTGTGTAATTCAATTGCGCATCATTGAGTGTCTTGCTTGCATAGTAGATAACATGAAAAATCTTGTCTTTCTTTTGACCAGGAACAGCCCCTACTGCAAAATCGCTAGCATCACACATCATAGCAAAAGGTTCATTCCAATTTGGGGCGATGATCACAGGTGCCGAAATCAACTTCTTCTTCAATGTCTCAAAGGCTGTCATACAATCATCATCGAATTTGAAGGGAACATCCTTCTCCAACAGCTTACACAAAGGTTTGGAAATTTTGGAGAAGTCCTTGATGAATCTTCTGTAGAAACCTGCATGACCGAGGAAACTACGAATTCCTCTCACTGAAGTAGGCGGTGGAAGATTTTCAATTGTCTCTATTTTTGCTTTATCCACTTCCAGTCCTCGACGTGACACCTTGTGTCCAAGAATAGTTCCTTCTTGTACCATGAAATGGCATTTCTCCCAGTTGAGAACCAGATTAGTCTCCACGCATCTTTTCAGAACCATGCTAAGATTGTGTAGACATTCGTCAAAAGAAACCCCAAATACTGAAAAATCATCCATGAAGACTTCCACTGTCTTACCAATCATGTCTGAAAAAATTGTCATCATGCACCTCTGAAAAGTGCCAGGTGCACCACATAACCCGAATGAAACCCTTCGAAAAGCGAAGGTACCAAACGGACATGTAAATGTTGTCTTCTCCTGATCCTCTGGAGCAATGCAGATCTGATTGTAACCCGAATATCCATCCAGAAGGCAAAAGTATTCATGGCCGGCCAGTCGGTCTAGCATTTGATCAATGAAAGGAAGAGGGAAGTGATCCTTCCTAGTAGCTTTGTTCAGCTTCCTGTAATCCATGCAGATTCTCCAGCCAGTTACTGTCCGCGTAGGAATGAGCTCGTTCTTTTCGTTAGTTACCACCGTCATGCCTCCTTTCTTTGGCACACATTGAACTGGACTCACCCAAGCACTGTCAGAAATAGGATAGATAATCCCTGCATCCAACCACTTAATAATTTCCTTCTTCACTACTTCCTTCATGAGTGGATTGAGCCTTCTCTGATGTTCCACTGTTGGCTTACTACCTTCTTCCAGCGGAATCTTATGCTGGCAATAGGCAGGGCTGATTCCTTTAATGTCTGCAATAGTCCACCCAATGGCTGATTTGAATTCCCTGAGAACCCTTAACAGCTTTTCTTCTTCAGGACCTGTAAGGTTAGCAGCAATAATCACAGGTAAAGTAGATGATTCCCCAAGAGAAGCATACCTTAAGTGATTAGGCAATGGTTTGAGCTCTAGCTTTGGTGCTTCCTCGATAGATGGTTTTAACCGCTGATGTGATTCTCTCAATTCAGATAAACCCAACGATTCTGGTTTTTCAAATTTTTGTTGCCAAGGAGAAGCATTCAGATACTGTACCTGTTCTTCAACCTCTTCCTCTTCAATTGTAAAATCCCCACGTAGAGCCTTTTCCAGTGTATCATCCATAAGCATGTGTTCAATTTTTACTTGCACAGCAGATTCCACTACATCTACTTTAAAGCATTGCTCTTCTTCTGTTGGAAATTGCATTGCTTTGAACACATTGAATGTGACATTCTGATCGTGCACTCTCATGGTGAGTTCTCCCTTCTGTACGTCAATCAATGTCTTTCCCGTTGCCAAGAATGGTCTCCCAAGAATGATAGGGATTTTCTTGTCTTCTTCAAAATCAAGGATGACAAAATCTGCTGGAAAGATTAGTTTGTCGACTTTTACCAACACATCTTCGACAATTCCTCGCGGATACGTGATTGAACGATCCGCCAACTGCAGTGACATGTTAGTTGGCTTCGGCTCAGGAAGACCAAGTTGTAAGAATATAGAGTATGGCATGAGGTTGATGCTTGCTCCCAAATCGCACAAACATTTGTCGAACGCCAAATTCCCAATTATACATGGTATAGTGAAACTACCAGGATCCTTCAACTTTGGTGGTAACTTCTGCTGCAATACTGCACTACATTCTTCCGTCAAGGCAACAGTGTTTAACTCTTCTAGCTTCAGTTTCCTAGATAGAATGCCTTTCATGAATTTGGCGTAGCTAGGCATTTGCTCCAGCGCTTCAGCAAAAGGTAAATTGATGTGTAGTTTCTTAAAAACTTCCAAGAATTTAGCAAACTGTTTATCTGATTTTTGCTTCTGAAGCCTTTTAGGGAATGGTGGAGGAGGAAATACTTCCTTGTGAACACTGTCTGTCTCTGAACTGCTTTTCTCTTCTGAATCAGTTCTTTTTTCCTTAATTGGTTCCTCCTGCGCAACTTTTTCTGCAGAAATTTCCCTCCCGGCAGTAAGATGAGGCGCGCCCGCGCCTGAGGAAGCGCGCCCGCCCTGCACCTCCTGCCCAGAATGCTGACGTGCTTCGTTTTGTGGAATTTCGACCTCCTGATTGTTCGTAACCCTTCCAGACGCAATGTAATAGCGTGTATTTGTTCCTTGCCTTCTTTCTTGCCTGGGTTAGCCTCTGTGTCACTTGGTAATTGTCCTTGAGGTCTGTGTAGAAGAGCACTTGCTAGTTGACCAATTTGATTTTCCAATGTCTTCAGCGTTACAGCTTGACTCTTATACATCATTCTCAGTTCCTCCATCTCTGACTTTTCATTTGAGTGCCCAGGTCCTCCCTGAGATTGTTGATGAAAACCAGGAGGGTTGTATGATTGTCTTGGTGCATAAGATTGTTGAGGAACAGAATTGTTGAAAGGCCTTGTTCCAAATTGCTGACCCTGCGATGGTTGTGGACTGGCATTCTGATTGTTGCTCCAACTGAAGTTAGGATGATTCCTGTTGTTGGGGTGATATGTATTAGGTGCCGGTTGTGTAGGTTTCTGAAAGTTGCCGACAAAATACGCTGAATCGCTAGAAATAGCACACTGAGTTGTATCATGAGCACCTGCACATAAATCACAAACCATAGCGACTTGCTGAATTCCTGCCTTGGATAGTGCGTCCACCTTTATAGATAAAGCCTGTAGTTGAGCTGTTATAGCAGTGGCAGCGTCCACTTCAAAAACACCTGCAGTTTTACTCTGCGGCAATCGCTGAGTAGGATTCTGATACTCGTTGGCAGCCATCATTTCAATCAAGTCATAAGCTTCTTCATAGCTCTTGGCCCAAAGAGCTCCTCCAGATGCTGCATCAAGCATAGGTCGTGAATGATTCAATCCATTATAGAAACCATTAATGACCATCCAATCTGGCATCCCATGATGGGGACACTTTCGAAGCATCTCTTTATACCTTTCCCAAGCCTCACACAACGTTTCTCCAGAATGTTGATTGAACTGTGTAAGAGCATTCCTCATGGCTGCCGTCTTAGCCATAGGAAAGAATTTAGTCAGAAACTTTTGTGCGAGATCCTCCCAAGTAGTTATAGAACCTGCTGGCAGCGAATGCAACCAGCTCTTTGCCTTGTCTCGTAGAGAGAATGGAAACAGCCTCAGTTTTATAGCATCTTCAGAAACCCCGTTGGTTTTAAAGGTATCACAGATCTCGATGAAGTCTCTGATATGCATATTAGGGTCCTCAGCAGGTGAACCCCCAAACTGCACAGAATTCTGAACCATTTGAATTGTGCCCGGCTTGATTTCAAAATTATTAGCTGCAATAGCCGGCCTAACAATGCTTGACTGAATGTCATTGATCTTCGGTTGAGAGTAATCCTTAAGAGCTTTCACTGGATCCCCCATTACTATTTCTGGTTCAATTTCTGGAACTGCAATTCCCTCTTCTTCGTCTAAGTGTTCTTCTAGTCTTTCCTTACTCGATTGAGAACGAGTACGCATACACGATCAATTACCTGAATTCACGTAACAAACAAGAACGATTAATAACAAATCTCAGTCAGTGATATCTAACGACCACTGATGATAAGCACATTAACTAAATAAAACAATGAACCGAGTCCCCGGCAGCGGCGCCAAAAACTTGTTCGCACTTTATTCACGCAAGAGAACGTGGTCACAAGTAATACAGAAATAAGTAGGATTCGTTCCCACAGAGACTCAACTTGCTTACGTTTAGTTTACTTATACACCAGAGTATGATTAACTACCACTGCTAAGAAAATAACAACTGGAGTTTGATTAAACTAATGCTTAAAACTTAAAGAATTACTTATATTAAATAAACATGGGATTTTAACTTCATTAACTATCTCATCTAGAATCTTATGCCTTTTCAACCTAGCATGTGAAAGTGATGATAACTGATCAGACCCTCTAAACTGATAAACGCCAACTTTCGTTGCACGCATACCATCCTAATGAACATCCACAAAAGATAGAAGTCAAATAGTCAACCACTATACTTAGTCCCTATATGTCTATAGAGATCGAAAACATAATGGCTTAAGCACAAGAATCCTTAAAATCACATAGTCAGTGCAAGACGGTTAGAATTACACCACAAATTAATACATGCTCTTAACATGCAAAAACCTATGCTAGCATGGCATGTTCTAAACCCTAGATCCACTTTCGCATTCACGAGGATTTAACAAACAATCATAAATGTTCACGACGCATTTACAACGAATAAGCTTAACCATACTAGGATATCCATAACATTCACACACTTAGGCATAAAAACAATCAATGTCTAGAATCGATAGAAAAATCCATTAAAACCCCATGACAACGATTAGCCCATAATTGGCCTAGCCGCCATCATGGGTTCATATGAAAACATAGTAAATAAACAATTAAACATAAAAGACTGATATTAATTGCAAGAGTAAAAGAAACCACCGATAATCCACGTGTAGAAAATTACAAACGAAAAATAGCTTGACGGCTCACAAAGTACTTTGCCTCTTGACTGATAATAAAACCCTACGTGCTTACTTAATTTCCTATCTATGTAATAATAATAATCCTTATGTTTTTATACTAGGTTACATAAAATAATGATCCATGGGCTTGCTGCTTCCTGGGCTTCGAAACGGACCAACTGCAGAAAAATCAGCAGCTGGACTCGACTAGAGGGCGAGCGCGCTTGGCAGGGCCGCGGGCGCTCCTGCTTAAAAGAGCGCGGGCGCGCTTGATGAAGGGAGGGCGCGCCTGCTGCTTCTGCCCTGCAGTTGAATTCCTTGAAACTTTGCTCCTTTAGCGACTCGTCTTGCCTTATTTCGACCTCAACTCAAGCCTTGATCTTCCTCCTTTTAATTCCTAGCTCATGCACCACCAATTTATGCAAATATTCATCAACTCTCCTTTGCTTGGGAATCTGCACACCAAAAACATAAAACACATCAAAAGACACTAAATACTTGGGCACTAGCGATCAATTTAAGCCAAATTGGAACGTATATAGTGGACAAAAAAGTCCACTAACACAGGTCCCCTTCCTGAGGGCGCTACTGTTGAGGAACGAGCGGCCCACACAAAGGATGAGAATGATGCAACTGATGTTGCATGTCTTATGTTGGCAACTATGAGTGCTGAGCTTCAAAGACAGCATGTGCATATGGATGCATATACTATCTATGAGCACTTGCAAAGCATGTTTGCAAGCCAAACTCGTCAAGAAAGGTTCAACACGAGCAAGTCACTTTTTAATTGCAAACAAGGGGCAAGTGAACCAGTTGGCCCACATGTTCTGAAGATGATTGGTTACATTGAGTATCTTGATACTTTGGGTTTCCCGATTATTCAGGAAATTGGTATTGACCTAATCATGAATTCTTTGAACAACAAATTCACCCAGTTTATCATAAACTACAACATGAATGAATTTGACAAAACACCTATTGAATTATTGGCTATGTTGAGAACATATGAGACCAACATGAAGACGGCTGAACCTGCTCCCATACTGATGGTGGGCAATAAAGGTAAGGCCAAAGGGAAAGGCAAGTGGAAGGGTAAGAAGAAGACAGGTTCTGATTCTACACCCAAGCCAAAGTCAGGTCCCAAACAGGCTTTAAAGCCTAAAGGTGGGGTCGCTAAGGGTGAATGTCACTACTGTAAGAAAACTGGTCACTGGAAGAGAAACTGTTCAGTTTACTTGGAGGATCTGAAGAAGAAGAGGGCTGAGCAAGCTTCTACTTCAGGTATATATGTTATAGAAGTCAATCTGTCTATTTCTACATCTTGGGTATTGGATACTGGATGTGCTTCTCACATTTGTATAAATGTGCAGGAAATGCAGAGAAGTAGGACATTGGCTAAAGGAGAAATGGACCTACGAGTTGCCAATGGAGCAAGAGTTGCTGCTTTAGCTGTAGGAACATATTATTTATCTTTGCCCTCTGGGCTAGTTTTAGAACTGGAAAATTGTTATTACGTGCCTGCAATTCGCAGAAACATTATTTCTGTTTCTTGTTTGGACAAGAAAGGTTTTTCGTTTACAATAAAGAACAACAGTTGCTCTTTTGCTTTGAATGATTTAACCTATGGTGTTGCGTGTTTGTTTAATGGTTTATATGTTCTTGACTTAGATAATCATGTCTGTAATATAGAAAACAAACGACTTAAAGTTTATGACTTAAATCAAACATACCTCTGGCATTGTCGTCTAGGCCATATAAATGAGAAACGCATATCCAAATTACATAAGGATGGTTATTTGGATAAGTTTGATTTTGAATCATACCAAGAATGCGAATCTTGTTTGCTTGGTAAAATGACTAAAGCCCCTTTCACTGGTAAGGGTCAAAGGGCCACTGAACGTCTGGAGCTAATACATAGTGATGTATGCGGCCCAATGCGTGTGATGGCTAGAGGAGGCTACTACTACTTCATAACATTTACTGATGATTTCAGTAGATATGGATATGTATATCTTATGAAGAATAAATCCGATTCTTTTGAAAAGTTCAAAGAATACAAGTCTGAAGTAGAGAAGCAAATTGGCGGAGGCACAAGTATTAAAATCTTACAATCTGATCGTGGAGGAGAATACTTGAGCACAGAATTTAAAGATTATTTAAAGGAGTGTGGTATTGTATCATAACTCACTCTGCCAGGTACACCTCAATGGAATGGAGTTTCAGAGAGGAGAAATCGCACCTTGTTGGACATGGTGCGATCGATGATGAGTCATGCAGATCTTCCAATTAGTTTCTGGGGTTACGCTCTAGAAACAGCAGCTTTCACACTTAACCGTGTTCCTACTAAGAAGGTTCAAAAGACTCCATATGAGATATGGGAGAAGAAACGGCCAGGCATGAACTTTATGAAAGTTTGGGGATGCAAGGCGTTTGTGAAACGTCAAGTATCTGACAAGCTTGGACCTAAATCTGAAGAGTACAATTTTGTAGGATACCCTAGGGAAACAAAGGCGTATTATTTTTATAGTCCTTCTGAGCAGAAGGTGTTTATTGCTCGAGACGCTGTTTTCATGGAAAGAGATTTTGTTTCCAAAAGAAACAGTGGGAGAACTATAGACCTCGATGAAGATCGAGAACCACAAAATAGCATTGAACCTGAAGTGGAACAGGAGCAGGATAATGATAATGCTCAACAAACACAGGTTGTTCGTAGAACTGGTAGAATTCGCCATGAGCCAGAGAGATATGGATTTCTCTTGACTCAATGTGGTGATTTGATGCTCATAGATGAAGATGAGCCTCTCACATACCAAGATGCTATGAACAGTCCAGACTCTAAGAGATGGCTAGAAGCCATGAAATCCGAGATGGATTCCATGTACGAAAACCGAGTATGGACTTTGGTTGATCCACCTGAAGGGGTAAAACCCATAGGGTGCAAATGGGTTTTCAAGAAGAAAACTGACATGGATGGAAATGTTCAGACCTATAAAGCAAGGCTGGTTGCAAAAGGTTTCAGACAAAGTCATGGTATTGACTATGATGAGACTTTCTCACCAGTGGCTATGGTCAAGTCCATAAGGATTTTGCTTGCTATTGCAGCATTCCATGATTATGAAATCTGGCAAATGGATGTCAAAACAGCCTTCCTTAACGGAATTCTTGAAGAGGATGTGGATGTGTACATGACACAACCTGAAGGTTTTGTCGATCCAAGGAATGTTAGCAAGGTATGTAAATTACGTCGATCCATTTATGGATTGAAGCAAGCCTCTAGGAGATGGAATATCCGTTTTGATGAAACAGTCAAAGAGTATGGCTTTGTTCAAAACGAAGATGACCTTGTGTTTACAAGAAGGTTAGTGGGAGCCATGTGGCATTCATAGTACTGTATGTTGATGACATACTGCTAATGGGGAATGACATACTTTCTCTCAAGGCTGTTAAGATTTGGTTAGGGAGCAACTTCTCTATGAAAGACTTAGGTGAAGCATCCTACATTCTAGGAATGAGGATCTATAGGGATAGATCTAGAAGGATGATCGGTCTAAGTCAGAGTACATACATCGATAAGGTTTTGCATTGTTTTGGTATGCAAAATGCAAAAAGGGGATATGTCCCCGTGTCTCAAGGGATAACGATCTCTAAAGATCAGTGTCCGAAATCATTGGATGACAAGGACCGCATGAGTAAGGTTTCATATGCCTCAGCAATTGGATCCATCATGTATGCGATGGTATGTACTCGCTCAGATATTTCGTATGCTTTAAGCATGACGAGCAGATACCAATCTAATCCAGGTGAAGGTCACTGGACGGCTGTCAAGAATATTCTAAAGTACTTGAAAAGGACTAAAGATTATTTCTTGGTGTATGGAGGAGAGGAGAAACTGGTTGTAAAGGGTTACACCGATGCAAGTTTCCAAACAGACAGGGATGATACTGTATCACAGTCTGGTTTTGTGTTTTGTCTAAACGGAGGTGCTGTAAGTTGGAAGAGTTCAAAGCAAGAAACAGTAGCTGATTCTACAATGGAGGCTGAGTACATTGCAGCTTGTGAACCGGCTAAGGAAGCTGTTTGGATTTGAAAATTCATTACTGATTTGGGAGTGGTTCCATCGATCGCAGATCCCATTGATCTATACTGCGATAATAATGGAGCCATTGCACAGGCTAAAGAACCTAGAGCTCACTCCCGAACCAAACACATACTCAGGAGATATCACCTCATTCGAGAGATTAATGAAAGGGGTGACATACACATATGTAAAGTGCACACAAATGATAACATTGCAGACCCACTGACCAAAGGCTTGTCGCAGAAGAAGCACGACGGTCACACTAGTTCCATGGGTATTAGATACATGGGTGATTGGCTCTAGTGCAAGTGGGAGATTGTTGGTGTAGGTGCCCTAGAGGCAATACAATGTTTATTTTGATAAACCTTTATGTCAATTGATTATTCAATAAACGTATTTATTATGACTTTAATTACTGCGATATATTTGTTAGCATAATAAATGTCCGTAGAATCATGATACACATTGTATAGTTTAGTACATGACTTGAACTTGAGATTATATAATATATCATATTCTTAAATGTCCCTAGTCGAGTATTATTATTATAGGACAATAATAATACATAAATAGACTAGTATGTTGTTTGACTGATAACCACATCTCATTGGTTATAAGTATGGGGATACTAAAGTCAATACATAGGTACATGTAGGAGTACATGATACTAGACAGACCCACAGTGAGATTCTTCATGTTTAATAAAGTCATAAGAAAGACTCACAGTGATAATGGTGTAATGATCCTTTGACTTGAGATCATTATATTTCTATACGAGGATTAATATACTTTGACTACATTAAAAGTTACATTTGACCGGGTGATGATAAAAGTGGACATCGGGTATATCATGAGTCGTATGAGAAATATGAATGATAGATAAAGGATTTAACCCTCCTATAATTAGGAGAGATATTATTGGCCTCTTGATTGAGTGAGACTATAAAATGCATGGCCGTGCTCAAATAATGATTTGTTTTCATAGTCTACTCATGGATCAAGTAAACCCGGATTAAATGTTGAAGAGGATGACTAAATACATGTCTCGAGTTTAATCTATAATATATATGGTTAAAGGGATTATATTACACTGAAACATTAATCACGAAAGGTTTTATCGAATCACGATATAATTATTATTTAATTGGGTAGCAATGATGTATTACTAGATACCGCTCATTGTTTATAATTTTATTGGAGAATAAAATTATTGCTAATTAAATAATAGCCTATAGGGTCACACACTTAGAGTACTTAAAGGAATAATTAATTTAAATTATAGATTTAAATTAATTGATGATTATTTGAATTTTATTATATTAATTAAGTGAGACTTAATTAATTGAAATAATATAAATTCAAATTTGAATTCTGCCATTAATAATTAAGTGTGACTTAGTTATTAATTAAATAATAAAATTCGGTTTTATTATTTAATCCTAAACCTACATGGGTTAGGCTTTGCTGTTATGGGTTGCTATTATGGGCCTATTAACCAACCATTATAAATAGATAATGTAGGGTTAATAAGGATTACGGTTTTTGAGAAAAACAAAACCCTAGCAGCAGCAAAGGCAGAGAGAAAAGGCAGAATTCAAAATCATCAAAGGAGGCTAGTACATCCATTCCGTAATCAAGATCGTGAGACGTTCTTGAAGGTGCTCGTGTGGATACCATAAAGGTGTTTTCGAGAGGAAGACACAAGTCGTGAAAGCTAGGATCTCCGTTGAGTTCATGAAAGTCAAGACCAAGTAAAGGTATGATTCCGTTTCACAATAATCAGTCCGCTTATACATGATCCTGCGTTTAGGATTCCGAAATTTTTGTTATATTTACGTTTAATCCGCTGCGTTTTATGTCTCGGAACCCAACACATATCTGCTTGTGCAGTTAAGCTTTGGAACCAATCCTAAGAAAAAAGCAAATATAATAATTAAGTTACATCGTTGTTTGTCCATAATTGCAGATAAATATCACATAAGATGTTGCTTTTAAAGGTTAACACATGTATAATATGTCAATAATTCTATTGATCAAGGAATATCAAACAGGAGAGTGGTCATCAATTTGTCTTTGTGGAGTCAGTTTTACTGTATAAATTTATCATGGCTCCACCATTTATTTAATATATCACAAACAGAGATAGCAATGTATAATTCATTAGGAAACATATAAGAAAATAAATGAACTATTGGTATACAAAATCACAAATTTTCAAGTTAATCAACTTCTACAGAAAAGAAATCAAAGCCTTTTACTTAATAACCAAATATCGACGATGGTTAGTCTAATAAGTTCTCATCTCGTTACAAATTCATCTGACGTGCATATTTTAGCTATATCCTTATTTTTGACATATTGATTTAGCTACATCATATCAGCATATTTAATTGATATAAACTTATTCATCCCATGCAGTCTCTTTCCTTGAACTAAGTTCGATGTAAACACTAAAAACTAGATTTCATTTTTTAAGTGTTTAAACATGCGTAAAATAATTACCTCATTTGGGGATTGAGGCACTTCATCTTCATTTGGTAAAGCTTGATCATTCCCATCACTTTCCTGTAGATATTATATTGGTGATCCAAGTCAGAAATTTGGTGATTCAGTTAATAAGTGGGTAATTTATGTTCTATTTTTATTAGCAATTATTGTGTGAATCATTTTTTAAGTGTTTAAACATGCATAAAATAATCACCTTATTTTGGGACTGAGGCGCATGATCTTCATTTGGAAAAGCTTGATCATTCCCATCACTTTCCTGCAGAGATTATATTGGTGATCCAAGTCAGAAATTTGGTGATTCAGTTAATTAGTGGGTAATTTATGTTCTATTTTATTAGCGATTTTTGTGTGAATCATTTTTTAAGTGTTTAAACATGCATAAAATAATTACCTCATTTGGGGATTGAGGCGCATGATCTTCATTTGGCAAAGCTTGATCATTCCCATCACTTTCCTGCAGAGATTATATTGGTGATCCAAGTCAGAAATTTGGTGATTCAGTTAATAAGTGGGTAATTTATGTTCTATTTTATTAGCGATTATTGTGTGAATCATTTTTTAAGTGTTTAAACATGCATAAAATAATTACCTCATTTAGGGACTGAGGCACATGATCTTCATTTGGCAAAGCTTGATCATTCCCATCACTTTCCTGCAGGGATTTATTTTGGTGATTCAAGTCAGAAATTTGGTGATCCAGTTAATAAGTGGGTAAATTTATGTTCTATTTTATTAATGATTACTGTGTGAATTATTTTTTAAGTGTATAAACATGCATACAATAATTACCTCTTGTTCATTGCGCTGTCCAATTATAGTACCAGTTCCGAAAGCTCCAGATTTGATTTCATAAGCCTGTCTTTCTTTGAGAAGAGGCAATGACCATGCTTTGAAGGCTGGAAACTGTCTTTCCACTGATTGAAAGCCTTTATATATCACACGATCAACATAAAAGATCTGGCATATGTTACTTAAAGGTTAGTTGTAGTTGCTGATGTAGAGCAGTTTTATTATGAATGAAAAAGAGAAACAATATTAGTTAAATTAAACTTACAAGAAGGAAGATGATCGGAAGTGTGGAAGAGTGAAGCTGTAGTCGTCCTGAAGTTCAATTTTGTTGTTATCAAGCTTCTTAGCAAGTACTCCCCCCAGTTATACTTAGCACAATCATCAAGATCAATATCAAGGCTAAGGATGTCTTTATTAGCATACGATCCTGTTTGGCTTTCAATCAGCACATTTCCTAGCACCATCAAAAAATTGATCTTGAACAGATCATCAAATTCACCTCCTACAACTCTCTCTACTATAGTTGTTGTTGTTACCCTTGTTTTTAAAAACTGTTGTTTCCACATGTTTTCTCTGTTTTGTGCTTCAACACCTGTTGCAAATGATAAGATCTTTTCCCCAATTGGAAGTCCAAGAACATCATGCACATCTTGCGGAGTGATTTGGATGGATCCAGTAGTTAAATCTATTGAGCATTTGGTTGAATCAAAGGCATCAAGTACCCTGCAAGCCAGCCTATGAGGTATCTTGTTTAAGTTGAACTGAAGTAAGTCACCAAATCCATTTCTTGTTACCCATTCTTTCTGACCATTGGAAAGGGTAGCCATCATTTCAGTTAGTGTATTTGGAGAGTTCCGAATTTTAAACTTCTCAGTTATATTTGCCTTATTTTTTGCTTTACGTTCTTCAAGTTCTTCATCTGTTTCAATGAACTGTTTAAGAAAACACATAAAAGTTAAAAGTGCATAGGCAAATTGACTCAGAAATCATCATTTTCACAATACATATACGCATAGGCTTACCATATCATCCATAGTGCCTTTCTGTTTTGCCTTTAAAACATGAGGTTCATCTTTATCAGTTGTCTAACATTGAAAGAAAAGGAATAATTAGTAATGACTTGCTTTGTACATTTTCCAGTCTACAATGATGCCAGACTCATTGTAAAATGACACTGCAATCAACATTGAATTGCTTAGCATAGTTACTAATTTCACTTTATTTTTTCCATTATTCATATACCAAATTTTAAATATAGATCATTGTATTTAACTAAGAGCATTGCATAATAAATGAAATCAGTTTTTCAAGTAAAGTGATTCGAGTCTAAACATGAGGTGCATAATAAATGAAATCAGTTGTTGAAAGAAAAATAAGAAAGTCGAATTAACCTCATCAATGAGTCTTGACTTATGTTTCCTTTTCTTCATTTTTCCGTCATTTTTCTCCTGCCAATTTTTTGTCAAATATATAAGAATTTGAAGCTGAGATTTTTTTATATTCATAACAAATTATATGTTTTTTTACCTCTTTATCATGATCAAAAGTTGGTCTATTTGATCTAGTTTCCTTCCTCTTTCCCTTCTGGAATTCTTTTTTTGCTAATTGATCAGGAGCAACTCCATCCATATCAAATGCTCGCTTTGACCTGCTTTCATGTTGAGTTCGTCTTGTTGTTTCAGTTACGACATTGTACTCAGCTGGACCTGGGGGATTGACGAAATCATCATCATTGTCAGAATCGTCGAGTTCCATTGGCTTGTCAACTGAGGTTTTTTGTTGTTTTAAAAATTTCAATCTCCTCTCTCTCTTCTTTTACTTGTGTTACCTGTCATAACAACACAAGATACAAAAACCAAATTACCACAGAATTGTTAAATTACCAAATTACCTACTACAAATTAATAAGTGAATTACCTTCTCTGTTATTCATTTGGATATTAGGATATTAGTTGAAATACCCTGAAAAGTTGAACGCAAATAAGTTGTGAGGCATAAGAAAAAACAGAAAAAAACAAAAAAACAGTTTATAAGGTTTCCAAGAGCATTAAATCGTAATTGCAGTGACTCGAGTCTAAACTAGAGCATTCCAAAAACTAAATCAATTTTTTCAAGTGTGAAATAGTATAGAATCATAATTCTTTCAAGTATGATGATGACCTCTCAATATAATAAAAAAATAAAAATATATTGAACTACTGGCATGAGAACAAAATAATAATTATAAGTAGGACATGCAACTCCGACAAAATCAATATATTTGAATATAGCATAAAAAGTTATACATCAAATTCAGCGACTCAAGTCTAAACTAGAGCATTCCAAAAACTAAATCAAATTTTGAAGTGTGCAAAAACAAGGAATCATAATTCTTACCACATAATATCTAAAGTTACGTACAAATTAGCGAATCGAGTCTAACATAGAGCAGTGCAAAAACCAAATTAGTTTTTTCAAGTAAAGCGATTCGAGTGTAAACAAGACATTGCATATATGAAATCAGTTTTTCAACTATCAGATTTAGAATATTACACAGGAAATAGGTGTTCAAGTAGAATATTACACAGGAAACAGGAAACCAACTCAAGCCTAGAAAGTCTGAAAGTCAAAGTTGGTCACTGATTGAACAATCATAAACAACCAAACAGTTTCTTTCATATATCTTATATTATTGGATAATATAGTACTTGCAACTTTGAACTTTATGTAATGCGCATAAAACTGTAAGGCCTCATTCAAGAAATTTATAAATTTTCTGTCTCACCGAGACCTCCAAAAGGAAAAACATGGAGCAGAAATTTTGTCTTCCAAACAGAGGTGGGAGAAAATAAGAGTATATACAAGAGGACGGAGCTTTAAGACCAGTTTCACAAAAATAATGAATAAGAAAAGACATCATCGACGACACGAAAACATGAAATAGATAGTTAAATTTCTAAACAGAGAGCAAGTTGGTCATATAATTTGCCCAATTGTAACTTCTTAATTTCTAAACAACTAACCAGTCTTTCAATTATGCAATAACAGGGAATCATAATTGTTATTGCACATGTACAAAATAGCGAATCGAGTCTAACCTAAAGCATTCCAAAAACCAAATTAGTTTTTTCAATTGTCTACTAGCATAAAATCATGTTTTCTACTCCATAATAGCCAAATATATGGTTAAATTAAGCAATTGGAGTCTAAATAAGAGCATAAGATAATAAATAAAATCAGTTTTTCAAGTAAAGCGATTCGAGTGTAAACAAGACATTGCATATATGAAATCAGTTTTTCAACTATCCAAGAGCAAAGAACCCTAGTTTCTACTCCACAATTGCAAAATAGCCAAATCAGCGAATCAAGTCCAAACTATAGGATTTCAAACATCAAATCAACAGTTCAAATCAACAATTCGAGACCAAACTAGAGGATTTCAAACATCAAATCAACAATTCGAGTCTAAATTAAAAGATGACAAACATAAAACCAGTGATTCTAGTGTTATAACTTGTAAATGTGACTGAAACATGGATTAAAACGGACAATTACAACTGTATGCTATTATATAAATGAGTACACGAGCAACAAGTCCCTGATCCCAAATTATTCACACTAGTTAGTTGTTCCAACCTTTCATCTACTGTTAGTAGCAAAAGGGGTTTTCTACTAGTAACCTGCAGTCACAACACACAGAATACTCATACAAAATGCTTCTTCATATAGAAAAGCTAGCTACATACTGTTGTTTCCTGACTAATTAGTAGCAGAAGCGTTTTGCAGTAGTCCCTGCTATGATTACCAGAAAGTTAAAAAAACTGTTATGCTTTTGTTAATAGCGGAAGAGTATTCTGCTAAAAAAAACTATAAATTATATGCTTAAATTATGTGTTTCTAGTCTAAACAAGAGTATTGCACATTCGAAATTAGTATTTAAAGTGTTCAACAGCAAATAACCATAATATCTACTGCGCGATTGCCAAATATATGGTTAAATCAGGCGATTCCAGTCTAAACAAGAGTGTTGCACAATCGAAATCATCTTTTAAAGTATTCAAGAGCATATAACCCTAATTTCTACTACGCAACTGCAAAATTTATGCTTAAATTACGCGATTCCAGTCCAAACAAGAGTATTGCATAATCGAAATCAGTTTTTAAAGTGTTCAAAAGCATAGAACCCTAATTTGTACTACGCAACTACAAAATATATGTATAATTACACGATGCTAGTCCAAACAACAGGATTTCAAACATCAAATCAACAATTCATGTGTAAACAACATAGAATGTATTTTTAAATACATAAACTTGTTGATTCGAATCAAAAACTGATGATTACAAGTATGAAAATAGTGATTGAATCATCGAATAACATGCAATCAAATATATACATAAAATCTTTAATTTTAGTCTAAATTTGAAGATTACAAACTTACGATTAGTAATTCGACTCGATTTTGAGCGAATATTTGATGAATGTTTGTTGAAGTGGGTTTGATGAAGTGGGTTTGATGAGTATTGAAGCGGGAGAGTTAAAGCTGTGTGATAGTAATTTTATTTTCGTATCCCTCTTTTTAAAATATTGGGCTGGGCTGGTTTTTTTTAAATACTGGGTTGGGTTTTAAATATTGAGTTTAATTGGTTCTAAGTTCTAATTTTAATATGTTCTCATTAGAGGAGCTCCCTATATACATATACATATACACATATATACTTATATATGTTATCAGCTTATATATATATATATATATATATATATCGGATCGGATTCTTATCAGTTCAGAATAAATGAAATCCATATTAACTTCTTATTGAACCGGACTTTTATCAAATCATATTTTTACCAAATCGAATTTTTTATATAATGATATATATCCATTTATCAAGTACCGGACCTAATCGGATCAGGTAGGATGTCCCCGCCGTTAACAAGACTCCCTCAAAAAGACAAAAACTGTTGGACCCGCTGTACTAATTGTATCTATCCAATTGATGAGAAGTCAAAAAACATATGGGGAACTACCGTAAAACACGGTCTTGGGAATAGATTGTACTCCCCGGCTCCCAAATACTCCCTTTGTTTTTTATTATTTTATGTTTGATTTTCTTTTAAGAGTTTTGATTATATAGCTGAAATTATTATTTAAAAAAAAAATTCTTCTAAATAAAAACATGTAATCAAAATTTTAATTTATAAAAAATAATTAAAAATAATAATTTTTACTATGCAGTCAAAGCACCTCAATATGTGTGTCAAAAGTTAAAATAACAAATTAAAAAAAATAGAGGGAGTATATTTTTTAACTTTTACCGGTGTTATATATAAAAAGCGAACCGGAATTAGTCTGTGAATGCACCTAACAGAAATTAATCGGAATGATTTATTGGATTAATTTAATAATATTTTTTATACATAATATATTTTTAATTAACTATTTAATAAAATTTCAAAAATAAAAGAGAACAAATTTAAAAGTTAAATAATTGAATTTATTATAAAATAATTTAAATATATTTTTTAATTTTTTACCGATTAATTCTGATTTATCCAATTTTTGATTGATTTTTACGAAAAATATTGTTTGACCCGATTAGTGTAAAATCAGTTCGGAAAGTCACCGAACAATGATTAATCATAGTCTTTTACAACAGAGACTTTTACACATAATTTAAGATATTTTTATTAAATATTTTTTCATAAACAAAAAGTTAAAATTTGAATTTTTATTTACAAAAAGAAAATTAAGAAAATATTTAGTAGATATATCTGGTCAATCCACTTTAAACGACATGTAAAAGTCAAAGTGGATAAATAATTTGGGATGGAAGGAGCATGGTATTTGAAGGTAAATAAAAATTTATTAGTTTATCAACATATACAAGAAATGTTTATTTCAATTAATAATATTATAAATTATTTGAAAATATGTGCATCATAAATATTAATAGATTCGAAGTTAAGAGAGTCAAATATTATATTCTCTCCGCCTTTTTTATATTTATATGTCCATTTTCAAAATAAATTTTGTCCAGAAATATATGTTCATTTATATTTTCAAAACAAATTTAGGGAACAAAGAAGATGCAAATCTTAAATCTGAAAAGAGATTTTTTTAATGAAAACGATGAACGTTTCATTGATAGAAAATTCAAAGTACATGTCCCAAAAAATTTAGGAATTGTGAGGGTTCCTTAATCCATAAAAGTTTATCATCTAACCGAAATGTATGCTTAACCAATCTCATGGGCCGTAATCTAAATTACGATTACCATAAGAAAGAGATTTTTCCGGAACTTTAGATAATAACACATTTATATAAAAAAGATAACATCTTTTAGAGAATAAGTTACAAATCACAAATATTATACATCAAAATCATGTTTCCATTCATATTCCATCTACACGCAATAAACCATCCAATTAAATCTGAAAAATAAAAAACAAATCAATTAAGACAAATAAGTCGATGAACGTGTAACATAAATATATAGTATAAAATTCTTGCATAAAACTCTCAATTTATAATAAAAAGTCATTTAATATGACACAAAATTGTCACAAACGACATATAACCACCATAGATATGGTCAAAACGCCATAAAAATGGTCATGTCCCATATATGTACAAAAAGTCATCACATATGACACTATAATCGTTCAAAAATTCATATCTGAGTGGAGAGGGGAGAGATGCGAGAGCCACTCATCCACCCTTATCTGAAAAGTGATTTTGAGACTTTATACATGAAAGAAAAATATACCATACAAGATTATTATGATAAATTAATGGGATTAATGGGCGTGGTGAACAAAATGCGACTGATGGGAAAAGTTCTGCCTGATGGCAAAGTTATATAGAAGTTTGTGAGTTTGCCTAAAAGATTTTGAAGATTCAAGAGATATAAGTGAATTAGCTTTATCCGAGCTAATTAATTCTTTGCAAGGCCAAGAACAAAGAAGAGTCATGAGAAATAAGGATACATGATATGCGGTTGAAGGAGGTTTTTCAGCTAAAAATTCAAAAGATAAAAAGTGTGGGTATTGTAAGAAAAATGATTATCAAGAAAATGATTGTTGGCATAAGAGAAAATCTCAATATTTTAAGTGTAAGAGTTTCATACACGTGCAAAAACATCGTAGAAACAAGATGGAAGAAATTGTCAATAACACAAAAGTTATTGATAAAGAAGAATTGTTTTGATATTGGAGAGAAGTGCTACAAATTTATAAGTTGATGAGAAATGCATTAACCTATGTAATCGGTGAGAAGTCAATCAAGACATGAATTTGGTGATAAGTGCGCGTCTAGATGAAATTGTGGAGAGAATGTTTCAACTAAAATGATGATGATGAGAAGTATATCAATGGTCTAAATTTTTTTAGAAGAGGGTGAAAGTCCAATATAACACATATTAATTAAACAATTCCCAAAATGATTAATCGCATTCGCATATACTGAATGTCAATTTAGTACACCATGTTTTGAATGCGAGTAATATGTCTCCTTACAATTCACATGCAAGACACGTATTCATAGGCGTCTATAATATTAACTTAATATTTTTTTTTTAATCTTTCCAACACACTCGTCCAACAGATGCGAAATCCAATATACAGATGCGAAATCCAATATATGCATATAGCAACTGCATAGATGTTTTATTCATTTTTTTGTGAAATCCAATATATAGATGCGAAATCCAATATACCCATATAGCAACTGCGTAGATGTTTTATTCATTTTTTTTCCTACTGTAATCCCAATCCACATGAAATTATATATTAAATTTTTTATAACCATCAATGATAATCTTTAATTTTTTTTTAACTTTATTGCCTTATATCCACTATTGTTGTTTATCTTTTTAATATTCGTATACAAGGCACATACGAGATTAATAAATTATATATTAATTATTTTATATGATTTAAATATATATTTTAATTTTTTATTATATCGGCTATAATAATATAATATATAATAAAAATTATTTATAGATAAAATAATAATATTATTTTAATATTCATGAGATTTAATTAATAAATTTTAATATTCATGAGATTTAATTAATAAATTGTAATTTTAAGTAGAAGTGAAGTGAGATATATTATTAGATTGTTATACAAAAAATGATTCACCGATGATAGATTTATATATAAAATATATAGGTTTTAAAATTAAATTATAATTATATCATAATTGCATAAAAAAGTCGCATAAAAAGAAAACTTACGGATGATAAAAAGAGGACTTACCGGACGGACGACCAATTGACCATTTTTTTATTTTTCTTTAAATTTAATTAGGAAATTTTTATTAATAAAAAGAGTTACAAATATATTAGAAATATTTTAACTAAAATTTAAATAAAAGAGTATATTTTAATTTAGGTAAATTATAATATAATTTTAATATTCAAAAAATTTAATTATAAAATTGTAATTTTAAATAAATTAAAGTGTTTGAGCGATGAAAAAAATTGAAATATGTTAGTAGATTGTGAGTACAACTATATATTTTAATTAAAAGAAAAGTTTGTTTAAAATAATATAATATAAAAGTATAGATAATATAGATATAATATAGTAATAGAATTTAATTAATGTTAATAAAATTATATCATTATTTTAATATTCATAAAATTTAATATTCATAGAATATAATTTAAATATAATATAATATTATTCTATCCGTGATTAGTTATATAAAAAGGAGGACTATCGGGAGTTAAAGTTGTATATATGGTGTTGATGTCGGTCTTCTAATTTGAACATATGAGCATTGATAGAAACTGGTTGTTCTAGTTTGAGCAAATTTCTTTTAATTTGAGTAAAGTTTGTGTTTTGATAAATAATTTGTGTTATGCGATTAAAATAGAGAAATAGATGGAAACTAAAAAAATGCTTATTGGTTATCTTAAACTTTAATGATATATTAAATAAAAATTATAGAATAAAGTTTAATGATATATTAAATAAAAATTATAGGATAAGTAGGATTCGTAAAAAAGGTTTATAGAATATAATTTAAATATAATATAATATTATCCTATCGTGTATAAAAGGAGGATTAATGTGGTTAGAGTTATATGTATGATTATATTCTTTTAAAATTATATTTTAGTGTTAGAGTTATATGTATGATTATGTTATTTTAAAATTATATTTTATTAAAATTCAATAGTTAAGATTGTTTCTATGATTCACATAAAATTTGAATGGTTAAGATTTTTTCTATGGTTCACCCAGTACTATATCGACCACCAAATTTTTTAATTTTTAGGTTATAATAACACGATGATAGTGTAGATTGTACATAGAGCTGTGTATATAGCTAGGTGAGAGATTATGGAGAAAAAACCTCGTGATTGCCTCCAATTGAAATACTAAATTTGTGTTGAATATATATTAAAGAAAGTAGGATGGTATGGTATGGAATCGTAATTCTCATTACTCTTTACTAATTTAATAGTTGTAGCCTGTTTTAATTCATATGTGATGGGTATTACTTGACTCAGTCGGTAGAGTCTGTATACACGTTCAGAGAACGCGAATTTTTGTGGGTAAAAAGGGTATTTAATCCAATAAATGTCAATTTGGGCAATTGATATTTAAAATAATGTTATTTGAGGCATTTTCTCTTTAGAAGATTAGTTTTTATAAGTTAGTGGTGATATATTAGAAAAGTTAGTGTTGATATATTAGAGATAATTATATCACTATTTTCTAGTAATAGGTTATCAATTGTATAGTTTATTTGTTAAATATAATGTAATTTTTTTTCTGCACATCAGTTTCTTCCACTCTTCCTACAAAAAAATCCTAACAGAATAATAAAGAGTCTAGAAAATTAGCAATCATTCACGAGATTAGGAAAATTATGCATGAGAAAAAAGAGGAATGTGGTTTTAAAATTTTATTTTATTAATTGACATATATTATATACTTATATAAATATAATATATAGCATATAATTATATTTATTCGAATCGGGTTATTAACCGATCAAATCATACATAATTCATATTCATATTTATGGGATCAGATCCTTAACGAATCGACTTGATTTTAAATAAATTCACATCTATCAGGTCACGGGCCAATTCTCATGCATCCAAATTCATCTTTTTTGCACACATCATATAAAAAGCGAAAGTCTGACTATGCATATTGTAGATTAATGTATATTCGACTAAATGACTTGACAAGCCTTTCTTTTCAGAAATTATTCTTGTCAGGACAGGCAATTGAACTTGTACTTAATTCTGGTGAACCTGAGGAAGTGATCTTCTTGGGAATCGCATAAAGTAGTCTTCCAGGCTATTCAAGTTGCTTACCTTACTCGTTTTATAGTTCCTTAATTTCTTATAGACGAATATGCTTCGATGGCACAAATTGATATCCTAATTCAAGATCAAGAGGACAACCACATGTCTTCTTTGTACGGAGATTAATTGAACATGTAGCGTTCAACTCCACAGCATCATTAATTTACATGCCTTGTAAATTGTATGATATGGACTAAACTACATATATCAGTATGATCAACCGAGTACACTTATAATCAAGTGAGTAATAGTTTCTAAATTGATATTAATTTGCTTAATGTGCATATAGAATAAAGTAGATGTATGTTTCATCAATATCCATGCCTGACTAGACATCAGTCACAAAGTCTGGTTAGAATTTAACCTCTCCATTTCACCCTCCTCCAAGTTGAACATTTCGCTACTTGAGAATGTGTTTCCACTAGATAATGATTTCGGGGTGATCCAGAAGACCACAAAACCAGAAGAGTTTAAGTAAAGGTAGTGGAATGAGTTTCTAGGCAAGTACAATGCAAGGACTCAGCCTACAGAACAAGAAGGCAATAACAATATTGTAATAGTTTCACATACTTCTAAAATTCAAAACAAAAATATCAGGCATGAGAATAATGCAGTAAGAAACACACAATTTCATGCATTAATGAACATCGTATACTAGAAGAGTATCTATATGAATTCGTCAAATACAATGCTAGATAAGTTGATGTTAACCAAGTAATACAGAAGACAATACTAACTAAGCTCCAAGGGATCATTATCTTAAACATGTGGAAGTTCATCTTATTAAACAAGAATTTATTATAAGAAGCATCTCTAAAGATGATTGTAGGTCCAAAATTATGATTGAATTCAGCAGGCAGAGTAGCATTAACGCAGATTGATTCTGCATTAAAAATGGTATTATCATTCTTCCCCAGGTATGATAGTCTAGATAAAAATGTATCTATATTTGTGTTCAATAACACACATGAAAAAATCATGGAGGAATTTGAAGAAATATCATCAGTTAGTAGAGGAAACATTTAATTATCAAAAACCGAAGTTGATACCATCAGGATTTAAGAATATTATTATCCAACCTTTTCGCCAACATTAAACAAAAGATTCAGTTTCAGACCTACATTCTTGACGCAATTAAAAAGTCATCAGGTTTCAGTACTAAAAAATTTAGTATTCTACATGCCTGCCAGAATTGTAGTCATGTCACCGCATCCTCATCAGTCATCATGTATTCATGTCATACATAATCTATCAAGTCACACCTCAACATGAATCATGCCTCATATATCTAAAGTTTCTAATATCTTAATTAGCAACATATAAAAAGCTTCTAATATGTGGTAGGTAACAGGTGCAATTTGACAATAAAATGTTTATTATTTAGGAGTTAGAACCTCTGACAATATTAAAAGCGACTTACCTTATATTTATAATAGAGTAGCAGACTATCATTTTACTAACAGAAAAGATGCAAGCTCAGAAAACTAGCAGGTATACCACTTGATTATTGGAAGAGCTATGCATTGTTTACTACAAACTTCAAAAACAATGTGCAAATAAAGTTACAGTAAATGTAAATAGACACCAGGTAGGGAAAGGAGACACAGTTTACAAGCTACAACGCTGCTCTTACAGTGATTACAAATGGTCAGCTATGCTCACCATTTTGTAAAACATTTTTAAGTTTAAATCCTGAAAGACCTTACATTAAGATGCAGCTTTGGGTCAGCGATATGACACAGAAGGCCCTGCAAAAGAATACCGAGAAGAAACTGGTGTAGAACTTGATCCAGGTTCATCTCCGAGCTGGTGGTAATGTCTATTGTAATCTGAAAGGGCACCAGAAGCATATTTCGAATACAACCTTTCTCTTTCATCAGAAGCTACTCTGCCTGGATTCCATCTGCTATCATTGGCATAAGGTTTGCTCCATTGCATATTATTTACAGGCTCTGGCGGCGGACACAGATATTGATTAACCAACGAGGTGGTGCTGTCATGGTAAGAATACGTTTCCGCATGGTAACTATCTAAAAGAGGTCTACATTTCATTGTGTCACTCTGATGACGAATTTCATTCCGCCCACCGAGTCCATAAGTTCGATAATCTTTTTCACTGAAAAATAGTTCATCAGAATTAGTACTACTTCTGGGCAATACGGTTTCAACCCCACTCAAGGAAGCAGGGTCCCTGCGTGGCTGCTTCCATTCTTGATTAGCTCTATAAGGATCAGAAGCATTTCCTGGAATAGTAGAGTTTGGCCTTTCTCCTCGAAGCCCAAAGCTTCTGTAATCATTTTTCAAAAGAAACAATGAACCAGGAGAAGCTACACAGTCTGTTGGAGCATGCACCTCTTCAGCTCTATAAGGATCAGAAGCATGTCCTGGAATAGTAGAATTTGGCTTTTCTACTCGAAGCCCAAAGCTTCTGTATTCTTTTTCCGAAAGAAACAGTGAACCAGGAGAAGCTACACGGTCCGTTGCAGCATGCCACTCTTCAGCTCTATAAGGATCAGAAGCATGTCCTGGAATAGAAGAGTTTGGCTCTCCTCCTGGACCTCCTCGAAGCCCAAAGCTTCTGTATTCTTTTTCTGAAAGGAACAGTGAACTAGGAGAGGCTACCTCTGTTGCAGCATGCGCCTCTTCACGTGATGCTGGTGGGGGGAAGTAGATATTCGGTAAAAGACCCTGAAGAGAAGAATTTGCATCTAAATGCAATGGCCGGACAGCCTTAAACAGGCACACCAGTTTCTTCACCTACATGAAACAAGGGAAGAGAGGTGTAAACTACGACGAAGATCAACAACGACATTTTGACAGACAGAACAATCAGTATATATCATATTAAATAGCAAATGAAGGAAGGGAGCTGTCTCACTTGCTCAACAGTCAACTCAGTCTTGAACTTGTGTGTTTTCTCATCATAGTTATCCTTGATTGCTTTCTTAAATACACTCTCAGGTAATGGCTGGCAGTCTTTGTGAATGCTGAACCGAACCTAAAAAACAATTAAAACAACATATGAGTTCTCGATTCCAGAGGATCAGACCCGGAGAAGTTAAAATATACACACACACAACAGACCTGAGCAGGGAAGGCCCCAGCAAAGGCAGCTGGTTCAAGTTTCATGCCACCAACAGAAGATGCCTTGTATATTCCATACAGAAGCCTGGAGTCAAAATCATATAGGAAAAGCGTGAGTCCAGGTTTGATACCCATTAAAACCTCTTGTTTGCTTGCTGAGACACCCATCACCCTGTAGCGAAAACAATCTGGTTTAGTTCTTCCATTGCACATGAAAATCAGCCCACCAAGATTCCTTTCTGCCTTATGATCCCTCCATGTAGGTTCTTCATGTCTCAGATCCTTTACAATGTCTCTTTTATTATCATTCTTCACTTGATTGTCTTTCTTATTCATAGTCTTTTTACCGTCTCCATCTTGGACTCCCATAATCTTTACACCTTTCTCATGTGAAGAGTTTTGAATATTGGGCTTCTTCACTATTTTATTTTCAGGCTTCTTTGGGGTGAGTTTCTTGGAAAGCAACGGTTGTTGAGAGGATTCAGCAAGATTACTTCTTTTCCTATCACTATTCACTTGCTTCTCTTCTTTATTTATCCCTTTTCCATTGTCTTTAAATTGATCTTGACCAATCTCTAATCTTTTCTTAAATTTTTTCTTACCTGCAGACTTTTGATTAGCTGACATCTTCACGATTTTGTCTTCAGGATTCAGAGATTGCGGAGTTTTCTGTTTAGATGGCAACTCCGATTGAGTAGATTGGGCAACATTTCCTCTTTTCTTCTTATTTTTTCTGGGCGCCACCATAGTATTCCCTCACAGCCAAGCTTCCAGAATACAAGCAATCTTGATCAGTGATAATAAGTGATGCAGGACAATATTAATAATGAGGAACTATAAAAAGATTATTCATAAAAAAGAATTAAAAGTTAAGCTTTGGTAGATTAAGCACAGAAAATCCATTACCCCCGAGGTTTTGCAACGGCAAAAGGGAGGGTAGATAATGGATCATAACCCATAAAAACGACATTACCCTAAAGAGGTTGTTCCAATTCGTGACCTACAGGATAGCTAATGTATACTTGACATAGCAAAATATTTTAATACTAATTTAATATTTTGCGTTATTACTACGTCTTGCTCTAGATCAAGATATATAGCCTATATGTGTGTGTGTGCGCGTGCACGCGTGTATGTATTAATCTTTAATAAACAATCAGTCAGTAAGGTAATAAATGATATCAACTATGTTTAAGATGGACGGGTATAGACATAAGCTATGTAATTAACTCCAAATGTCAATAAAATGGTAAAAAAATTTGAAGACAAAGGATTTATGGAATAAAATAGTAAAAGGTTAAAACTTGGTGGATTAACAACACAAAATCCACAACCCTAAGGGTTTCTCAATCCCAGAAGAGAAGTATATGAATGGATTGCATCCTACAAGAAGAGGCACACTGACAAGTCCGTAACTGAAATCAATAAGCTCCGAAAAATATAAAAGATTACATTAAGAGTGTAAAACTAATCCTCATAGGGAAAAAATTACTCCTTACCATTATCTATCAAAATCTGCTACTTAATACTAAATCACCACCATAACAAGATAAAATACAACTCATTTTATCACTCTATTATCGCAACCTAGAGTTTAACTAATGAATCTACTTACATAATATGATAGCTTCGTAATAAAAACTAACTTTACTCTCTCAAATAATAACACGGAAAGATACAAATTAATTTACAATTCCTTGCTCTGCATCACCACCCTCTTTCAAATAATCACTTATAATCTATGATATGTTCTTGTAGATTGATACAAATCTTTGGTTTATCTAAAGATTCTAAACAACTATACTTACACGCCATCGAGAAATCCTAATAAAGAACTAAACTTTTTATTAGACTAATAAATATATCTATTTACATTGCCAAACCAAAATCAAATATCAAAACCTTTCACCCGATTCCTTTTACAACACGTGTTTAATCCTACTTCACAAATATAACGACTGCATTAGTTTAACAACGAGCTATAATACTAGTAAGTGAATGTAACCAGTGCAATTATCTAATTAGTCAATACGGGGTCATTTGGTAGTTAAACCCGTTATGTGTCCATTGCATAAACTACAGCCTTTAGATAAGAATATTACCCTTTCAATCGAAGTATATGTGAATCTTTATGGGATCATACATCCATCAAATGCATTTAATCTACATATCGTCTCTCTCTCTCTCTCTCTGTGTGTAGTGTGCACACTGACATACTATCTAATGCATCCTAACACCTAACTAATAGCACAAAGTTATCATTTTTACGCACAACATCGAAGACTCAATCTTGCAAAACACTAAACCTAGTCAAATTCTGCAATGTATTCACTCTCTTATACATACACAAATCTATATCTAATTCATATACTAACAGACATGAAATTTAAACAAGAAACAAAATTGAATCTACAAAAAGTAATATAAATTCAATTACAAAAAGAATTAAATATATACACCGATTCGAATCGAGTAATTACCAGACCGATTCGATCAATGTTCAAGGAGAGATTTGTAAGAGCACCGATGAATTTAGGTTTTAGGGTTCATAAATTGTTAGATGTTTTATTTACCAAAAAAAATTGTAAATTTATAACTATTTATATTAAATTTATGAAAAAGTAAAATCATGGGCATTTGGTCTAGTGGTATGATTCTCGCTTAGGGTGCGAGAGGTCCCGAGTTCAATTCTCGGAATGCCCCTTTTTTCTCTTTTCTTTTCCAACATTTTGCATGTTCTCTTTTTTAGTTTTTTTCACTAAAACCAGTATTTTTGTGTTTTTCAATTAACTTTGACCCTTTTTGACATTTTATATATTAGTTTATTTCATTACTCAAAAATAATTTATGAGTTTATTTTTACCTTTGTATTTTTTTTAATTTCTTTATAATTTGTTTGGTAGTATGTGTATGTATTAAATAAATAATTTGGATGTCTTTGTAGGGTATATGCTTCACATTTAAAAGATATAAAAGAGTAAGTAAATAATTTGAAGTGGGACTCATAGAGTTTACGAGTTTAAAAATGAGAATTATGTTCTCAAAATAAATAATAGAAAGGGAATTATAATAGTATCATTTTATTTGACGTATAATAGAAAGGGAGTTAATAAAATGGGACTCATAGAGTTTACGAGTTAAAAAATGAGAATTATGTTCTCAAAATAAATAATAGAAAGAGAATTATAATAGTATCATTTTATTTGACGTATAATAGAAAGGGAGTTAATAAAATCATTTTATTTGAAGATGAAAAAATTGAAAATTATCTTATTGCATACGAAGAAAAACCTTAACAACCCTATAATAGATAATATATTTGATAATTATAGTATGATTTGACATGTAATCCAATAGTGTCTTTTTTTTTTTTCTAGGTAACAAAATATTTTCATTTTCTATAAAGATTTTTACTCCAAGTGATTTTTTCTAGCTAATGGAGTAGTATTTTATTTTGTCATCTACCCAAGTGATAACCTTGAAATAAAGGTGATGCCTTTCTTTTTTCTTTTTTTTTTGGATAAACAATAATGAAATCATTTTTGTGACAGAGTTTTAAGTATCATAGAATAGATTAAACTGTAAAGCATTTAAAATTCCCATCTATCTCCTGAAAATTCCTGCATTAGTCAAGGAAAAGAAGAGCAGTAAACGTCATGCATAACACCAACTTTTCATCACAGCAAGCACTCCCAATCCAGATGAAGCGCTTGGACCAGTATTTGACTTTGCCTGACTCTTCAGGCATTTGTTCTCAGCACATTTGGCATTTGGCTCATGAAGCTCAGTGATGCTACTTCCTATCTTTCTTGCAGATTTGTTTTGCTAAATTACTTGCAGATTCTGCTTGAGACAGCTTAAATTGGTGCATAGAGATTATCTCTAGCTTCGAGAGGAGGAAGATGAGTTCGGATACGGCTTAACTACTAAACTGGCACCTGACCTCTCACACCAAACAAAATAGTTATGTTTCATTTTTTAAAAATTATATCAAATCCCACCACATAATTATTAGGTTATATCTGAAGATACTTACAATAGAGATGAAGGATCAACTTCAGAAATATCCTGACTACATCTACTAAAGTCAAATATACAAACAAAATTGGAAGTCCCTAAGCTAGTGCATGGACACCACTCTCTATGACAAGACCATAATATACACCATAGTATTTTCATTATACCATGCTTCTTGACAATGAAATTGGCATAACTAGCCATACAGGTATATATAGAACAACTATACAGTGTTATGTAGCATTGTGTTACTTGATCAATAAACTTATTGCAAACCATTATCCGTTGGTGAACCAGGAACGGGAAGAACAAATCCTCTCCCGCCAAACAGTGGGCGCATATATTTATCATCATATTTTCTCCAGTACCGATGGATAGTATGAGTTGTTGTGCTTAGGAGCATGCGCAGGCTAGCTGGCCTGTGAATACCTTGATCTCCTGTGTCACTTTCTGGATCTTGAGAACTGCGTAAAAGTGGCAACATGGAGGATTTTGGACTGGATGATTCGGAGGACAGCACATTGCTGTTAAGTATAGATGGAGGCATCAAGAGTCTCACGAGAGGTTTTGTCATTAATCCGAAAACCTTAAGAAATAACAGTACAATATATATCAGTAGAATTTTCAGTGTCAGATAAGGAATAAAAAATACTTTGCCTTTGAATTGTAATGTTTAGGACAAAATCAGATAGAATACAACTAAAGATAGATTATTCTTGTGTTGCTACTAAGCTACTGTGCCTAATACAACTATGCAAGTATAGACCAAACTTAGGCAGATATATCTTAATATGTTGTCACTAGTTTGAGAGATGTGACAATCTTGCAACTCCAACTTTAGGCTGTCTGCCAGTTATATTTTCTCAGTGGAAACGAGATATGAATGAACAAATAGAGACTGAACTATGGCATACTTCAGAAAACAAACACTTTTATCCCTAGCAAGATTCACTTCAATGACCAATTCGATATTTAACCCGTCTAAGAAGTACTATGTTTCAGTTCAATGAGGTGGGAGTAAAGGGGGGGGGGATTGTCAATAAACTCAAGACCAATCTAAGAAATATTTTACTTGTTAACTGTCCTAAATAAATCATCATACAATTTAAGAAACATAGATAGACAATTGGTCCTCCCGTCCAAGTGAATGACTGAAGAACAAGAGCAGAGCAGGACTAGATACATTACAATATTACAAAAAAAGTAGTAAGAATTGTGATAGATATGCCTGCATAGGATTGCGGGTGAGGTGGTGAGAGATTACAGAGCCTAATTTAAAATTCATTTATGTAACATAGTAGGTCCCATCCAGGGGCGTAGCAGACATTTTCGGGTCCCAGTGCAGAATTTTAAAATTGGGCCTTTCACATGTGTACTTCAATATATATTAAAATATTAAATGATATTTTTTAAATAAAATAAACTATTCAAATATATTATAAGAAAAAACTAAAGTCTAACAAATTTTAATTTTAATATTATCAACATTTCTCAATTTTTATTAATAAACCATAATTTATTATTATTTTTTTTATAAATATATATAAATATACATATACATATATATATATATAATTGCATAAAATTGGGACCCTAAATTTTTGGGGGCCTGTGCGGTCACTCACCCCGCGCTCCCCCAAACACGCCCCTGGTCCCATCACCAATATCAATCCCCTGCATTAGATGGAACATTTCCATATTTATTCGGCACAAAACAGTCCGCCCATTGTATTAATATCCGGAAAACGAATCGACATCTCGATGTAAAATACAAGTTTATTTTGGGGTTAGCAGAGCAAGACCAGATACATTATGCAATAACATTACATTAGAATAAAGACAAGTTTCCAATAGGGGAGCATTGTTTACCATCGTACTGAAAAGAACAACAGTGATCGTGCTGGTTAATATGATTGCATTTGCTGGTTGTTGGGTACGGCCGAATCTAGTAAACTGCACATGTTATCAACCTTGGTTAGGAGGTAATATATTGATAAGAAAAAGTACACATAAAAAATGGAAAACTTGCAAACTAAAATTCTAAAACTAAAATATATTTTAAGTGCGATAATCTATGCAACCATGATTGGGTCAGGTATCAAGCGGCAAGCACAAAGTGAACTACTCTTTTGCCATATGATAAAGAATATCGTATGTGTGCCACTTATTGTTGTAAGACTCTATTGGATGGGAGAATATGGGAAAGTCTAAAACTAAAATCTAGCATCCCACCTTAGATTTGAGGGGTTGACCTAAAGTTCACAACTTATACTAATATAATAGGTAAATCTCAATACCTGACAAAAACTTCAATGACAATATCACTAGTTAACTACAAGTTCATTTTTGCACTGATTCTAGAACCATGAACTTTAAAATTCAGTAATTTTCTAAATTTCCACAAATACGAGCAAAAAAGTCAAAACATAGAGATATGGCTGGAGTATTTTGAAGGGATCAAGGTATAATTGCTCACTGAAGTTCTTTTTGATAGATGAACCTAGTAATTCCATTGGTGGAATTTCCTACAGAACAAACTCATGTTTGTAACAATTTTATAGGTGGTACTTCACAGTGGAACTCCTAACATCTCTATCATAAGTCATAACCATATATGTTTGTACCAAAATTTTAAATTATATACTCCTTCAATACCAAAGTCAGATCCACACTTAAAATAGCAACTAATTAAAGAAGATCATTATCAAAAATCTGACCTGTACGTTGGCAGGATAAGCAGTGCGGGGGTAGTATAGTACTCGACTTGGGTAAAATTGTAATGGAACATTAAGAATATCTATATTAGACATGGTATCTCTATATTTGAAGCAGAGAGATCATTAATATTAATTTTAGCAGATGGAATTAATTTATTGAATAATATTTGAGTACACTTTCATACCGCCAGACTAATTTCCGAATATGCAAAATAGCTCTTTGGCCAGCAAACTGTTTACCTGATTATAAGCAAGGGCCATTGAAACAGCACCTCTCATTAGACCAGCCCACCATATTATAACCTGAACATTTATATTATGAAGTTTCTAGTTAAATTGTTAAGTTTAAGATATATAGGAAAACTGAAGTGCTATCATTCTTTTCACTTTACTACCTGCTGCTTGAGGTTTACATTTTCACTCTTGGATTTCTTGGTAAGGTTGGATATAAAGGAAAGAGGGAATACAAACGATGCTCTTCCGATCAGAACCAAGCCAAGCAGCATTGCACTCAGGCCAACAGATTTTCCAGGACTGCAGTTATGGAAATTATTGTAAAATCAAGCAGATATATGTACACAATTTGCACAACATAAATTACTGTGATTTCTAAAAAAAGGGAAAATTAATTTTAATCTTTTAATGTATGCCTACTATAGAGATAAAAGAATAACACATAAGATATTTTAAATATAACAATGTATCATTATTTAAGCACTTCACCTGTTGCTAACAAACTTCCACTTCTCCATGTCCAGTGCATCCATACCAACATACAGGAAGATACATATTTCACAAATGAATGAAAATGTTGCAAATGCATGCCTGGACATCAGCGAAAAATTTATATTACAGAGATACAAATAGTTTTCCCTTGTATGCAGTAGATTAAAAAAAATGGAGTTGCTAAGGTCTTCCTTAAGGTTTCACCTACTTAGTCGTTACTTTTGAACCATCAGTCATAGAATGCCAAGTGTAATGTGACATGAGAATCCCACAGAAGAATACGGTGAGTATACCACTCAAGTTAAACAGCTGGAAGACAAACGAACAAGTACAAAAATTTAATTTCAAATCACTGAAGCTCCCATTTATAAGTAGTAACTTATTCGTAACAGGCATAAAACTACATAAAAGAACTCAAAACAAACATAACGTACTTCAGCCATCATATACGAAAGGTAAGCCATCACAATCATTAAAGCCACTTCTCGATCAGGAGAATGCCTGAAAATGCGCAAACCAGTTATTCAAGTCACATGTACAAATGCATATATTCACGAAAGAGGCACCCACATATCTTCTAATATTTTTGTGGTCATAACAGATAAAGTAGGATGACCAACAGTATGAGTTTCATCTGTTACAATTGTGATTTGTGCTACCACTCATGCGGAATTCTACATGTTTTAACTAAGTCTATCATGCATGTAAAGTTAATATTTTAACTTGAAACAATGCCCAATCTTGACATCTGAGATTTATCATTAGTGGATAGCTGCAAAAGTTGCTATGCAGACATACCTGCCAGGATGTAATTTTTTAATAATAACTCGAAACTATGTCTAAGGTTTTTATAGAGCAAAATTAGTCGTAATAGATGCTATGCAGACATACCTGCCAGGATGTAACTTTTTCATAATATAAGCACTAAGCAATCCAACCTGAGAGTTCAGTAAGAAAATGTTAACAACAGAGTATAATATGGCATACTTTAAAAGAATGAACAGCACTCAGAGAGCACAAAAAGTTAACGAGAATGGTTCAAATAAAGGGAAAGTGTAACTAACTACTATGCGTGAGAATTCATGTGCACCAGTCTAGTCTGAACAATACTTCTCACTCTCTTTTTTACATGTAAGAATATGCGAAGTTTTAAACAAGTAGCTTCTTTTCCCGATATAGTATTCTTTTTGAATCCATATTTACTGTCGTGCAAGTCCAGGGTCAATCAAATAGTAATAAAGATGTCGAATAGAATTGTAATTGATGCATACTTCCACTTTTAAAAAGGGCTTTGTAGTTGATTGGTCATATCAGGCCCAAAGGTCAAATGTGAAAAGTAACAATATTAAGTGAATAAAGTGCAAAAATTATTTGTCAATCCTAGAAAAGTAAAATTTACAAGACAGAATCTGATACTTTCCTTACTTTCAGTCAGACATGGCCTACAGCAACCAAAACTTAAAACCAGGCCAGAAAAGAAATTAACATTAAGAAGTATAACCAGGTAAGTTCTGTAGTTAACATTCATTTTTATTTGGGTATAGACGGTAAATTTTTTATTAAAATTGAAAAGAAAATTCTTGAAAAGACAAAAGGGTTATCTTTGAAAGCCAAGGATGATTGGATTTGATATGATATTCTGCTAAATGCATTAAAACATCTCAATCAGTAACGTGACAACTTCAGTTCTATATGTACTCTGAATTAGCAACTGTTAAGTAAAAGGAAATAAATGACAACTACAGCTGTTTGCTCCAATGTTAAACATCAAACCAATTTTCCTGCAGTATATAAAGCAACTCTATCATAAACAAATGTTGTCACTTGATCAATGCATAGCTGATGGAAGAAATTTCGAGCTACCAAACCAATAGACTAGTGCATGGCATAAAAAAAGGCCATGCACTCCGATGGTCAGCTACATCTATGCTGATGGCTTAGAGGGGAGAGAAAGACTTACTGATATTCCCAACAAGGTGCTTGTAGTGAATAGAGTCAAGAAATTTCCCCCAAACTGAAAGGCAGTTTTTAAGTTGATGTTCGAGAGATCATACTTTTGAATTGCATGAAAGAGAACTATAGATGCTGCATCATTTACCACGCCTTCCCCAAATACTAGACTGTACAACAAAGGTGTCTCTTCTTGATTAAGAATCTGGTGTCAGACAATGTACTAGTCAAATCTTTTATTTTTTATTTTACAACGGAACAAAATTGCAACCCTGATAAGTCAATTATACCTGCAAGGTGCAAACAGAGTCTGTAGCCGAAAAAATTGCTCCAATTGCTTCAAAATAACATATTTTCAATTACAACAAGTCTATACTCATGTAAAGAAGAAAGATAAGCTGAAACACCGCAAGAAACAGGTACATAATTTTCTTCTTTCAATGACTATTAGACAATACATTTAACTCAATAATTTATCTTTAGAAACTTAACAAGTCAACCACTAAATGGACCACAAGGGACGGAAGGCAATAGTAATGTTTTCATATAAACATATTTTTGAAGTCATCTATCCAAATCATTTTCCCCTTAAAATAACTATTAGAAAAGTTATATAAACAGAAATATTATGATGGAGAGACAAACGGCATACCGAGATAATCCTTGATCTCCAAAGAGCCAATATTCAGCATTTCGATTAAATGCATAGCACCTGTACTGTATGAAATTAGTTAAAATGCTTCAAATTTCTTAGTACGCAAGTTGAGACAATAAACAGAAAATACAATGTGACGGACAAGCACCTCTTGAAATTCTTTATTTATCATTCAACAAATATCTGTTACATTGTGATATTTACATTGTATCACAGAAATTCAGAACAAGTAACTGAACAGAAACATTAATAGTTTTATCATACATTATTATTTGTATAATATTATACTACAATGAAGTGTGAAGGCATACCAAATGATATGATGCTAAAGGACATAGCTGTACCAATAGCGCCAAACAACATGATTGTCATGAAGTTTTGGAAAAACTGTTTCTTTTTCACCTGAAACCTGATACAATAATGGATCTAATATAAGGATCAAGACTGACAGACATACATAAAGTGAACCATGAGGTCTCCCACTGTTTTACGTGGCACTGTTTTACGTGCTTGCCCTAGATGCATCAACCAATACATCCGTATAATTATCCACAGAAGAAACTAAAGAAAAAATAATATAATTATAGCTGCAACAGTAGTGGTGGTTGAATCCTCATGAATAAAAATGAACATACCCAGCATTAAATATAATTGGCGGAAGAAGATATATAAAGAAAAGTTGTTCGTCAAACTCCAAAATGCGAGAGTTTTTTCCACCTGATGTGAGCAAAATAACTACTCCAGAACAAAGACCCTGTAATGAATGATCAATCCACACAAAGTACTTGTAAGTCCACACTAACCAATATTTCCATCTGACATAAAGTATGAGAATTTTTAAAATTTTAGAAATTAATCAACCGAAAAAAACTAACAATGAGAAGTGGAGTGGTGGACTCGTTTGTCCATTTATTTTCAACAAGAAGATGACCAATGATAATGCAACCACAGATTAGAGCTACGAATAAGGTAATGTTGTCTACAGAAGCTGGATTCGAGAGTAACGTCATATAGCTGTTCAATACTGTCAAAATATATCCCGACCTGAAACAACAAGAATTAAAGCTTTCAAAGCTAGGCAGTAATGATCAGGCAACTAAACACAGTCAATCGATTTTCGACTTTCATCTCTAATATAACAATAAAAAAAAGTAGATAAAATGAAATCATCAACTTAAAAGGAAAGCAAATATATTTTGTGTATACATTGAAGAGAATCAACCATAAATAGTAAATATATAGCAAAATCAGAAAGCTTTACGATTCGAATCATATAAAGAGCAATATATAGCTGAATCAAAGCTAATTTATAAATTTAAACCTGAATTAACAACAATAATTAACAATATGGTGATCCAAGTACTGGATGAAATATGATCAAGAAACAAAACAAGAGTAATAATAATAAAAAATATGATGTGTTAATTCAAGAATTAATGTACACATGGTGGAACCTACTTTGTAGTTGTCGCCAACAAGCATTTCATCAACTATGAAATAAAAAGATTAATTATCATATATATATATATGGAGAGAGAGAGAGAGAGAGAGAGTACGTACCTTAATGGCTTGAGAAAGTAAGGCTTTAAGTGTTGATCGTGGAGAGAGAGAGAGAGAGAGAGAGAGGGAGAGAGAGAGACGTAAAACAAGTTGAATACTGCTATGTATGTAAGTATATATAGGTGCCTTAGCGGTTAAGAGAACGACAGAGAGAGAGGGAGAGGGGGGGGGGGGACGAGAGAGATGATGTCGTGAATAAGGAATATATAAAGTATTTATAATATACAAGTGTACACGACATTGACCGTTAGATACGGGTTTGCGAAAGCAGTAGGTGAAATTTATACTGCACCTAGCTTGTTAAACATATTTTAACAAAAACGTGACACCATTTAGGAGAAACGTGCAACAAAGCACATTCCATTCCAGATTACTTTTTTTACACGAGGTTGGGTCATTTTGATTTTGGTCAAACGGAAATTATAATGACCCTTTTGGCCAAATTTATTTTCCCGAAATAAGTTGTATGTATTTTTTTTAAAAATAAATAATTTATTTTTTATTTTAAAAATAATATTTGGTTTTAAAATTCTAAAATAAATATTTATTTTTAAAAAAATATAAAAATATGTAAAAAAATTGAAATAAGTAACTTATTTTAAGTTTAAGGAACCCCAAACGGCAACAATATCTTTTTTATATATTACCACCGTTTTTTAGCAAATTAATGTGTTAGGTTGAACATTTTTTTATTATTTCTATAATTGTAGAAACTCATTTTTCATATGTTGCCTTTACGAAAATTACAAATTATATTCTTCCTTATAAATCCATTATTCAGGTAGGCATGAAAGTGATAACATAGAGAGAAATAAAAATTTGTAGTAATAATATAATTGTGTAATTAAGTGTTGGGTGATTAAAAATATATGTATATATATATAATTTTAATTTTAATTTAACACGAAAAATCAGTTTTAATTTTATAGTATCCTAGCTTATGGCACATGTGTTTCCTTTTTAATAGTAATTTATAATAATTTTATAGTCAAAATTTATATTTTTAATTTTTTTAAATTCAATTTCAATATATTTCTTTTAAAATAATAATAACTTAATTATTCATATTGGTTGATAATCGAATATTAATCATTTTATTTATAAATAATACTCCCCTCGTTCTAAATTAACTGTCATATTTGATTTTTTGACAGTCAATTTGATCAACTTTAACTATAAATTAAAAATTATTCTTTTATATTTTCAAAGAACTGAAAAAACATATTTTAAAATAAATTAAATATACTTTTCGATGATATATTTTTTATAATTATATATTATATGTAATTTTTAGTTAAACTTTAGTCAATTTGATCAAAGAAAAGTTAAACAAGACCGTTAATTTGGTACGGATTTCTTGTATTTGTGGAAAATCTAACCTTAATCAATTAATTAAATAGTTAATAACATTCATGAAATTTACAGCTATGCCTAACTCTCTAATTCAAATTATATACTGGATTTCATAGCTACATAATTTTAGCACTGACACTGTATGTCTGTCAGACTGTCAGTCATTAAGGTGTTGGTTAAGCCCTGCAATCAAATAAGTAGCTAGCTAGAATGGCAACACGTTTGCAATCGGAACATGGAAGAATACAATTGTTCTCCGCTAATGCTCTGGTTAGATACAATAAGTCCATCTCTATCACCCACCTTTCTAATGCTGGTTCAATTGCAAATAAGACACATTTAGCTTCTGCTTCAATCACGGACGCAACAATTGGCATTGGCATTGGCATAAGTTTTGTACAAGCCATTGATAGTTTCCCTTCTGAATCCCGATAAACAAAATTAATCCTTGACCAGCAAAACTTATGCTAGTTAAACAATTACAAACTGCTCGCCAAGCAAAGAGTTTTTCAACTTTGGAGGAACGTTAGCATGCCAAATTGCCTTGCAAACTTTATTATCTACATTACAACTCCTCAACTGCATTATAATAGGATGATTTAACAGAATATACAACATTAATTAGCTGTCCCGTCCTAGTACATAATGGCACCGTTTGCTGGACTTATAAGCAGCTTATAAGCTGAAAAAGTTGGTATATATGTACTTTTTCTGAAAATAAGTAACTTATTTTCAAATTTAGAAATAAGATTTGGTCTTAAATTTCTAAAATAAATATTATTTTTTTTAAAAAAATATGAAAATACTTTTTTTTTAAAAATAACTTATTATTTATAAACTAAGCCAAACACCCCCAATATCTTCTCCCCTGATCACATCAAAGGATACTTAAAATCTTCTTTGCAATTAGGTTATCGAATATGTTACATAGTAGATCCCGGGATAATCTATTGTCATCAAGTCTCCAATAACATTAACCTTACACTGATTAGACTTGCACAACCTTTCATCATGACTTGTAACGCACAAGTCTCCTATATATATATTTGTACCCTTGAGTAGAGCTGTTTAACGAACCGGGTCTGCTCGAGATCGACTCGACTCGACTCGGTAAAAACTCGACTCGGTTCGTTAACGAGCTCGAGTTCGGCAAGAAAAAAAAGTTCGTTAAGCTTAACAAGTCGAGTCGAGTTTTTTGGTTGTTCGACTCGACTCGATAAAAACTCGGTACTCGATAAAAAATATAAAAAAATATTTTTTTTTTATTGTTTTAGTTTTTAGTTTTTATTTTTTAGTGTTTTAATTTTAGTTTTTATTTAAAAAAATAAGCCCAAAAAAATAAAAAAAATAAAAAATAAATAAAAAAATATCGAAAAACCCGACTCGACTCGGTAGACTCGTTACCGACTCGACTCAACTCGGTCGTAAACGAACCCGAGTTCGGCGTAAAAAAAAAATTCGTTAAAATAATCGAGCTCGAGCTCGACTCGATTAGAAAAACTCGGGATCGACTCGACTCGGTAGAAACCCGACTCGACCCGGCTCGTTTACAGCCCTACCCTTGAGCCATCCCCAACATTCCACCAAACACCTTAGAGAAAAGACTATTTTAATCCCAATTTCAGGATAAAATACCCAAAATATCATTATTCAATAAAATGGTCCCTTCTATCATTCACAAACGTGACTTAAAGTCACGTTTCATAAAGTCATGTTTATGAAATTTGTACAGATCTATGGGCTTCCTTTGTTTGCGTGTGTGCAGACCATGTACTTTTTTATATTTTATTTATGAGATTAGGGAACCTAAATGGATTTTATATGCAAACATAATAGGGGTATCTTTGTAAGATCATATTTTATTTAAATTTTTATTAACATACTACTATTTTATACTAAAATCTTAGAGAATTACCTAAGATATTCATTTTTCTCTTTATTTATTTGTACTAATAGTATTAAAGCATAAGAGAGAGTGCACATGCAGGGCCAGCCCTGACATTTCGTGGGCCCAGTGTGAATTAAAATTTTTAGGCCCTTTTTTAAAAAATTGCTAAAAAAATTAGAATTTTTTTAAGATTGTGTTTGGTAAATTTGATTTAATTTTAAATGATGGATTATTTGAGTTGTCATTTCAAATTATCATATTTGTAATATTTGAATTTCTTCGAATTCAAATAAAATCCAAATCCAAATTCTTAAGATTACCCAAATATGTCATTTGATCAAATCCATAATTTCAAATTAAATCAATGTTCCCAAACTGACCATAAAATAGTTTACAATAAAATATAGAAAAAGAATTCATAAAATAATATCGTTACACATAAATTAGTAAATAAAAGGGGTAAATACATACTGTAAGAAATTTTCATTTATCTTGTACAGAGATTTTGATTAGTGTTTATACTATTTTCTTTGAAAAATACAAAATTGTTATAATTTTGAATTAATATATAAAGAATTATACAAGAAATTAAAAATTACGTATGAAAAATGAAGATTTAAATTCAAATTAAAAATTAAAAATTAATAAATTGATGAATGACAATTAGGGATTTGTTTGAGATGAGAGATATCTTATTTTTAATAAGAAAAACTAAAATACTTGTATACATACCGAGACATGCAGATACCTTAAAAGTAGGTTTCTGACAAATCAGAGTTAACAAGCTGGCCAGAAGTTTCACCTTAATCAACAACTTATAATTTCATTAACATATAGACTAATGTTAAGTCAGTAGTCACATATATGGTTGGTTACTTGGTTATTAGTAATGCAAACCACCCACTACTAACAGTCAGTATTATGCTTTGACAGCGCGCCAGGAGTCATAAGGTTTAACTGCTGGTTCCTCATTTTCGATAGTGTTCCCCTCTTTTTTCGCATGTACTTGTGTTTTTTTTGTTGCCAAGTATGTACTTGTGTTGATACTAAATAAATACCAGCTTTTGCTATGCTGAGTTTTTATCATTTATCTATGTGTACTTCTGATGTGTGTTTTGGAATAAATTGATTGATTTAGCATTTGTATACATAAATAAGATTTTGCTGTTTTTACTGTATAGTAACAGATATACTTATAGCAAATTTTAGTGATTAAATGTAATCCTTTAATCTAAACGGGTAAATATCATCTAATCACGTGTAATCAGTTGGATGAAAAGAGCGAGCCTAAAGTAAAGAATGTAACATCAAAGAGGGAAAATGTTTCTGGTAACTCCAAAACAGTCAGGTCTAACTTAGACTGGAAAGAGACCATGGTAAATGAACATAATGCTCTGATTAAGATTAAGACGTAAGAGTTGGTTCCCCGATCTTCTAATAGTAATGTTGTTCGTTTTATGTGGATTTTTTTGGCATAATAAGTACCTTAATTTATTTCTAAAAGAAAGGGGCAGGTTAATTCCACAAAAGAAAAAGTATTTTTTACGAGGCATAACTATACTGACGTTTCTTTTTGTACAGAGCCCGTGTTGACGATGGCACTTTGGCAGGTTTCAACAGGTAGACTTGAATTGTGATGGAAAATTTAGTCCAGTGGTGAGACCAGCTGAGCTCAATATTGATGTGTGCAGATGGTACTAGACTATTAGTTTATACTAGCAGTATTGAAGTTGCTTCACAGCTATGCTAACATGAGGGGCAGCCGGGCAGGTGTCAATTAGCAGTCGCCTTCCAATTCATTAGACATCAGATAGAAGTTTAAGGTAGCCTATCACCAAGGCAAGTGATCAGTTTATTTCAAACAAGCCTTTTCAGGATTATGTGTTACTGTGTCTGTCATTCTCCACCCAGTATGTGAGAAGGGTATTAGATTAGATATAAACTACAGAGTATTAGTAGATTACGAGTTACACAATTAATAAAATAAATTGAAAGCATAACTTGAACTACAATAAGTTGATCTCAGAGGCCTATATCAAGTTATAATTTTAAAATTTGTTGCACGCTAATAAAAATTTATAAATCTAACTAAAAATAAAATCTTCCGTTTCTAGTTAGAGTAGAATTGACGTCTGCTCAGTGTTGAAAGGTTAAGTAAGTTAGTTACCTGATTGACAGGGAACCGGCGATCATTGATAAAATGAATCATCTCATCAGATGAATAAATTTTTTTATACCAACATATTAAAGTCTAAAGACCACACACTTCTAAATAAATGAATAATTTTGATAAAAAATAAAATAAAATTCTCCGATCCCAATAAATAATTCTTATAAAGGTTTAACGTTGTTCTAAAGTTCATGTCTATCTACAGAGCAGTAACAATCAAGATTCTTTGTAGTCTCACTCTGTGTCTCAAACAAAAACCTCACTCACACACACCCAAAAACTTACTAACATGGAAGATGGAGTAGGGAAAACTGTGGATGATCATGTTGTAAATAATGAAGAAAACAGAAAAAAGGGGAAAATATACATGATGAAGGGTTGTGAAATGATGATACTAAGGTTTATGGGAGTGTTATTGAGTTTAGCAGCAGCAGTGGTTGCTGGAGTAGACGAAGAGAGTAGAATCATATCTCTTGCTACACTGGCTCCTTGTCTCCCTCCTTTGGATCTCTCTGTCACTGCTAAGTGGCACTACTTGTCTTCCACTGTGTTAGTAACTTCTACATCTCTATCTCTCTCTCTTTTTTTCTTCTTTACCCTACTTACTTCCCATGCATCATTCTTATTTTATTTTCTTAGTTTCTTGTTTCTGCTTCAAGATTCAAAAAAATAATCTTATGCACTTCTAAAAATTTGCTGGACAATGCATATTGGAAGTTCAAATTAAACAGTAGATCTTATAGTTTTTTGATTCTCACTGCAACGCGAGCTTATATATGTATCCTGTAAAAAGAAATAGGAAATTCCGATGTAAAAGAAAATTTGGACAGACTGGTAAGTTATTCCTATAGATGAAAGCTTGATGTCAATGATTGCTGTCCAAATCAACCGGAGCTAGTTTGTAATCTGGCAGTGGCATCTTTGGTTTCAGTTTCTATTACAACTCAAACGACTTAAGTTACAATTACACCTCGATAAATGAATACCATCAGGATCGGAGAATTTTAATCATTTATCAAGAACATTCATTCATCGAGGTTGAAAATACACATACTATTTCGATTATATTAAAAAGCTGGAAAAAAGTATTTAGGTTATTCATTTATGGAGGTTCTAATGTAATTGATACGTATGTCATATAGTAACTTATAATTTTGAAGTTAAGTTTATAATTTTCGAGATAATTCAAACACATATATTTGACTGCCTGAAATAAGAAATCGTCAGAACTCGTCAAGTTTGGCCTTATTCACAAGGACAACAACTTACACGTACAAAAGTCTCGTCCCTCATCCGATTTATTAAATATTTGTTTTCCATAATCATCCTAATTCTCGTATGTTCATCTTTTGTTTGTTTTGGTCTGACTGTGAATTTTGAAATGAGGTAATATCCAATATAATGAGCCTCTACCCCCAACTATATGACACTCACATATTTATGTAACATTACTAAATATAACCTTGGCCCCAATCTTAGCTTCCAAACCAGCGTAAATAGTCAACATTATTAAGAAAGATGTTAAGAAGTGAATTATTAAAGTATATATCGAGAGGAGGCAGGCGGTGGCGCCGCCGCGATAAGGCCACCACATCTGAAAACCGGATCCTTATGCCACTTTGTATAATTTACTGTTTGTTAGAACAACTTTGTTTGCTCAGCCTTTTGCAGTAACCTTTTTATTTCAAATTAATTTTTTTCCTCAGATTTTTTGATTTTTGCATTTACAATGCAGCTACCTGGTAGTGGCAAATGCCATAGCATGCACATATGCAGCAGCATCCCTTCTACTCTGCTTTGTAACCTGGCACAGTAAGCGATACACTACGACATTTCCTCTACTTATATTGGACCTAATAATGGTAGCTCTGCTCTTCTCCGCCAATGGAGCTGCCACCGCAGTTGGCCTTATAGCCCTTCACGGGAATTCTCATACACATTGGCACAAACTTTGCTACTTATTTCACAGGTATTGCATATATGGCGCAACTTCAATGGTCATATCTACGCTTGGATCTTTGGTGTTTCTTTGCCTCGTTGTGCTTGCAGCTCTAAAGCTGTATAGGAAATAATTCCTGCCAGGAAAGTAACATATGTTTCCCATGATATTATGTTTAATAATCTAATAATGTTGTGGTTTGCTGTTTAAACTTTTGTAATCTACTAAAATATGGTTATAGCCAAAGCTAGCACTTAGTAGTGTAATAAACTATGTACATTATCCTAGCATTGTATCCTGTTGGATACCACTCTAATAAACTATATTCTCGGCATATAAAAGCTAAAATAAGGGGACAATAAAAGCTAAAACAGTGATAAGAACTCGCGATTACTCAAATTAACTTATCAAGAAAATGCTTCAATCCAAAACCAGCAAGCAAAACGCAACAACAGAATGGAGGAGCTTGCAGCTGTCCTCTAGAAACAGGGAGTAGCACAAAGAAAAACTCCAATTCAAAATCTACAAAGACACTTGTCACCGTCAAGAAATATCAGTACTCAAAAAGTAGCAACATTTTTCCTCTGTAGTATAATTATCTGGAGCCAACAGCTGTAGTACAAGAAGCATGTTAAAGTGATATACAACCAACAAAGCATGTAATTGTTATATGAACAACAGATACAGATTTCCAACCCGATTCAGCCACCTATCAGCAAAATGCCTCCAAAGATTAAATATCGATATCCAGATTTCATGGTCAATTTCTTTTTGCTAATTATTAATCATTTTTTCTATTATCGCCTAAATTATTTAAATCGATAATAGTTTATAAATACAAAAAAAGAAGTCACCGTTTATAGATTATAAATAGATGATAAACAAAATCAGCAGCTAAATAATCGAAATAAAATATCAGCTCGCAGTATGTTATATAGGTATATATCAACATGAAAAAGATGCAAAGAGAGAACAATACTAATGATGTGCAATATTTTCCACTAAAATTTCACTTTTCTAGCATCCCCACTATTTTCCCACACTTCCACTTGTTTCCTTACACTTTGTTGCTTATCTTTAATTGTATGAATATCATTTCGACTATGTGCAGGGGCCAATATACAAGGACTTGAATCAGAGGGACTTTTAACCATTGATTCAATCTTAAATCTTTTTTTCACTTCTTCATGTTCACTGCAAGCCAGTGTCTCTGAGCATACTTCAACGGCTTTTGGTGGAATCGTTGGTTTATACTTCATCAGTTTTGAATATTCATGAAATGTATGATACATGTAATCATATACATTTTTCATCTTTAATCCCTCTTGGATAAAGTTGCTTCCCGCTTTTCCAATTCTTTGAGCCTGGCATTTTAAGGAAATTGAGTTGAGAGAAATAAATTCATGAAAAAAAACCGAAACAAGATGTACCCATATGTTGTCTTTCTCATAAGACCAACACAAAGACTGGCTTCGTAAGAGGCAACTTTTTTAAATAATTCTAATTTTTTCTCTTAAAGATGAGATTGAGTTTCATACACTATAGTTTTAAAGATTGGCTACAAGTGAAGTGTTATTTATTCTTACCTTCTTTTGATGTGAATTTCCCCAATCAACAGCAAATTTTACTGATCTGCATTTGTTATTGTTATTTACTGGCCAGTAATGTACCAACGGCTGTAAACTTCTAGTAAAGAAATCATAGTACTGTGGCTTAACTATAAGAGCCATGGAATCACAAGCTAGAATATATTTTTCACTGACAGACCATGCTCTCCCTTCGATATATATCTTGTATCTGCACAAACACAAAAGCAAGTGGAGTGAATACAGATAGGAGTATTAAACCAATTAAGCCAATTAGCCAAAGTGAACATAAGAACGGGGCAGAAATTTATAGCCTAAGCAATGATTTAATCACCAACCTATGAGTGCATTGGTTTGCTAAGTTTGTTTTCTTGAACCCTTTCTTTGACTCATCACCCCAGTTCTGCAATATTGAAACATATAATGTAACACACAATATAGAGTTGATGCAGGCTACGAACATTTTTAAACGTTCATCTAAATAATGACGATATTAGGATTGAAAACCAAACACTTTGCTAGCTTGCTTTGCTTCCCACATAAAAATAGAATAGTTCTATAGCATTGAGAATCTACCTATGATCTGTCACTACACAAATTCCTCTATGAAAATATGATTGCCGATCATACTTCTATAGGTTCGTCAAGTCTGCTTGAGTCTATTTTACAGAAATTGTTAAATATATTATACTATTTAAGGGTTCAGGTCCCTTATATTGCAGCATATATATGCCTATAATAAGCGCAGAAAAGTGAAAATCCTATTTTTTTTGTCGTAGGCGTGGAAAGATGGGGTAGGACCCCTGTGTACACATAAAAACGCATGTTGTCCCAAGGATCGGAACAATTTTTAATAGAGAAGATAGGGTTTGTTTTCAAATAGAATATTTTATATGGAAAATAGAGTTTGTTTCTATAAGATAAGATAAAATTTGTTATTCGGTTCTTTGAGAAGGCTATATATAACCTTTGATTTTGTTGAATTAGATACAGATTTAAGTGATCTGTTGCATTCAGTTCAGGAAAATAAGTAACCAAACAATGATTCAATGATTGTCATTAGCCCATATAGTTCGTTTCTTTAAAATGAACCCCACTGCCCCAACTGATTTCTGACCAGACTTGCCTACACAATATGGTGTCATTATTTTGAGGATATAATGATATCTTTTTCTTTCTGATTAGTTTCTAAACTTATGATCACTTTAAACTATTTAAAATAATTAATAACAAAAAAGAGTACTTACAACTTGATATAATCGAGCATTCCAGTCATTCTTGTTAGTAACATTGCATTTCATCAGCTCTCCTCTGTTTTTACTCACCCATGCATTCCCTTTCCAATATGCATAAGGTTTTCTTTTCCGCCATTTGGTTTTTTTATTGCCATTTTTCATCTCATTTTTGAGAGAAACCCATGGTCTTATATTGAGCTCAGGCCTGACAAATAAAACGTGACTACGTTAGTACTTGAGTAACAACATCAGTTATCGAATATAATGTAGCCAAAACTATATCATACCAACCCCAGAATGACCAATCAGGAAAAGCCAAATCCAAAGTTGAATCGTCACCACAATAATGAAACAATGGGGGTGGAATAGATGCGTTCACTCCCATATAATCTCTCATATGGATCACTGGAATGTCACCACACTGGAACATGAAATCGAGGTCTGATAATTTACCTGAATAAAGCTTTAAAAGTTGTAGTATTCCCCATACTGTAAACACATCTCTTGTTTGAAAAACATCTTTATATTTCTCCATGTATAATTTTCCATCAACTACAATAATTCTGAGACTGGCCTTGTGAATTCCACTTTCGACAATTTCTTTCGTTATTCCAGTCCTTTTCCAGGGTCTTAAATCTTCATAAATCCACCTGAAATACTCGGGACATTGTTGAGCTGAAGAATCATCGGTGGTGAATAATATTGGAGTACTATCTGGACATGTTTGTGTAGTGTTCCTCGTAGAGCACTGAAGTTGATATGTGATTTTATGATTTTTGGATGTGAGAGTTAATTTTTGAAAAGGTGCACCTGTAAAAATGGACTGAGAAAAGTGAACTCTGTTAAAAAGAAATACTAACATTAATTCCAAATTGCAGTAACTTGTTAACACAACCAATTTATAAGTAACTATGAACCACAAATATGGAGTACAATTCAACAATTCTGAAAATAAAAATTAAAAATATAATCATAATAATTATTATTATCATATTTTCCATTTTACTTGTACACATTTAAGGTAAAATTCAATTGTACCAGTTTCGATAAATCTGCGCATTATTTGTACTATATCCCGTTTATTCTAATAATTTAGTAAATCTGATACTCCACAGTAAGTCTGTAACAAGATTGCAAAATTCGGTGAAAATGTAAATTTATAAGCTACGAAGTTTTTTTATCCTACCAAAGGCTAGATTCAAAAGAATCAGAAGAATCATATGTTATATAGTCATATACATAATTATCAATTAAAACATTTGTATGGTACTAAAAAAGCTCAGAGAATCATCCTACAAAAACAGAGCACAATAGTAAAATCACATGCTACATCCGAGTGCGGATCTACTCACAAAACAAAACGGGTAATTGACTCGCATGACTTTGGCTAATCAATATTATGCATTTAAATACTACCAATAACCCAAATGAAAGTTACTGTAATTAGTGCTTGAACGATTCAAACTTTGAATGATTAAAAGAGTAATCACGTTCTAATATTTCTCACTTTGTACTGTTATATCCTTAATAGAAAAGCCGTTTCTGAATGTACGTAACAGTTTGTAATATCATTTTTCCTTAAATGAATCCCCTTCTCAAGACTTTCTGTATTAGATCAAATGATTTGTCTTCCACATCTAGTTACAAAATATACATGTACAATGCAATTTAACAAATGCATATATCATGCAGTAAATAGTCTCCATTGTTCTTCGTACATCTCACCCTCTCTTTACCCTACTTCAATTGATCTTCGGAAATATTTACCAGGTGAATTTATTTCTACACTAAGTCTTTAATTTTTTAATTTAGGCCAATTAATGTCGGATGCACAGAATTCTGGTCTTAGTCTAGACAAATGGAAGAGCTCATATCCAGCTGAAGCTAATAATAACACTCACTTTTCATTAATATCATATTCAAAATTTACTATACAGATTAAAAATATAATCACATATAAACGATAAACGAATAAACGATATAAAGATGAGTAAGTTTGGCCAACATTTTGTAATTTACTCAATAAAGATTTAGAAACTTACGATATCTAGCCATCGGGTAGCAAAAAAGGCTCCGATAAACATAACCATACAAAAAAGTGTGGCACTTTTTAAAGCTCCAATCTTCAATTTTCGAACAATTATTTTCCAGTAAAATGATTGAGCTTCATCCCACCAGAACTTAAACTTGTAAGTAGCTGCATCATAATTCTCATCCTTCTCTTCATCCATGACTGTTACGCCGTCGTTACGAAGTGTCTCCTTCATGGTTTGCTGCTCCAAGTCACCGGAGAGATGGGAGATTTGAGGGAGAGAAAAAAAGTGTGAGAAAAATGAAGAAGTTCTATATATATGACTTACCAATACAAAACTAAACTCCTATTAGTTGACCTATGTAAACATGCACAAAGCATACGGCATATGTGCCTATATAGCCCTATGAAAAACAGTGTAAGAACTCTAAGCTGCATCATGTATGCATTTGTTTAGAAACATCTGAACATGTTGTATGTAAAAAAATCATCTGGTCTACCGTAACTCTTAGACTATTCTACTGAGTACAGATTTTATAATCTAGATTATAATTGACTCAAGATTTTACCCATTATAAAGATTTCGTAAAGTCTATAATACTAATAGATATAAATTCAATGAAATCTCATTTATTTAGATGAGATTTTTAAAAGTTTAAAATATATTAAATAATTTAACAGAATTTATGGATTTTCAAAATTCATTTGTGTTAGTAAAGTTTTCAATAACGTTAAATTTTAATATATTATTAATAAATCATATTTAATACACTTAGATTTTAAAATACCGTGAAATTTTAATCTGGATTAAATATTATGAATCAATTTTTTTAAAATATGGATTAAATACCGTGAAATTTTAATGGATATTTAAAGTTTTTTTTTTGCTAAACAAATATTTTTAAAATCTTAATTAAATATACCTAAATTTTAATAAATTTTCTAAAATTTAAATTGAATACTTTCATACTTTTAAAATTCAAAAAATATATACTATATAATGTAGATTAGATACACCCATTTGAGCTTACAACTGAGCACTGATTGACTTATTTAATCTGTTAAATGTTTACATTTTTTTTTAATTTTGAATATTTAGATATTTAATAATATTAACCTATAACTCATGTAATGCATGAAATATTTTTTAATATTTATTTATATCTTAATTTTAATAAAAAAAGTTTATATATTTTAATTTTTCCCATAACTAAAACATTGATATATAATTCGAATTATTATTATAATATAAAACACATCAAAAAAATAAAATGTGAAAACTAATTATATCATATATATAATAATAAAAGTAATATATAATAATAAGAGTAAGAGAGATTTTATCCAAATACTACAGGTCGAATCACATAATTTTATATAATTAATTATTAACTATAATATCACGCTTATAAATATGTCTAACATATATTCTATATAATCAAGATCATATTTAATAGTCCTAATAAATCTACAACATGCTTTAAGTCCAACATGTTAATATAACTAATATTAAATAATAAAATTTATTGAGCTTTGTATATTTATATAAAAAATAAATTAATATATATATATATATATACACACTCTTTCCTTCCCTAATTGCACGTATTTTAACGCACATAAAAACCAATCATAGTTCGATAAATTATTTTTTGATTTTTTCCCTAAATAAATATTTAATTATTAAATTTTTATTTAGAAAAATAAAATTTGTCGAACTATATTTTTTATGCGTATTAAAATAAGTGTAAAGAGTCAAAAGGACAACTAGGGACGGAGGGAGTAATATTTAAAATGGAGTTTATCGGAATATTATTAAAGATTAAGAATTCAATATTATACCTCTAAACATAGTAATATAATTTTAAAATCTGATAATTCCTATGTCCCATATTTTATTTGCTTTTGACTTTTTAACACGTAAACTAATGTTTTAGAAAAAATTTATTAAAATATAATTATTATTTTTAATATTTATATTAAATTAAAGTTCAGAATTTAAACTTCCATTTGATATCACTATGTGTGTCAAAAAATTAAATATCAATTAAAATGGTACGGATGTATATCCTATAGTTAAAACATAAAATTGTAACTAATTAAATTGAGTTGTATACTATTGACATGGTCCAAATTATGAAATTAAAAATTAATATTCATGTTACTTTTAAAATTTTCGAATAAATTAAATATTTTAATTTCACAATAATCAAATAGATTTTATACATTTTATACGTATATAATAAGCGTTAAGAACATCTTATCTAATTATGAACAAAAAATAAGAGTTTTATACCCGCTAACGATATATTTAAATTTGATATCTATGAATCAAATAATAATAATAATAATTTAAGTTCAAATCTTATGAATAACATATTAATATAGTACATTTGATTTATGCAAGTTTGTTTGCGAAAATAAATACGAATATATGAGTATATTTACATAATTGATTTGATGAGTTATGAAATTTATGAATTCATGCATATATTAGAGCAAGTATAATTTTTTAAAATTGTTAAAACTTAAAAAAGAATTATATATAATTTATCTATTTTATATAAGGGGAATTTTTTTATTAAAATAACTACTTAAACTAGCAACTGGTCAAATGACTCAAAATCAACATATAGTACAATATAATCTAATAAATATTATACACTATTTTAATTTATTTAGCTTTTAATTATAAGATTATAATATTAGTTAAATATATTATAGTACAATCAAATTTAGAAAGAAAATTAAAATTTTAAATCGTGTACCTATATTGTCATTATAAATAAATTTTACCAATTTAGGTATCAAATGTAAATATAATTTTCATTATTTTTAAAAGTTCTTAACTACTTTAGAATTATATTATTTATAATTTAAACAAGTCAAAAAATATTATAATATAATAATATGCTAAAACTCCTTAAATTTATAAAGGTTTTAATAATTTCAAAATAAATGATTAAATTAATAAAAAAATAAATTAAATGTCCGTGCATCGGATTAAATTTTAGTTATAATAATATCTATATGAAAGAGATACTGTTACAATATTATTACCAGCATATGTTGCATGTTTAACATTTTGTAATTTTTTTCATATTTTTATAGTTATTTAATTAAATAATATGTAAAAATTATTCTCCTTTTAATTTTTAAATGAGTTTGATTTTAAAAGTGTTTTTAGATATATTCTCATATTTTTTAAATTTAATTTAATATATAAATATATTATTATTATTCACATTAATTAATTTATAATTCAAAATTATTTATTATTAATATAAATATCATAATTTTAAGAATTCACAAAAGATTAAATAAATGATAATAACATGTGATTGATAAGACTTGGAATTATTGTATTTTCTTTGGTTTATGTTAGGAATATAATAATTTGATGATGTACAAAATACTAGAACAAGATTTAGCACAGTCTATCTGCAAGAATCAATCAACGGATATCTATCTGCAAGAAGCAATCGACTGATAAATATCGATCGATAAGTCATCAACTGATCGATAAGTCATCGACTGATAAAGCCAATCGAGAAGTCATCGATCGAGAACTCAAGTCATCAACTGATATTTATCAATCGAGAACTCAAGTCATCAACTGATATTTATCAATCGAGAACTCAAGTCATCAACTGATATTTATCAATCGAGAACTCGACAACATATATTTCCTGATCGAGAACTCATCAACGGATATATAGTCATCAACGGATATTTATTGATCGAGAAGTCATCAACGGATATTTACCAATCGAGAAGTCTCACAAGTACTCGATTGATTAGCTCACAGCCTGACTTCTCGAAGCTTAAAGGAGATGAGTATTCGGTTGATTCAAACAGCTAGTTTAAAGGAAAGTCTTCGAAGATCAAAACAAATTTATTGCAGATATGCTATGGGAAGGAAAGGGAAAATTAAGGAAGCTGTCGGTCAGAGTTTACTCTATCAGAGAATACTCGATCAGAGTTTACTCTAACAGAGAATGCTCTATCAGAGATTATCAACCGACAGAGTTTATCAGAAAAGGAAACAGACAAATCAGAGTCTGATTTGGATAGTAAGAAGGAATTCAAGTGCAAGTCTAATTACCTTATTAAATCTATTCTTATCATAATCTGTTTTGTAATTGTATTTGTAGCTGTGTCTATATAAACACAGAGATAGGTTATAATATCGAATTAAGAATTTATATAAAAGCAATATCTTGTAACCTAGCAGCTCTTAAGAACTTTATATCTTGAGAGAGTTTTGTATTCAAGTTCATTATTAATACAAAACAGTATTCCATTCAACATACTTGTGTTCATAATCGATTTACAGGCACTATTACATTCAACCCCCCTTCTGTAATAGATTGATTATTCTGGGAAACAATTGGTATCAGAGCAGGCAGTAAATTTCAACTCAAAAGATCAAATAATCATGTCTGGAAGCAAGTATGAGAGCATCAGAATTCCAATATTGAAGAAGGATGAATACCCTACATGGAGGGTGAAGATGATGATGTTCTTAGAAGCAACTGATCCTGATTACTTAGATAGAATCCATACAGGTCAGTACCTACCAACCAAACTGGTGCCTTCTACAATTGTGGAAGGAAGACAAATCCCTGAGTATTACACCCTGAAGGACAAGAAAGAATGGACTAATGAAGAAAAACAGGAAGTCTTGAAAGATGCAAAGGTAAGAAATATTCTGCATAACAGTCTTGACTCTGTAATGTCTAACAGGGTAATAGCTTGCAAAACTGCCAAAGAAATCTGGGATGCACTGGAGGTTCAATGTCAAGGAACCAAGGAGATAAAGAAAAATAGAAGATCTGTTCTAATCCAAGAGTATGAATACTTTGAGGCTAAGCAGAATGAGTCCCTCACATATATCTATGACAGATTTCTAACTCTGTTGAACAACTTGGCTTTGGTGGATAAAGTATATGACAATGAAGATTCAAACACCAAATTTCCGAGGGCTCTTCCAGAAGAATGGGATCTGCAGACATCCTTGATTAGAGACAGGGCTGATTTGGATGAGATGTCCTTAGATGAAGTTTATGGCAAATTGAAAACTCATGATCTGGAGTTACAGCAAAGAAGAAACAGAAAGAGTAACAAGGCAAGACCTATTGCTTTGAATGTTGAAGCAAAAATTGAAGAACCAAAGGAAAAGGTGCTTAAGGCTTCAACAAGGAAAGGGAAAGAAGTAGTACTCCAAGATAGTAGTGAATCAGAGTTTGAGGCAAACTCTGATAATTCTTCAGACTCTGACATGATGGAGATGTTTGCTATGTTTGTCAAAAGCTTCAAGAAATACAGAAAATTTAGGAAGCAAGGAAACTATCAGAAGAAGCATAGTGAGTCAGACAAGAAAGACAGATTCAGAAGAAGAGAAGATAGAGATGGAAAATCAAAAACTCTTGATAAATCAAAAGTCAAGTGTTACAAGTGCAACAAGATGTGACATTTTGCTACTGAGTGCAGAAGCAAGGAATCTGGGAAAGCTCTCATCACATCAAAGAAAGATTGGACGTGAAAGGCATAGGTGTACTAACTTGTAACACTTAATTATTATGTAACTCAACTAAGTAAAAGATAAAACAACAGTAAAACAAGAGAAACGGAAGAAGCACATGGAATCAATCAACTGAAGAAATGGTAATGATACTTGGTAACTACAAGTAACTAATTTGGTTAATCAAGGATGCATAAGTGAGAAGAAGTTCAATCTCAGTATTGCTCATGCCCTAACTTATCTAATGGAGGATCAGATTAATGTCAAAGAAGTATCAAGAAGACCAAAGTGATTTCATGTAATGTATATCAACATCTGGATAATGTAAAGGTTAATCAACAAATGAGAACTGACATTCAGAAGCAAGAACCCCTACAAGACTAGTCACTTATGAACCAGACCATTGCATCAAGTGTCAGGACATTGGAGGCAAGTTCATGTCAGTAATAGAAGATCTCATTTGAATTGAGTGAGGAAAAGAAATTGAAGAAGCTAAGGAAACTTGCTCATAAAGGTTAACTCTCAATTAGTCACTAAAGAAGGTCAACATTGGATGTGTGCATATTTGCCAAGGCAAATGTCGATCCACAGCAGATCGAGATGCGGGTCGAGATTTACAAGTGAAGTAAAACACTGCCAAGGCAAATCTCGATCCAGGCGATAGATCGAGATCGAGATTCTCCCAGATCGAGATCGAGATTCTCCCAGATCGAGATCGAGATCTTCATAGATCGAGATCGAGATTCTCCCAGATCGAGATCGAGATCTTCATAGATCGAGATCGAGATTCTCCCAGATCGAGATCGAGATTTACACAGATCGAGATCGAGATGGGTCCAGGCGAAGATCGAGATGCGGGTAGAAATGTAACATTTAATGTTCAAGGGACAAGTGGCTTATTGTGAACGGTTGATCCAGAGTTGTTGTTAAAGTACTTTTTGTTGTCGAAATCCTGATTGGGCCACGTACACAAAAAGGACAAGATCAAGACTACATGACATTATAAAAGCAGCACTTTGTTTTTATTTTAAAAAAAAACAAGTATCTCTGTATTTTCAACGATAATTTTTAAGAGAGAGCATTTACTGTAAAACAAAAAAAGTGAGAGAGAGGATCAGTTGAATCTAGCTTTAATTGCTGTATTTATTGTTCAACTGATCATGATGCTTTTATGAATGTTGTAGCAAATCCATCAATGAATATAATGATATATTCTTGAAATTCTGTGTCATCATTTATTACCTGCATATTGTTTATTCTCTCTTTATTTTTTAAACAGTTGTATTCACCCCCCTCTACAACACTTTGGACCTAACAATTGGTATCAGAGCCCCTGTTAAACACATATAACAGAGATCCTATTCTGTTGTTTGAGTTGGTTCTTGAAAATCCCAGATCCAATTTTTCTTGAAGTTTGTGCCGAAAAGTTTTTGTTTGTTTCTTCTTGAAAAGTTCATAGATCTAAAAAGGTTCTGAGTCATGGTGTAAGGAATATTTGTACATCATTCCAAACCGTTGTACGATTAGAGCTTTGTGGATTTTCTTGTGGTCAAAAATCTGGTTATAAAGGAATATTTGATTAATTGACTAGAAAACTGGAATCAACTGTTTGACTAAACAAAAAGGATATTTTTGAACTTCTGTCAACTAGGAAGTGAACATCTTTTTGTTTGGACTTGAGAAAGTGGTGGACCCTGCTACTGTTCCTGTGATTAAAACTAACTTGCTTGAATCTTAAGTGTAAAATCCGTTGGATATTAAGTGTTGGATATTTAAAGTGAGATAATTAATTTTTCAAGTAAATACAATTTATTGTAATTTGAAAAGTGTATTATCTTAATTTTAAACTTTATTAAAATGGCCGCCGCACACAGATTTAAGATACCTCCGTTTGATGCACAACATTATGACGAATGGACCGGAAGGATGAGAGCTTACCTTGAATCAATAAACAAGGTATACTTGAGAATATTGGAAAACGGTCCATACATACCCATGAGAATTGAGCCAGAGCGAATGGAAGGAGGGATACTAATTCCATCCCGGTCTGTTCCTAAAGAGGAAATGGAGTTTTCAGACGCAGATAAAGAGTTGGTTGGTATGGATGCGTCGTTACGCAACGTCATAATTGAATCCCTAAACTCAGAGTACTATGTTCAAATAAAGGGATTAAAAACAGCTAAAGCCATGTGGGATAAACTGGCTGTGGTGATGGAGGGGACCGAGGAAGTTAGAGATAATCACAAACGCATTCTAATATCTGAATATGAATCGTTCAGATGCGAACGAGGAGAAAGCGTAGCGGATGTTTACAAACGTTACAGTAAATTGCTTATCGAGCTGAGTATAAGAGATAAAGTCTATCCACTAGCAGATTCAAATATCAAGTTTCTCTTGAATTTGCCTAAACATCTGGAACACAGGATCACTGCCATTCGAGAGTCAAGAGATTTGAAAAACACTTCTCTCGAAAAGCTGTATGGTGTTTTGAAGACCTACGAGCTGGAGCAGGAACAAAATGACAAAAGAAGATCCTACAATAGTGGAGAAAACAAAGCGGTAAGTGAGTCTGGACTTGTAGCTGAAGAGTGTGCTGTAAAGGCACTTGCAGCTGTCTCATTGAAAACTTCTAATCCTGAAAGGGTGGTATTAGACATTGAAGATCCATCCGAAGAAAGTGAGGATGAATACTATACCCTTGAAGAGCTGGACAAATTAGAAGACAAGTCATATGCTTGTATTGCTCGAGAATTTGCTCATATCAGCTTCAGGAAGCAAAGAAGTGGTAAAGGACGATTTGGTAGTTCTTTCAGCCGAAGAGGCAGGAGAGGCAGTAGTGTAAGTGGTAGTGGAAGTTACAGCGGTCGGAGTAGCACATCTGGTAGTGGCTACAGACCTAACCTGGTAGACAAGAACAAGTTCAGATGCTACAACTGCAATGAATTGGGGCACTTCGCAACAGAGTGCAAGAAGCCCAAGTACGTTCATCCCAAGGAATCCTATGCTGATTTGAAAAAGAAATATGATGCCTTGGTTAGCAAGCAACAGAAGGGAAGCCGGGCGTATGTTGTGACTGAAGGGAAGGGTTGGGACGAGTCTGATGAAGATGAAGATCAGGAGCTATGCAACTTCGCTTTAATGGCAAAATCTTCAGAACAATCAGAGGTACCAATTCTAACCGTAAATGAAATGTCTATTCCTGAGTACCAAAATGAATTAGCTGCCATGACTAAAGATATGTACAATCTCCAACTTAATCTAATTGCTGTTAATGAGGAAAATGCTAAACTCTCCCTTAAGAATAGACTTCTCGAGGCCAGGGTAGAGGAATTAGAATCAGGAGAAAGTAAGGAAAGGCAGTTAATGAATCAGGTAGATGTTTTAGAACACAAGCTTAAGATTAGGGAAGACCTTAACGAAGAACTTAAAAATGAATTAGCTGAGCTTAAAGTAACATGTAAATCTTTTGAAGAAGCCGCTAATAAAGTTTTCGTAGAAAGGGACATGTACATGAAACTGGCAGGCAAGAGTAAAAATGAAAAAGTAAACATAGGACTTGACTACACACAGAAAAAGAAAAATAGGGCTGCTGAATTGTTAGAGCCTGTGTTAGTCAAAGAAAATGTGCCTGAGGTTTTAATGGATGTTAGAAAACCTATCTTTAAGCATTTTGAGCCTAGGACCATAGATCCTGTTGCTACTAAAATTGAACATGAGATTAAAATTGAAAGAGATTCAGAAGAAAAAGTGGTAGAACCTACAACTTCTAAGAGAGCTAGTAAGATTGCTTATGCTAAGAGAGGTGTAGGAACCAAGGAGGCTAAGACGGTGTCATATAAACAATGGGTAGCAGGGTCAGACCAAATGAAAGCACCTGTAAAGGCAGTTAAAACTGAACCTGCATCTGTATCTACATCTACACGAGCTAGAAAGGCATGCTATATCTGTAATCAAACTGATCACGTGTCTTACTATTGCCCGTTCTATGTAGAGGAAGAAAAATCTGTTGGTTGTAATACCATGCCTGCAACTACTGCTTTGCCTAACATGCATGCAAATCATGCTAAATGCAATAATCCTAATTGTATGCCATGTGCTGTAAACATCATGCATGCTTATTTTAATTTAATGAATACTGCTAGTGCATCTGTTGAACATACATCTAGTAGTGGTAAGAAAAAGCATGCGGGGTCAAAGGCTAAGACTTCAAGTCCTCCTAAAGTTAGGAGTGACCAGTTTGCTCCCAAACCTGACAAATCAGTCAAGGTTGACAAGGGAAAAGACAAAGTCAAGATTGATGCCCCTGATGGCAACAAGGCAAAGCCTTCTGTATCTGAAAAGAAAAAGGAAATTATTGATGCCGGGCCCAAACATCATTGGGTTCCGAAGAACACCTAACCTTTATGGATTTGCAGGGCAGTGAACAGGAAAAGAGTAAAGTCATATGGGTGCTAGACAATGGAGCATCGAGGCATATGACCGGCAATAAGTCCCTGCTAACAGATTTGGTGTTGAGAGCCGGCTCCGTGGTTACTTTTGGAGATAACAGCAAAGGTTACACCAGGGGATATGGCAAGATCGTTTGTGGAAATGTTATCATTGAGGACGTGTCTTTTGTGGAAGGATTGCGACATAATCTTCTCAGCGTTAGTCAGTTCACCGACAGGGGTTTTGACGTCAACTTTGGGAAGCATGATTGTTCGATTCGAAGCAAAAAGGATGGAAGCCTTGCTCTCAAAGGAGTAAGGAAGTCAAATTTGTTCATAGCTGACATGAATTCTGCTGATCAGTCTGAAGTCACGTGTTTCTACAGCAAGGCTTCTGCTGATGAAAGTTGGCTATGGCATAAAAGATTATCTCACCTGAACTTTAAAGCAATGAATAATCTCGTAAGAAGAGAATTGGTGAGAGGGCTGCCGCAGATGGAGTTTACCCCAGATGGACTCTGCGAAGCATGTGAGATGGGAAAATCAAAAAGAACCTCGCATAAGGATAAACAAGTGAATAGCATTACCGAGCCCCTACAACTCCTTCACATGGATTTGTTTGGACCTGTTAATGTTATGTCAATGTCAAGGAAAAGATATGCGCTGGTAATTGTCGATGACTTTTCCAAATACACATGGGTGAAGTTTGTGACATCGAAAGATGAAGTGCCACATGAGATCATTAGACATGTACTGGAAATTGAAAATGTAGCAAGTCTGACTGTGAAGACTATCCGATCCGACAATGGGACAGAATTCAAGAACTCAGTGTTAATGGATTTCTGCATAACTAAAGGGATCAGACGACAGTATTCAGCACCGAGAACACCGCAGCAGAACGGGGTGGTAGAAAGGAAGAACAAGACACTGGTTGAAGCAGCTAGGACAATGCTGTATGAGTCAAAACTTCCTTTATATTTTTGGGCTGAAGCAGTCAGCACGGCCTGTTATACACAGAACAGAACCCTGATTATAAAGGACCATAATGAGACGCCGTATTACATGATGAATAAACGAAAACCATCTATCAAGTACTTTCATGTATTTGGTGCCAAATGTTTTGTGTTAAGAGACAATGCACAACTTGGAAAGTTTGATGCCAAAGCAGATGAAGGGGTTTTCATTGGATATTCTCTTGAAGTAGTAGCAGCGTACAGGGTGTTTGTGCTTAATGATCGCAAGGTGGTTGAAAGCCTTAATGTCACATTCGACGACTCAAAGCTCCCCTCTAAACAAAAAGAAGATAGTGAGCCCAACTCCCTAAGATTTGAAAATGTGGATATTGATGAAGTGGATACAGTTCCTGAGTCAGTAGTGCAGGGTAGTGATCCAACTATAAATAATGAAATTAATCAAGAGTCTAGTGTTTCGCAAACTCAAAACACTAGGGCTGAGGGATCACCTTCCGTCAGACCTGGTACTAACTCAGGGGGAGTCAGTATGCACTCAGGGGGAGCAGCTCACTCAGGGGGAGCCAGTACTAGCTCAAGGGAAGCTAGTGAAAGTGCTTCTAGACTAAGTCACCTTCACTTACAAGATCAAGCTGAATCATCAAGAACATTTGCTAGGGATCGCACTTGGAACAAGGACCATCCGTTCGAGCTAATTATTGGTGATCCAGAAGCCGGAGTGACTACTAGAGGAAAAGCTAGAGCTGAAATTGCCACTGAGAATGAATGTCTATATTCAGTGTTCCTTTCCCAGATGGAACCTAAAGTGGTGGAAGAAGCTCTAGATGACACTGATTGGGTGATTGCTATGCAAGAGGAACTCAATCAGTTTGAAAGGCAGAAGGTGTGGAAGCTGGTACCCAGACCAAAGAATAGATCTGTTGTTGGGACAAAATGGGTATTCAGAAACAAGCTGGATGAAGACGGACGTGTAACACGAAATAAAGCTCGCCTGGTTGCTAAGGGTTATACTCAAAGAGAAGGAATTGATTATGATGAAACCTATGCACCAGTAGCAAGGCTAGAGGCAGTAAGGATGTTCTTGGCATTCGCAGCACATCATGGTTTTAAAGTCTATCAAATGGATGTCAAGAGTGCATTCTTAAACGGTGAACTGGATGAAGAGGTGTATGTCGAGCAACCTCCCGGGTTTATCGATATCAAATATTGTGATTATGTTTATCGACTCTTCAAATCAGTATATGGCCTTAAGCAGTCTCCGCGGAAGTGGTATGAAACTCTGTCAGACTTCTTACTAGAAAGTGGTTTTACAAGAGGAGTAATCGACAAGACGCTTTTCTACAAGAAATGCAAAGATGATCTAATAATGGTGCAAGTATATGTGGATGACATTATCTTTGGGTCTGCAAATGAGAAGCTGTGTGCTAAATTCGCTAAGTTAATGCAATCAAGGTATGAGATGAGCATGATGGGAGAGCTGACGTTCTTTCTGGGCATTCAAGTTAGTCAGAAGAAGGACGGGGTATTTATCTGCCAGACCAAGTACATTCATGATCTATTGAAAAAATATGGTCTTCAAGATGTATCACAAGCTAAGACTCCTATGGCAACAGCCACGAAACTTGACGAGGACAAAGCGGGTAAACCTATAGACATCTCAAGCTATCGAGGTATGATCGGCTCACTTTTGTATTTAACTGCTAGCAGACCTGATATTATGTTCTCTACGTGCCTATGTGCAAGGTTCCAAGCGGATCCTAGAGAGTCACATCTCATAGCCGTAAAGCGTATTTTTAGGTATCTCAAGGGAACATCAAATCTTGGGATTTGGTATCCAAGAGATACAGGGTTTAATCTTGTTGGCTATTCGGATTCAGATTACGCAGGTTGTAGAATAGATAGGAAGAGCACTTCAGGAAGCTGTCAGTTCCTTGGAAGAAGGTTGGTGTCTTGGCAAAGCAAGAAACAACACACAGTATCTACCTCGACAGCTGAAGCAGAATATATTGCTGCTGGAAGCTGTGTGCCCCAGATACTGTGGATGAAGAACCAACTCAAGGACTACGGTGTGGAAGTATCTAAGATTCCTATCATGTGTGACAACACAAGTGCTATTGCAATGACCAACAATCCTGTGGATCACTCAAGGACCAAGCACATTGACATCAGGTATCATTTTATTAGAGAGCATGTAGAAAATGGAACTGTAGAGTTGCATTTTGTGTCTACTGAACGTCAAATAGCAGATATATTCACTAAACCTCTAGACGAATCAACATTTTCTAGATTGGTTGGTGAATTAGGGATGCTTAACACCTGTTAGTTTTGCTACCTATCTATTATAATTCAGTTTGTGTACATATTATTGTTATTCATGAATATTCATAATTAATAATGTGTACTTAACTTCATAAATGTATGTGTTGCATATCATAAGGAGTTAGAAAGTTTCATGACATTAATCTTGTGCTGATCTGTATATCGTTATGGTTAGTGTCTAAATGAAGTAATGAGAAATTTTCTATGGCAAATCTCGATCTATCCACATCAAGATCGACATCGAGATGTAGATCGAGATGCGGATCGAGATCGACATCAAGATCGACATCGAGATGTAGATCGAGATGCGGATCGAGATCGACATCCAGATCGACATCGAGATGTAGATCGAGATGCGGATCGAGATCGACATCTAGATGAGGATCGAGATGCGGATCTCGAGATCGAGATGTGACGTGTCTTTTCAGTCACTTCTTTTTAGGCGTGTAGGCTATAATTTATAGCATTAAAAAGGCTGTTCATTATTTACATTAACTTTCTTTCTCTCCAAAAGCTTAAGCTCTTCATATACACTCGCGTATACATACATTACATCAAGTTTTCTTGTGATTTTCTTAAACAAAAATCACTAACTGTTACTTAAAAGCATCATTAACTAAAACGAAACTCTGCTAAAATTTTGTTTAAAACTGTTGAACTTCTTGCGTTGTTTTTATCGTTATTACTGTTCTTGCAATTAGTTCTTTAGTTTTCTTCTACATTCGAGTGAGTTTGGTTTTTGTTTCGTGCTTTCTTATTCTTAAGTTCTTTTGTGTTCTTGAGCAAAATTAGTTGTGAGTACTACTGGTTAATCCTTAAAGTGCAGCTTTACCGCCGTGTTTGTGGTTTTCTGGAAAAATAATTTATTTTGTAACGGCTGTTTACTTTAATTTTTCGAAAACTCAACTGTCAATCATTAGTGGGGAGTTAAGTGGTCATTAGTGGGGAAGTTAATTTGTTTTAATGTGTGTCACTAATTACGTGGGGTAATTAGTGGGGTTCGTGTACGTTTTATTTTGTTTAAATTTAGAACTTGTTCTCTAAAAATTACATTGCAAAACCATTTCAGAACATTTCTTTTCTCAAACACAAATTTAAAATGGCAAACCCAAATTTCACAATTCCCAAGACCAACTTTGTTAATCTCTCTGCTGATCGAGCAACTGGTAGATTTATTCACTATCAGTTCTGGATTGAATCCCTCAACAACACATCAATCATAAGTCACGCGTTAACCGCCTCTCCCATCCTGAATGTCGAAGCCCTTCAAGCTGCTTACTCTACACTAGAGATTCAGGGTGGAAAAGCCAATCCAACAGGACTATCCTTTACTATTGGTGGTGTCAAATATGAAGTCAGTCTGCGGAAGTTCAATGAGTTACTCGGGCTTCCTACAGAAGATTATGCTCCGGAACCCACTATGGAGGATATGTTGCAATTATTCACGGAGATAGGTTGTCGCCCTCCCACGGGTCCTATCAAGGTAACAAAGGTTAACACCGGTATGCTACCAGCTGAGTGGGATTATGTAGTTCAGGCCATTCAGCGCTGCATGTTCCCAAAGGACAAAGACTACAGGCCAATGAACAACAGCTGCCGGGTAATACTATATGGAGTGGCAAACAACAGGAGAGTGAATGTGGGCAAACATCCGTTGATTCAGTTACATGAGAGGTGGGCATTGGAGAAAAATGCCTCAAGGAATCCAGAAGATGGTCCAGTCAAATGCTGGATGCCAAGATTTCTTCAGATGGTTCTGGATGACGTCCTTTCAGAGGAACACAGAAGAATATTTCAAGGCTCTGAAAGGATGGCATGTTTTGATATGACTCTAAAGAGTATCTCCACCATGGAAACCCAGCAAAAGTCAAGACTTTTTGAGTTGCGCCTGACTCCGTACTTCCAGGATCTGCAAGATGAGTATGCTAGGAGGCATGCTTCTCAGTTTACTGCAGTAGAAGCTGAGAGTAGCGGTAACGAAGCTGAAGGTGGAGATCCAGTGCCTAGAAATTTGGAACAAGCAGGAATGGATGTTGATATGGCCGAGGCGAATGTTGCAGAAGCTGGAGCTGACAAGGATGACGATCTTCTTAGTCAGGTACCTATCATTGCTAATCTTGATCAATCATCAATTCAACCTATTTTCTACAGCCGTGGGCCTGAAAACCCCCAGGCTCTATCCCAGGCTGCAAGCCCTTCTGTTCATAAACGTTCAGCCAGCCCTAAAACTGGTGATAAAAGGAAGGCAAGCTTATCTGAGTCGAGTGAATCGAGTGGAGGGAGTGTAGGAGTAGAGAGAGTAGTCACTTCAGCAGCTCTGCCACCTTCAAAGAAGCAAAAGGTGGATTCAAACCCAGTGGCAACTGCACAACCTGTTAAGGCTAGTTCACCTCTCACAGCCACCACACCTCACGCTGGTGGCTCTCCTCTCCAAATCATTTCAACACATTCGCACTCGCCTAGGCATGTTGGTGAGAGTCAAGAAGGGGGTCCAGCTCAACAGCCAATAGGAGCTGGCCCTACCTTCCCTGAGTTGTCCGCTCAGGGCTCTTTGAGCAATTTCTCGGAAGGGGAATGGCAAACTGAGACTAGCACTTCTGATACTAGTATCTCAGGCAGTTTTAATGAGGAAGAGTCTGTCGAATCCAGTACGGATGACGCTTCCTCATCCAAATCAGAAAATAAGTTGCTTGCAGAGCAACGACATCTGGTGACTGGTGGGTCTACGCCTCCAGAACAGCCCAGCGAACCAGAAAAGGTTCTAAGTGAGCAAGGGGATGACATGGTCATAACGTCATCTCCCGTCGTAGACACAGCGCTTAAAGGCTCAGTCTCACTGACCGATATCGCCGACCAACTCACCGCTAGTCCCCAGCGATTAGTGGATGAGGCTCTAGTACTGTTAGGCTCTAAACACGAGGGAGAGACAGGGAGAGTAGATCCCTTCTTTTTAGGGATCTTGAGTGAAACAGAACCCGATGAGAGTAAACAGTCTAAACCAAGCCAAACACCGTCCCCCAAATTGCAGGATTTAGTGAAGAAAGTGGAGGCTTTGGAGGCTGGAGTTGCTGGTGTTACTGCTGCTGTCTCTTCTCACTCTGGAAGATTGGAGGTTGGAGCTCAGTTCATGGAGAACCTCATTGCCGTCCAAAATCAAATGATTGACAAGATAAACAATCTTGGATTGGCACAGGTGGAGGTTGGAAGATCAGTAGATGATGTCACTTATGGCATGTCTCAGGTTTGGACGAAGCTCAATGAATTACTTGATGCTGTCTTTGGCCGTAACAGGGCTGGACCTAGTCCTTCAACCGGTGGTGGTGGTGACGATAATAATGATGATGATGCTCCTGATGAGGATAACACACCTAAGGGGGAGAAGGAGGATCAGGGTCTGAAAAAGCTGACTAGTACGGGTCCGGTGATCGAGTCCTCAAACAAATCTGGTGAAAAGGTGGAGGAGGCTCAACCGGCTCTTAAGGACAAAGGCAAGCAGAAGATGGTAGTTGAAGAAGAAGCTGAGAAAGAAACACCTCTTGTTGATGCATTTATGGGAGACTTTATTGAAGATTCTGATGATGACGAGATGGATGTAGAAGCCTTAGTGGCAAGGAGGTCGAGATTCGAGCAACGGGCAAGAGAATGGGAACAAGAAAGAGGTCTAAATCCTGGCGGATCTGGCGCAGGAGTTGCAGGTGATGCAGGAGACCACTCGGCTGCTGACGAGCATGTTCCAGAAGAAGAAGTTGATGAAGCGGAGATGCAAGGAAAGATTTTCAGGGAAGCCAGAGAAAGAGTAAATGAAGAAGTTCTACAAGGGATAGTTGAAAAAGAACTAATGGCAAAGGAGAAGAGAGCGGCTCAGAAAACTCAGCATGAGTTTGAAATGAAAAAGATCAATGATCCTAAGGTCCAGGCTGACATAAGGAGGGAAGGTCCCGAGTGGGACAAGGCTAGAGAAGCCTTAGCTGGACCAAGAGCCTATGCTCATGACTCAGGAAGATTGAGTTTTCTTCTTCATAAGCTAGAAAATCTAAACCCTGGGCTGCTGAATTATCTAAATTGCATAAGACAGGGATGCACCTCCGTACAAGTCATATTCAAGGAGAAGGCATGGAATCTGATGATCACTTGGACACCCATAACAAAAATCGGGCCGTGTATGGTCGATGAAGCTTTCCTTCATGAAAGGGGTGCAAGTGAACTGGTAGAATTCGCTCACAAGGTAGACACCTCTGTCAAGACTGGAGTGCTGTTTAAGGAGAAATTGTTGAAGATGGCTGAAGACAGAGGGATTGACATTATTCTAAATCCCTACCAGATCAGATATGTCCATGACAAGGTCTTGAGGATCGTAAATCTGCATGACTCGAAACTAACTCCGAGCGGAAATGTGCTGAAGGCAGTTGCAAAGCTAGTCCTCTCTAAGGGTTTTCTAACAAAGGAAAAGAAGCTGGTGGCTAAGGACTTGGAGAAGCTGATAAGAAGGCAAGATGCTAGATACAAGTTGCCTGAAGCTACACTACTAGTGGTTAAGAAGGAACCTGAAGACTATGCATTCGAGCTGCAAAACGAGGCAATAAGAGAGCATGTGCAAAGATACGGAGATCCAAGGATAGACATTCCAGAAGAAGGGGAAATAAGGAAGGAAGCTGGTGCAGTGGCTGGTGCAAATGTCAAGTTTGTCAAGAGCAAAGCTGAGAATGAGAATGATCTGCTGATCTATACAGACAAGCATAAGGTGGAAACCATCATTGAAATCAAGTACGACATCTTTGCAGAACACAGTCATGAAACACTGTGTATTATAAGAGAATTGATTGAGGAGATGGATGATATTGACGAGTTTGATCAGGATTATCTGAGGGTCACGTTTGATAACTTCTGTAAGAGAAGACAACAACTTGATATTCAGAGGCTACAGCAATGCACCACCGCTATTGTCATTGGATACCCTAAGCAGCTGGTCATACGGAAGAAAGGGGAAAAGGGGTACCCTGACAAAGTCACGAAGCTGAGGTTTGAAGACATTCCCACGAAGCTTACCACTCGCAGCATGGTTGAAAGGTGGTTGAGGTTGTTTCGAAATTACAAGATCAGAAATCATGTGGAAGCAGAAGGACTTAATCTTCTCAAGAAAAGAATGGATGAAGTCTGCAACCCTGAGTTCATGAAGAAAGAAAAAGCAGCCAAGAAGAAAGCTCGTGAGGAAGAGGAGCGCAAGAAATCAAAGTTTTAATGTATTATGCTTGTAATGTTTCTTTGCGTTGTAATTTGTTTTCTTGTTTTCCAGCATTGTAAAAATATTATCTGTTTTCTTGTGTAGTGTAAGATAGAAGTTAGTTAGCTAAGTGTCTTGAAACTGGTTTATATTAGGCATCAATTATTTCGCGAAGTTCGGCGGTGGTAATACTGCTAAAAGGACTTCAGAAGGATAATTGAAGATTGAGTGGACCGTGCTCTTAAAGTACTTAGAGAAAATCTCTAGAAGAGCATGAAGCCATTTAATCGAGCCAACAAGTGTCCAATTTTGGCACTTGAAGTATCAGTAATAGACATGAAGTTAATTAATCAAGCCAAGCATTATGTAAGTTGACATGATTCTTTATGAATGTTATTTTATCTTTTTCAGTCCCTGTTTAGTTGAGTTATCCTCATTGTGAATTTGGTTGTCATTGTTAGACAATCAAATAGGGGGAGATTGAAAGGCATAGGTGTACTAACTTGTAACACTTAATTATTATGTAACTCAACTAAGTAAAAGATAAAACAACAACAAAACAAGAGAAACGGAAGAAGCACATGGAATCAATCAACTGAAGAAATGGTAATGATACTTGGTAACTACAAGTAACTAATTTGGTTAATCAAGGATGCATAAGTGAGAAGAAGTTCAATCTCAGTATTGCTCATGCCCTAACTTATCTAATGGAGGATCAGATTAATGTCAAAGAAGTATCAAGAAGACCAAAGTGATTTCATGTAATGTATATCAACATCTGGATAATGTAAAGGTTAATCAACAAATGAGAACTGACATTCAGAAGCAAGAACCCCTACAAGACTAGTCACTTATGAACCAGACCATTGCATCAAGTGTCAGGACATTGGAGGCAAGTTCATGTCAGTAATAGAAGATCTCATTTGAATTGAGTGAGGAAAAGAAATTGAAGAAGCTAAGGAAACTTGCTCATAAAGGTTAACTCTCAATTAGTCACTAAAGAAGGTCAACATTGGATGTGTGCATATTTGCCAAGGCAAATGTCGATCCACAGCAGATCGAGATGCGGGTCGAGATTTACAAGTGAAGTAAAACACTGCCAAGGCAAATCTCGATCCAGGCGATAGATCGAGATCGAGATTCTCCCAGATCGAGATCGAGATTCTCCCAGATCGAGATCGAGATCTTCATAGATCGAGATCGAGATTCTCCCAGATCGAGATCGAGATTTACACAGATCGAGATCGAGATTTACACAGATCGAGATCGAGATGGGTCCAGGCGAAGATCGAGATGCGGGTAGAAATGTAACATTTAATGTTCAAGGGACAAGTGGCTTATTGTGAACGGTTGATCCAGAGTTGTTGTTAAAGTACTTTTTGTTGTCGAAATCCTGATTGAGCCACGTACACAAAAAGGAAAAGATCAAGACTACATGACATTATAAAAGCAGCACTTTGTTTTTATTTTAAAAAAAAACAAGTATCTCTGTATTTTCAACGATAATTTTTAAGAGAGAGCATTTACTGTAAAACAAAAAAAGTGAGAGAGAGGATCAGTTGAATCTAGCTTTAATTGCTGTATTTATTGTTCAACTGATCATGATGCTTTTATGAATGTTGTAGCAAATCCATCAATGAATATAATGATATATTCTTGAAATTCTGTGTCATCATTTATTACCTGCATATTGTTTCTTCTCTCTTTATTTTTTAAACAGTTGTATTCACCCCCCCCTCTACAACACTTTGGACCTAACAGGATGGACTCCTCAGACTCTGAAGAAGAAACTAATTATGCTCTCATGGCAAACTCTGATTCTCCCATCTTAAACTCTGACAATGTACCAAACTCTGTTTTCAATTTTGATACTGAAGATATTCATGAATTAAAGTCTTTTCTTAGAAATTTGCATGTTAGCTTTAAGTCACAGTCTCTTGAGAATGAAAGATTAAAATCTGAAATACAAACTCTGAATGCTAGGAATGACTTTCTTGAAACTGAACTTGTACACATGCTTAGCTTTAAGAAAGACTGTGAGAATGCTATACACATGCAAACTCAGTTGGAAATACAAGTCACATATTTGAAATCTGAGATAGCTAAGGAAAAAGAGACCTTCAGAGTTTGGACAAACTCTGGTAAGAAGGTCCAACAAATGCTTTCTGAAAAGAATTGGACATCTGCCCTAGGTTATGAATCTGATAAAGAAATTCACACTAATTCACACACAAAAGGAACATTGAGTGAACCTGTGAAGTTTGTTAGAGCTAGTGATAATAAGAAAACTCTCCCTGAATGCTCTAAAAACAATAGTGTGCTAGACTCTAAAAAGGTGAATGTAGGGTTACTTTCTCAGAAGCAACTTAAAGAAAAGTTGAAGGCAGTCACTAAGAAATCTAAAAAGGTGAAAAGAAATAGGAATGGTAAAGTAGGAATTACTAAGGAGAATAATTACATGAATATCCCTGATGCTCCTAGGAAAACCTGTTTTACTTGTGGTAATTCTAATCACCTTGCTATTGATTGCAAACACAAGAAAAAAAAAGAACCTGAAAGACCTAGGTTTGAGGCTAGAAAACAAACAAGAAACAATCCCTGTTTTCATTGTGGTAGTTTATGGCATACCATTTATACATGCAAAGATTATCATAATTTGTATTACAATTCTTACAAACCACAGCCTCAAATAAGTAATTCTCCAAAACATACTGTCAAGCAAATATATGTGATAAAGTCTGATAAAAGGAGTGTAAACTCTGACAGTACAAAATCTGTGAATGCAAACTCTGATCATGTAAACTCTGTTAACACAAACTCTGACAAAAGAACTTCTGCTGCAAAAGTTAACAAGTTTTCAAAGAAAGGACCCAAACTAGTTTGGGTCCCCATAACTACTAATTAAATTGCATTTACTGATTGCAGGGAAACAGAAAGAACATTCTAGTGATTGATAGTGGATGTTCTGCACATATGACTGGAAATAAATCCATGCTTTCAGAGTTTGAGGAGAAGGCTGGCCCAACAGTATCTTATGGAGATGTCAACATAGGACGAACACTGGGATATGGCAACATTGTGATTGGAAATGTCATCAATGAGAAAGTTGCTCTGGTTGAAGGACTCAAACATAATCTGCTCAGTGTGAGTCAAATGACAGACAGAGGTTTCTCTGTGGAATTTCATGGAACTCATTGTGAAGTGAAAAGCAAGAAGAATGGAAAAGTAGTTCTTATTGGCCACAGACATAATAACCTATTTGAAGCTAGCTTGGATGTTAATTCTAATGGTCCCTTAACCTGTCTACTTGGAAAGGCATCACCAATGGAAAGCTGGAATTGGCACAAAAAGTTGTGTCACTTGAACTTTGGAAACATTAATGAGTTAGTGAAGAAGGACCTAGTTAGAGGTCTTCCAAAAGTTCAATTTCATCCTGATGGACTCTGTGATTCATGTCAAAAGGCCAAACAAAGGAAGACATCTTTCAAGAGCAAAACTGAAAACTCTATTGATCAACCTTTTCATCTATTGCATCTTGACTTATTTGGTCCAGTTAACATCATGTCCATTGGAAAGAAGAAATACACTCTGGTAATAGTTGATGATTTCACTAGATTTACTTGGGTGTACTTTTTGCACAAGAAGGATGAAACTGCAGAAACAATCATTGATCATATTGCAATGATTGAAAATGGATCAACTCACAAAGTAAAGAATTTAAGGAGTGACAATGGAACAGAGTTTAAGAACTCAATAATGGAGGAATTCTGCTCAACAAAAGGTATTACTCAACAATTCTCAGCACCTGGCACACCTCAACAAAATGGTGTAGTTGAAAGAAAGAACAGAACTTTAATAGAAGCTGCCAGAACAATGCTAGAAGGAGCAAAACTACCTACTTATTTTTGGGCAGAAGCTGTGAACACTGCATGCATCACTCAGAATTGTTCTTTAATAAACAAACATGGAATGACTCCATATGAATCTTTGAAAGGAAGAAAGCCAAATGTCAAGTACTTTCACATCTTTGGATGCAAGTGTTTTATTCTCAAAACACATCCTGAACAATTGAAGAAGTTTGAACTTAAAGCAGATGAAGGAATTTTTATTGGATATGCAACAACTTCTAAAACCTCTTCAAGGGCATTCAAAGTATTCAACTTAAGGACAAGGACAGTCATGGAATCAATTAATGTCTCCTTTGATGAAGGGAAGATAGATGGGTTACATGATAAAGATGCACATGAAACTCTGAGATTTGAGAATGAACTGCAGAAAATAAACTCTAACGAGATAAACACTGATCAACCAAATCCTGGAGAAGCAAACTCTGATTCAGAAATGATTGAAATAGAAATTGAAGAAACTGCACATGTTGAGGGGGAGCAACATCAATCAAATACTGACATTGGAGATTCAACTATTGAAATATCAGAGTCTGACCAAACTCTGAACAACACAAACTCTGAAACCCTAAACTCTGATCATTCAAACTCTGAGACCACAAACACTGATACCTCAATCTCTGATAATTCAAACTCTGAGTACATAAACTCTGAGACATCAAATACTGATGGAAACACATCTTCAGGGGGAGGATCATCATTTACAGAAGGATCATTCTATGAAGGCACAGATCATGGGGGAGCATCTAGTTCAAGGAACTTTCCACATCCAAGGAAATGGACCAAAGATCACACACCTGATTTAATTATAGGTGATTTGGAAAGTGGAATAAAAACAAGAAAAGCTACTCAAAATGAATGTCTATTTCATAGTTTTCTTTCACAAACAGAACCAAAGAAGGTTGAAGATGCTTTGAAAGATGCAGATTGGATTACTGCAATGCAGGAAGAATTGAATGAGTTTGAAAGGAATGAAGTTTGGACCCTAATCCCAAGGCCAAAGAACAGATCTATTGTTGGCACAAAATGGGTATTCAGGAACAAGACAGACTCTGATGGAATAATTACAAGAAACAAGGCAAGACTGGTAGCCAAAGGTTATTCTCAACAGGAGGGGATTGATTATGATGAAACCTATGCACCTGTAGCTAGACTTGAGGCAATCAGAATTTTTCTTGCTTATGCTGCTCATAAGAAATTCAAGGTCTACCAGATGGATGTTAAAAGTGCATTTTTAAATGGTGAACTTGAAGAAGAAGTCTATGTTGAACAACCACCTGGCTTTGTCAATACAAAATATCCAAGTCATGTCTACAGACTGGATAAAGCTCTATATGGACTAAAGCAAGCACCAAGGGCCTGGTATGAAACTCTGGCTCTATTCTTACTTGAAAATGGTTTCACTAAAGGAACAATTGATAAAACCTTATTTTACAGAACTCAAGGTAAGGATTTATTATTGGTTCAAATATATGTTGATGATATTATATTTGGTTCCACTAATGAGAAACTCTGTGAAAGATTTTCAAAGTTAATGCAGTCCAGGTATCAAATGAGCATGATGGGAGAATTGAGTTATTTTCTAGGTTTACAAGTGAAACAGACTGAGGAAGACATTTTCATTAATCAGTCCAAATATACAAAGAATCTACTCACTAAATTTCAAATGCAAGATTCTGCATCTGCTACAACTCCCATGGCTACTGCAACAAAACTTGATCAAGACACTGGAGAACCTGTTAATATTACTGCATACAGAGGAATGATTGGTTCTCTACTTTATTTGACTGCAAGTAGACCAGACATCATGTTTGCCACATGTCTATGTGCTAGATTTCAAGCAAATCCAAGAGCACCTCATTTGATTGCTGTGAAAAGGATTTTCAGATATCTCAAGAGCACTGCTAATCTTGGCTTATGGTATCCTAGAGAATCTGATTTCAAATTAATAGGCTATTCAGATGCTGACTTTGCAGGATGCAAGATTGACAGGAAAAGCACAAGTGGCAGTTGTCAATTTTTAGCTGGAAGACTTGTGTCATGGCAAAGCAAGAAACAGAAATCGATTTCAACATCAACAGCAGAGGCTGAATATATTGCTGCTGGAAGCTGCTGTGCACAGATCTTATGGATGAGAAATCAATTGCTAGACTATGGTTTGAAATTTTCAAATATTCCTATTTATTGTGATAACCAAAGTGCTATTGCAATGACAGGAAATCCAGTTCAACATTCTCTAACAAAGCACATCAGTATCAGATATCACTTCATAAGGGAACATGTGGAGGAAGGCACAATTGAATTACATTTTGTTCCTACAGATCAACAATTAGCAGATATATTCACCAAGCCTTTGCCTGAAGCAACATTTAACAGACTGGTTTCTGAATTAGGGATGGTGACAAGTGGCTCAACTTAGCAAGTTTCAGACACTCAGAGTATATGTCAGAGTATGGGGAATACAAACAGCAAAGAAGGATATTCTCTGACATTAAGAGAATTGATGACAAGAAGAAGAGTCTACCTGCCATGACATATCAACAGGTAATTCATGTAAAACTCTCCACCTACAAACCTTCTATCTACAATGCTTCATTTTTTTTGGTGAAATGGTGCAGGAACAAGTTTTGGAGAATCCCCCTGCACCTACCCAAGTAGCCAAATCACCTTCCACTAAACAATCTAAGAAATCACTATCTAGAAAACCAACCTCTGGTGTCTCTCAAAAGGCACCAGTTGCAAAAAGAAGGAGATTGGTACAAACTAGGCTTATAGATGAGCAAAGTGATGAGAAGCTCAACCCTCTAGAGAGACAGGTTATTGAAGGACCTTCTTTGTTAAAGGAAAGTAATGATGCACCTGAATCTAACTTTCAAGCCAAGTCTGTAGACTCTCAAAAGGCTACAGACTCTGAAAAACCTAGGGAAGCACCTCAGGATTCTCATATTGAGTCTCCTGAGAAATCTTTTGCTAAGAAGTACAGAAGGTTAAGGAAGGCTTATTCTGCACACACACACAAGCCTGTTATTATTACTAACCCTGTTTTGCAGAAAACAGATGCTCCCAAAGCTCCTGCAGAGCCAGACTCTGAAATCAAGAAAACACCTGAACCAGAGTCTAATGTTGAGTCAGAGTCTAGACTGCCTTTAGACTCTGATCATGACACATTTCGGGAAGGAATGCCATTGGATGCAGCCTCAAGTCTAATTGATGAGATCATTATTCCAAGTGATGAGGTACTGCTATTCCTATATCCTTTGGTGGAATCAGTTGAAGATCCAGGGAAATATCAGACTAAATCTCAAGTCTTGGATTTTCTTACAACCTATGAATCCCTAAGGAAGAGAATGGAACAGGAGCTACAAATGTCTGCACAGGATGTGGTCAAAAATCTATACAGCTACCTATTCAACTCTTCATTACAAGTACAAGCAGCTGGGCTCATAGAAGACAAGACAAATGAAGTTCTCAAAGCACTAGGTGTGCCAGACTCTGAACAGCAAATTACAAAGAAGCCTAAAAAGCTTAAGGTCCACAAAAGGAGAGCATCAGAGTCTGTTGCTGAGTTGGAAACTGAGATTGAGCAACCAGTTTTTAACTATGAAGCAATTTGGGATAATGGAGTTACCTACATGACAGCCATTCAATGGATCTCTCAAATTCAACCTCTGTCAAGACAGGTGGCTGACTATCTTGTCCATAATATAGGTACAATTGCCAACAAATACATCTATCCAACCTACCAAAGTAGACTGGATCAATTCAAGGGCACTTATTTTCAAAAAGTAAGAAGGGAACTGCAGGACCTCTTCAATCTCACAGATGCCCAGGCAATCAATGCAATCCATCTCAGGGCCTTTCATCACAAGTTGGATGCATTTATTCTTGAAGAACATCAGGAGGTAGCAGGTAGTGCAAGGTAGTTGGAGGATGGGACTAGTGCACCAGTGGTGACTAGTGATAAAGATGCTCAGTCTGCCTCACCCACACAAGAACCACCTAGTCAGAGGTTGGGTGATAGTGGGGCAGGGGAGTATGCTGTTAGGCCCTCCTTGACAACTCACCAAAAAGCTGATGAGAACCCCAATGATATGGGAGGACAAACTCTGATTGATGCTCATGAAGAAATTTCCAAATCTATTCTATCAGAGTCTATCCACCTTGAGGGGGAGTCTCATGCACCAACAGTCAAAGATGGTGACACTCAGACTCTGGTTTCTAATGAAGTCATACTGAAGCAGTCAAAGTCTAGAGTAGACCCTGAGACTGGAATACTGGAGCCAACAGACTCTGAAAAGAAAGAAGATGATTGTAAGGGTTCAGACTCTGTTGCTGCTCACCCCTTGGTGGAAACCCCTAGCCTTCAGACATTTGAAGGGTTTCCCCTCCATCAAGGAGGTTCAGGTATTGTAGCACATAATTCTTCTCTCAACCCCTCTTCTGTAGGATTTTTGAGTGCACCTTCCAAATTGAGTGAAATAATAATAATAATAATAATTGAGAGGCTGGCACTGGACCAGGCAAAAGGAGAGGTAGATACGGCTGTAGAGAGCCTGAGTGAGAATGAGAGAGTGGGTGCCCAACCCCACTGTGAGGATGAGAGATTAGGGTATCCTGAACCTAGCTTTACTTATTGGGATCAAGATTTTCCACAGAGTTGGTCCAATGAGTTGAAGCAGGGGATGGATGAAAATTCATTTTTGTTGTTTGACAGAATTCACTCCCTTCACTTATTCACAGAAGTAGCTTTCAAGGATGCTATTGCTGATATTACTACCACTCAAGCTTCTCTCCAAACAACAGTCTCTGACTTAACCACAAAGGTGGTGATGATGTCAAAAAGGGGGAGAAGAAAAGTGATTCAAGAAAGGTGATTCCTCCAGGAGAAACAAATAAGAAATGATTATTTTATACTGTTCTAGATTAATTATTTCATTTTTTAGTTTTGACATCATCAAATCTTGATTTATGCTTCATTGTTTATAAAGCATAAATAGGGGGAGATTGTTAGGAATATAATAATTTGATGATGTACAAAATACTAGAACAGGATTTAGCACAGTCTATCTGCAAGAATCAATCAACGGATATCTATCTGCAAGAAGCAATCGACTGATAAATATCGATCGATAAGTCATCAACTGATCGATAAGTCATCGACTGATAAAGCCAATCGAGAAGTCATCGATCGAGAACTCAAGTCATCAACTGATATTTATCAATCGAGAACTCAAGTCATCAACTGATATTTATCAATCGAGAACTCGACAACATATATTTCCTGATCGAGAACTCATCAACGGATATATAGTCATCAACGGATATTTATTGATCGAGAAGTCATCAACGAATATTTACCAATCGAGAAGTCTCACAAGTACTCGATTGATTAGCTCACAGCCTGACTTCTCGAAGCTTAAAGGAGATGAGTATTCGGTTGATTCAAACAGCTAGTTTAAAGGAAAGTCTTCGAAGATCAAAACAAATTTATTGCAGATATGCTATGGGAAGGAAAGGGAAAATTAAGGAAGCTGTCGGTCAGAGTTTACTCTATCAGAGAATACTCGATCAGAGTTTACTCTAACAGAGAATGCTCTATCAGAGATTATCAACCGACAAAGTTTATCAGAAAAGGAAACAGACAAATCAGAGTCTGATTTGGATAGTAAGAAGGAATTCAAGTGCAAGTCTAATTACCTTATTAAATCTATTCTTATCATAATCTGTTTTGTAATTGTATTTGTAGCTGTGTCTATATAAACACAGAGATAGGTTATAATATCGAATTAAGAATTTATATAAAAGCAATATCTTGTAACCTAGCAGCTCTTAAGAACTTTATATCTTGAGAGAGTTTTGTATTCAAGTTCATTATTAATACAAAACAGTATTCCATTCAACATACTTGTGTTCATAATCGATTTACAGGCACTATTACATTCAACCCCCCTTCTGTAATAGATTGATTATTCTGGGAAACAGTTTAATTGACATTTTATACTCTTACAATTAAAAATATAAATATTTAATTATAATACGTTGTTGAGCGGATTCGGACTTTACTAGTTTAGATAATAATATATAAAGTAGTTTTTAATATTATACTAATTATATATATTTATTTTCTTAAAAGTTGTTTTCAATTTTTTGATGTTAACTAACCAATCAAATCAACAAAGATACCTATTTACTTATAAACAGTATAAATTAGCTTGCATCTTATATGTTGCCTAAATTAATTTTAAATATTTTATTATTTTAATTTTAATATTTTGTTTTTATAATAAAATTGATTTTTATTATTAAAATAATAATAATTTTGTTTTGTATTAAATATTAAATAATAATAAAAATTATATAAATTTCATGAATTTTATTTATATTTATATTTGAAATGAATAATAATATTTTATAAATTTTAATTAGAATACCAAAATTTAATGATTAGATTTAATTAACAACTAGCTAAAATAAGGACTATCAAAATTTTAATATTCCAATTATAATAATATAGTATAGGTTTTATATAAAATTTAATTATCTTTAATAATATTGTAAAAAGTTATTTTATTGAATACACGGCATTATGTGTACTTCTACTTTAGTTAACCTACCTCCTCTTGTAATACTGCATTTTCAAATAAATGTATACAAATTTCATCTATTTAAATCAATTTTTTGAGGACTTTTTATTCGATTTTTATTTCAATAACTATTTATTTGGGTTGAGAATTTTTTTTAATATAAATAATGATTAAAATGTGAATTAAACAAAAAAAAGAGTAAAAAAATCGGTTAAAATAGACAAAATGTAAATATCGATATTGCAAGTAATAATCTTTTATAAATTTCTATTAATAGGACAAATGTACAAAAAAAATATTTTTAAAAATATATTCTGGGTGCAGAGAATAGAGATGCATGTTTCACGTGTATTCCCTCCGTTTTTTTATAAATGGTTTTGACTTCTCGCGCTAAGTGTTTTGACCAGATAATAAAATATTTATTTTTAAAATTTTCTGTTTTCAAATTAAAATATGTAATTAATATTTTAATTCGATAAACAAAATTTTGAAAATTATTATTTTTATTATGCGATTAAAATATCTAAACATCTAAACATATGTGCCACAAATTAAAACGATTTATAAAAAAAGGGGCATGTTTCTTTAATTTTCTTTCAAATAAAAATATGCATCTCCATCCAGCGCTTCATATGTATAATTGTGTAAGATATGTTTAACTCATCAAAAAATATGCATGCATAAAAGTGTAAAAGTAAAAAAGTAATTACACGTATGTATTTCACCGATACTAATGATTATATTATTTAAAAAATAATATGTTACAAAAATTTATTTATTATAAAATTACAATATTTACACATGGTGTCTCCGACAAGTTTTTGTTGAGGTCAAATTTAATTTGTGGGTTCTTTCAGATGTGCGGGGCTGGGTGTTGTTTTTTTAGCAAAGGAGTAAATTATGCGGGGACAAAAATTTTATTGTATGTGGTATGAGGTACCAGTGTGCTTCAAGTTGACTACTCATCAATAATTGCTTCTAATCTATTTTTATTCGTCGGCAAGAACAAGTATGACATGTAAAATTTATATGAGATGAAAATATTGATATGAAAATTGTAAGTATATTTATGAGTTGTAATTTACGGAAAGTATTTCATAAAGTATAATATAATATATTTTTTTTTTAATATTGATGAGGCTTATCAACTTAATTATCTCGTCACCTTCAAATATAATTAACATTTTAGATTCATAGATAAGATATAATTTTTTTGTGTTATAATATAAAAATACGTGTAATGTGTGTATATTTATAATAATTTCAAATCATTTTATATAATTATAGTTGAATTAATAATAAATTATAAGTTCAAAAATTCATTATAACTCAAATAATTTATATATAGACCGGTGTTTATATAATAGTTACATTGAAATGATTTTCTATATTTTACTCGATCGCGTAATTTGATATAATTTATTTTATGTCATTTAAAGTTAATTTAATATCTTTGTCATTCAAAAAATATCTTTATTATAGATATCCACCACAACATAACAATTCATCCAATTTTATTAAAACTTACTCCAAGTGAATATATGGGGCCTATGAAAATAGTATACAATATTACTGGATGACTATATAAAAATGAGATAATTTAAAATAGTACATATGAAAATTTGTGAATATTTATAACAATAGTAAAATACACAATAAGTTTAAAATATAGTTATACATGGGCTAGTCCCATACCTTCCTAGGTTGTTAAAGTAACATCTCATTTACGACATCCGAACATATAGATAGAGTATTACGATGTACCAATAAATTAATTTTGTGAGGGTTTATATGTGTATGAATTACTCAAATTAATATATTTTACTTATCATATGTGAAATGAATTCAGATTTTAATCTGATTTCGAAAAACATAAGAAATTTGATTGAGGTATTTAAAATTAATTTTCAAAAACTTGATTATTATCACATGGACAGAGATCGAGGGTGAGAAACCAACCAGTATTATTACTCCACAATAATTATAGAGATACGATATGTGTATGTGCAGAAATTTAAGCGGAGAAAATTTATGTGAAAATTTTAGTATAGTAATTAATGTAAAGTAATATTATTAAGTGTACCAATAAATTATGATTTTATGTTATCACGGACTTGTGAATTTTTCAATTTATTATATTTGAATTAATATACACTGTGAATTTTGTAATGCGGATTCGAAACTTAACCCAATTTCAAATGTGAGTTTTGTAATGCGAATTCCAAACTTAACCCAATTTCAAAAAGATACAGTATTTGAGCCCGAGTGTTACATATAAGCTAGTTTATTCATTGAATTATGTGTTTTTTTTGGTAAATATGTGTATCTTTTTAAAGTTTAATATTATGAATTACAAAATCAAATTTTACGCTACCTCGAAGGTCTTATTTATTTTATGATTTTGCGGTAAAACTTTTATGAAATTAAATTATAATTTATAGAAAAAATAAATATTGGTAATTAGTAGTAGTTAATTATATTTATATAGTTATTTTTGATAAATTTATTTATTAATTAAATAACTTATAACTTAGAATGACCACAAGTTAACTTAATACTATTTTTTGGTATAATTTCAAATACTTGGAAATAGGAATTTTTTGTGCAATCTAAAAATTGTAAATTAAAACTTATAACTCATTACAATTTCAAAAAACTTGTAATTATACAACTTGCTTACATCTAACTAGCAAGGCCTAATTGGTAATTTCAGTAGTGTGATATTTAAATTTTAAGTGTTATATGAGTCGAATACACTTATACACGCCACTCTAATTAATTTTTCAAGCAAAACAAGTGCTTATTTTGCTTTTTTAAAATAGATCCTATATTACTAATACAATCACTCTTTTTTATACAAATTAGTTCTAAATTTGTTATAGACACTTGTGTTTGTATATTTTAAAAACCCAAACAAGCTTTCGTTTTTCCACTGTAAGTTTCTTGAAGTTTCTTTAAACATGGGAGCTTGAGGTTGAAATTTAGCTCAAGGGTCTGAATTTATATATACACTAAATGTTAAATGATTTTTTATATAAAAAAATATAAAAAATTTGCAATTCTTAAATTCAGGATTACAAGAACATCTATAATAAGGAACCCCAAATTAAAATCTTTGCGGACGAGCACTTACACTGTGACATGAATATTTTTTTTTGTTTTTTGGCCAAGTAGTGTGACACGAACATTTCATGTCTTTTATTATATTATACCGTTCCACTCGTTGGACGATTAAGATTGACAACGATAGTACATGGATGAAAAGTATGACGAGCATTTTTAGTTTTTGTGTTGAAGATTCCATATTTTTACAAGAAACATAAAGACATTCCCATATATGCATGCTTCATTTACAGCCGTGTACATGATAAAATTACCATCCGGAACTACTATCTTGTTACCCCTCTTTTTCAACCTTCTCTGCCATAATTAACCCCTCTTTGTACCTTATTTGTTCACCTTTTACAAGTATTCTTCTCTTTCCCAAATTAAGTTTGCCTTTATTTTTTTAGAAATTGTGTATTTATTTGGATAAATTTTGTAATAATTTTCCTAACATAAAATCAATGGAACTCAAAGCACAGAAAGTTAATTTTCCTAACATGGGCGGATCTAGTGAGGAGTATGTACCCTCCTAAAAAATTTTACAAAATTTCATTATTAAAAATTTCACAAAAAATATAATAAATATTTCTCCAATTTTATAAGAGTGTATATTAAAAAATAATCCAATGCCACCTTAAATTCCCCCCGCCCCCGTCACTCTTCTTGAACATTTTGGAGTCGGGGCCTTTTTTGGCACTATTACGGAGAAAAAAAACTAACCAATAAATAAAAACTCATTTCATTAAGGAAAGCAGATAGGCTTACACAAATTTATAATTTGTTTTAGTAGGAAGATACACTATTGCTTGATAGCTAATGAAAGCTAAAGCTAAATTCCAATGCATGAGCACTAACTACATAGACTGAAAATAAATAGGGAGCTGAAAGTGCTGCTGAGCCAAGCTTATTTTTGTCCTAAAATGTTAGTACATTGTTGACATATCATTATTTAATTAGATAACACAGCCTGGTATGGCTTGATCAGAGTTACAAGGGAGCCACTTAAGTGGAGTGACATGACTTCATTGGTTGATCCCACAAGCTTGCCTCCTATGAATACTGCTGGAACAGCGGGCGCACTGCACCCCAACTTAAATAGAGCCTTCTCCATTTCCCTTCCCTCGGGGTCTTTGTCGATTGCATAAACAACTGGCCTCACTTCCAGTTCTTGGAACAGAATGTCCACAGCATAGCATAAACAACATGTACTCTTGCTGAAAATCACAACTCCATTCTCCGACACCAGGCGTGAGATCTTCTCCATCTCAAGAGGAGGAATTAGTTTGAAGCTTAAGTTGCTTGAACTCTAAGTTCTAGGTGCTCCTCTATTTATAATTAACCAAGTGTGGACTACTTCCTCCATGTAAGAACATTCAAAAGCCTAGTGCTTCACTTAGATTCCAGACTGAGAAAAGCTACTTTTACAAGATAGAGGTACACTACTATTATCTTCCACAGACCAATCAAGTTGGAAGATAATAATATATTCTGCAAATCTGTAAGTTTGTCTACGTGAATAATATGAGATCATCCAGTATTTTATTTATTAAACACTTCTTATTAGATGAACTGGACAGGACTATGACTAAAATGATCATTTATATTGGTTTGTCGGACATATTTGAAACTTAATGAGCATGCTTCTCACCAGATGCAGATATATGGAGTCAAAATACTCTTCATCAAAGTACTAATACATTTCAAATATTTTAAAAAAATACAGATAAGAAACAGTCAATTTTCGACAGATTCTCCTACTCATCTTCTTTTTATATTCTGAGATAAAAAGATTACAAACAAGATACCTTTCGGTGGCTGTGCAAGATTCTGGGAGTCCTCCCCACAAACTTGCATTCTTAATTCTTACGACTTATGAGCGAATACCCAAGTCTGCCCTTATATATAATGTCACCACACTATATATCAGTGAAGTTACAATCATCCCACTGAAATTGAAAAAACTGTCATCTCATCTCTAACAATTTAAGCTTTGAAATTACTTGGTACTTGATTAAAACAGTTAACAGGAGATCAAAGATGCCTGTCTCCCACCAACAATGATATTATCATAATGCTGCCCTGACATTATAGAGTACTATTAGTTAATTTTATTATGCAGCCTCAGGTTTTACAAGATATTTGTTACTATTCAGTAAAATATGAGTCCAATGGTAAAGATGTAAAAAAAATCTTTTGCCTGCAGAGTAGGAAAATAGCCCGAGTTCATAATATTCGTTTTATTTCTTCTAACAAAAAGTTTGATCCATAAAGGAATCATGAAATTCTCTTTTAGGTCATTCTTAATATAATTTTTCTGACTTTTCTTGCACAAGAACATAATTTAGGAATAGGAAGAAAAGGAAGTTTATCTTGTACTTGAAATCATACATGAAAGTATTCATTTCAAAAGCCAAAATATGCTATGTATACATACTTGTGTAAAAAATATTAGGTTTACATGCCATAATGTTTCTACGAATGAGAAAATATCATAGATATCATAGAGCATGCTGTCTTTATTGCATAACGGGATTGTCGGGATTGTTCTGTGTCGCAACTTGTCTGATCAATGCTATAAAATAATGCACTGTGAAAACTTTGTTCAGTGCTAGTTCAACTTTACTAAGTGTACCACTTCTCCATATCCTTTTGAGAATAATTTGTGATTTTTGATCACGAATCTACAAAAAATCAAAGAGAAACAAGCATACAGAAAACACACAACTACTTGTATACTAGTACTGTAGTTTTTTTCTTTATATATAACTTTCAGTAGTACGGATAAGTTAATTAGAAGAGCATATATATTATACTAGAAATTAATGAAGACTTGGGGATGCCATAGTCATAGATCATGTAAACCTATAACCAGAGCTGGAAAAAAAGAGAGGCCCTTATTAAGTTGTATTAACATTGCATGAGATGAGATTGACTAGTTTTAGTTTTATGGCAGTGCTCTTAAAACCCTAAGGTGTTAGGAACATCCCCTTACTCGAGGATCATATTATTCAACATCCCCGTATTCGAAAGCCCATTATTAACATTGCATGAGATGAGATCGACTAGTTCTAGTGTTATGGCTGTTAAGTTATTAGTGCTCTTAAAATCCTAAGGTGTTGGGAACATCCCCTCGCTCAAGGATCATATTATTCAACATCCCCCTCATTCGTAAGCCCATTATGACCCTGAGGTGTTAGGAGCCTAGTTTGATCCAAATTTTCAATCACTAGGTGGGAATCTAGAATATTGTTACCAGTTTTCCTAAAACCTTAAGGTGTTAGGAAACGGGCTTACCAGGATCATATTATTCAACAATGACTAATATATTTTTAAGTAGAAATGTTTCAAGGTGACTAGAATTAGACTAGTTCTGAGCTCTTGTTTCAGAATTTGGAGGTCAATTTACATGTAGAGATATGACCTTTTTTGGCCAAGTCTGAATATTTTTCCACCTATGAACACGACTGGGAAATAGGACTACAACCTTGCCATTGAAGTTCCCGATACATACCCCTCTCATTAGCATCTTGATCTAGTTCATGAATGTCAGGAGATGCACCAAGTTCATGAAAAAGTGCCTTCGCACTATGGCACGTGCAACTTGAGCTCTTTGTAAATCACTGCAGCCTATTTTTATTCAAGGACTATTACTCTAACAATGTCAACAAAACTTTTATGGACTTGTTGAATTAAAAAACAGAGAACTCTTGAAAAAAATGAGGTCTAGGTTTTACTATAGCCAAAAAAAAAAAAAAAGAAGTTAAGATATATAGGTACCAAACCTGGAGAATGCAGAAAGCTATGTGGTCGTGAACTCTTCAAGGCAAGCTTGTGAATGATGGTGGAGTCTGAGCTTTCATCAGCCCTCTTTTATAGTGACTTTCTAAGGTAATCACTCAATCTAATCCAATAAAGAGAAATTAAAAATATATAACTATTCAAAATCCAAACTGTGAAAGCTCTTACAGATTTTTGTTTGGATAACAAAAGTGCCTCAGAAGATTTTTTGATAATGACCCTTTGTGCTACAAACAAGTTGACATGTACCATCGCTAATACGCTTATAGAACTATAATTCACAGCTCTTTGGGAATTTGTACTACTACTACTATGAAGTACTGAAATGATAGAAATATATATCCCAAAGTACTTCAAGCATGTAAAGTTCAATGATTATCAACAAAAGGTTACATGGCATAGCTGATAAGGGGCGGAGAGGTGGGGGACATATTCTTAATTTTCAACAATAATTAACAATTAAAGGGAAATTTAAGAATAAAACCTGTATATTCATTTCAAGAACCTAAAAACACTTCTAAATGCAGATGACATATTCAGTGCTCATGCTAATTTACTTGTATGTGTGGGTAAGGTTGAGACCATAATTGCTCTCCAGAGAAAGTGAAACTGCGTGTTTCCATAGCAAATAAGACCACAAACTCTCAAGTCCATATAACCCTTTCCAAATTATAGCCCTTATAAAACAATCAATATGTCAGCTTAACAACATCAAACAACAGCATACACAAGACCATTAACATTGCAAAATGATTTAAGAAAACCAAAACTCAGTTGATTTAATCCTGGGAAAAAGACAATTAAAATTCTGCTAAACTTACCACCATTCTAAACTGAATTCACAACTTAACATATTTTAACTTCTTTCAGGTTCTATATTATTTTTGTCTTGGTAGGATCCCTCAGTTGGTGGCAAAAGGTAAGTGTTTATCCAATTTAAGGTACACTTTCTGGTTTATGTCCCTCTCATGCTCATGGCCTAAAAAATCATGCAGGAGAATCAAGCAATATGAGAGTAGTTAATAGTGATTTGGTTGTGTTTATATAAGAAGCCTATTCTGTAACAGTTAAGATAAGCAAAACTCTCTTTTCCTTCTTAAAAATAGATTAGAATTACTTAAGACAACAAAGATTAGCAAAACCAGTTAAGAAACTGTTATTGCCTAGAACAATGTCAATATTTGTAGAAGGGGGGGTTGAATACAAATATTAAAACTTTTTGCTGGTTCTAATATTTGTTCTTGAAGTTTGAGAATATAGAGAGAATATGTTCTAACAATTTAAGACTGAAATGTAAATTGAACAAAGAGATTTAAAATTACTAATGGATTGGTTTTTCCATCAGTGTATATTTTTGCTCAATGTTCCTAGATTAAAAGAAACCTAGCTGCGTTTTTAAAAGATTAGAAAACAAATCAATTGTTCTTACAAATGTGCTCTCAAGCTTGAACAGTTGATTAAGAAATATTGTCTAACTTGTCTGTTTTCTAATAATGCTGCTACACTTGTTTATATACTACAAGTGTGCTTTTACAATTCCTATTCTAGGATTGTTTCTACCTACCTTCCTTTTTCTTTTTGACATTTTACCAAAAGGGTTTGAAAAACAGCTTCTGATTGAGTCTTCACAGTCACTCTAGACTGTTTTCCATAGGTGTGCTTTTGTTCTTTGGATCTTCAACAGATATTCTTTCTGTGTTGTCACACTCAATTGATAATTTGTTGTTAAGCATATCAATTGATCCATTCTTTAATCCATCAACTGATGTACTTCTTCGATTGATCTTTATATCCATCGATTGATAAAAGATGGCTTATCGATTGATAGATGTTATCAATCGATATATCAATCGATGGGTCTTCACATCAGTTGATGGTCTTCAATGCTTGACTTGGCTTCTTCGATTGATCCCTCATCCATCGATGCTTCAATATCAATTCATCATCCTTCACTTGTGTAATTTCCTGTCTTCACATAATTACAATTCAACAGTTTAATTTACACATCAATTGATGATCTATATCAATCGACTCTAACATCAATTGATGAACAAAATATCAATTGATTTACACCTTATCGATTGAAATAGACTAAGTACACCTATGCTACAATCCAAATTATCAGTTGATTCATATAAACACTTCAACTGATAAATGGTTTCCTGATCAATTGATATTTATAACTTTCATATCAATTGATCAGTTACATCAAATAAAATTTCTATGATTCTAAGATTAATGTTATCATCAAATCACATGTAGATTCCTAACAATCTCCCCCTATTTGTGTCTGTGTTATTAACATGCATAAATCTACTTGATGATAACAAAAACCCTTAAAAATTTACATTTAGATAAAATCAAGAAACTTAATTGGCACATTAATTTTGGAAGTACCAGATTGATAGATAACTCCTGCAAGCAGCTTCAATGTCTTCATGATTTAAATTAGTTCATCTTCCTTCTTTTCTCAGCATTTTCCTTTAGTTGCCTCATGAAAGAACTTCTCAAGATTGCTTCATCCCTGTCAGTTTCTCCAAGTTGCCTCATAAGGTAATGTATTTCTTCATCTGTGATTTTGTCCAGATATTTGCAGATATCAAAGAACTTTGTATTGCCCTCTATATCTGTAAAAATCATAGCATACTTTGGCTCCAACACCACCTTTTTGACCTGTGACTTCCATAGCTTTAGAGGTGAATCAGGTTCAGCTTCTGCCTTGGATCTTCTTAACCTTGAAATTTGTTGTTGAATCTCCTGAGCAATTGTTGTGTTGAGTTTGTACTTTCTGTTGAGTAGAGGAAGAATAGTCTTTAAAACATTGTAGCTTTGATTCATTATCACCTTTAATGAGTAGAGGATTTTTACTCCATTTTCATACTCCAACCTCATTGATTCTTCATGGTTAGAGGTTGCAGGGTGAGTCCTTACTCCAATTAATCCCTTTTCATTGATTACTGGTATTCCCTTCAAATTGTATCCTTCAATTGTGACTTCCTCGATTTCTTCTTGTTGACCCTGAAGATTTTCCTGAACCACTATTTCTTGAGTAGGCCCTGACCTTTTCTTGGCCATTGAAACTTTTCTCTTTTTCCTCAGTGGTTGGTCTATTAATTGTTCTTCCATTTTCCATTCCAATTCCATTTGCCTTGCTATCTCCTCATTTTCTTTTTCTCTTTTGACAGCATCTGACAATCCTGTTGAAATGGCTTCTTGAAGAAGCTTCTGGCCAACTGGCTCTTTTCTCTTCTTCAATCATTATGGCTTTTCCCTTTTTCTTCTCTTTAAGGGCTTCTTGATCAACTGACAAAAAGGCTTCAGCATCTGAGTTGCTTTCCTTGGCAGCCTTTTGTGCATCTTCATTTATTTTTCTTGTTTGAGCAATGAACTCATCCAAGTCTCATTTTTCTACTGCCTCTGTTACTAACTCAGTGCTTCTCCTTAGATCTTCAATTCTTTTCTTTTCCCTCTCAATCATTGATTGAGTTTCTTTCTCCTTAGAAATTCTCCTAGCTTCAAGATCATCAAACTTCTTGAATTCTCTCTTTTTCTGTTCTAAGTCATCTTTTGGAGAATTAGATGACTTAGTTCTCTTTGAAGATTGATTGTCCCTGTTGCTTCTGCTTTTATCTCTTCTGTGTGCAGAACTGCCAATACCACTGGACTTGTCCTTTCCAGATCCACCTATGTTACCACTGCCTTTGCCATCACCACCATCATCATCTTTCTTCTTTGTATTCTCCCCCTTTTTGTTATCATCAAATAAAGAGGGTGGTGGAAGTCTGTCAAGAATCCTTTGAAGAATGGAAGAATGTAGATTTTGATTTCTGAGGATATCATCCATTTTCTTCTCTAGAGACCCTACTCTTGTCTCCAAAGATGCAAAATTCTTGGATTCCTTGAAAAGCTTGTCCTTGATGCTATTCATGGTGTTGAACGGTAACTTTTCATCCAATCTTCTGTCTATTGTATCCTTGGTTGTGAAGATAGAGTTCTTGATGATCTCCAGTTCCCTTCTTACTCCTGTAACTGTCATCTTTTGGATCTTCATTGTGTCCCTCATGTAGTGAGCAATTCTTCTTTATGCATGATCTGCAATTTCTTCTTCCACCATTGTTCTTCTGTATTGAGACAGAATTTCAATTTCAGCAGCTTCTAAAGAACCATCAATAGTGCTCATCCATGGTTCCTCATCAGAATCACTCTCCAACTCTTCAGGTGCCATATAACAAGTGTCTGTTGTATTGGCAATGCTTTCCTTCAGATTCCTGGTCCTTTGTTCTGTATGCTCAATTCCAAAAAGTTGTTCTGCAGTCCTGTTACTTGAAGTTGCCAACCCTTGATATTGAGGATCAGGATGAATGAAATTCCTTAGATCCAATTCACCAGCATCTATTTCTTCTTCAAGGTCCTTAAGAACTCTACTCCCACTAGCTTTTGCATCATAGGCTCCCCCTATCTGCTTTACTCCTTCCTCTTCTTCTTCTGCCATCAGATCATTTTCCAATTCTTGTGCAAATTGAAGAATTGTTTTATCACTCTCACTCATCTCTCTATTTTGCATCAGGATCTCATCCTGGAATCTCACCTCTCCCTCACTTATTTGTTGTTCACCTTCTACGGTGGGGCCCTCAAGTGTTTCACTCTCATCCCTGGAAGAAATATGAATGTTTTTGCTCACTTCCTCTCCTTTTGCTAGGTTACAATTAATCTTGCCTCTCACTCAACTCACTCATTCCTAAGAGTGTTTGGGCAACATCAATTGATTGTTCATCAATTAATGTATTGACAATATTAGTTGAAGTGGTGTTTGGAACATCCATCGATTGATGCATACCCATCGATTGATCTTGAGTATCGATCGATGGCTTATCAGTCGATGGTTGAATATCAATTGATGAAGGAACATCAATTGATGGAGAAGAAACAGTTGAGATAATTTGTGAAGTTATGTTTGAGATGATATTGGAAATAGAATCCTGAAAATTCTGAGAAGAAGATTCAGGAGAGAGTGTTGGCTTCTCCTTGAAAAACAAAGAAGGAGAATCTGAAAATGTTCGATAATCTATCAAAACATTTTCTGAAGAAGTTTGAGATGGGGAAAGAAGAATAGAAGAGATATGAATTGAAAGAGAATGGGGCTGCATCTCATCATTTATATGAGATGCATCAAACAGACTTTGTGAAGGCTCCACCACAGTTTCCTGTGGTTTTGCAGTGTGTGATTCCCCAAGTGCAAAGGTGACTTTCTTTCCTCTCCTCTTATATGGGGTTAATGGTTTGGACTTTGTGTCCCCAACTTTGTTCTGTGCCCCTAGTTGTGGGCTATTTTCAATACTGTCATCCTTTTGAGAGGATGGCAATAAGAATGTGGTGTTTTCCATATTTACATCCACAGTCTTTTGAGAGACTGTGGAGTGGCTTGACTGAGATTGCACACCCTCACTCTCCTTATCCTTCTGGGTTCTTTGATGTTCCCCAGTTCCCTCACCACCTAAATCCTCCTCTAGTCTATCTACCAAAACATTTGATTTTCTTTTCTTTATTTTTACAACAACAGGTTTTTGGGAACCTGTTGAGGATGGTTTCTTAGATTTGGATTTAGAGATTGGTTGTGTGACTTGGGCAGGAGGGTTGGGGTCATTACTACCACCCTCCATAGTCACAGAAGGCAAAGAAGAATTAGGTTGGGAAGAGTTTAAAGTAGAGACAAATACCTGAACAAAAGGGGGGTAGATCAATTCCACATTGCTGTGAAGATTGATCCTTACCAGGTCTTTAAAGACCTTTTTGTTTTGAGTCCAGCACTCAAGGGTTTCAGTTTCCCTGCAAAACTCAATTTCTTTGACCAAGTGGTTAATTATAATCATGATAAATCTAGCATAGTATATATGATTAGATCTATCATGCTTCTTTCCTAACTTAGCAGCAATTTCAGATAACAATATAGAAGAAAAATCATGATATTCATCAAACAAAACACTATATGCTATATGTTGCATGCTTGAAGTTATGGCATCAAAATTACTAATTTTACCACTAAAGCATTTTATTATTGCATCAAAGAAATAAGACCATTCTCTCCTAAGATGTTTATCAGTTGATTATTGAAGAATCAATAATTTAACATAATCAATGGCTAAAATCAATATTAATACATAACTTGTCAGACATTTAAAGGATTAAATATAATTAAGCATACCTAAATCACAGACCAATCTATTGAAAGTAGATTCATCTAGTGGTTTGGTAAAAATGTCTGCAAGTTGTCTTTCACTAGGGACAAAATGTAATTCAACTGTACCATTCATTACATGTTCCCTAATGAAGTGATACCTTATGTTAATATGCTTTGTTCTGGAATGTTGCACAAGATTTTCTGTTATAGCAATGGCACTTGTATTGTCACAGAAAATAGGAATCTTGTTCAAGTTGAACCCATAGTCAAGTAGTTGATTCCTCATCCATAAAATTTGTGCACAGCAACTTCCAGCTGCAATGTACTCAGCCTCTGCAGTAGATGTAGAAACCGAATTCTGCTTTTTGCTAAACCATGACACAAGCTTATTTCCTAGAAATTGACAGGAGCATGTTGTACTTTTTCTGTCAATTCTGCAACCTGCATAGTCTGCATCTGAATAGCCAATTAGATCAAATTCAGAATCTCTAGGATACCAAATTCCAAGATTTGGAGTTCCTTTGAGATATCTGAATATTCTTTTTATTGCAATCAAATGAGATTCTCTAGGATCAGCTTGAAACCTAGCACAAAGACATGTAGCAAACATTATATCTGGCATACTTGCAGTTAAATAAAGTAATGAGTCAACCATGCCTCTATAACTTGAAATGTCCACTATTGCTTCCTTAGTGTTTAATTCAAGTTTAGTTACAGTGGCCATGGGAGTTTTTGCAGAGGAACATTCATTTAAATCAAATCTCTTTAATAAATTAGAAATATATTTGGTTTGATTTATGAAAATACCATCTTTAACTTGTTTGATTTGCAAGCCAAGAAAGTAGGTTAGTTCTCCCATCATGCTCATTTCATATTTACTCTGCATCAACATAGCAAACTTTTTACAAAGTTTTTCATTATTTGAGCCAAAGATAATATCATCTACATAGATTTGAACAAGAATCATAGAGCCATTTACATTTCTATGAAAGAGAGTTTTATCAACAGTACCTCTAGTGAAGTAATTCTCAATCAGGAATTTAGACAGAGTGTCATACCAGGCTCTAGGTGCTTGTTTTAATCCATAAAGTGCCTTGAGAAGATAGTATACAAATCCAGGATGAACAGGATCAATAAAACCAGGAGGTTGTTCTACATATACTTCTTCTTCTAGTTCTCCATTGAGAAAAACACTTTTCACATCCATCTTATACACCTTGAAATTAGCATGAGCAACAAATGCTAGAAAGATTCTGATTGCTTCCAACCTTGCAACTGGTGCAAATGTTTCATCAAAATCTATACCTTCTTCTTGTGAATAGCCCTTTGCCACTAATCTTGCCTTATTTTTTGTCACTGTACCAGATTCATCCATTTTGTTTCTGAATACCCATTTTGTACCAATGATAGACTTGTTCTTTGGTTTGGGCATCAGCTTCCACACCTTGTTTCTTTCAAACTGATTCAACTCTTCTTGCATAACATTTATCCAATCAGGATCATTCAAGGCTTCTTCAATCCTTTTTGGTTCTTCTTATGACAGAAAGTTACTATACAAGCATTCATTTTGAGTTGCACTTCTAGTTTTGACACCATCATTTGCATTTCCAATAATTAGTTCAAAGGGATGACTTTTTGTTCATTTCCTTTGAGATGGTAAGTTTGTCCTTGAAGATGATGCTTCATGATCATTGGAAGTGTTATGATCACTGTGAAGTGATTGACTATTTGAGAACCCTCCCCCTGTGATGGACACTCTATTTGAAGATTGTTGAGCAGAGTTGTTATCCATCGAATGATTATCAATTGATGTATTATCAGTCGATTGATGATTGTCAACTGATAAGTTATCTGTTGAAGCAATGACATCAATTGATGGGAGGATTCTAGGAACTTGTATACTTGTAATTTCCTCATCATCATCACTATCTTCAATATTACTTGAGGATTCATTTTCAAAACGCAATAGATCATGAAATCCTTCATCAAGCAACCCTTGAATTTTCTTGTCATCAAAGACTACATGCATAGATTCCATAACAATGTGTAATCTAAGATTGTAGACTCTGTATGCTTTGGTTGTTATTCCATATCCAACAAATATAGCTTCATCAGCTTTGGCTTCAAATTTTCCTAGATTTTCACCTTGATTTCTCAGTACAAAGCATTTGCAGCCAAAGACATGAAGAAAGTTAACTGTTGGCTTCTTGTCTTTCTTCATCAATTGATATGGTGTTTTGCCTTGAAGTTTATTAACCATGGAAATATTTTGAGTGTAACAAGCAGTATTAATTGCTTCTGCCCAGAAGTATGTAGGAAGTTTTGCTTCTTCTAACATAGTTCTAGCAGCTTCAATCAAGGTCCTATTTTTCCTTTCAACTACTCCATTTTGCTGTGGAGTCCTTGGAGCAGAGAAATGATGAGTGATACATTTTTCTTCACAGAATTCTCTCATGGTTGAATTCTTGAATTCAGTACCATTATCACTTCTAAATTTCTTGACCTTCCATTCAGTGCCATTGTCAACATTCTTCACATGATTGATAATTAATTTGCTTGCCTCATCCTTAGAGTGTAAGAAATGTACCCATGAAAATCTTGTGAAGTCATCCACAATTACTAAGGCATATTTCTTTTTGGAAATTGACATGATGTTGACTGGACCAAATAAATCTATGTGCAATAATTCCAGAGGCTTATCAATTGATGATTCAGACTTTGACTTGAATGATGCTTTTATTTATTTTCCTTTTTGACAGGCATCACACAGTCCATCCTTGGTGAATTCCATCTGTGGAATGCCTCTAACCAGATTCTTTCTAACCAATAAATTCATGGCTTTGAAATTCAAATGGGCTAGTTTCTTGTGCCAAATCCAACCTTCATCTGTATTGGCTTTGCTAAGTAGACATGTCATTGAATTTGCCTTTACAGAGAGAAAATCAGCCATATAGACATTTCCTTTTTTTTCTCTAGTTAAGAGAATTTCACCAGATTCTTTGTTGGCTATGATGCATGATCCAGTTGTAAACCACACACCATTAACATTATCACACAGTTGACTTATGCTGAGCAGATTGTGCTTCAATCCATCAACTAGTGCTACAGATTCAATGATAACATTTTCTTTTGCAATTGAGCCATATCCCAGAGTAAAACCTTTGCTGTTATCTCCAAAAGTAACTCCTGGGCCAGCCTTTTCCACAAACTTTGTGAGCAGGGACAAATCTCCAGTCATGTGCCTTGAACATCCACTATCCAAATATCAGATATTTTTCTTCCTGTTTCCCTGCACACACATAAAACAATCAAGTTGCTTTTGGTACCCAAGTTGCCTTGGGTCCTCTTTTATTAGTTGCAGCCTGAGCCCCTGTTGTCAACTTAGGTTCCTTTTGTTTTGGTGGATTTAAATCCACTTTAACTTTGGGAGTTGACTTTTGGGGCTTTGACACCTTGGAACTCATGGCAGAATTTCCATGAATTTCATCATTTACATTAGGCATGTTCCATGGCATACCAGGCATGTTCATATTAGGATATGAAAAGAAGGGATTATACATGTATGGAACTTGTGCATAAGGCATATGAACATTAGGTGCAACCAAATTAGAAGACATGGCATTCATGAGCATAGAATTGGTAAACATGACATTTGTAGTCATGGCATGTATATTTAAATCATTTGAAGATATAGATTTCTTTTCAATTTGCATTGCATGGACAAATGATTTACACTACCACATTTAGCACATAATTTTCTAGGTGCATACATATCAGGAGTGTAGTTGTTGTGCTTATTTATGCCTACTTTACCATTCATATTCTTTTTCTTTTTCTCAGACTTAGATTGAGTAATTTCCACAGGTGCTATCTTTTCTAATTTTTCTTTTAATTGTTTCTTGGATAAGCTACCTATGTTGATCTTCTCAGTCTCAGCCTCAACTTGATTTTTGGTTTCCTTAACAAACTTAATAGGAGTGCTAAATTTGTTCTTCTTATTAGCCATTGATGATTTACTTGTCGATGGATGCTTATCAATTGATTCAGCATCAATCGATTGATAATCCTTATCAGTTGATGAAGGATTAGCAGTCGATTGATCTTTATCCATTGAAGTATCAGCCAATGGCTTGCCTATTGATTTGGGGAGTTCTCCTAGAGTATCTACACCCTGAACATCAATAATTTGTTTGGCAGTTTTAGCAGACCTATTCCATTTGCTAATGGTTTCAATTTCTTCAGCCAATTGTTCTTTCAACAATTCTTCTCTTTTCAAACTGTTTACTAGTTCATTCCTAGCATCCTTTCTTTCCTGCTTAAATCTTTCTAAACAGACAAGTTCATTTTCAAGAAAAACATTCCTCTCAGTTAAGGCATCAATGGTGCTCTTTAACTTGAGATTTTCTTTGTTTAGAGATTTTAGAGTGACATGCAAATTGTACAATTCATTGGACATTTCATTAATAGTACTATTGCATTCATCAGCTGAAAGCTCAGAAAAGTTTGTAGCTAGTACCTGATTGGATGCTGAACTAGCTTCTTCATCCTCATGGTTGGCCATTAGAGCTAGATTGATATATTCTTTAGAATCACTGTCCTCAGCAGCCCAGTCTTTCTCTTCAGTTACAAAAGCCTTTTCTTTCTGTTTTAAAAGGTCAAAGTATTTCTTTTTATAATCAATACCCTCATATGTCTTTGCCTTTTCTTGCTTTGGCTTCCTGCACTCACTTGAGAAATGACCAGCCAATCCACAGTTAAAACATCTGAATTTAGATCTATCAACCAAATTTTTATTTTGATTGTTGTTTCTAAACTGGGATCCAGGCCTTTGAGCATTTGGATTCCTCTTGAATTTTAGCTTTGAAAACTTCCTTGACAAAAATGCAAGGTGCTCATCAATCTCATCCAAATCATCATGTGAGCATGTTTCATTTTCCTCACATTTGGTCTTTCCTTTTCCCTTGGATGATTCTTCATCAGCATCATTAGCCACCATTATGACTTCTTCTGCACAACCAGTATTTTTCTTTTCTTTCTTGTCTTCATTCCCATTGACCATCAAAGCCACAGTTTTCTCCTTTCTTTGATTCTTCTCAATCTCTTCATCTTGTTGAATCTCTAGTTCATATGTTTTGAGAATACCATATAGTTTCTCTAGAGTATAATCTTTGAAGTCTTGAGATTGTCTAATAGAGACAGTCATTGCCTTCCATTCCTTTGGAAGAGATCTTAGAAATTTGAGATTTGTATCTTCTGTTGCATAAACCCTACCATATAGCTTTAGACCATTCGACAACTTTTGGAATCTGCTATAGGTATCATTGATGGCTTCACCACTCTTAAAATGAAATGATTCATATTTTTGAATTAAGAGTTGCATCTTGTTTTTCCTAACTTGTTCAGTTCCTTCACACAGAGTTTGAAGAGTGTCCCACACTTCTTTTGATGAAGTACAGTTTATCACATTATCAAACATATCTTTATCTAGACCATTAAACAGAATGTTCATGGTCTTCTTGTCTTTCAGTACTTCTTTTTCATCCTCTTCTGTGAATTCAGAAATAAGTTTTGGAATATGTCTATCAACTGTAGGAGTTCCATCTGGGTTTACTCCTGTAACTAGCTTCATGGGAATGTGAGGACCTTTCTCTATACAGTGAACATAAGAAGGATCTAGAGAAAGAAGATGCAAATGCATTTTTACCTTCCATGGAAAGTATTCATCCTTTTCCAACATTGGAATCTTTACACCTGAATCTTTTTGGCCCATATTGACTGTTCTTGATCTTTAAACTTTCTGTATGTTGAAAGCCTGTTCTGATACCAATTGTTATTCCCTAGAACAATGTCAATATTTGTAGAAGGGGGGGTTGAATACAAATATTAAAACTTTTTGCTGGTTCTAATATTTGTTCTTGAAGTTTGAGAATATAGAGAGAATATGTTCTAACAATTTAAGACTGAAATGTAAATTGAACAAAGAGATTTAAAATTACTGATGGATTGGTTTTTCCATCAGTGTATATTTTTGCTCAATGTTCCTAGGTTAAAAAAAACCTAGCTGCCTTTTTACAAGATTAGAAAACAAATCAATTGTTCTTACAAATGTGCTCTCAAGCTTGAACAGTTGATTAAGAAATATTGTCTAACTTGTCTGTTTTCTAATAATGCTGCTACACTTGTTTATATACTACAAGTGTGCTTTTACAATTCCTATTCTAGGATTGTTTCTACCTACCTTCCTTTTTCTTTTTGACATTTTACCAAAAGGGTTTGAAAGACAGCTTCTGATTGAGTCTTCACAGTCACTCTAGACTGTTTTCCATAGGTGTGCTTTTGTTCTTTGGATCTTCAACAGATATTCTTTCTGTGTTGTCACACTCAATTGATAATTTGCTGTTAAGCATATCAATTGATCCATTCTTTAATCCATCAACTGATGTACTTCTTCGATTGATCTTTATATTCATCGATTGATAAAAGATGGCTTATCGATTGATAGATGTTATCAATCGATGGGTCTTCACATCAGTTGATGGTCTTCAATGCTTGACTTGGCTTCTTCGATTGATCCCTCATCCATCGATGCTTCAATATCAATTCATCATCCTTCACTTGTGTAATTTTCTGTCTTCACATAATTACAATTCAACAGTTTAATTTACACATCAATTGATGATCTATATCAATCGACTCTAACATCAATTGATGAACAAAATATCAATTGATTTACACCTTATCGATTGAAATAGACTAAGTACACCTATGCTACAATCCAAATTATCAGTTGATTCATATAAACACTTCAACTGATAAATGATTTCCTGATCAATTGATATTTATAACTTTCATATCAGTTGATCAGTTACATCAAATAAAATTTCTATGATTCTAAGATTAATATTATCATCAAATCACATGTAGATTCCTAACAGAAACATAAAAATATATAAATAAAGTTATGATTCTTTACAATGTTACGATGGAACCTCATGCATAAAAGCATTTACTTTTCTTTTATGGATTAGACTTTCTACAAAAAAGAAAATCCTACTACGAGAGCTTAGGAATCTGCCAACTAATTACTCGTCTGTTAGATGTCGGCTAATGTATTTGTAGCCAAGCATGAGGGACAAACAGAATAAGGCATGTCCATGTTGTAGAGCCATCATATGCAAATTAACTAATCCTTACATTACTCCAAAGGTCATGTAACATATATACCTCTGAACAAGGAAATTTACTAATGATCATCCAATTACGCGTTATGCATCTTGATGCAAACTACACTAAATACAAGGATTTAGACATGTGATGGGAGTTTTAGACTTAAATTGCATATATCAATTTAAATGGCTTGAAAAAAGCTTTAATAACCGAACATAAAGAGAAGCTAAAGAAATCAATGGATTTAAGACTAAATGACCAGATGCATCCATGTGAGATATGGTGTAAAGAAAGGTTTCGGATATATCTGCAAAATGGAGTAATAGTGTCCACTTGAGAGAAAAAGACAAAAACCTACCAATTGCACATTTGCACTTTAGACATGGAAAGTCTTATCTTTTATGAATGAATGGTATTAGTTTCATTATACTTAATATCAGTCATTTAGATTTAAACGGTAATGAAACAGTTGAAAGTTGAAACAACATATCTATTGTTGATTGTTCGGGCTCAGTACTGATTTCCCAGATGTGCAACCATGGTCTCCATTTTTCCCGATATCCGTAGGACTCATGTTAACTGTGGGGAAATTGGGTCTTCCCATTTAATATAATTCCTGCACTTTGATTAATTTTCAAGGAACTGTCAGCATATTAGAAGCAATATTTGTAATCTGCAGTAGCATAAAAGAGTAAGATTGGTATAAATCCATATCTGTCTAATTACTCAGAGACCATAAAATTTTTTGAAGTGCGAATTTAAACTGAGGTTTAACATCCTGACTAAATGGCGTAGCCAGAAATATATAGTCGTGGGGGCTAAAAGTAATAAAAAAAACTACAATCACCTTGTTACCAACTTATATTGAAGCTTAATTGATAATCAAATTTTGACTTGGCTATGTTAACTGAAGTCTAATGCGGCTATGCAAACAACTAGTTTTAAACGTGAGCCTGTTTAAAAATTTGATTTGCAGAGTCCCTAACCAGGCATATTTTGCCAATAGCTATTTAAGTCTTTAATGGGCAGCAAAAGGGGATAAAGTTCAGTTGATATGGACAACAAAGGAATTTATTTCAACTAACGACATATTATCGACCTTCTGCTCTACCTACAGCCGCTCAGCCAGTTTTGCTTATAGAATCCACTAGTTCAGATAGCACATCTTGTGTTTTTACAGAATGTTGCAGTACATACATATGTGGCCAATTCTCACACCTGAAATGTACCATATAATACGTATAATCGTATATTATCATAAGATAAAGAAGAAAAGAAGATACATTCTTTCGTACCCATGGGTCATAGTGATCATAAATGTCACAGAGCAAAAGAAAAAGTGGAATTGAACCCATGCACAGCATTAATCTAAAAATGTTGAAGACATAATATAACATAGTAGGCATATATCTATATATTTAACATATTCAATAGAAGTAATTTCTTTGTTACATAGTAGATACTCCTCTCTCATCATATTGGTAACAAGTGGTTAATTTGGTACACGATCGTTACTGCAAAAGCACTATATAATCTTGTTTTTTTGAAAGCAGATTGTCTAAGCCACAGCTGACAAAAAAAAAAAGATTGTCTAAGCCACAATGCAGTATGGATTATTATCTTTTGGAAATAGGCGATTTCAAAATTTTCAATGCTCAGACGCTCGTGCTTTCACAAAAATTACCACAAGTGAAAAGTGATATCTACTAGGTTATAATGCAGCTTGTAATTTCTGAAAGGCATTTGTCAATATATGTATGGTCAATTCAGTTAAACAAGCATTTTAAACAAATGAAAAATGTGTTCATCATATCAAATAATATATGCAGAATATGATGCATGGTAATCATAAGGTCCTGCAAGAATATGCATTCTATCTAAATTGACAGTTTTTGCATGTCAATCCACTGATTTGCAACTTGTTATATTCCTTGTAGATTTTCACTATCAAACAATGAATTTATTGTCTGGGAATCCACTCATATTATTTCACAGCCAATTTTATCACCAGGTACTAATGTCATTGCAATATTGATCACGACAATCTACACTATATATAGGCCCCATAGAGCTTAAGTTTCCACACAATCCTCACAATTATCAACATTGACACCTCTCTTACTAGTAATTTATAAATTCTTCGACAAACATATACATTTCAAAATTTTATATCTTTATTTCTAAGAAATGGCCATGGTTACAATGTTAGGTGGCGAATATCCAGTCGTGATATTCAGCAAAAGCTCATGTTGCATGTGTCACAGCATCAAGACATTGATCTCCAATTTCGGTGCAAATCCAACAGTTTATGAGCTCGATGAACATCCAAATGGGAAACAAATGGAAAGAGAGCTCCAAGCATTAGGAAGCAAGCCAATCGTACCAGTTATATTTATAGGTAAAGAGCTAATTGGCGGTCCTAATGAGGTCATGAGTCTCCATGTCAAGGGAAAGCTTGTTCCACTGCTCTTGCAAGCTAAAGCTATATGGCTATAGTCTATAAATTATCTAATTGCTACTAATAAGATGAGTATGCTCAGATTAATAGTACTGTTATCTTACTGCTAACTAAGAGCTACAGCCTTTTTGTAACTGTGAGGACATTGGCCTTGCATTTAGTAGTATTATGTATGAAATGACTGTACTTGTGAAATGAGGCTATATACTTGCATATTAATGTCTACCATACTTTTGCTGTTTTGCATGAAACATTGACGTAGCTATCTATCTCCAAAGAAATACTAATAACGCATCTCTTTATATCAGAATGTGTGGCAGTCTAATTGGCTTAATGCATATCTAAACCACCACAATCTTTTTAATGACCTGCCCCTCATCTTTACAGAAGTTCAATCAATCCTATGCTTTATAATTTATAACATCTAAAATATTCAATATATTATTAAAGAAAATATAATTTCTCGCAAATATTTTAATTAAACCTCTACTAAATTTGTGCTTATATTTTGCCAAAAAAAATCAAAATATCCTATTTTAGATATTACCGTCTTACCGAATAGTAATATGAGCGTGATGGGATAGCTTGTAAAAAGGTTTATTCTTCGTCATCCTAGGTCTTGAGTTTGATTCTCTCTCACCCCGAGGACTATTAGAGAATGGATAAGCTTACTTAAAAATAAAATACTCCGTAGTAATCTAATTTTTCTAAATTCTAATGGCACTTTTTTTCTGAAACATGACCAATTCTAATTAGAGTGGAAGCTTTGACAACAATAAATTCTACTGCTAAACCAACCAGCTATGTTATCACACAAATGCGATATTTGTAGAATCAGGGTTTGGTTTCAATTCTCTGCTTCCATTTCAAGTCTTAAAGTAGCTTAGCATGAAGATCAAAAACTAGACCAAGCTATTGAAAATGATAAAATATGGAGACTTTGTGCTAAAGTTGTTAAACAAAAGTAAAACAAGTTATCCCACTTTGTTATTTAGACAAATGTCGAGAGAGATTGCATTTACCTGTTAAAGTTAAAACCTTTATTGCTAAAAACTCAATTTTGTTCCATACGTATTTCGATAGGATTAGGCCTAAAGAGGAGCTTGTTCCATTTCTCCGTCCGAGCCTTGGGTTTAGGAGGTTTTTGGAGGATTAATAATGTGAATGAGAGGTTTGTTGTTATGAAACTGTGGTAAGTTGTTGATGATGGCCAAGGATTAGGTTGTTAGTGCAGATAAATTGGAAGTGAAGAGGGAATTTGGGTTTCCGAATGATTTGTTGAAGAGAAGCCTTTCAGAAATACAGGAGGTGGTGGCAACAAGGGACAGTGAATTAAAATTTCAGGAGTGAAGTGAGATCTTTGCCTCTGAAATTGCTGGTATTTTCTCCCAAATGTACAAACATGAGAGAAGCTACATTGCTGACACCAGAAGATTCTTATATATTGGCGGTACAATCAAATTATTATGAGTTGAAATTCCAAGTCTATTTGCCTATCTTCAAAATTAATACTAGCTCCACCACTGCCTTATAGTAACGATGCTAGTCCATGTTAATTTCATTGATAAGTTATAAGTTTTCGTTTTAACAGTCGTCCTAAATTGTTAAGTGAAAGGCAATTTTTCAGTCCCTTCATATCTAAAATTAATGTTCTAAACATGTGCATATCTAGTATTTTTTTATATCATATCTCAAAACATGTGCGTATTAAAGATATTATCAAAAATTCATTTGATTATTTTAAATAATATTTTTTTCACTAGCACTTTTTTAAAAATAAAGAGTAATTTTGAACAATATTCTCAAATAGAGTCAAAGTATAAACCCATGGTTATCGCAAATTAGTCGAGATATTTCTTTGAAGAACAAGTAGAAACCTTATGGATTGTTGAGTTATGGAGGTTAACATGAAACAGAATTTACAAGGTAATAATTTTTTTTGACAATTTTATTCTAGCGGGGCTAAAAAAACTAAATTCATAACTTCGCAAGGTTTAATTACTATGGGTTGTTTAGTTATACAAGCCATGAATTTTGCGGCCCCTCCGCCACCGATTAGTGGTATGACACAACAGATTCAAACTGCCTGAAAATATTTATTTAATTAGAGCATCTATGATGAGTGTGTCAAAAAGAGTGTTAAAGTGTCACATGACATGATGTAGCATAACACTCTTGTTGACACTCCATTGAAGGAGTGAGAGGGGTGTCAACTAAAATTGTTAACTTTTAGCACCCTCTTTAAATGGTAAAAATGTGTTACGTCACATTAAAGTCATAAACATTCATACCTACTATTAATTTATACATGTATCAAAGATTGACAACTTTGAGTGTCAATCATTAGAGTAAAATTTTCTAGAAAGAACCAAATATTATTGAAGAAAGAGAAAATATTTTATTAATTTTTTTAATAATTTGTCAATATTGACAATTTTAATTAACACCTCATTGGAGATGCTCTTACTGTGCAGAGTCAAAATAACAGTCAATGTAGGCACTAATAATATTGAGTTCCTTTTGTCTTTTTTTGTGTGCCCGTGCGCACAATGTATATATGTACAATTGTGTATGACATGATATATCACTTATTCTGAACCATATAAAGTTTAGCTAAACAAGACAAACTGCTAAGAACAGAACTATATGCTGAAAAAGATCAAAATTTGTCCACATAGAGGCAAGATAGTGACTGAGACGAAAGTTTTATTCTATGCTCATCTATAACTTTCAGAACATTGGTCACTGTCACTGTAGATTATTTTAGTCGGAGTGATCCGTATTTGTACTTTCCGTGAAATATCGTCTCCAACCATACTCAAGAGACACCATGAAAACATACTCAGTTGTAGCTTCTGCGGGACTGGATGTAATAAAATGTGTCCAGGGAAGTTGTGGAATCTTCAAGAGGTTTAGGTTGCGTGATTTCTTCGGAAATTTATCGATGAAGAAAAAACATTAACCAAGATAGATGCAGGGGCGGGACATAAGTATTTGAGACCCTGCGTCATTTAAAAAAAAACTAAACTCTTACTTTATGGTATTAGAAATATCGAAATTTTTAATAAACTAAAATGATACCTGATAACAAAATATTTCAGAGTTCTGGATTTCTGTCTACAATTTTCAATCAAGAATTTAACTTTCTAACACTAGATTATTATTATTTAATTTACAACTTATACAATCATACATATAGAGAATTGACAATTTCGGGGACCTATTTTTCCGGTGGCCCTGTGCGGTCACTCATCCTCCTGCATTCTGAACACATTGTCACCATTTTAACGAGTTAAAACGCCCCTAGTGTTGTCACGTTATTATAGATGTCAGGGCCAGAACTTATAAGAAATTGACGAACGATTTTCATGCTCGGTCCTAGCACTAGCTCTTTCCAAGATTTACTCGACTCCTTGCCATTCTTTTGGAATGCGTCTGTTGCATCAAGCCTGTAAATATTCCGTCCCTTGTCATTCCTCAGTCGTAAAATTTTTTCTCGCTGGCAACAAGCTAATCTGCAACTGTTAATCTTCACTTCGTGTATAGCTTTTTGCAGCAGCCTTTCTCGAGTTTCTTCATCCACAAATGCCTCGAGTCGAAAGTAATGATCAAACTCAGGCACTCCAATGGCTCTCCGTATCCCCTTTGAATAATCAGCATTTGGGTTGAAATATTGTCTGGCCTCTTCCACCATTCCCTTTTCAACCATCTGGTCAACACGATCTGATAAAATTTGATGCAGGATTGGCATTGAGACATCCAGCCATAGGTAACAACAGTCGTACTTTGATCGAAATCCATAAGTCTCATTTTCAATGAGAGCTTCAATGTAAGAATTTGAGCCTCCTGCAATGATAGGAAGATGTTGTCGTTCCACAATAGAAGCCACAGCTAAGGAAGCAGAGTTACAAAAATCAGTGCTTGTAAAATCTGCCGCAGGATGCATTATTCCCAAGAGGTGGTGTGGCACACCACAATTCTCTTCATCCGTAATTTTGTTTGTAATTACATCTAATCCTTCATAAACTTGCATTTTATCTGCGTTAACCACCTCCCCGTTAAATTGAGTGGCAAGATTGACGGACAGTGTTGACTTACCTGTACCGGTGGTTCCCAAAACAACTACCACCTTGTCTTTCAAAGGTGGCCGAGAACTGTGAATAGAGTTGGGAATTGGGAGAAAGGAATGAGTTGGTTTGCAGATAGGCATGGACATTGTCATTTTCCGAAAACAGAACTAATAAATACAAGTTGACGAGTAGAAGAAAGGATAAAATATTGTTTTAGTAAGCACACTGTTTGAGCAAAATTGTCAATACAAGTTAAAACTGATCAACTGAAGAATACAGACGCATATGCATGGATAGTGGATATTAAAGAGTGATGATTTAATAGTCTAGCCAAACCGGGGTACGTGTGTAATGTGTGCAGAGGCTCTTTATATACTGCACCTCGTACAAGTTCTAGTAATTAAAGTTGATAGTATCTTTTAATTAGATGATGAGATTAGTAATCTTCCAAGATGAATAATTAGCTAGGCCAACTAATTAGCTGCTGCTTAAGGAGATTATAAGCTATCAATGTTTTGCTTAGATGATTGTTATATTCAGTGACGTAGCTTTTGAAACTTTACAAATGTGCGGTTTGCAGGCTTTGATTAGCTGTTCTTCTTGGAAGCTTCTCTTGATTTAGAAGTGTGGGCAACAAGGTACAGATTATAATTAATAGAAAGCTTAGATTTGGAAGCTCCTAGTCAGCTTAAATTTATAGGATGAAATCACTAATCAATAATCATTAGTCCATGCGGTACATATTATTGCAGTACCCAATAACTTCAACAAAACTTCTGATATTCAACTATTTGTTAGTTTAAGTACATTCATTTAAACATAGTTAATACACATTAGGGTACTGATTCAATTATGTAAAATTTCCAGTTTGATTTCGAGTGAATGAAATATCTGTAAAATTTAATTTCCAGTGAATGAAATATCTGTAAAATTTCGAGTTTGCCTGGAAAATTCTGAAGTAGACAAAGTATGATTATGTTGGCAGTGCAATGTATTTTTAGTCTGCATTTCAGTGTTAAGATATATGGCTTGATAAATTGAAATCTTTTCTAACACGTGCTCTGATATCATTTTAAATTAATAATCCCGTTATTAGCTAATGGTTACTTCCTCCCAATCGGAATTAATGTTAAATGCAGTGTATTAACTAAAAGTTGCACCATTCTATATTTCTATATATTAATTTCCTTTTCTAAATTAGATATAATCTTACAATTTAAAGATTGACAGTTTCATATTAAGTTTTTTCATCCATGAAATAAAAAATTTGAAATTCTTTCGAATAAATGCACAATTCTTATGAGTATTGAAGGTTGATCATTTGTCAGCCAGGGACAAAATTTATGGAGGCCCGGCTATAATAGGTTATCCGCGTGATTCTGGAAGTGAAAGAACGGATTTGTCAGTTTCTTGCTGAGGAAAAATATATTGTGATTTTGAATATATTTTGCAACGTGTGGTAAAATCTGATAATTATAAATAAGTTAGAAGAGACAAAGCTCTTGGTAATGGACAAAAGAAATGTTGATGTATGATTGTGATCTTCGTAAATCATTCCTAAATGTAATATTGTTCTTGTAACATAAACCAACAAAGCGGAAGATCTTAATCTATACATACATGGTAATGTATAAAAGTAAAATACATACGAGTTTGATTGGCTTGTAGATTGTTATCTGATAAATTATGACCTAATTACGACCGGAGTCATGCAGAGTTGGTCACTTCCCATATTACTTGGTTTCATGTTCATGCATGTATAGGCTGTGACATGTTCATGCATGTATAGGCTTTGATTAATGCACGCATGAATTAGATGATGATACATCTTTGATTTTGAATTTGATTAAATAGAAACGTTTTACTAGTCTACAGTAGCATAGTCGTGTGACTCGTGTTTTCAGCTAATAATATTACTTTTTTAGTGTATGTTTGAATCGATGAAAGGGAAGGCTTATAATGGAAGGGGGACTTAATGTGGATTTTATGTAAAGCTTAAAATTATAATACGAGGGGGAGGTCTGCTCGGAGCTTTAACTGGTTCTTTTGCTGCTCCTCTCGGGGTGCTTCCACTCGGCGGCTAGGGCTCACAAGAGCTAGGGTTGTAAATAAATAGAATTATTTGTGAATAAAATTTGAACTCAATTCATTTAGATGAGTCCAAATTTTATTCAATTCTGCCAAGTGTAATTGTGTAAATAAACATTTATTTCTAGAAAATAAGGAAAAGCATAAACAGGGGACTATATATTTTTCAACTTATAATTAATTTATAAGATAAGTTAAATGGACTCTATGTTGAGTGACGCCCCATTAATTCGTGAGAAAAATATATTAACATTAAAATAATATATACATTAACTTGATTTATAATATTATTATGACCCAAAATATGTGTGATTTGTCTCGCATCCTATTAAACCCTAGTAAAAAGTGAGTATAAAAAGAGTTTTTGAATAATTAGATTGCAAAACTCTGTACTAAAAGATGAGTATAAAAAGTCATCTTGTTATAATTAGATTGCGATGGAATTAACGTCACTATATTCTAGCCTACTTCACAACTCGGAAACAGTTCACAGTTGTTAATTATAAACGAAAGTTATACAAAGTTTGTCACTTAGCCACATCACACAGTCACAGTGCCACACTGAGTTTGCTGGATCTTGAGTCTCGACCAGAAAATTATTTCGTGTGTCGTATCCTCCAGCTAGTTTCATCAAAAATCCAAATTTAAAAATTCGTTCAACCTGATCCCAAAAAAATTCGATCCGAACAAGTGTGGTCGGACTCAATCCGACTCACGGACCAAAAAAAGTCACATATTTTTTTAAAAAATAGGGTCTGGACCGATTCAAAAAAAATCCAAATTAATTAAGCTTGACCCAAAAAATATTCGGATTTAAGCATGATCCGGACAAAAATCTGGCCCGGCCCGGCCCGAATTACTCCCGGTGAATTTTATCCAGAAATTCGTATAAAATTCAATTTTTTTAAATTTTTAGTGAAATATATATATATATTTTTTATCTGATATTTCATTCAATATTTTTTTTAAAATAGATAAAATTCAAATATATTCAGTAAAAAAATTGTATTTATTTGTAAAATAAATATATTATTGGGCTTAATTTTTAAAAATTAATATCTTAACTAAAACAAATCTCAAATTAATTTTCAAACTAATACATAATTTCCTAGTTAATACACATCTCTAAATAAAACACACAAATATTATATTATTAAAATACTATGAACAATTATATAAAAATATATACATATAATATTAAATAAAATTTAAATTATTATTATTATAAAAATTAAATTTAAATCATATAAAAAATATTAAAATAAAAATTATTGAAAATATTAAAACAATTCAATTCATCAAATATAAGCTAATATGATATTAAATGTCACCGTTTATTTTTATATGGTTGAATTTAATGTAGTACAAATTGAATACATATACGCTATGTATTAGATTCTCCGATATATAATAAGAACATATATGTCCTCCAATTATTACTCCAAATAAGATTTTCATAGAATTTTTACCTAACGCTATATTCATAAAATTATCGTCCATCCAGATACGAATCTGGTCGTTTTTATACGGTGTACGAAATAGTTGGGTCTGTATGTAGCCTTAGGTTGGACCATTTCATTATAAAGTTGACCATGGGTCGCTTGCATTTCTGGGCCACACCCCAAAATATTTGTAACTATTCCCTTATGCATTACCTAAATGGAATTAAAATTTTGTCCAATTGTACAAGATGCTTGCCATTATTCGTGATGATACAGTTTGACCATAAATTTATAATTATCTTCTACTACATATTTTTGACCAGAAATATTATTTCTTTTGACCTTTTCGTTAATGCTCTATATATTAAAATGACAGGTACCCTTTTCATCCTGATCGTTTTGCACGTTTAATTTCGATTCGATTTATTTGCTGAATATTTTTTTCTGGATATTACACGGAATAAAGAAAGTTTTATAAAACTTCCAGGAATTAGTTAGTATTTTTACCATTTTGTTACACCCTGTTCCTAAAAATTTAGGAATTAACTAAAATACATGTATTATATAATTAATATTTCATATTTCTATATACTAATTAGTGAATCCAGGAAGATAGTTAAAACATAAATATATATTTTTAAACATAATAATAATTATTGTTTGTTGAACACACATTATACGAATAATTTATTTATAAAATGGTAATAATTTTTAATTATTTTTAATACGAATCTTTTTATATATAAATGATGATTAATATATAGAAAAAATTGTAAATTTATAACTTTGAAAAGAAATATTCAACACAAAGGTAGATATAAGCAATCTATTGTTCTCTAAACGGATTGTTTTAATTTAACCTTGTTTTTGAATCGAATTGCCTTAAAGCAGTTTTGTTGTTGAATATTTTTAATATATATTGTACTAATTTTGATTTTGATAGTTTATTATTTTTTATTTGATCATTGGTCTTCAAAAATAGTTTTAAGGAATTTAAGTTTTTAGAAATAAATCAGTAAATAATATCGCTCATTGTCTCGTCAATCATGTTTTGTGTTACAAAATCACTTATTTAAAAGCGTTTTGGCAGATTTGTCAATACAAAAATATTTGTTTTTTTAAATGTACTGGATTATTTACCCGTGTGCGTGGTAATTTATAGTTTATATATTAATAAATATTATAATAATATTATAATATAATAATTATATATAAATAATTATTTTAAATTATTTTAAATTTAAAACTTTAATGTAATAAATTTACATTTTTTATTTATTTTAATTTCTACTTTATTATTATTTATAATATTTATATGTGTTAAATTTTATTTAGGATTTACTTTTATAATAATATTTTATGTATAGTAATTCATAAATAATTTTTATTTTAAATTCTGTATATCTTAAATTTTATTCAAAATGACTTTTTTAAACTACTTATAATATTGTATATATATATTTTTTTATAATTTACTCATATTATATTATTTCTTTACGTTCAAATATCAATTATATTTAAAATTTATTATTTATTATTTAATTATGTGTATATCAATTTTTACGTAAAAACATGTATTATGTTGAATCTGCTTTGACAGAAGAATGAATAAGGAGGGATTTTAGTACCAAGGGTGAACCTTCTCATGAAGATCTTCTCAGCTTTCGAAGACAATCCATCTGGGATATGTCTTGGAAATTTTCAAATAAAAATATTTCTTGGCGTCATGTGCATGATTTGATTGAGAAAGCTGATTTTGAACTCAACTCTGAGGAACTGAAGACTGTTCTTAAGGCAACCACTGTGTTAACAAAAGGTCTTCACAGTGAAGTTTCTGAACTCAAAGTCTCTGTTAGCAAGACTAGTGCTTCTGTCTCTATGTCTCAACATTATCTGGAATCCAAAATCAAAGCTATTTCTACTAAGCAAGATGCTTTGGAAGTTAAGGTAGATAAAATTTCTACTGTTGTCACTTCTATGCAGACCATGTTGCATACCATTATGGACATCTTAACCATAAAAAAGGGGGATGATGTCAGAAAGGGGGAGAAATTCTCAAAAGACAAATGTAAGGTGGATGCAGTAATAAACTCTGATAAACCTGAAGAAGGTGATAATGATGGAAGTGGTGGTGACAAAGGCAAAGTGAGTTATAAGGATGGACATAGTTTACAAATACAAACTCTAACTATTCAAACTCTGATTTCTTCAGGATCAGGAGTAAACTCTGGTAAACAAACTCTGATGGATGTTGATGTGAAATTGGCAAAAAGGCTTGAAGAAGAAGAAAAGTCTGAGAACATTAAAGAAAGAAATAAGAAGGATGCAGAACTGGCACTGAAATTATTTGAAGAAGAAAATCCAGAAATGGATCCAGTTGCTGTTGAAGAAGAGATAAAGAAAAATGGTAATGACAGTGCTCAAGTCTAGAAGAAAAGAAGTGTAAGAACAAAGAGAATTCCAGTTCCAAAGAAAGTGCATGTTCAAGCAAAGAAGAATGTATCCAAGACTGTTGAAGTGCAAAAGCCTGTTGAAGTGAAGACAAAACCAACTCATGCAATCCAAAAGAAAGTTCCAGCAAAGTCAAAAACTCCTCTTACTATGCTTGGTACTATATTTCTCCCAGGGAGAACAAGTTTTGAAGATGAGGAATAGGAACAACAAACTCTGAGCAGAAAGAAAAATCATTATCTTTTGTGGACAAAATCTGAAACTCTGACTCGCAATGCCAGACTTGGTAAAAACAAGGGAGATATTGATGGTTCAAAGGCTAAAGTCTACAGGGGATGAAGCAAATGCTTTTAGAGATCGTTTCTCATTAAAAGACAAACATGAGGAAGAATTGAATCAGGAACATTTGGACAAGTTGATTGTTGTTCACATAGTAAAGGACATTTTTGATGGTGCTCAAGCTAAAGAAAAGCTTCTGCATTTCTTGGAGAATGGAATAATGATGAAGATTGTTAAAGAAGATCTAATTCATAAGTCATCAAAAGAACTTTGAGTATGCTCTTTTTCTCTTAAATGATGAAAATGAAGCTACAACTAGATGGGTGAAGACTCTGGAAGGAGTGGTTGATGAAAAGAAGAAGAATGAAAGGCTGTTAATGCTAAACTCTAATGAATACAGACCTGGATACATGCTTGAAGATGCTACTGAATAAGAGATGGTTAAAGGGGATGCAAAAGTTAATATGGTGTTAGGTATTCCTACACTGTTAGGAATTTAGAGGCCCAGAAGTTACAGAGGGGGGGGGGGGTGAATGTATGCTTCAAAAATTTTCTTGTTGTTGAAAAGAACTTGTTCGAAGCTTGAAGAACAGATGGAATTACGAAGGTGTTTATCAAGACATATAACAGGAAATAATATAGACACAGATGTAACTTTCAATCTAATTTTGTATTAGAATGATCTTTGCTACAATCTGAAATTCAGTTTGAATTTCAGCTTCTTGTTCTGGGATTCTTACTATTGTAAAAATGCTCAAGACCCTATCAAATGTGGCTGTGCATAAAGTATATAGACAACATGTCCTGTGCACATGCTCACATGAGACAGTTTAGCTAAAACTAGAAATAGACAGAGATTGCTTTACATTTGACTAATGACTATTTCTAGCTAACACTGTAGTGACAGTCTGCTCCATCCTGCCTTATCTCTTCTGTCACTTTTCTTGGCTTATCTTCCCAGCTACATTGTAGACTTGTCTCTGTCTGTGCAGGTTTGACTTATCCTGCATACACAGAGCTGCAACATCATCTGTCTTGTTCTGCAATTCTTCCTTGAAACTAGCTTCTTTTGCAGTCGAGTACTCTTCTTGAAATTGGTTCGATAAGTCAAGGAGATTGACTTCTCGAACAGCTGTGACTTCTCGATTGATCCTGAATACTTGATTTCTTGAATGTCTAGACTTCTCGATCGCATACTCAGCTTGATGACTTCTCGATCAGATTAGACTTCTCGAATACATGCTTGATATTGACTTCTCGAATGACTCAGCCTTATCACTTCTCGAATGCTCCATTTGCTAGCTTCTCGAATTGTTTATTTTCACTTCTCGAATGCCTCATAATTGACACTTCTCGACTGGATTCAATACCTGACTTGTTGAATGACTGACTCCTCGATCGAGTACTAAGCAGATAGAAGTTTTGAGACTTCTCGAAATGTTTCCACAGTTCTGACTTCTCGAATGGCTGACTTCTCGACCAAGTAACTTGCCTTAGTAGAATTCTCAGATAACTTCTCTTTTTATTTTCTTCACAGTCTTCTTTGTCTGGTTGCATGATTCAATTTGAATCTTCTAACTGACTTTATTTCTGACTTAATTTACAATTTGAAGATAAACAGAGAAAACTTCTAGTTACAAATTACACATGAATTACTAAGTCACTAGTCTATTACAGAAGCACAAACTAAGTTACAGCAAGACAGATAATTAAATAGGCTAGGCTTGATTTAAGTCCAACAATCTCCCCCAATTTGGAAAATGATGAATTTTACAAATTAATACAAGATATCAAGCCTACCTATATTGTTGTTGTTGATGAGCTGCCTGATCATAATTTTCTTTTCTTTCCTTTTCTTGCCTGGCCCTGTTTTCTTCAATTGCCTGCAGTATCATTTGTCTGGCCATGATTTCCTCAATCAAAATTGCATCTTTCAGCATGTCTGCAGCAATCTGTAGAGTGAGCATTGGATAGTCTTGGACAAACTTGAGTCTAACTTTGACAGTGACTCCACTTCTCAGTTTGAATTCAACTCTGTCAGGATCTTTGAACACTCTACTTTTACCCTGTCTTCTCAATTCTTCAGACAACTGCTCTACTCTCTCCTCCTCCCTCCTTTTCTTCTCAATCATCTCCTCCATGTATCTTACCTTGTCAGTCTTTTTCTGATACTTCCTTTCCAAGTACTGAGCCATTTCCATCATTCTCAGCTTGTTAATCATGCATTTCTTGTCAAACAGGCTAATCACTCTCCTAATGTCATGAGTGGTAGCATCACTGTTGTCATGATGAAATCCTCTTTCTTCTCCATCAACATTAGTAACAAACATCCTCTTGTCTCTGACTTCTACCTTGACAATTCTGTCAGCCTTCCACATTTTGATCCTCACCTTGTCAGTTTCAGCAATTTCTTGAATAGGTTTAATAGGTAGACCTTTATCAGGAACAATGAGTTGTTTTCTCCACTTAGGACATCTTACTAGCAAAGAGCTAGTAGAGTTCTTGAATTTGGTTGATGTGGCAGTGTTGACTTTGAGATGTTGGCTTGGCTTCAGTTTCTTTGACTGTTCCTTTTTAATTTCCCTCCTTATCACTCCATGTGCAGTAACTTTCATGAACATCCTTCTTGGAGATTTAGTTTTGATGGCAGTTGCAGTTTCAGAAACTGTTGACATCACACTAGTACCCTGAGATTTGGTAGGTGAACTAGAATGAGTGCCAGCAGCTTGCTGCTTAGAGGAATTTCTTCTTTGATACTGTTTGTTGTCCTCAGAGTTGTCTCTTTTCTTCTTGTCTTCATCCTTCTTCTTCTTGTCTTCTCCCTTTCCTTCCTTATAACTCCTTGATTCAGACCTTTTATCCTTCTTGTCCTGATCCTCATTGTCATCATCTTTCTTTTTGTTCTTCAATTCTTCTTTTGCAAATTCAGAGATTTGTCCAGAGATAAACTTTTTCATTTTCACTACAATTTCATTGTCCTCTATCTGCTTCACCTTCTTCTTTTCAATCAACTCAATTAGGTTAATAATTTGACTTCTGTTGCCTGAATTGAGATGTTGAGGGATCCTGAAATGAGCAAGTTTTTCTTCTCTAGCCATATACATCACACCATCTGGACTACAGTAGGATTCAGGTAGAGCAAGAGGTAGGAGAGGCCCCAATATTTTCTTCTTCAATTCTTCATCTTCCTGGGTTACCAACTCCACTCCCTTGTACAGACATTCCAGTTCAGTATATGAAAGCCTTTGGAATAGAGTAACTGAAACTTTAAAGTAGCCAGATTCCATTTGAATGAGTGGCTCTTTGAACATTTGTCCATTCTGTTCAACCTTAACTCCCCTTACTGCAACAATAGCATTTTCAAGCATCTTCTTATATTTCCAATGATTTCCCTGGACTTGCTTTTTGATATGATGCAGAAGTTCAAGAAACTCCTTGTCAGAGTTGGGTTTAAAATTTCACTCCTGAGCTTTCTCATAACTGCCTTTTGCCTTTCAGCCTCTATTTCTTCTCTCCTTTCCTTCTCCCCCTTAGGGTTGATATCTTGACTTTGGAGAAAGGAAGAATGACTTGGCTTAATTTGAGTCCAGCTTGGAGTTGGCAAAGGTGCTGGAGGAGCCTGACTTGATGTGCTTAGGTTGGAGATGAGGGATTGTAGAGAGGTGAGTTGTGCTGAGATGCTGGCAAGAGAAGTCCCTTGATTTGCAGAAGTAGAGACAAACTCATTTTTTAGATTATGAACATCTGAGACGATTTGTGAAACTGTGGATGTGAGAGAATCCACTCTGGCATTTAAGGTATCAATGGTGGAGGCCTTTGCAGCTTCATCCTTGGCCTTTGACTGATAGTAGAGGTCCACTTGGAAAGGTGATAAGGTGTGTAGAGGCACATCCTCAGGCAGCCTATCTGCATGCCTGTTTTTGTACAGAACTTCAACCATACTGTTTATTCTCCTTTGATTGTCTATGATGGTTGTGTGACCTTGAACCATTTCCTTAAACACCTTTTCCATAGAGTCTATTTTGGTGTGAAGAAGGGAGGACTTTCCTGAATCTCCTCTTGAAGTGTGAGCAAGGAGACCTCCAGGCTTCAGTTTGTCTTCCATTGCTCTCAAGGTGCCCTCTACTTTAGCTCTATGATCATCTATCTCAGATTGTACACCTTTGGCAAGATAGTGATTTGATTGCAGTTGGACTTTAGCAGCTTCATGAATTGCATCATACATGGCACTTGGAGTAAAAATCTTCTCACAAGAACCAAGAGAAGTGAGATACTTCTGTCTAGTCCACTCCAAAACTTCTTGCATGCTAACTGCAGATTTACCATCCAGCCAGGCATCCACATTTTCACCTTCATTTTCATCCAAATTTGCATTCTTTTCTTTCAACTCCTCCTGATCTTTTGCATATTCAAGCATGATTGCAGCATAGTCTTTGTTTGGCAAATGAGAAGTCACAAGCTGCTGAGCAATGTGATAGAAGCCCTCCAACTGATCTCCATACAATTCCTTTAGTTTCTCATCAGAAAGTGACCCACCAAGAAATGATGGTCCTGAATCCCTGTCATGTTGCACAGGTTCCAGCCATTGTGACAGAGAGTGAGAGCTAGGGCCACTTGTGACAGTAGTCCCCTCAGCATCTATTTCCTCATCCAATTTCTCAGATGATTCATTAGACACTGGATGGATAGGTGAATTCTCCTGAGGAGACAGTCTTTGAATGACTGGGGAGTGTCTAGGGGATGCCATTTGCATGGTGTGGAGGTCCCCCAGATTACCCAATGTCTGTGAAGACACTTGGCTTTGAAATGCCTGAGCCCCCACAGAGTCTGAAGTAAAAACTCCTGGAACCTCTGTGGTTTGGATGGTGTCATCAGGATATGCCTCAGCATGCATTCCCTCACCATCTAAAGGAGTGTCCTGAGTGGTGAACAAGGTGTCATGCACCAAGTCACTTGAATGGGGCTCACCAGGGAAGCAAGAGTCCTGATGATCAACAACTTCATGTGTTTGGCTGGACACATTTGGTTGAGATGAAATTTGAGAGATAGCAGGTAGAGTGTGAGTAGAACTGAGTATTGGCAACTCCCCCTGAGAAAATGGGGAAGTTTCAAGAGAAGATCCTACTGGTGCACAGTGTGTCTCTTTTTCAACTACAGCTTCTTCATTGACAGGAGTGAATTCCTGCAATGGTGCAGACTCTGTACAGGGTGGAGTGGGCTGACTCCCAATTTCAATAGATGCACCTTGTTGAGAAAGTGCACCTAGAAGTAGGTTTAATCCCTTGTTAACTTCTACATCCTGTTGAGAGGATGTAGAGTGGTCTGTTGTGGCCTTTTTATTTTTCTTTCTCCTGGTCAAAGGCTCCACAGGTGACTCATCTGATTCATTTTCTACAACTGTTTCTAACACTCTTTTCTTAACAGCTTTCTCCTTCTTCTTCTTTGCAACTACACCCTGTTGAGAGGATGTAGAGGATGGTTTGCTAACATCTAGGGATTTCAAAGAAGGGCTAGCAGTTGGGTTGGAAGTCCTTGGGTTAGGTGCATTTGGTACTTCTGCAACCTTAGGACCTCCTACTGTATCAAGGTAACCATATTTAGGCTGCACTAGTGGATATCCCTCAAACACACTTCTCATGTGAGGAGTGATTATGAGAGGGACATTCATAGTGGTTCTCCTATCCAATGTGGCAAAAATGATTTTTGACATGGATTTGGAGTAGCCAATTCTTTGTTTGTTCATTCCAGGCAATTCAATTAAACCAGCATTCTTATAATTGAGAATTAATTGAATAAAGCGAGGAAAGAAAATTTCATTACCTCTCTTGGGAATCCTGGTTATGAGTTCCCCAAGAACTAGCTTTCCAACATTGAGCTTTTGGTTGTATGCTAATGAGTAGGCCAGCTTCAAGGCAATGAGACTTATCTGGTCAAACCCTGTTTTTCTGCAGGTGAAGACTCTTAGGATGGTATCAAACAGGAATGACCATTCCTTTCTCATGTACTTCTTGTTTAATTTACCCAGCTTGAACTTCTCATCAACTCCTCTCTTTAGATTATCAGCATACCTAATGAAGTCCAGAAAATCTAGAAGATCATCTTCAGTAGGTTCTTCATTAAACTCTTCGGTTGGTATATTCAAGCTTGTATTCACATCATTTTCATCAAAACTGATGTCTTTTCCTTGGATTTTGCAGGTTACAACCACTTTTGACCTACCATCCTCCAAAGCTATATTTTCCCAGTCAGCAGTCTTCCAAAATTGCTCAAGAATGTCGAGATACAGTGTGGGGTTTGCCAACAGAGCTTCATTCAGATAGGAATCGATGAGAAACCTAGTGAAGCATTTGTACTGCGCCTTAGCATCTGCGTCTCTTGCAATGGCGAGAAAGTTGGTTTCAGGAATTACGTACACTTCAGTTGCAGGTTTCGAGCTTGAAGATGCCATAGAGTTGTGTATAGAAAGAGAGAAACGAAGAAATCGAAGGTTTTAGAGAGTAGAATAGCAAGGGTTCAAGTGTAGCTGTAGAATGAGAGGGTTTCTTTGAGTTTGAAATTAAGTGTAGAAATGAAATGTTATTTCTACTGTGCTATGTATAATACTTAGACAACTCGACTAGAATTGTAATCGATTTTGTATGTTCGAGAACTCAGAGAAGAGTAAAGTTAGTTTCAGTAGAGAACTGTCAGAATTTGATCGAGAACTCTCAAGAATATATATACATGATTCGAGAACTGAGATAGTCGAGAACTCTGATGATTCGAGAACTCTTGACAGTACTCGATTGAGAACTCTAAAAATGAGCTATTCGAGAACTCACAAAATCATGAGTCGAGAACTCAAAAGAAATAAGTAACTAGTCGAGAAGTCAGAAAATGATGGCACCTTAATCACAAACTCTAGTTTTTGACAGATTATTCCATTTTCACTTAGAAAATAGAATAATAATTTACAGACTTTATTTCTTAGATAAATAAAATCCATTTATTCATCAAAAAAATGTGTCTGATTGATATTCCTGAATCTTTAATTATTACACTTGTTATTTAATAATGCACAAGTATAATAATTCGTTTCAGGCTTTCTCAGAACAAGAAAATAGTTCCAAGATAGTTTTAAAAACATTTGTTAACAATATGTACAACAATATAACTGACATATTTATAAACATATACCAGTTTTGTTTCACTTAGATAAATCATTTGAGTTCATGTCTGTGAAACAATTGTTGTAACAGTTGAAAAGATATATTTATTTGGCCACCTAACTTGAAGAGTTTAGCATTCCAATTTCACTAACCAACCTGTTGAAGGTGGCTTCATCAAGTGGTTTAGTAAATATATCAGCCAACTGTTTTTGTGTAGGAACATAGAATAATTTAATTACTCCATTTTCTGCATGTTCCCTTATGAAATGGTACCTTACATCAATATGCTTTGTCTTGGAATGGTTGACTGGATTGGCTACAATTGAGATGGCACTAGTGTTGTCACACATAATAGGAATTCCTTCTAACACTAGTCCATAGTCCCTTAGTTGATTCCTAATCCAAAGCACTTGAGCACAACAACTTCCTGCAGCAATATATTCAGCCTCAGCTGTGGAAGTAGAAACTGATTGTTGCTTTTTGCTAAACCAAGATACCAATCTCTGTCCAAGAAATTGACAGCTTCCTGAGGTACTTTTTCTATCCACTCTGCACCCAGCAAAATCAGCATCTGAATATCCAACTAAGTTGAATCCTGTTTCTTTAGGGTACCATAACCCCATGAATGATGTTCCTTTTAGATACCTCAGAATTCTTTTGACAGCAATGAGATGAGATTCTTTGGGGTTTGCCTGGAACCTTGCACATAGGCATGTAGAGAACATTATGTCAGGTCTACTAGCTGTGAGATAAAGGAGAGATCCAATCATTCCTCTGTAGGTCTTCATGTCTACACTTTTTCCTTTCTTATCTTCATCAAGTTTTGTAGCTGTAGACATTGGAGTCTTGGCAGTAGAACAGTCTTGCATGTCAAACCTTTTGAGTAAGTCATTGATGTACTTTGTTTGACTTATGAAAATGCCATCATCCCTTTGACTTATTTGAAGGCCTAAAAAATAATTGAGCTCTCCCATCATGCTCATCTCATATTCACCTTGCATTAGCTTAGAGAACCTTTGACACAGTTTTTCATTTGTAGATCCAAAAATGATATCATCTACATAGATTTGAACAAGTATGATATCCTCACCATGCTTTTTGTAGAAAAGAGTTTTGTCAATAGTTCCTCTAGTAAAATGATTTTCTAGAAGAAATTTTGACAAGGTGTCATACCATGCTCTAGGGGCTTGTTTGAGTCCATACAATGCTTTAATGAGTCTGTAAACAAAGTCTGGAAAATTTGGATCTTCAAAGCCAGGAGGTTGCTGCACATAAACTTCCTCTTCTAATTCACCATTGAGAAATGCACTTTTCACATCCATTTGATATACCTTAAAATTTGAGTGTGCTGCAAAGGCTAGAAAAATTCTAATTGCTTCCAATCTTGCAACAGGAGCAAAAGTCTCATCATAGTCAATGCCTTCTTCCTGGGAATAGCCTTTTGCAACCAGCCTTGCTTTGTTTCTTATAACTATTCCATGTTCATCCATTTTGTTCCTATAGACCCACTTAGTGCCAATTACCGACCTGTCCTTTGGAGGTGGCACTAATTCCCAAACATTGTTTCTCACAAATTGATTCAATTCCTCTTGCATGGCAATTATCCAGTCTGGATCCAACATGGCTTCTTCAATCCTTTTTGGTTCATTTTGAGACAGAAAGCAAGCAAATAGGCATTCATTTATAGTTGCTCTTCTTGTCCTTACACCTTCATCAGGATTTCCAATGATTTGATCAGCTGTGTGAGCTCTACTCCATTTAATTTGATGAGCTCCATCTCTATCATTTGAACTTGTTTCTTCCTGATTGAAGTGATTGCCAATAGTTGCAGATCCTTGAGAATCTCCCCCTGAGTGAATGCTAGGATTGTGTGGAGAATTCTCAAGTTGAATATGACTGTAGTCTTCATTTTCTCTTTCCACATTTGTTCCATGTGAGATATCTACATGTGACTCTTCATGCATATTGGTAACACTTTCAGTTGCAAATGTTCCAGTCTCAATTTCCTTTTCAAACCTCAAGGTGTCACAGTTTTCTCCTTCCAGATTCATAGTAGGGAACTTGAAATCATCAAATGTCACATTTGTGCTTTCCATAATCTTCTGTTGATCAATCACATATACTCTATAGACAGTTTTGTCCAAGGAGTATCCCACAAAAATTCCTTCATAAGCCTTGGCTTCAAACTTCCCAAGGTTGTTGACATCATCTTTGAGAACAAAGCACTTGGTTCCAAACACATGCATGTATTTTACAGATGGTCTTCTATTTGTCATGATGTGATAAGGAGTTTTTCCAACTGGTTTTGTGATGAGTGTCCTGTTTTGAGTGTAGCATGCAGTTCTAACAGCTTCAGCCCAAAAGCTAGTTGGTAGACTGGCTTCTGCTAACATGGTTCTTGCAGCTTCAATGAGAGTTCTGTTCTTTCTCTCAACCAATCCATTTTGTTGTGGAGTTCTTGGGGCTGAAAATTGGTGAGTGATTCCTTTTTCCTTGCAGAATTCATTGAGTATAGCATTTTTGAATTCTGTACCATTATCACTCCTTATGGCAACTACTGGTGTAGGGCCTTTATCCAATCTTTTCAAATTTTCAATGATGATCTCAGGAGCTTCATCTTTTGAGTGCAAGAATTCCACCCAAGTGTATTTTGAAAAGTCATCAACCATGACTAGAGCAAATCTTTTCTTAGACATGGACATGACATTTACTGGTCCAAACAGATCCATATGAATTAATTGTAGTGGTTTTGTGATTGAAGTGAATTCCTTACTCTTGTGGCTAGATCTCTTCATTTTCCCTTTTTGACATGCCTCACATAATCCTTCTATGCAGAATTCAAGTGTGGGCAGGTCCTTCACTAATTCTCTTTTGACTAAAGAATTAATGTTCTTGAGATTTAGGTGAGATAATCTCTTATGCCAGAGCATACTTTCATTTTCTGAGGCCTTTGTGTAGAAACAGCAAATCTTCTCCTTGTTTGCAGAGTCCAAATCTGCTACAAACAGGCTTCCTTTTCTTACTCCTTGCAGAGCAAATTCCTTTGTCTTCCTGTGTGATATGAGACACAGTTCCTTATCAAACTCCACCTTCAAATCTTTGTTGCAGAATTGAGTGATGCTGAGAAGATTATGCTTCAAACCACTGACTAGGGCTACATCTTCAATGACAACATTTCCATGAATCAATTTGCCATATCCCATGGTAAAACCAGTGCTGTTGTCTCCAAAGGTTACCATTGGGCCAGCCTCATCCTTGAACTGTGACAGCAGGGCCTTGTCACCAGTCATATGCCTTGAACAGCCACTGTCCAAAATCCACATGACCTTCTTCTTACTTGTGCCCTGCAATCAAGCACAAATCAAGTTTTCTTTGGTACCCAAACAAGGTTGGGTCCTTTATGCTTAGTCACATGAATATCCTTCCTGTTTTTAACAGTCTCAGTCACTTGCACATGCACATTTTCATTTTTCTTGTTTTGATTTTTTGCTTGATTAGTGCTTTTAGAACTAGATGCATGCTTAGGTGACATGGAGTGTTTTCTGTGTTTCACAGGACTAGCAGATTTAGGCCTAGGACTGTTGATATACAAATTCTGACTTATGCATCCATCAACAACCTGTTTCCTGAGCCTAAAGCAGGTATTCATGATATTCATGTTACATGGCATACAATCAAATTTGTCACAAAATTTATGATTATCATGCATTAAAGGCTTAACATAACCACAGGCAAACTTATCATTTCCCACAACAGGTTTCTTGCACAAGTGAGTAAGATGATTTGTTGAACCACAGTTTTTACAAATCTTTCTTGGTGCATTATGAACAGGTGCATAGTTGTTGTGTTTGTTAATGCCTATTTTTCCATTTCTATTAGCCTTTTTCTTTTTAGCATGCATAGCATCATTTTTCTGAGCATCCTGTTTAGTTTCAGTTTGAACAGGAGTGGACTTGGTTCTGATTGTGGGTTCTTCTTTTTCAACAGAGGCCAAATTTCTTTCAATTGCTTCCTTATCCTCATCATCTAATTGTTGTTTGATAACCATACTGGCTTCATCTACTTCAACAGTAGCCTTCTTAAAAATTGGTTCTTTGACATTTTTCAAAATATGAGGATTACCTTGGATTTCAATCTTTTTGCCTCTTGTTAAAACAGATTTTTTCTTTTTAAGATTCTCATAATCAAAACCAACTCCAATCCTAGTGCTTTCCTTGTTCCTCTCATGAAACTCTTTAACAATGGTTGCTGAGTTTTGATAAGATCTAATTTTCAACTCATTTTCAGAAATTTGTTCTTTAAGAAACTTCTCAATTTGTTCAGAACAAACAATTTTGTTCTTGAGATACTCATTTTCCTGTTTAAAGTTTTCCATGTTTATAACAGACAATTCTAGAGTCTCATTTCTTGCAACTAGTTCCTCATTAGCTTTCACTAACCTAGCAATCTCCTCATAAGCAGCAGTCATACTGGTGTGAATATTAAACATCTCAATACTTAAATCTTCCACAGTTTTCTTGTATTGAGAATTTGACATATCAAGAGAGATTAAAGAAGGTACCTGAGAGTTTGAGGATGAAGTTCCAGCATGTGAGTTGGCCATGAGTGCCAGATTCCCATATTCTTCCTCCTCATCTTCATCTGTATCATCCCAGCATTTTCCTTCAGCAATATAGGCTTTTCCTGTCTGCTTTTTGAGAAGAGCTTCATACTTGGCTTCCAACTCCAAGTAGTCTTTATCTTTCTTGATTGACTTAGGTTTGTTGCATTCTGTTGCAAAGTGTCCAAGATCATTACAGTTATAGCATCTTATCTTGGATCTATCAACTGTTCCAGTCTTGTATCCTCCATTATTGGAGCTTCTCTGTGGATTCCTTCCTTTGCTTGAAGACTTGAAGGTTGGTTTTGGTTTGAAACTTTTGTTTCTTTTGAATCTCAAATTTCCAAACTTCTTTGCCATGAAGGCCATTGTTTTGTTGTCCATGCCTTCAAGTTCTTCAATGGTGTAGAAGTCATCTTCTTCTGACTCACTCTTGATGGAGTCCTTGTCTTCCTGTTCCTGATCTTCAATCATCTCAGATTTCAACTTCCTGCTTGTACCAGTCTTTTCAATTGTTGATGGTTCCTTAGCAACCAGGGCATTTGAGACATTTGCCATTTTTCCTCTATTTGCTAAAATGGCCTTCTTTTGATAAAATTCCAGCTCATATGTTTTCAGTATTCCATAGAGTGTCTCAAGTGGAAGTTTTGTCAAGTCTCTTCCTTCTCTTATTGCAGAGATTTTATGCTCCAGGTGCTCTGGGAGAGTTAACAAAAACTTCATGTTTTTCTCCTTTGTTTCATAATATTTCCCATGAAGTTGAAGATCATTGATCAGTTTATTGAACCTTTCAAATACTTCAGTTATGCCTTCATTTGATTTTGACATGAATGCTTCATATTGGGAAACAAGGAGCTGCCTTTGATTCTCTCTTACTTCCTCAGTTCCTTCACACAGAATTTCTATTGTCTCCCATATGTGTTTGGCAGATGTACAATTGACAATATTGTTGTACATCACAAGATCCAGTGACTCAATTAATATTAACATTAAGCTATTGTCAAGAGAAACCTTTTCCTTCTCTGAGTCTGTGTACTGAGATGGATCTTTAGGTATCCATGTTGCAGGAATAACTTCAGACCCACTAGTAGTTTCAGGAACTAGAGTTACTGGCATGAAAGGACCATTCTTTAATATTTCTGGATACATGGGGTTTGCAGCCTTTATGAACATCAGCATCTTCTTCTTCCATAGGTTGTAATTTTCTCTGTCAAAGGTAGGAATCTTTATGCTGCTTAACTTCTGAGAACTCATCTTGATCTTTAGTCTGTATGTTTGTTTACAGCCTGGCTCTGATACCACTTGTTAGGAATTTAGAGGCCCAGAAGTTACAGAGGGGGGGGGGGGGGGTGAATGTATGCTTCAAAAATTTTCTTGTTGTTGAAAAGAACTTGTTCGAAGCTTGAAGAACAGATGGAATTACGAAGGTGTTTATCAAGACATATAACAGGAAATAATATAGACACAGATGTAACTTTCAATCTAATTTTGTATTAGAATGATCTTTGCTACAATCTGAAATTCAGTTTGAATTTCAGCTTCTTGTTCTGGGATTCTTACTATTGTAAAAATGCTCAAGACCCTATCAAATGTGGCTGTGCATAAAGTATATAGACAACATGTCCTGTGCACATGCTCACATGAGACAGTTTAGCTAAAACTAGAAATAGACAGAGATTGCTTTACATTTGACTAATGACTATTTCTAGCTAACACTGTAGTGACAGTCTGCTCCATCCTGCCTTATCTCTTCTGTCACTTTTCTTGGCTTATCTTCCCAGCTACATTGTAGACTTGTCTCTGTCTGTGCAGGTTTGACTTATCCTGCATACACAGAGCTGCAACATCATCTGTCTTGTTCTGCAATTCTTCCTTGAAACTAGCTTCTTTTGCAGTCGAGTACTCTTCTTGAAATTGGTTCGATAAGTCAAGGAGATTGACTTCTCGAACAGCTGTGACTTCTCGATTGATCCTGAATACTTGATTTCTTGAATGTCTAGACTTCTCGATCGCATACTCAGCTTGATGACTTCTCGATCAGATTAGACTTCTCGAATACATGCTTGATATTGACTTCTCGAATGACTCAGCCTTATCACTTCTCGAATGCTCCATTTGCTAGCTTCTCGAATTGTTTATTTTCACTTCTCGAATGCCTCATAATTGACACTTCTCGACTGGATTCAATACCTGACTTGTTGAATGACTGACTCCTCGATCGAGTACTAAGCAGATAGAAGTTTTGAGACTTCTCGAAATGTTTCCACAGTTCTGACTTCTCGAATGGCTGACTTCTCGACCAAGTAACTTGCCTTAGTAGAATTCTCAGATAACTTCTCTTTTTATTTTCTTCACAGTCTTCTTTGTCTGGTTGCATGATTCAATTTGAATCTTCTAACTGACTTTATTTCTGACTTAATTTACAATTTGAAGATAAACAGAGAAAACTTCTAGTTACAAATTACACATGAATTACTAAGTCACTAGTCTATTACAGAAGCACAAACTAAGTTACAGCAAGACAGATAATTAAATAGGCTAGGCTTGATTTAAGTCCAACATACACTAATACTTAATCCTGATGGGCAGAAAGCTTGTTGCATACCTTTAGATGACAGAATGGAAAGGACATCAATTTATAACTTGAGAGCTGCTATTTTCCAAATTGATGATTCTAGTGACCAGATGAAATAATTAAAAGAGAAACTGGTGGAATTATTAAATATGTCTGAAAAGAAGCTGCTGGATAAGTTTCTATCTGAAGATTTTTCCTATAGGAGAATACAAGTCAAGGAGGAAAACTTAAACTCTGGAACATTTGTCTCTAAGGTTTCTGACATCATAAGTTAAATTTATGTTTTACTGAATAAAGCATAAATTGGGGAAGATTGTTAGAAATAAAGAACTGATACTGTCAGAGATTATGTCAAACAGAGTTTAATGAAGCCAAACAGAGTTTAAGCTGACATAATCAGAGTATAGAAGTTGTCAACAGAATTTACTCAGACAGAGTTTAATCAATCAGAGTATAGTCAATCAGAGATTATCAACCGACAGAGTTTATGAAGATCAGAGTTTGTCAAAGATGGAAATAGACAAATCAGAGATTGATTAGGATAAAGGTGGAAGTGTTTTAATGCAATCCAATTACCTTTCTGAAAGTTATCCTTATCAATATCTTAGTTGTATTTGGTTTTGTAGATGTGTACTATATAAACACAGTTTTAGGTTTTACATTAAAAAAATATATAATTATCATTCTCATAACCTAGCAGCTCTTAAGAACTTTGTTTTTTTTAGAGAATTTTGTATTAAGATTATCAAAATTAATACACAACAGTATTTCTTTTACATACTTGTGTTCTTAGTCGATTAATTTGATACTATTATATTCAACCCCCCTTTTATAATAGTTGATTATCTGGGCAATATTTTAGTTAAAAAGTGTAAAAAAGGAACGTAAATAACTCAATTTGATTGGCTCAATATTAAAATACTCGCACTTCATTTGCTGAAAACTCTTAAAAAATTATTGATTTCTGATTGATTAACCATATAGTGTTAGACTCGACTATTAAAAATACTTAAAATTTCAAATTTAAAAGTTTTAAAAAATTAATATTTATATAATTTTATAAAATATTTAAAGGCTACAATTAAAAAAATATTTAAAAAATTTCACATTTGAAAAATAATAAAACTATATAAGGCTACTTATTTAAAATAACTCTAATATTGTGTATTGTATTATATTATATTTATTTACATCCATGCCCTACAAAATTTGTACTTAAAATTATAAACTATTTAATATACATATAAAGTTTTGTTATCATTAAAATATTAATATTAAATTTATTTTGAAGAATAAATGACGTGGTAGCTAAAATTAGTTAATCACGACATTTAACTTTTAAATTTATTAAAATGGCATGTATTGTGTTTTATTTTAATAATATGCAATATGATTGGTGATAAATTGTTTTTGAATTTAAACTTGAATAATACTAGAGGTACCAAATATGTTCCTAAAAGATTTCACAAACGATGAGTTGTCAATTTGTTATTAATCATTGACTAACAAATAATATGAACCTTACATGTATTAATATGCGTTTCACCAATAAAATTAAGTCATGTATATTTCGGGAACAATTATGTCAAATTATTAAATATTTTTTACTACTTTATTTACGTTTAATATGTCTCATTTTAATACCAATTGATTTTTTTAATGTTTGTTTTATTTAATGGTATAATTTAATGGTATAATAAAAGTTAGTTATGTTTATCAGTTATAATTTATTTATTAAATACATTATAAATTATTTTTGTTAAAAATGTTAACTATAAATAAAAAAGATGATTTTAAGTAGTATTTAAATGTTATTTTATTATTATTATAGGAAATTATAATTATAAAAATTAATTATTAGTTTAATGAAAAAGAATCTAAAATTAAAATGACAATTAAATATTGCTATTTTGAAAACAATTAATACTCTTTATGTTTTAAAAGAAAACGAATATTAGAATATAAAAGACATTTAAACATTACCATTTTAAAATTTAACTGATGGTCAATTGTCATATACTACAGTTAGCCATCTGAGTTAAAAATGTAAAAAAGGAAGGTAAAAGACTGAATATGATTGGTTGATTATTGAAATACTCGTATCTAATTGGCTGAAAACTCTTAAAAAATTATTGATTGGTTAACCACATAGTGTGGTAGACTGGACTATTATAATAAATGATCAATATTTGATATGTGCATTGGATACCAAATTAAGATTATGAATTCAAATATATATATATATGGATATGAAACTTATATATTATATTATATAATTTACATTAATAAACTTAACATAATATTTCAAAATTTGATAAATTAAGATTACCATAAATATTATATATCACATTAATGGTAATTATTAAAATGGGTTAATTAATAATATGGATCTTGTCCGAACCTAAAATGGATCATCCAATGGATCAAACTAAAATTATAAATTTCATCACAACCTAAATATGGATACCAAATCTAAGGAATGTGTTATTTATAATATATAGATATAGATTGTGTTGACTCAAAAATAAAAAAAATAAAGAAATATAGGCATAGAATGGCCTAAACTTTTTACTCATGGATAAGATAACAAATATAGTACAAAATTGAGTTTTGTCTAAAACCATTATAAACTAGAACTGTAAACGAACCGAACTCGGACGAACTTTTAACGAACACGAACAAATTCTTAACGAACCGAACAATGTTCGGTAAGCTTATCAGACAATTTTTCTTGTCCGAACTCGAGTTCGGTAACGAACCGAACGAACACGAACAGTTCTCGAACATACCGAACCGAACCGAACATGAACAGTTCGGTAATTATATATATAATATTGTAAAAAAATAAATATAATAATTTGAAAAATAAAAAAATTGTAATTATTATTATTTTTTATCGAACGAACTCGAGCTTACCGAACTCAAACGAACATATTTTATTGTTCGAACTCGAGTTCGTTAAGCTTATCGGATGAGCTTAACGAACTCGAACACAGACGAATATGCCGAGCTTACCGAACATGTCCGGTTCGTTTACGGCACTGTTATAAACCAAACAGCACACGTGATGTTGGACCAATTCGTTTACAAACCAATCAACTTATGTCATTTATTTATAAAATTCAAATGACTCCTGCATTTCTTTTTAATCAATTAAATGATTTATGCATAAAGACTATTCTATACCTTGCGAAAGTAAAAAAGAGCAACTATTTGATAATTAATTTCACAAGTTAAATAAAAAGACATGAAATAATTGTAAAACACATTTACAATATGAATGTTGATCAAGGTTAAAAAAAAGATTTAAAATTAATTATGTAAAGAGACCACTATTACACTATAGAATAAAAAACACATAATAGAAAACTAAAGTACAATGGCATAACAGAAAATGACCTGAAAAGTTAAATTTCCTAATCTGCCCCTTAATACTATGATTAAAACATATTCCTGCTAATTCAATTCATCGGATGACTAGTGAAATTGAAATTAGCACACATGGTGTTCTTTACTAATACTGTATTAGTAAACCCCAATCTATTATTCCCTACATCAAACTGTAGCAGATTATCATGTAGCTGATGCCCTCCAATCACAATCGCAGCCGTTGATTTAAATTTTCCACTTTCAACAAATCCCAAACACCACCCATCAAAATCATCTCTCACAATCCTCACCATTGAATTTGATCCCAGTATGCTCCACTTCACATCACGACCGTCCATTACTAGGTCTATGCTTGGTACAGTGGGTCCCACTTGCGTCTCTACGATATCATCCACTAGATAACACACACTGAATGGCTTCACCGGCTTTGTTACCGTGAGGTTGAGTGCAGCTGATTCTTTCAAAAAAGCCTCCGTTAGTTTCTTGTAGATTCGCTTTTTCAATATTGTGTATGGAGTAACGGTGCTGATGATGGTCCCACCATAGCCCTTATGATCAACGGCCAGGATCTTATGATCTATACCAATTGACTTTCCGTTAACGTTTATTGACTGGACTCCGATAAAATACTCATCGGTGCGATGTAGGTGATTGTTTATAGTGTGCCTCTTAGATGGACTCGAGAGGAATGGTGTGTAAATAAGTGATTTAGCAAGGTCAATTTCGGGAAGAAAATGATAGGGCCCACGAAAATTAAAAAACGCTACACCAGGAGCCGACGGTGAACCGGACAAACACAAAGCAAACACAATCGGTCTATGAGCCGCGAAACTAAGTTGAGCCGGGAGAGAATAATTAGACCGGCCTAGACCGGCTAAACCGGGAAATTTTCTAGCATTATGTATGCCTTTTAAAAGCGAAGGATTAGAAGAACAAGAAAAAACAAACTCACGCAAGTTCATTAAATTACCGGAGCTCCGTCCATCGGTGGCATGAAGAGCGAGTGTTCCGGCAGAGGCCGCGGCGACAACGGAACCAAACCGGTGAGCAACGGTTCGAGTATAAGTGGTGGAGTTACAATTGAGCCAAGAAAATGTTGCACCAAGGTCAAGGAGTAAATTTGTGGGTTGGCTAGGATTATTTAGATAAACAGAGATTGTATACATGTCACTTTTGTAATCTTTTGTAATGTGAGCTAAGAGATGGGGTGAACATGGAGGAGTGGTTGAGAAGATCACGAAGAGGAACAAGAAGAAGGTGGTGAAGATAAAATGAGACATTTCGAAATATTGTGCAAAAATAATTGTGTGTGACATACTGACATTATGTATAACGTGTGTGTGTTTATATAAAAATGTTGTTGAGAGAAGAGACAAAGATTGAGAAATGAGTGACGGAGGACAGCAGATTTTATTGACATTTTATTCTTGGAAATGTTGGATTTAATGGCTCCCAACTAGATAAGCTCAGATATACATATAGATGCAACAAGTTTTGCATGTAAGATTTTGGAGGAGTATGCATGTTAGTTGTAACTTGTAAGTTGCAAGTCGTAACGTATGTATCCAAAGGAGTAAGGGCCGGGGTAGGTGCTCTTTTTTATCGGGTATAAAAATGGACTATTTAAATCATTATTTATTAATTTGATTCCTAACCTTCAATTTCCCACTTTTTATTTTGAGTAATATCAGGGAACTAAACAAATTATATAAAAAATTTCTCAAATGTCACATGTCTAATTATGATTGATTGTGAAAATAATTAATGAGATGGACCCATGTACATTCAAATCAATAACATCAATTAAAACTACACATCTTACCATATGAATCATGCTACATCATTTTGAGAAACATTTTTGAAAAATTTGTTTGGTTCCCTAGCATTACTCATTTATTTTTATATGATTTAATTGAGAATAATCAAGTCTTAAACATATAATAATACAAGTGTATAATTCGTGCGAATCACGGGATGAATGACTAATATTTAGGTAAATTTATTTTTTATATTATATTTTATTGGTATTTATTATAAAATTTTATAATATTAAGAATTTATGTTAATATAATATAATATTATCCGTTAGGAGTTGTATAAAAGGAGAACTATCGGGGTTAGAGTTGTATGTTATTATATAATGATATTTATATATTAATATTTATAAATTTTAATGATATATTAAATAAAAATTATAGGATAAGTAGGATTCTTAAAATAGAAAATATAGAAAATAATTTAAATATAATATAATATTATCCGTGAAGAGTTATATAAAAGGAGGACTATCGGGGGTTAGCGTTGTATACATGATATATATTCTTTTTAAAATTAGATTTCATTAAAATTGAATGGTTAAGATCGTTTCTATGGTTCATTTAAAATTGGACGGTTAAGATCTTTTTTATTGTTCACCTTGGACCAAAACTTTTAATCTTTCAGCTATAATAATATACCATAGATACGAGATAAATGACTAATATTTAATTAAATTTATTTTTTATATTACATTTTATTGATATTTACTATAAAATTTTATAACGTTTATCTTAATATAATATAATATTATCCGTGATGAGTTGTATAAAAAGAGGACTATCGGGGGGTTAGAGTTGTATGTTATTATACAATGATATTTATATATTAATATTTATAAATTTTAATCATATATTAAATAAAAATTATAGGATAAGTAGGATTCTTAAAATAGAGAATATATAATATAGTTTAAATATAATATAATATTATCCGTGAAGAGTTGTATAAAATGAGGAATATCGGGATTAGAGTTGTATGTATGATATATATTCTTTTTAAAATTTAATTTTATTAAAATTGAATGGTTAAGATCGTTTCTATGGATCACTTAAAATTGGACGATTATGATCTTTTCTATGATTTACTTTGTGACCAAAACTTTTAATCTTTCGGTTATAATAATATAGTATAGATAGGATAAGTAGGATTCTTAAAATAGAAAATATAGAATATAAAAAAATAATATAATATTATCTGTGAGGAGTTGTATAAAAAGAGGACTACTAGGGGTTAGAGTTGTATATATGATATATATTCTTTTTAAAATTAGATTTCATTAAAATTGAATGGTTAAGATCATTTCTATGGTTCACCTTGGACCAAAATTTTTAATCTTTCAGCTATAATAATATAGTATAGATTATACTAATAAATATAATTAACATAAATTTTATGATTTATAAAGAGTCACCTATTAGAAGGCGCATTTCTATATTATATTATTAAATTAAAACTAAAATATTAAAAAAATTGAACGATTAATGTGTATTTAAGTTGCGGAACTAAATTATATACATATTTTTAAATAAATTTTACTTATTTATTATAATACGGACCTAAATCATATACATATTTAGTAAAATGTTATATGAAGACTGCGTTTTTGTTAGAGACGTCAGAGACCATATATGTATAGCTTACAGAACAATATATTTTGCAATGTATTGTAAGCAGTACATATATGGTCTCCGACGTCTCCAACAAAAAAATGGTCTCCATATAACTTTTTTTGTCATCAAATACGAGAACGTATGATGAATTGTATCAGAATACAATAGTCAGGGCAAAGAGTTTCTTTCATTCAAGAAAGTTTATCGTCTAACCGACTGGTCATTCAAAAAATTTTATCGTTTAACCGACTGGTCATGCAAGATGGTCGCCAACATTTAGACAATAACACTTTAATGTAGGGCAAGAAACACCCGTAGAGCTCGTTCCTAAATCGTGATGTGAACCCCATAATACATCTATACATACAACAAGAAAGTTATTAGCCTACTAAATATAAAAATACTATTATGTTTTGACAAACAAACTAAAACTAATTAGTATACAAGTAGGCTAACCAAAGATATCCCTTTAGTTAGACCCTCAAAACGGTAGAATGTAATCATCTTGCTATTAGTATTAATATGTATATTAGGAATAAATTAGGGGTAAACACAATCTAACCAAAGACACTCTTTGGTTAGATACCTAGATAAATCCCCTTATCACTACTACCCTCTTGAGGGGTACACACCTTTTGTGTTCTAACATCACGGATTACCATCAAATTCTCATTCAGAAATTATGCAGAGTTATTCACCACCACATTAGAGATGTTCAAATCAGTTTTAGTACTAACTACACCATAATTTTTTAGTAGCTGAATTAGCCTTTAATCAAAAGAATCATTTTTACTAACTTGAAGAATAGCTACATATGCTCTTATACTGACCCAAATAACAGTCATTTAAACAACCAACTTCCTGCATTTGCATTTTAAATAAGAAGATTATACAGGCATAAACTACACCCAACCTCTTTATTGAGCGATTTTAAATAAGAAGGTTATGCTAGGAACATTGATCACACTAACCCGCCCATGACCTTGGGCATCTATGGTTATACTTATGCTGTATATATTTGCCTGTCCTAATTTTATACATATAAATTTGTTCTCGCTTGCACATTAAAATATGTGATAATTCTATTTAGAGACATTTTGTTATCTTTGTTATCTGTTATTTAGGCATTCAAGGTCTGCCTGGTTTTCTGTGTTCTTATGGCAAATGATAAGCAAGAACTCAATATCTTCGCGTTAAGTTTAAATGTTAAAATTATCAAAATTATTCAACTTAGATTAGTAGCAAAAAGAAATTATTAAACTTGTATAACAGATCAAATCTCATACTTCAAAAATAGAATAATTCGTTTAATTGATAACATAGTTTCTGTTAAGCGTTCTAACATCATTATCATTTTTCTCAATGAAAAGATTAAGAAAAATTTCAATAGAAAAATATGGAAACGGAAAAATACCGCCCCGATGGCAATATAAATATGAAGTAACCTATTGATAGTACTGGGTACTGAAGGTCGGCAAAAAAAACTTAAAAATCCAAATATATAACTTAAAGATATATTAAAAAGAAAATTTTATCATTATTGTACATTGTAAAATTATCATTATTTTTACTTTTTTGTAAAAGGCAAACGATTCATTAAAATATCAAATAACACATTCACAAGGATGTGGCAACCTAAGAGACCAAGAAAACACTGGTACCAATCCAATCCGATCAGGCCCAAAAGAACTAACCATCTTCTAAATTCTAATCATCCAACAAAAATCTACCATTACAAGAAAAACCCATTACTGGCAACAAAACAAACCGACTTGAGGACTGTTTGGCTAATTGGCTTATTTACATATCACTCTACCACCATATATATATATAGCAAGATATAGAAATATAGTTATCATAAAGAAATTAATGTTTCTCAAATTATTGTAATCATATGTCATTCCACGTCATTTGAGGAAAAAAAATGGAATCATATTTTGGCTCTCTAGCATTTCTCTTATTATTTTATATTAAAAAATACTTGCAACTTAAGTAAATTTTCAGATCAAATCTTAAAAAAATTATTATCTAAAATAAAATATTACTACCACATCCAGACAAATCATTTTTTTTAAAAATCTTTTGAGAATTTGTGATTGATTTATGAAGTTTTAGTTTAAAATTTATTATGTGAGAGTTGTCAACCCCATACACCTTTGGAGCTCCTATGGCTATGCTCGAATTTCCATTGCTAGATAAAATGCTTTGCCTAGTCGGTCAGGGACAAAATGATATTAATAAAAATCATCCCCATAATATAAAATTAACAAAATTCAAGATTTTCATAAATACATAATTAAAGAACGACCATAATTCAAAATTAATATAATAAAAAGGCCCGTAAATTCACACCTTTTTATTATTATAAATAGGGCTTCATATTCCTGAGAGTGACCTTAGGTAACTACCTGAGATTAAAAGAAATTTTCATACAAATGCAGAAGGGCATATTTGTAATTACAAAAGGTAAACTTTAAAATAACAAAATTGCCATTAGTATTTACATACAAACTCCTTATAACCTTAGGTATGTTCCCTGAGATCATCCTTAGCAACATTTTTCTCTTATAAATAAGATTGACTCTTGATTTTTCTTATAAAATTAGGAAAATCAATGGCAGCAACAACATCCCTCACAATCACACTTCCCAAGCCCACCGCCGCTACCTTCCAGAACCTCCTCTTTCACCACCGTAAAACCTCCTCGATTTTCTCGCCCTCTCACATTTCTAAAACCCTAGACACTCGATTCACTCACACTTGTACCACTCGCTTCCGTCGCTTCACTAGTCGCGCCTCCGCCGAGTCAAAACAGCACTATGATTTTGACTTGTTTACTATTGGTGCCGGGAGTGGAGGCGTTAGAGCTTCGCGTTTCGCGGCTAATCTCGGGGCTTCTGTTGCTGTTTGTGAGCTTCCTTTTGCTACTATTTCTTCCCAAACTACGGGTGGCGTTGGCGGAACGTGAGCCTTTCGAAACTAGCATTTATGTGTTATGTTGTTTTTACTAATGATAATTATCGAGTTTCGTAATTGTAGAGTGTATGTTGTGTGTGTTTGTGATGAATTCGTTTTTTGTGTTAATTTGCGTTGAATAATGTTTGACTCGCGAATTTCGTATATTCTGTGTATGTATATTTGTAATTTGTGTATAGAATTTCATAATTTAGGATAGAAACGTTTTGCAATATGAATCGGTGAATGATGGGATGAACCTACTGCATTGCTAGGAACGATCTCATCATCGGGGGACAAAGTTCCTAATGATGCATATCATGTGATTAAAAATAGATGCAGTCTAAGAACCAATGACTTTTAAGAAGATTTCCTGTCAATTTTAATTAAGTTAGTTAATTTGTGTGACGGTGTACATACAGGAGTTATTTATGTTGTAGATTTACAACTTCTAAAACAGTCACATTGAGACGCGGAATCAGGACTAGCAAGTATTACTGACTAGGAAAAAGATGGGCTGGAAACACCGAAACAGTTAAACACTAGACGTTGTTTTCCGACCAGAAGGCTGAGAATGCTCAGTCAGGTTGAGGAAAATGGAATGGAATGAAAAGACAAGGTGGAAAAATTCATGGAGAAGAAATTAATAGGAGGGAAGAGTAGTAAAAAAAAAGAGGGAATGCAAATTTTTATAATGAGATTCATGAAACAAATGAATAGTAGGATGGCACTGCCTGGAGCATTCCTTCTCAAATTGGGTATGTGGATTTTACTTTACATCGGTAGGAACGAAATGGAGGAAGGAATGGAAATTAATGATTTTTTAGCATATATTAATACAAATTTCGTTGCATGCTCTCCCAATTTCATTCACCCCAGTCCCCAGCCAAAAACAATATTCATTGTCTCAAGTACAATTTGGTTCTGAAATTTATATATTATCTAGGTATTGTTTGGTCAGAAAGTACTAGCTTTTTTACATAAAATAAAATTCCATGTATTTTAATAAGGCTTAAGATCTACCAATGCTGTATCTTATGGTGATGCTCGATGAATTTGTACATTAGGTGTGTTCTCCGAGGATGTGTGCCAAAGAAACTGCTTGTGTATTCATCCAAATATTCTCATGAATTTGAAGAAAGTGGTGGCTTTGGATGGACCTATGAATCTGAACCCAAGCATGATTGGAGCACCATGATTGCAAATAAAAATGCTGAGCTTCACCGTCTTACTGGTATCTACAAGAATATTCTGAAAAATGCTAATGTCAAACTGATTGAAGGGCGTGGAAAGGTTTATGCTGTTACATAACATCAGAATATATTCAAATTGTTTTCTCGCTTTCCTTTTCCTTTTACATCAATAAACTATCTAAATCACAAAGCCCATCGGCAATTATGACCTGATTTGTAGATTTTGGATCCCCACACAGTGGACGTCGACGGAAAAATTTATACAGCTAGAAATATACTAATTTCTGTTGGGGGACGGCCCTTTGTTCCAGAAATACCTGGAAGGGAGTATGTGATAGACTCAGATGCTGCCCTTGATTTGCCTACGCGTCCAAAGAAAATTGCTATTGTTGGTGGTGGTTACATTGCAGTTGAGTTTGCTGGCATTTTCAATGGTTTGAAAAGTGATGTCCATGTATTCATACGCCAAAAGAAGGTTTTGAGAGGTTTTGACGAAGAGGTGAAAGGCTTTAAAGTTTCTTTTTATTATTTATTAGCGCACACACACATCAACATTTTTGTAGTAAACCTTTTGTTTGATTACATCCAGATAAGAGATTTTGTTGCAGAACAAATGTCATTAAAAGGAATTGAGTTTCACACAGAAGAGTCGCCTCAGGCTATCGTGAAATCATCTGATGGCACACTGTCCTTGAAAACTACCAAAGGCACAATTGAAGGCTTCTCTCATATTATGTTTGCAACAGGACGCAGACCTAATACAAAGGTTTGACTTTTCTATTTGATATATTTTTTGGTACACTATATAATATTTGATATATTAGATTTTTAAGTATACCTGGAGGGGGGAGTAAGGATTTGAACTCATGACCTTGTCATGAAAGGAGCAGGAGGGGATAAGCTTTGCGATCAGTGTATCCCGAATACTTTGATGGTTTGATTTTACTTTTCTAGTTGAATGCCTGCTTTTTAATTTCTACTGCAATGAGAATAAGCATAAAGTTCGGATAATTTAGTATTCTTTTATTGCTGCTATGTTTATGTTTTACTTAGGAGTGTGGAACTTCTTCTGTAAGTTTATGTGGTCATCTGCAGTAACTTCTCGAAGTACCTGAAATTATAAACTGCAAACTCGTGGATTGTATTTACTGGAGTACCTTTATATAATTACACAACTAAAAATACAATTGAATTGCTGACACATAACCTATACGTTGCAGAACTTAGGATTGGAGACAGTAGGGGTGGAAATGGAAAAGAATGGAGCAATAAAGGTACTGTATTCAGTTAAACAATTTCCTTCTCTAGTTCTCCGGTCTTAATCGTGACAGAATTTTAAATTGTGTGATCAGGTTGATGAATACTCCCGCACATCAGTTCCATCAATCTGGGCCGTTGGAGATGTTACAGATAGAATAAATTTAACCCCAGTTGCTTTGATGGAGGGAGGTGCATTAGCAAACACATTATTTGCGAATGAACCAACAAAACCAGATTTTAGGTGCATCTTTTCCCTAGTTATTGTTTGGCGGAGACATGAAATTATACTTAATATAGGTGGTTTATGTGAGTTCATTAAATAGTAACTTAAATGTAAATATTGAGTGGCACGGTATGTTTGTCGCTCATGCTCATGGTGAAACATGGGGGATGTCAGGACTTTTTAACTTTTGATTTTCACCATTTGTTTCAGTTTTTTTTGGAGAAAGTGGCCTCGGTAGTAATTTTCCCTAATGCGATGACTAAAATTGTACCTGACCATCATATTGTACTTCTTATCAGGGCCGTACCTTCTGCAGTGTTTTCTCAGCCGCCTATTGGACAAGTTGGTCTTACTGAAGAACAGGTATGTAAATTCTGCGTCAAGTCTGCACAATGATGATATGCTCATCGTGCCTGACTTTTCAAGTGTTCACAGGCTGTCGAAGAGTATGGTGATGTCGATGTTTTTACATCGAATTACAGGCCTTTAAAGGCCACACTTTCTGGCCTCCCAGACAGGGTTTTCATGAAAATGATAGTATGTGCAAAGACTAATAAAGTTTTGGGATTGCATGTGTGTGGTGAAGATTCACCTGAGATTGTGCAGGTTGCTTTCTGTTCTCTGTCTTGTGCTTAATTTAATCTTAGTGGGGGATTTATATATTCTGTTGTATAATTATAAATGTTAACAGTTAAATTTTGATTTCAGGGATTTGCAATTGCAATTAAGGCTGGGTTGACAAAGGCTGATTTTGATGCCACAGTGGGCATACACCCTACTTCAGCAGAGGAACTGGTTACAATGAGGACACCGACACGGAAGATTCGCAGCAGTTCTCCACCTGAGGTTTGTCAATTGCAATATGGGGCACGTATTATTTTTTTTAGCTTCAAAATTTCCACGTTGCTTAAATATTCTGCATTTACATTCCCGAGTACCCCATGAGCATTTCCTAGTTTAATTGATGATGTCTTTTCAGCTACATGATCGTCGTCTACTAAAGCTACTTCTATATTTCTTGTGTGTCCTCATTTTAATTTATTATCAACTTAGCTATTAGCCGCTAGTGGTTAAATATCTATGCAATGGTAATAATCTACATTCTACATCACTAATCACTTCATTAATCATTGGATGCCTGTAGTAATGCTTATATATTCAATTACTTGTGACTGATATAGGGAAAGACGGATCCGTAAGTCAAAGCTGCTGCCGGAGTTTGATAGGAGTTGAGCTGACGAGAATATAACTGGATTTAGGTGAGATGTGTTGTATTTACTTCCCTATTATATGTTGTATTTTATTTATTTTTGTTTCTATTTTAATATCATGTATGAATATATGATTACATTATTATATTTCTAATTTTGTTAATTGAAATTGGAATAGAAGTAGCATATATTACTATTCTTTGCTTATATTTTCAATACTTTCTTTTTAGTTTTATTAATTGGAATAGATGTAGTATATATACTACTGTTCTTATTCTTTTATTTTTTATTTTTTATTTTTTATTTTTTTACATCTTTTAATACTTTTTAAGTGTGGGACCTGATGACGTCGAAACCACGTAAACTCCCTTACGCTAATTATATATAGGATATAATGTATTTAGTTTAGAGGGAATTTAGTTAAAATTATTTGTTTATATGTTTTATACATGGTGCTAGTAGTTTATTTAAGCCCAAGTGTTAACGTGGCTTACTCCATTAGGTTATTTCATTAGGTATTCTATTCACAAAACAAGTATCGTAATCCTCACATATTATTATTAGACTTGGACCACTTGGTTAATATATTGTAATTGTGATATTAATATTGATTTGAGTTTCTTCATGGGTTGGGTTGTGGACTTTTCAAGTTGTGTAAAAAAATTTCAATCCCATATGCTAAATTTTTGTGTGCACACAAAATTGCAGGGTTTACATAGGATTTATGTAAAGGATAAATGGTAAAAAGTAATGAGCATTCATTTTTAATTTGGAAGGAATGAACTGTAGTCATAGATGGGAATAAAGGAAAAAGTAAACATTATGTATAGGTGTCTACAAAACAAATTTTATTCCAATTCCCCACTACATTCCATGCATTCAAACCAGATTCAACCTTACTTTTACAAGTATGAATGTATTGTACTTAATTTGGCAACGGACTGATGCTGTTATATATCCTTTGTCGTCTTTCCTGCAAATTAGTTCAAGTATAGCAGAAATTGTTTCCTTCCATTTCTATGCCTTCTATCAGTTGGCCGTTGGGATGTTAGATTTGTTTAAAAATCTATATTCCATTACCAACTCATACTGACAAAGGACTGGAGTTTTTATGTTGCCCAGAGTGGCAATGTTCGTAGGGATCTTTAATAGAAGTATCATGCTTAATCAGTATTCTACTATTCTCTATTAGTATTATAGACTAAGGTCCATTTTGGATTAACTTTTGTTCTCAGCTGCTTGGGAGTTCGTGGTAAATTGCCTAGAACAGATCTTGACAATGCATGCTCAAAAGAACTTGACCACAAGTCGCAACATCAAGAAAACAAGTTTTGCCTATTGACATGGGTTTTTGTGGAGCTATTGATGCTTTTTTGTGAAGCAACCTCATATTAATACACAAGTTTTTAGGTTCTGAGAACTTGTTTGTACGTAATAATCATCATTTGTTTCTGTAATACTTATTGTGTTTTAGGAATCAGAATAATAATCGAACAGTGTTGATTTTTAGGTTTAGAGTGAGTAAATATATAAAATGGTCGAAACAATTTACTCTTGATGTTTTTCATGGCGACGTAAGCTTTCTTTGTTTATCATGCATCTTTGATGTACCGGTTTTTTTGAATTTTTTTTGACTAGAAATTAAATTTAGAGGGCTAGAAATTAAAATTTAATGGATCACTTATATAATGCTCCACGATTTGTGCCACATATAGATGATCCGGCCAGTACTGCACTCGCCAAGTATTACTGACGGGTTTTCCTCCAAATAACACCCCAGGAATAGCTATCCTTGGCATGTGCAGCAGTTGAGCGAGTTTTGTTCATATACACTTTTTACTTGTTCGCAAAAACGTATCGCTGGAATGGGGTTGAGAACGATGAAGAGTTGAAATGGAATCGGATAAGAAAGGTTATAAATGTCATTTATGAAAAATGAAGTATTAAAGTTAACCATAATTAATTTAAAATTAAAAAAATTGAATATAGAATATATTTAGAAGTGCTTAATGCCCTGTTAAAATTATTTTTGTAAATATAAAAGAATAAATTCTATTATTACAAAAATATCATAAAAATTTTGTAACTTCAGATAAATTATCTACAGTGATTTTAAGAACATTTTTCTCTATTTATAAATACAATTATAAATGCGATATATTTACAAATTAGTTTTAAAATGGGACATATTAGGAAAATAAAACTTTTTTAAGCCATACTAAAACATTTATTTAATAAAATAGATAACAAGTCACATGTATTTTATTTTATAAATATATGACATATTTAAAATGGAAACTCGTCATCAGCCACCCACAGTTAAATATTTTTTAATATTCAACCAACCTATCTCTTACCAATAAAAATGTAATCAACGGCCAGATTAAAAAAGAAAGAAGATGAGTTATAATATATTATATAACGGTATACACTATATAATACAGCGTAACATTAATTTTTTTAATTCTCATTTTATCCTTAATGAACATAAGCTCTAGTATTTGTCGTAGATGAAAACATCACCCTTTTCGGCTCAAAACAACATTTGTTCTTTATCCTATCATTTTCTGTGATTTTTGTAAGATACCTTCATATTATCCTATTTTGAGAAATTTTTTGTGAGATACCTAATCCACAATCTAATATATAATCAAACCCATATACAATCTCAACTTATATTTCAAGATTTTTACAAGATTTGGAGGTATTTTTGCAAGATTTAGAGAGAGTTTTTTTGTTCAAAGTTAATTTTGAGTTTTGTTTGTTTTTGGTTTTGATGTTGGTAGTATTGAAATTTTGTTGAGTTTTTGAGTTATTAAATATTTTGGTTAGTAGTTAGATCAAGCAAAATTGGTAGAGTTTTGAAATTTTCGTGTTTTTTGACTTGGGAAAATTTTGAGTAGTATACTTTCTCTGTTTTATCCCAGCCTCCTTTATACCAACCAGACACAAATCAAACTCAAAACTAGCTCAAAGTCTAACTCAAAACCAACTTAAAATCCCAAAAATTCACACATACATACATACACAAATTCGAATCTTAATCGAAAAAATCGAATTTTAATCCGGTTATACACATGTATACATTCATATTACTAAAAATTCAAAACCTAATCCACAAACATATATACACGCATATACACTATATGAATAAAATCGGGCACTTGACAGTTGAAGGCGCAGAGTGGGAATAAAAAAAATTAAAGTATACACTATATAATATAGTGTGTGTTTTAATTTTTTTTTAATCCTGACCGTTCATTTTTTTTTAATGATGGGAGATATGTTCGCTTGATTATGAATAATATCACTGTGCACCAGGATCCATTTAAAATTGTTCATATTAAATTAAAATGTTATTTTTGAATAAAATCGCACGTGTGTCCGGCTGGCCTGGTTAATTATTACACCAACTATTAAACAAGACTGACTGCCAGACTGAGAGCAAAAGTTAAGAACGGTACACTGCTAGACAACACAGATCTTAGACAATTTCTAAGAACTGAACAGCTGTTTCTGCAAAATGTGTATTTGCTTAAAAGCTAGTTTGTTTGTTTGTTTGCTTGCTTTTGGGTCCTCCGAAATTATAGTATTTTACAATTTCATCGTTGACAACAAGAATCAGATAGTAGTATTTATCACACAAACACAAATGACAGGAGGGAATTATACTTGCAACATCTTTGTTTTCTTTTTCTTACCATGAGGAACCCAACATATATGGCTTCTTGGATTTTATTTTCACTTGCCTTGATTGTTCCTTCACCACAGTGCATGAAATTTGCAGGTTCTACTGTCAATGGTCAGTTGGCTACCATGAACCCGTTAACTTGCTCAATAAACCAAAGCAAGACATGCAACTCCATGCTCTACCAGAGAAATGATCTCCAGATAGAACAGATTGCTGTTTATTACTCCGTAAATGCATCCGATATCAAGAACATCACAAATGGAAACAAACAAGATTACCTAGTGTCAGTACCTTGTTCTTGCAAAAATGTCAATGGCACTATTGCATATTTCTATGATACAGTCTATACGGTGAAGGCTAAGGATTCGTTTGTGAATGTGTCAGATCTGTTCTATAGAGGCCCAGTTTGGCCAGTCGGAGGATAAGGACGGACATTTGTTTCAGGTGCAGAAATTCCTATCCATCTTCTTTGTGGGTGCATACAAAATGATTCGGAAGTTGTTGTAACTTATACAGTCCAGCAGCTTGATACATTGTCGAAAATTGGGGATAACTTATCTGCCCAAGTGAGCGAGATTCAGAGTCTGAACACAAATTTAGCTCAGAATTCGACATATATAGAAGCTGGCTGGGTGTTGTTCGTGCCCATGGTAAAAAATGCAACTCGTGCAACACAAGACTACAAGATTTTTTAGTGGTAACTAGCTAGTAACAAGTCATACAGTTTGCTTGTGAGCAATGTTTTCCTACGTATTCTATTATCATCATATGACACAGTTATATTGGAAATTACCACATTTATACTACTTTTTTTAATCTTAATTTTCATCTTCCTTTCTTCCTAAAAAGACATTGCAAATACCGACCTCTAATTATTGTTTTAATACAGTATTAATCAATGCAGCTAAAAAACACATAAATTGCAACTTGAATCCACTCTTGTTCTAATGCGTGTGTGGGGTATTGACGTATTGTATATATATATATACACACACATGTTAGGACCCTGAAAACAAATTTTTACTAAGCTCGTATACTTCAAGGCCGCCCCTGTGTAGTTGGTTGGTTGTATCAAATAACAATTATTATTTTTGTTAGATAAGGTAAATAATAACAGTGTCTTTGTAAAAATAAATAAATTTAGAGTCAGTATTTTTCGGGAAAAAACTTCGTAATTGGGATATAAGTTTAAGAATTCTTTTTCTTTATAATGATGTAAACAGAACATGATTGTACGAGGATGGTTAAAATTATTTGGACTAGCTAGTGTGTTAATTGTGAGGTATGGTTGAATGTTATGCAAGGCTTTATTTACGAAACGGATACAGTTTTAACCATTCGCATCATCGAATGTAAAACAGAAACTAAACAGATCCCAACATAACAACAATTGGCCAAAACACAAGCCAGTGGAAAATTCAGTGTGCAGTGTGCACGGTGCTTAGGTAACTGCTTGAAAACTTGTAAAATGACCTCGAGTACATTGTTTCACTAAGATGTAATCATGTATTAACTTCATGTAATATATACTGCAATATATAGAGTGTGGTGTATTGGAAAGGGGATCTTGTAATAGTTTGTAAGGATAAAAGAGTGAGAAAATTCGGTGGAAATTGGAATACACTACTAATTCTGATCATATCCATTTGTAAAACTAATTAGTACCCATTCAGCAATGTTAGTCCAGCTCGATCGAAATATATATTAGCAGCAGCACAATACTGATACTAATAGTTAGGGAACAGGGAACCTAACAAGAATCAACCATGTCAAGTTCAGCAAAGAAACAACCCTTTCAAAACCATCCCAAGTCGGTCATAAAACAAAAGGAACAAGTGATTTCCAATGATGCGCTGGTAAACCATATTCGTTGCTTGCAAGATGGATTTGTTCTTTTTGGAGAATTCGTTATATCTGGCATATTTGGAGAATAACTTGGTAGATATACAATAGATTAGGTTTTAATTTGACTAAGTGTTTGTGTTCTAAAGCACTAGGAAGCACCTCTATGAATTTGACCTCTTCCAGAATAAAAGTTGAGCAAAAACACAAGTTCATTAAAAAAAATTACTAAAGATACACTACAACAGTCTTTTACAAAGACAACAAATACCTTGCAGAAGTCATTAAAAGCAAAACAATTGCGGTAAAACACTGTTCATGAGCTAGACACTTGTTCAAATTAATGAACAAATCACCTACTCTTTTGTGGTTTTGTTAATGAGAGACTTGTGAATATGAGGGATCACACCTCCACCAGCAATGGTACCTTTGATGAGTGTGTCAAGCTCTTCATCTCCACGGATGGCTAGTTGCAAATGCCTTGGTGTAATCCTCTTCACTTTCAGATCTTTGCTTGCATTTCCGGCTAGCTCAAGAACCTCTGCTGTGAGGTACTCAAGAATTGCAGCCGAGTACACAGCAGCTGTGGCACCAACACGCCCATGTGCAGAAGCTCTTGTTTTGAGATGACGGTGAATACGACCCACTGGAAACTAAACTCAAGCAACAAACTATTCAAGCCAACTCACAAATAATAGCTAATATTTAGTTTATCTATAGGTGTAAAAAAAGTAAACAAGGTAGATGGTATCATGAACATGTTACTATAGACCAATAAATTACAAATTAAATTTTCAGACTACAAATTTCATCAAACTAATTACAGTCTTTTGCATTTTGATAACTTCACATCTTCTTAAACTATTTAGAACTTTTTGAGAATCTCTAAAATAAATTAAAACTGTCCAAGATTTTTCAATTTTTCAACATTGTTCGCAACTTATAAGATTTTCTCTCAAGTTGGGGGTTTCATGAAAACAAGTATAGAACATCTATACTCCAAGGAATAGGTCTGCATCCCAGTCCTCAAACCCGCTTATACATCAGGAACTAAGCATGACCATCTATTGTTACCAGCCAAACTCCGATAAATCGATAACTAATTATCACATTCAAAGAAAAAAAGTGCAGCCCTCTTTTTTTTTTGTTAGTTACGGTCAATTACAAAATCAAATACTCACGCACACATACCTCCACAGGACTCAATTAAACACACACATAATATGTTTAAAACCAGTATAAAATAAAACATCTAAATACTTGAAACAGATTTAAACTCACATAATATAGCATAAACATACCAACTTCACATAGTAAGCCAAGTTTACACTTCAAAAATTAGTACTAACAATTAAGGCATGCATTTAAAACAATTCCATTCAAAATTTAAATCTCCGCAAAATCACAAGAAATTAAAATTGAATAGATATATACCTGAAGACCGGCGCGAGAAGACCGGGAAATAGGCCTCCTGCTGGTATCTTTGTCCTTGTTAGCAGCCGCGGCGTGTGTCGTTTTGCCCGCCACCAGACCCTTACCGCCTTTTCCAGCCATCTGATAAATTTGTTGAGAGACAAAAGTGAATTGTGGTTTGGATCTGAATGTAGGTTTAAGAATGTGTTCTAGTGTGTCTTTTTTAATGTCCTAAACTATTTTAATTTTTTCTCTCTCGAAATGGCGGGTTAATTTGCGCGGGCAAATTGGTTTTTGGATTTTCGAAATCTTTTTATTGACCAAATTACCCTCCATTCGGAATTGGTTATTGAATATTGAAGTTGTCCTCATTTATAGTGTTTATTTATTTTTTCTGTTTAAAATATGAAATGGAAATCTTTTGTAAAAATTGTTTTCTGGTAAAATAAAAATTCATGTTTACTATGTATTTGGAACATTGAAATCCAAGATCTTGCTAGAGTTAACATTTACTATTAAATTTAGAAATTTAGATTATTTTATTTAAATAAATAAATAAAAATATCAGCTTTTTGTAAATTGTAAAATTTGGCTTTAGCACTATTTAGTGTTTTGTAATAATTTGGATTCTTTCTTACTAAATACTAAGGGGTTGTTTACTTGCACAATTTTACAGAAAAGTTTTCATGAAAAACTACAAAATATGTTCATTTTAGTAGAATCCAAATTGAAAATTTTAAAAATGGAAAACCGTGTTTTTCATACTTTTCCGAATTATAACTAAAATTTAGAAAAGTTTGTAAAACTATTTTTAATCATTTTCTGCGTTTCCCGTTAAAACTTAAAATCAGTTTTTCAACTTTGAAAAAATAGAAAACGCGGTTATAAACTCGGAATGATCATTAGTGGACACTTTTTTGCATGTAATTATCACAACTTTCCATCACAACATACAAGAACATCAGTTGAATAAAAAAACATTTAAAATTTTTAATACACTTTTTTTATAAATTCTGAATATATAATATGCATGATGTTAGTATTATACATTTTTATTTATACTTAAAACCTACTTTCATATCATTTAAATTTAATAGTTTTGTTAATTAAATAAAAATAAGATTACTTATATGTATAATTAAAAATATATAAATATAATATCATTTTTTTGGGAAAGAAAAAAAAAATATATATATATATACAATATCTTTTAAAAACCTATTCAACAGAAAAAAAAACTCCAACCTATCTATATAATGCAAAATCCAAATTAATTACTATATACCAGAAAATTCAAGAAAATTGTTTTACGTGGAACAATGTTTCCATTTTTTCTAATTTTGAAAACCAAGCAGGGTTTGAAACATGTTTTTATAGTTTTTATTAATTTTAAAATTTAGAAAAGTTTTGAAAATTCAGAAATAGAAAATTAGAAAAATTTTATGCAAGTAAACAGCTCCTAATGTTTTAATTTAGGGGGAAAGAAGGACTACAACTCTATCGATGAAAAAAATACAGTAGAACCTCGATAAATGAATGTTCGATAAACGAATAAACTCGACAAATGAATTAATTTCTTCGGTCCCAATTCGGGCAAATGAGCTTAATGAATAAGCTCGCTAAATGCATAAACGAATAAATAAAAATGTAGTCATTATAGGCCTTATGTAAATATAAATGAATAATTACTATATTTCAAATAATATATTTTATTTATATAATATATGAATACATTTAATCTAATAATAATTTTGAAACATATTAATAAGTCATATATTTTTGAAAAATGCCTCTAAAATTGATTGTTTCTTACCTCCACCAAAATGCATCTTATCCTTAATTTTGTGTAATATAAGGTATTGTGCACTTTATCTAATCCATGCACGTATGTATAGTACAACTAATCTAGAATTTTAAAAAAATGATTGTAATTAAAATTTACATAAAAGTTAAAACCACGGTGAGTTCTAGGCACATTTGAACATAATATATACTCCTCATATCTCACAATAAGTGTCTTTTTTGATATTTGTATGGTCAAATTGACCCAATTTTGACCGTAAATTAAAAATTATTCTTTTACATTTTTCAAAAACTGAAAAATACATTTTAAAGTTTATTAGATATATTTTCTAATGATATAATTTTTAATTTTTTCATAGTTATATATTCTGTGTAATATTCGGTCAAAAATTGGTTAATTTGACTAAAAAAGTCAAACATGACAATTATTTTGAGATGGAGGGTGTATAAAAATATATAATAACGAAAAAAGTCAAAAATTTATTATATAAATGAATTAATATTCATTTATCGATAAATAAGTATTATATTCATTTATCGATAAATAAATAATCTCGCTAAATGAATATATATTTTTGGTCCCAAATGTATTCATTTATCGAGGTTCTACTGTATACTTTATTGGTATCAGGGCTTCTGGCGCTTACATTTTAAGTTTTTTGAAAGTTTGTAACATAATATCAAATTCGCATGATTCATGAACAAGTCTATCATTCTATTTCCGATGGATTTTAAGTTCTGAAAAGTTTGTAACACGATTATTGTGGGAATGCTAGTAATAAGCCGAATGAAGCAGAAAGGATCCTGAAGCAGAAAGGATCCTGAAGAAAAAATGAACTGCAAAGTGCAAACCACATGTCAGTCTTCGGAACCATCCCATATAAAACTACAAAAACACGGCTTAAGTAAAATCGATATTTTTAAAACCGAAAACAAGTTAAATCTAAATTACTACTAATACAAACGGCCAAAGCCGGTTATCTAGATTTTGTGCAGTCTTTTGTTTTATACTTTGACTTAAAACTGGAAATAAGAAAGCAATGCAAGAAACTAAAACCTATATAAAGAAGAATGCATCATCTCTTTCAAACACACCCAAACTCCTATACTTGTTTCATATACATTGCAATGGCTTCTAAGCATATCCTTGTCCTTTTAGCCATTGCTTTTCCGGCACTCATTTCCGCAAAGGATTTTATGGTGGGAGATAACAGTGGTTGGACTATTAATTTCGATTATCAAACATGGGCACAGGACAAGGAATTTTATGTCGGAGACAAGCTTAGTAAGTTAATAAACTCTTGTTTTAGAAGCAGAAAAGTAATATGAAGCGTTATGTATTAATGTACTAATTTGTTTTATTGCAATCGTGTGCAGTATTTAGCTATCCAGTCGGTGTTCATAATGTGTTCAAAGTTAATGGAACTGCCTTCCAGAGTTGCATCAAACCTGCTTTATCCGAAGCTTTAACTTCTGGAAATGACACGATTGTGCTTGCGACTCCAGGGAGAAAGTGGTACATTTGTGGTGTAGGCCAACATTGTACTGCTGGGAGCCAAAAATTGTTCATTGTTGTGAACCCTATGGCAATGTCTCCAAGCTTTGCTCCTTCACAAAGCTTTGGTTCCCCTAGTCAAGATTTACCTGCAACAGGATCAGCAAACGGGATTGTCCTTGCTTCCCTCCAATCAATCATCGCGGTCACACTAGCTATATTCTTTGTCATTGCTCTTTGAAATTACATTTCTCAAGTTTAAAAGAGTGTTACGTAGGTTACTTCAGTTGTTACAGGCTGATTAATATTACCATACACAATAATAAGAAACTGCTTGCTTCAATTTTGTGTCTCCATGCTTATGATTTCATAACTAAATCTTGAAGGTTGCTTTTATACTCTTTTACAATATCTTAGTTCGACTAAAGTTACTCCAGTATGAAACTTGGCAACTACAACATTTCTCCAACAGTCGATTTGTTCAACTATGTTACTAAGCAGTGAGCCCGCTGAACTGAATTGAATTTAGTTTTAAAATGTTTTTTTTTTCTAATTAGAATAAATATAGTGTTTTTGTCTGAATTCACATTCATCACACTTATGTGGGTAGTATACACATAACTCATAAGTGTAGGATGATGGTATGAATGAAAGACATGTTTATGGGATTGAGATGAGGTTCAAGTAGAGTAGTAGACTCGACACGAACCAAGTTGCTTGTGCCTGTTGTTATCTAAGAGAACTATCACAACTCATGATTTCCGACGGACTCATAAAATACATATCTCTAAGCTCTCCGACGTGTCCACAAGAGCTCTAATCCCAACCAAATGTTAATGAAGGGAAGATATGTATAGATCAAGGCTTAAGACATAGAAACAATATCAAATCTCCACGACGAGCTCAAACACCTGGAACAAAGCATTGAAGGAGAGAAATATCAAACAAGTTTACTCACTCTAAAGTGTGTACATCGTAGGACCACTTGATTTAAAACCACCTACAACAGGGGTAGGAGGATGGAGAGTTTAATTAATACTTGCACCGTATGTAAAGTGCAAACTAATTCCATCAACAACAAAAAAAACTTGCTAGAATGGTAAAAAAGATTTAAAAACTACTTGAGTAATAAAAACAGAAACAGAGAAAAATAGAACAGCGCGAAAGTTTATAGTAGCCTATCATAATTTGTCTCCACCCCGGTTCAAATTTTAGAACACTAACTTTCTACGAGGAGCCAAGTACATGCTTTTGGCTGTCGATTCTGCCAGATCTCGGATTGATTCCCCAACTAAATCTTTAAAAATCAGTCGTTCAATATCCAATACAACTTCTAACTTCTCTAAAGGACAATCTCCCCAGGCGTTAATTGTGTCTCCCACCAGGTCCTTCTTCAACACTCCACAAATTACTTCAAATATATCATCAGATGATTGTTGCACCCTAATTCTTTGAAATTCAGACCATATCTGTTGCACTGATGGCCTTGAAGTGTTCCAGTTTTTAATCGCTAAGGCTTTCCATGGCGGCAATTTTTTCTTTTGCTCCATTATTTCTTCAGTAGTATCGAAAAGAAGTCTTCTTTGGAGCATTGACACTTTGGAGGTGTCCTTGTTTATCATATAATACTTCTTTTCTAGCCATAGAAAGATGTGCTCATTAGCTTCTTCTGAGGTAAAATTCCAAGCTTTAAGGACCTTGGAAATATAAATGACATCGGGGTCATTGATTTCATCCTCACAATTTAACAGGACAGATGAGATATCAGGGCTCCCCAAGTCTTCTTCTAGTTCAACTGTATCATCTAAAACACAACCGAAAAATATAAATAATTTTATAATTACAGGCAAGTTTGTAAATTGGAGAACTGCAAGTACTTCTTCACTAGTTCACTTGATCTAAGCATAACAAATTTACAATTTCTCATATGGCTGTAAAACTAAATAAGCAGGGTATTCTTCATTTTTGATATTTTCAAATAAAACTATATCAATGATAGTAAAATACTTTCAAGTGTTAAGATTAAAAAGAAGCAGATTTTATTGACATTTTAATAAAAGATTACATTAGCAAAACAAAAGTTGGAAATCAATTTGTAATTCTTGGATTGTATGTAAAATTACATTATGAATGTGTGAATCTACTCATGCTCAACATGTTTAATTGGAATGTAAATGGATAAGAATAAATGAAAATATGTAATATTTTGTTGAAAAATAGTCCTATTAGTCGTAATCTGTTCCAGTCTATTCATAAAAATTTAAACTAAAACTCAATCCACTAATTTAGGGATTCATACATACTTCTAATGGATGTTCATCGCAGACCTCCTGTAATATATCTGCATCGTCACTCTCGTATTCTTTGCTGTTCCTACTACATAATTCTACACTAGTTATCTTATATATAATTTTCCAGTATATTCATTCATGATTCATCCTTCAGTCTCCACTCTCTTTTGGATTTTACTCCTGCAGAAACTCTTATATCTTATTATCCTACACACAACCACCTATCCTTGTCTGATAAATTACAAAACTGAACTTGTACTATTTCAAACAATTATATGTGAAAGTGACAGCAAAGACGAAAACTAGCCTCTAGGAAAACAAAAGGCTAAAATTGGCAAGGTACATTATAGTCAATTCAGATTTAACTGATTCATATAACACCAAAACAAGTAAACAGAATCTAGCTAACAAGAAAACAATGGAGTCGAATGTGATAGTGATAGTGGCTACCTACTGTACCTGGATAACTAATGTGTCGTTTCATTGCAGGTGAAGGAGACAGCGACGGGTCATTCTTGTAATACGACGAATCAAGCACCGACACGGGGCTTGGCTGTGACTCCGCCGCGTTCATCTCTGCTATGCTATTCAACAGCTTATCACATCTATCCAGCAATCTCCTTCCTTCTTTATATTCATTAATTTTAGATTTCTAAGCAAACCACAAATAATTAGTAACAAACAACTAATCAATCTAAATTATAACATTAGATTAGTTAAAAAAAACTAACAACATTAACTATATAAAAAAATAAAAATTAATACTAACATTGTTAATTAAATTACCTCAGTATGGGTTTGAGAAGGTGTACTAACACTATTTTCAGAAATGGACGATGAAAAGTCATCTTCTATTGGTCTCCTGTTCATCGGAGATCGAATTGTGACTAATTGATCTGCTCCATTCCTTCTTGGAGAAATTCTAGGTGAAACTCTCCGCGAATCAAAAGATTCAGTTCCTCGCCTTTGAATTTCAATACTTAACTGTTTGGTCTTCAGTACTGGTGAATTAGATCTAGAATTTGAACTTCGCACATTGTTCTCAGTTCGAGTCGGAGAACTTGAATTTCTAGCTCTGACAGGACTATTCACATTTCTATCAATGCTTTGCCGTTGACGCCTTGGACTCACCGATGAAACGCCTAGACGGTTACTGGAGTTTAAAGTTATATTTGCACGTGGTGATTCTTCGATTACTCGTCGATTCAAAGGCTTCATAAGAACAATAGGAGATTGAGCTTCAGAAGAATGTGAATAATTACGATCGTAAACTATATTCTTATTTCTAATTTCAAGTGTTGGATTAGTATGTAGAAGTCCTTTGAGTTGCATAGCTTCCAGAATTTGCTTCAGTGTTTCGAGATCCTTTGCTGCCTTGTTGATTCCTCTCATCTTCAGCCGATTCTGTGCAGGCTCAGGAAAGATATCCGCAGAATTAAAGAAGCTTTTACATTGTTGTGGACATTTAAGGCCTCTGTTTGAGCCACCTCTCCACGGTTGATCCACCTCATTTTCTCTAATAACATTACTTTTAACAATCTTATTTTGCTGCTTGAGCTTCACATTGTCATTGCGATTATTCTCAACCATTCGAGATTGAAAGATATCACGTGACACTCTAGACTCTGATGCAGATCGTCCTAGCTCAGCTTGCTTAGGTACTAGCTCAGATGTTAAATTAGGTAATGGTTGGATTCCCATTAATTTCGCAATGACACTAGTTGATCTCCGGCTGCTACTGTCTGTTCCACAATCAGATTTATCGCAACAATTAGCTGATAAATTTGAAGAATTTGTTTGCATCTGTTTTCGATATAGGCTTCCTTTAGCTGCATCAAATGCAGCTCTACTGTCCAGTGAGAGTCTCGGCGAGAACTTCCATGAGTTTCTTCCACCATCATTCACATCAAATAGTGGAAGTGGCGGTGACTTTGGCAGCATTTCTACTGTCAGTGCAGAACTCCCTGCTGGTGATTTAATCAACTTATCTTTCGAGTTTAGCGGAGACTTATTCAACTTCTCCGTTTCCTGTAAAACATCATAACCCTGTCGAATAAACAAAAATGTCATCAAATTATCAAAAAATGTAGACACATTAGTCAGGCAACTCAACAACTTGTTACTCGTTTATCTCGTACGTAATTATAAAAACAAAGATAAGTAAATGAAAGAAAGAAAGGAAACGAAGCATATCTTACATTTGGTGCAGGTAGGCGCTTGGTGTGTAGGCGTTTGGCGGACAACAACCGGTGTCGGTCAAAAATGTGAAGGAAACCAGACATGCATCCCATTTGTTTCTCTACCTTCTTCTCCATATTATGTTCATGCACTAGTCTCGTATTCATTGACTCATTTCCCTTGGTATATATATCTATGTTATTTTATTTGGCAACCTTGAGATTATATACTACCTGCTCAAATAGGGATAGCCAACTCAAGCTCTTAATGTATAAAAATCAATAATTTATTTATTTTAAATTATATATTATTCTAAACAAACCTATATATATATATATTGAATTTGATTGTTCTTGTATAATTAATAAAAAATTATTATAAAATATTTTAGTCTTTATTGTTTTAGAATTCTATATTTTAGGTTAAATTTATAATATCCCCGAACTGAGAAAATGACATGCAAGTGATAAAGGGTAAAGGGCTATTTCCGGTAATAATTAGAGTAATAAAATTGGGGATGTCATAGATACTGTAGCTGGTGCAGGTTGGGAGTTGGGAATGCTAGCGGTGTCAGGGCAGTAAACTCCTTGAATTCCTAAAGTTTGAACGTAGACCTTGGACATCTCTACGAATATAGTACAACATGACATCATGTTTACATACAATTTACTTTTATTATATTTATAATTTTTTATTTAGTTTTATGAATTTTAAAAGATACTCTAAATAACAAAACTATATTAATTAAATTCTTATCAATCTACACTATACTATTAAAATCTAAATATAAAATATTTTGATCAATGATCGATTGGTACTTAAGCAAAAAATATGGACGATCAATAAACAAGTTCCCTACATTTATAGAAACTTACAAAGTTAAAGTCGTCTCAATTAGTTGAGATTGTGCTTTTTGCAACATTTGAAGTCATGTCAGTAGGTGGGTAGAAGTGGGAAACGGGTGAATAAATTTGACCTGAGAGTTACTGTATAAAAGGAGATGAGACGGAGTGTGCCTGTGACCTAACACGATTCACGAGGGGAGTTTTGGACTTGACCTGAGATTGCTGCATATTTGATCTAACGATAAGTTCTTTAATACTGTACTCCCTCCTCCACTACCTATTATTTTAAAATTTGATTTTTTAATATATGTAATATCCCGAATATTTTGTAATTTATTTATTTATATTAGTTGGTTATCATTTAAATTATTTTATATATAAATATATGTTTTAATAATTAGGATATTATTTTAGAGATTATTGGTTGGTTAAGAGAAGAGTAGGAATAAAAAAGAAAAAGTGAAAAAAGAAAAGGAAAAAGAGTGAGGGTTTTGTAAAAAAAAGGACATACGTTATTTTTATCAAGATATGAATGAGAAGAGAGATCAGGATAAGAGACAAGAGAATGAGTAAAAGGATATTAGCAAAACCCTAATTGCAGATTAAGAAATTTGGAGTTAGAGGTAAGAAATATAATTATTTGATGTGTTTGTGATCGCAATTCAATTAGGTGTTTAGACTCAAGATTTATACGATTTTATTGTATATATTTAGAGTCTTTGGGATTGAGAACACTGACTTTGTTGATGATTAGTAATAATCAAGAAGGTTTAAGGTGCAAACATCTTTCTTACACTTTTTCTCTTCGTATCATTGTTCAATATTCGTTATTTTGAATTAGACTTGTCCTGAATTCTTGTTTCAATTATCTACAACTTTCGTTCTTGAAGTTTCTCGAAATTTCGCTTGTAAATATATAATTTCTCTGGTTTTATATTATGCCGGTATGATTTCGATAATGATACTCCTGATTTCAAAAATTCATAATAAATTGAGAATTAATTCAAAAATTATGTATAATACCATTATTGAAAGCTCTTTTGGAGCTCTGCATTATTTGTTTATATTCCGTTATCAAATTTTGTTATTTCGATGTATGAAATATCGAAATACTAATGTGTCAGTGCCTGATTCTGTTATTACAATCCGCATTTTAATTGTTTCTGAATTCATTACTTCTACATTTTTCACTAGTCTTACCATTCGGAAAGGTCTCGAAATCTTCTACGAATTCTGTTTTTTATATTTTTTCATTTGAGTTCATATTTATAGAGTAAATTGCCTTTATTCCGGATTGGTCAGTTCTAATTTTATTTTCAATGGTTTATTTTGTATGATGTTTGAGTTTATAATTTTCGATTGATTTATGATATAAGTATAATTTTCAGACATTTTTCTGGAGTAAATTATATGTAAGCTATTTGTGATTTTATTTTGATTTGAGAAATAAGCTTAAATACAATTTAAACCCTACGATTTCAATAATATACAACTAAAATCCTTTTTTAATATATTTTATAAAATCAACCCTATGTTTTTAACTATTTATAATTGAAATCTTTTTTTAAATATTTAGTAAATTTAACCCTATTTTTTTAACTACTTATAATTAAAACCTTTTTTTTAAACATTTAGTAAATTTAACCTTGAATTTTTAACTTCAGAATAGAATAAACATTACGACCAAATTTTGAATATATAAACTAGCACATACAAGACAAATGAGATATAGCTAACACATGTATTTAAATAGATATTTAAATGTTCCTTTCTATATTAATATGTATCGATGTCTAAATAAAAAATATTATATATGTCCAATAAAATTTTAATACGTGTTTATATTATTCACTCCTTACCATCAAATTTCCCGCTCAATATATTTATGAATGTTCTTCAACTAATTTAATTTACTTTAAAAAATATATTTCTATAATTGCCGGAAATTGGACTAGATTTGGGTAAGGTTTATTTAATTCCAAAACTAAAAAATTATGGTTAAATTTAGTAAATGTTTTAAAAGAAGGTTTAAATTGTATATAATAAAAAATGTAGGGTTAAATTTACTAAATGTTTTTAAAAAAGGTTTTAGTTGTATATAGTTAAAAGCGCAGAGTTAAATTTACTAAATATATTAAAAAAGAGTTCTAATTATATATTCTTAATAATACGAGATTTGAATTGTATTTAAGCCTGAGAGATATTGTAAGTCTACATCATGAGTAGAGAGAATCTCATGCTTGACATATGAGTGGAGAGAATCTCATGTTTGACACCTCCTATGCGGTGTATTTAAATAGTGTTGGCGTATCGCCGGAGTTGGGACACGTATAATCATGACTATTGTGTGTGTAAGTTGGCATTTGGGTAATATTATGCTTAGTGCTTTACAAGTCCTTGTAAGATTTTGGCTAACATTTGTTTTGTGCTATGCAAGTCCCGGTAAATTTTGATTTTGATGATTACATATTTTTGAATAACAAAAAACGTAGGACATACTATAAGTGTTAGATTATCTCTCATATTAGTAAGTAAGTTAATTTGAGTATTAATTATAAGTTTTAGAGTATGTGTAAGACTAAAAATTATATTTTATCGATTATGCTTTCGGTTATGGTAACTGTGATTATTATTTGTAAGGGTTAAGTATATTGGTAAGAGTAAGATTATTTTTAGTTATTTTCGTATTGTGAGTTTGACGCATTTTCTATCGTCTCATTTGATATGTCTCATCATTCTTCATTCAGTTTTATTCTTATCCCCATCAATTTAATTTTTGTTTAGCTTGTGTTATGTTTATATCCGTATATGAGTTTTTCGCTCATTGTTGGTTTATATTTCTTTATTTGTTCTGACAGATTAGGTTGATTACTTTGGGGAAGAGCGTGAGTTGCGATATTTAGAGAATTTAGTTGTATTTTCGGTTTATGTATTATAAATTTTTGGATATTGAGAAATTGTAATTTTTTATTGGTTTTGGAGAATTTTATTTAAGTGAATAAGTTCGGGGTTTTAATTTTTTAATATCTATACTATATTATTATAACCAAAAGATTAAAAATTTTGATTGGTTGGTTGGTCGGTCAGTACTAGGTCATGAGATTAAAAAATTATAAGTATATTAGATACAATTTTACTTATTATAATACGGACTCTAATTATTAATTATATACATATCAATACGGGCCATAACCATATACATATATATTAAGTAAAATTTTAATTTTAGGCCCAAATTATATATTTATTAATTATAACATTTTATATTAAACAAAATAATATTGATTGTACTTAAATTTTGTAAGCCCAAATAACACAAATATATATGTTAAATAAAAATCTATTTATTATACATAATTATAAATTATTATCAAAATAACTTTTTTAATTAATTTATTATCACTTACATCTTTAATAAATTTATATAAAACAAAAAAATTATCATATTTATGAACATAAATTCTCAATATTATAAATTTTATATTAAATATCAATAAAAAAATAAATTACTTATATATCGGTCATCCCGTACTTTGCACAAGTTATAAGCTTGTATGTAATAAAAGTTTAAATATAATATTTTAAATCTCTTTTTATATCTATTGTTTCCACAATTTAACTATTTTAAAATTTAATCATATTCTCATTTTTAATATAAAGGGCTTATCCTTTATCGTCTCAAGTCTTGACTCAGGCTCACCACGAGATTTGTTAGAACAGATACTCATTTGTAGGCTATAAGCCCAATTATTTAAAAAATATATAAATATATAATAATTAAAGAAATATATAAGAAATGTATCTATTTTTTAATATTTATAATGTTTTTGAAAATAGATACGTAAAAAGGAATAAAAAAGTACTCCATCCGTCCCACCCATTTTTTTACATTTCTGGGAGAATGTTCGACATACATTTTAAGATGCATATAAAATATAATTCTATAACTTATTTTTACAATTTACTGTTTTTGAATAAAAATTGAATATTTAAATTTTTATATGCACTTTAAAATGTGACAGCCACTCTCTCCGAAATGTAAAGAAATGGGTGGCACAATGAAGTAATTTTGTTGTAATATAATTGTTTTGAAATGATTTATTTATAAGTTGTGTTTTTTTGCTGGTTTATACAGTCATCACAGTGCTAGTTGTGGAGTTTAAAAATGACTTATGTCATGTTTGTTTTGAATGACAATATTTTAAAATTTGTTATAGTCGATGAAACTTAAACATACAAACCATTGCTCCCTCTTCTTTAGTACTTCGAGTCATCTTTTCCATTATATAAAATATATTTTAAAATATAATGGAAATTAAAGTATTAAAAAGTAGTGTCATTGGATATGGTGTAATATTTTCCATTATATAAAATATAATTTATTATCTTATTATTTTATTAACATTTATATCCATACAAACTCGAGCATCCCTGCCATTTAAATCAAAACAATTATGGTCTGTTTTATATATATATATACGCGCTTAGGTTTAATGAACATCTCCCTTATAAACTACTCATAAATAAAGTCAAACTAAATCTTAATTTTCACTCAGAATAGGGATAAAAAATACTAAGACCAATCTAAGCTTACACTCCTATTTTACCGTAATTCTTTTATGTTTATAAGGAGTTTCTCATTTGAACTCTAGTTGGAAGTACCCCTGTATACACAAATGTATGACAAATGTATGCCTTTTTTTTTGGAAAACAACATATATGCCTCTTAATTTTGAAAAAAAAACTCTAACCTTTTCTTGATGGGAGTCTCAACTTTCAACTCTTACCTACTATAGTATTGTATGTCACCCAGGTCAACTCCAGCAAAGTTAGTCAAATGTCATATCCAAACTGCCCTTTTGACTTAAAAACAATTATTGTAGTAATAAATTTGACTAAATTTAAATAATTAATGAAATTTAAACAAGTGTATACATAATAAGTTTAGATATATCAAATGTGATACTCCTTCACATTGTTATTTGGATTGAGGACGAAGATTAGAAAAAAGATTAAATAAGAGGGAAGAAAAATCATGACAAGTGTGTAAATTGATATGACCTATATAAATATTTCAATTGGCACTTTATAGTTCAGTGCACACAAATGTATCAACAATTCTTTCATTGCTTTTAGCACACTTTAAATTATGAAACAATGATAAGTTTCATATGCTCTCGACAAGTGTGCAGCATCGAATTATTAATTACTACAGTAGTATAGTTACAAATTGATAGTGCTAGCATGCGGTGTCTTGCATATTGGATTCAGTGAGAAGGTAGTGAAGAAGAAAATGAAACACTAGTCAAGAAGTTGATAATGACCCCCTGCACAAGTAGACGTTGAGCATTTGTATCATACATAGTAGGCATCTCCGGTGTGCCATGTGCATCACCAAGTTTTCTCATATATTCATTCTTTATATGTCCTAGGATTTTGGTTCATACATTATTATATATATACAAGGGCTATACAAGTTGATTTATATAATAACTTTGTCCTTCTTCGGCATTTTATAGATCAACCCGCTCACCCACATGCAGTGCCGCAGAGCATGCCCAGGTTGTAGTCCAGTTGAGTTGAAAAAATTATTAACTTTTCTTGTTTTCCATTTTTTGGGTCCAAATCTCCTTTATCTTTATTAGTAAAAATTTTACTTTAAATTCCAACTAATTCTAAATTATTAATAAAAAATTTATAATTAAATATGATTATTTAAAATCATTTAAAATCCTGATTCGGTCACTCCAGATATATCTTTTCTAAATCTATCTTCACCTTTTTTCATTTATAATTTTAGTGGACTGGGACACAGACCCACTTGTAGGATCCAACTAGTGAATGCAGAAATAAAGCATAAGATAGTGATAGACTGATAGTGGTGGTTAAATAATGTACAAATTCCAATATTTTGGTTAAATCATGAACTAAGATGATATCACAACCTCCAACATGAAGCTCCCATGTTCCAACTCCCACCGACTCTCCATGTTTGGTTCTTCTGCATGCATACATTCCTTAATATGTTTATCTATATCTTCACTGCATCTGCATTCCCCATATCTAGTCTAGTACTTTCAAAACAATTGGGCCAATGTGTCCTATTGCACTATAGAGTAATACTGTATAACATATCCTACCATATAATCGCTACAAAAATATGTCCTTTACAAATTTAAGTGGCAGAATTTATCAAGTATCGCCTCCATTCTAAATTTTTTATAGTTAAATTAATGGAAATTTGATTATAATTACATTTTATTCTTTCATAATTTTAATAATCTGAAAAATATATTTTAAAAAATATTATTAAATATATTTTTTCCGGCATAAATCATACTCACTTCGTCCCACCCAATTGTTTACATTTGAGTTGGACACGGATGTTAAGAAAATTATATAAAATATTATGAAAGAGAGAGAAAAGTGGATGAAAGAGAAGAAAGAGGGGGTAAAGTGGTGGGATGAATTAATATTTAATTGATAAATTTGAAAAGATGGAGGAAAGTAGTTAGTGATAGTAAATTTTATAATATAAAAATTTACTATTTTTAAAAAATTTTGAAATATAAAGAATTGGGTGAGACATCAAATAAAGAAAAATGTAAAGAATTAGATGAGACGGAGAGAGTATATTTTAGTGAGGTCGTATTTTTTTGGATTAACCGGGTGATCCCTCGGAAACATTCTCAAATCTCTCTTTCGTCCTTCTATATTTGCCTCTAAAGTTTTCTGCTTGATAGCCATAACTGCAAGTGGCCAGACATAAAAACAAAGCCAACGATCGACCTTGAGATGGTAATAAAGAGAATATTTAAAAGAAATAGATTCTCCATTCAACGGTGGTCCTTTTATTATATAATTAAAATTTAGTTAATTTAACAACCAAAAATTTAATATGAGCATCTCCACAATGATAATTAATCTGAATCTGACACATATTTATAACGTTATTACAATTATGCAAAAATTAGTACTCCAATTACCTAACATGAACATCACTAATTAACTTATCCTAATCGACAAATTTCACATGCCTTGTCATTTTGAGTACATTAGCATGTCTTTGTGCTAGATCCTGCCCTTCGCATCACGTGATAAAAAAATTATTCAGGATTCTATTTCATGTTCATTTTATTCCTTAACTTATGCAGTATTTTCTTATTACCATCTGTTTTCTTAAATGGAATTTAAATTCTATTGTTATAAATTTATACTAAACTCTAATCCGAGCCTGCCCCGATCCCCGAAATTTTTATAATTTTTTTCCGTTTTCCATTCCGAACACGAAAAATTCTCCAATTCCTCGACCTGAATGGGGAGAGAATCAGATCGGGACCGGACGGGTCGGGTTGAATGCCCATTCCAGTGGCAGAGGGAACATGGGTCAGGAGATCATTTAACCCTGCTTACTTTTTAATTTTTTTAGGTGATAGAAAATTACATTGTTAAAAACATGACCCTACTTATTTTATTTGACCCGCTCGGCCAGTCTAACATATACATATGCTGCCCACATATTATACACTAATACACGTACATAAGGGTTTAAAGCACTTAAAAGTTTGGAGAGCCAAAGCCATAGAAAGCGAGAGATTGAAATAGAAAAAAGGGAATTGATGGGATGATCGTACTGCAGCTTACAATATAGAAAAGGTAATTGACTGAATCTCATATCTCGCAAGTTTTCTTTGCTCCACCCTCCTAAATTCTGATTGAGTATACTATTATTTGATTATTGATTTATTTATTGTTTAGTTTACTTGAATTAATTGATAAATAATAAGTTTGTATGCTTGCGAGTTGCTACGATTGTTATTTGAATATATAATATATTGATATGGCAGATTAACAGTACATGTATAAGTGGCAATTACAACCTAATTTTTATTTTGTGAATTTAATTATGTCGTTTTCAAAATATGTCATCTCGTAAGACTCAATTGTCATCCTCTAACAGGACGAAATCAAGTGTTAGAAATTAATTGTATGATTAAATGCCTAATCTAAATTATTTTTATAAGTCCTAAGACGCTTGTAATATTTTTGTTATTTATATGACGACCCTTTTTATGAAATCCTGGTTTCGTCACTGCTCATCCCTAACGTTAACGTTAGAGGTGTTCGCGTTGCGGGCAGTGTCTAAAATCACGGACCAACTCACGTATGCGGTTTGGTTAAATTTCCAAACCACACCGCGAATTCAAAAACCGCGTAAATCTCATCATATAAATGCGATGTGGTGCGGTGTGGTTGTGTGCGGTCTAACAATGTCAATATAAAAGATACAATAAATTGTAAAATTGAAAGTTATAATAACAATTATAAATTTTAAGTAAAAAAATAAGAGTTAAAGAATTTTTCAAAGTTAAATTACAAACATTAAAAATTAGAAAGCGGAATATAAATTTGAAAATACAACCGAAAATATATATGATTTTATATATAATAGTAAATATATGTAAAAAAATTAATACATAAAATAATATAATATATAGGCTCGGTTTCTACAGGGAACTAATCTATTTGGGTAACGGAGTAACTCATTCTTATTGATTATTTAGCCCTTATTTCTATTGGTTGTTTCACATGCTAACTTCTAGTGACTGCTTGTATATGTGTTTTTCAAATATTTTAATTTATCTTTATTGATTTGTATGTTATTTATGTCCTATAATAATATCTATATTTAGTATGTTTTGTAAAAAAATTACAAAACATAAAATTTATTTTTAAAATAATATAAAATTGAATTACAAAATTATATATGTTTATAGAACATAAAATTATATTTACAGAATATATAATTTATTTACAGAACACAAAATTATATTTACAGAAAATATAATTTATCTACAGAATATAAAATTATATTTACAAAACATATAATTTATTTACAGAATATCAAATTTATATTTACAGAACATATAATTTATTTACAGAATATAAAATTATATTTATGGAACATATAATTTATTTACAGAACATAAAATTATATATACAGGACATAGAATTTATTTACATAATATAAAATTATATTTACAGAACATTCAATTCACAGTACATAAAATTTATTTATAACAGTCAGTTTATTTTACTAAATATTATAAATATTACAGAATTCACAAAAAAAATTACGGAACACAAAGTATTAGAAAATATCTAAATATTTACTAAATTGTTACAGAACTCACAAGAAATTATATGAATTCATAGTTTTTTCTATTTTGCAGAACACGTGTCTATTCTTTAATATTCTAACCTTTTTATACAATATATGCCTATATTTTATTATTGATTACAGTACTTAATTTTTATAGTACATAATGTTCAAAGGATCTGTACGTGGGAGAATAATCGGGTTACTTTTAATCGAATGGCCACAACTACAGTTCCTTAGTTACTCATTTAACTAGTTCCTCACGTAGACTTACTCATAATATATAAATTATATTATATATATAATTATTGTGCAGTTTAAACAACACTACTTAAGTATCAAATCACGACCCACATCGCAGCGCACGGTTTATAAAAAATTTAAATCGCAACCGTATTACGAAACTAAAAACAACATTTTGTGGTCCGGTTTGGACGGTCCAATGAATAACCCTAATCAACATTAGTATATAGATACACTTTTGTTTGTCTTGGAACTATTAATATCTTACCATACAAGCAGAACAAAACTAGAATTAGGTTCCGTTTGGATTGTTGTTGAAAATTGTTGTGCTGAAAGAAAAAGTGCGGGCAGGAAATCATATGATTGTTTGATAATTTTTTTGATTTTTGCATATTTTGAAATATAATATATAAAAATAATATTTTTGAAAAAATTTGATAATAAAATTTGTAGTTATTTCTTATAAAAGTTGAAAAACAGTTTGTTTCTAAAAGTATATGAGACATACTTTCTCTAACAACATCTTTAAGGCCAAAAGAATTTTTCCATACAGCAATTTTTGGGTTTTACCAAAATATCTTACTGACCGTTTTTCAACAAAAAGCTGTAACTATTTATAACAAAAATATCAAACGAGACCTTAGCTTAAAAAAAAGATTAGAATATGTTATAAAATATCTAATCTTTATTAATATATTTATAGTATTTGAATAAGAGGATGAACTGAACTCATGGACTATGCGAACTTCTTCTTGATCACTGTATACCAAAATGAAATCATAATAGCCTTATTTATAGGTAGCTTTACCGCCTCTCTAAGTCGGTTACATAAATTATTTTTATATTAACAATCATTGTATAACACTCCCCCTTAATCGTTAATATAAAGTTTAACGGTCTCGTTAAAATTTTACAAGAAAAAATCAATTGGAATAAAAACCTTAATAAATGAAAAAGAGTACAGCATCTTCCTGAATAAAATATTTCCCGATCCATTATCTTTATTGTTAATGTAAGGTTTGACTGCCTTGTTAAAACCTTTCAAGAAAAATCCATTGAGATAAAAACATTGACGAAGGAAAAAAAGTACAGTCTCCTCCTCAATTAAATGCCTCATGCTTTGATATCTTGATGTATCATGTTTCTCAATCTTCGCATCTCAATATATTTCGCACTTTTTCATAAGTTGATGCAGACAATGACTTTGTAATCAAATCCGTTAGATTTTCATGGGAGCGAATTTGTTGTATATCCATGTCACCATTTTGTTGGAGTTCGTGAGTATAGAAGAATTTCGATAAAATGTGTTTTGTTCGATCCCCTTTGATGTATCTTAATAAGCCACATCATTCCCGAATATGTTGAATAACATATCACAGCCAAATACATTCTCTACTCGTTTCATGGATTACTAGAAGTTCTGTTTGTGATCGTCCAAAATGAGGACCCGACATGTATCCAGCATTTGCGAATTCGAATCTCTTAGAAAGAATAATCCAAAATCAACCGTTTCGCAAAGATATCTCAATATATGTTTGACTCCATCCTAATGCCTTTTTATAGGGTTAGAACTGAATCTTGCCAATAGATTTACAACAAATGCAATATCATGTCGTGTATTGTTTGCAAGATACATAAGAGCGCCAGCTGTACTAAGATATGAAACTTCAAGTCCAAGAGTATCTTCATCTGGTTTTCTAGGTCGGAATGGATCTTCATCAGGTTCAAGTGACCGAACAATTAGTGAATGAGATTTATCCATATAGAACCGATCAAGCACATTCTCTGTGTAAGTTGACTGATGAACAAGTATGTCTGAAGATAAATGTTCCACCTGTATACCTAAACAAAATTTTGTCTTTCCAAGATTCTTCATTTCAAACTCATTTTTCAAATAGTTAGCAACATTAGTAATATCTTCAAAAATACCAAAAAAAATTAAATCATCCACATATACAACAATAATAACAAAACCAGTTACTTACCTTTCAATAAACACACATAGATACACTTGATTATTAATATACCCATCATTTAATATATATTCACTAAACCTGTTGTACCACATACGACCAAATTGTTTTAAACCATATAATGATCGTCGTAATATAAATGACGAGACTTAGTTTTATCTAACTTTAATCCTTCAGGGATTTTCATATAAATATCACTATCAAGTGATCCATATAGGTAAGCTGTTACAACGTCCATAAGACGTGTTTCCAATTTATCCATACAAGTTATACCCATTAGAAAATGAAAGGTAACTTCATCCATAACAAGAGAGTATATTTCCTGTAAATTAAGTCCAGACCTTTGAGAGAACCCCTGGGCTACCATTCAGACTTTATACCTTACAATTTCATTTTCCTCATTTTGTTTTCGTATAAATACCCATCTATTCCCAACAGTGACTACACCAGCTGATGTTTGGAATGCATGTCCAAATACATTTCTCTTGCGCAAGGAGTGCAATTTTTCCTCGATTGCAACTTTCCAATATGGCCAATCATTCATTTATCGACATTCTTCCACACTTTGTGGTTCAGGATCAGGGTTCATAATAATATCATATGCCACAGAAAAAGTATATTCATCATCAATTTCAGTAATCTCACGATCCAATAATTTCCCATTATGTACATAACTTATCGAAATCTCATAAATTTTAGGTACATTTGCATCTATGGAAGCATGTGCCACTTCTGGGACAATATCCTCTTTTAGAGGTAATACCATTCCGAAGGTATTTTCCGGAACACTTGCCACTTCAGGGGCTAGTTCGACCAATTTCCGTTTTCGAACCTCTTCAGGAGGTAATACCACTTCAGGGGTATTTTCCAGGATATATGCCACTTCAGGGGTATATTCGATCAATTTTCGCCTTCGTGGTGCAATATCTCTTGCACCAATAGGCCTACCATCCTTCTAGAGTGGTTTTGAAACTCAGATCAATTCTTCAGGAATTAATTTTATTTTTAGGGGTATCAACCCTTGCTGGAACATTAACAGCGGGTATATATGATTTCACAATATGTCCAGAATCATTAAAAACATCTGGCATTTGATTAGCCATATTTTGCATATAAATAATTTTTTGAACCTCAGTTTCACATTGATTAGTACGTGGATCAATTAAATCATGATGCACTTCACGATAGTTCAGAATTTATGCAAAACATTATCTCCCCCTAATGAAGGGAATAAAGACTTGTCAAAAATAACAGTCAACATATCAAGTAGTAAATACATCATCAGTTAATGATTGAAAATATCTTATGATAGATGGTGAATCAAAACCGACATATATACCTTATATTCTTTGTGCTCCCATTTTAGTTCTTTGTAGTGGAGCTATGGGAACATATACAACATTATTGAAAATCTTAAAATGGGAAATATCGAGTATTTGACCAAGAACTAGTTTATGTGGGGATTCTTTATGGTAAGCGGATGGTCTAACTCTTATTAGGTTCGCAGCATGAAATATAACATGACCCCAAACAAATGTAGGTAACTTAGCTATTAATAGTAAACGACGAACAATAAGTTGAAGTCTCTTTATTAAAAATTCAGCCAAACTATTTTGTGTATGCATATAAGTCATAGGTTGTTCAACAGAGATTCCTATTGACATACAATAATCATTTTGAAGATGTAAATTCGGCAGTATTATCTAGACAGATTGATTTAATAGGATGATCAGGGAATTGAGCTCGCAATTTGATTATTTAGGCAAGTAATTTTATAAAGACGGTATTTCGGGTTGAAAGTAAACAAACTTGTGACTACCTAGTTGAAATATCAATTAAAATCAAGAAGTATCTAAAAGGACCGAAAAATGGATAAATAAGCCCACAAATGTCTCCTTGAATTCCTTCTAAGAAATTTGGAGACTTGGTTTGAAGTTTAACAAGAGATGACCTAATAATAAGTTTTCCTAGAAAACATGCTGAATAAGGAAGTTCATTACGTGGTATGAGCTTTTAATTCTTAAGAGGATTTCCCATATAATTTTCAATAATATGACGCATCATAGATATTTCGGGATGACCTAGTCTTTCATGCCAAATGATTTTGGGAGTATGTGATTCAATGACTTTAATTTTTATAGCATATAGCCCGATGGAGATTGAGTGTAGTTTTTCTAAGATTTTCTTATAACCTAAGCTAGTTGAAGAAGATATTTTTTTCGTTTAGTAGTTTCAATATGAAAATCATTAAGATGAATATCTTTAAAATTCAGAAGGGTTTTAGTTGATTTGCTATAATACAAAGCCTTTTGTATGTGAATTTTGTATTTTATTTGGTAGAATAGAGCTAGCATCCCCTAAACCTTTCTATTTGATGTACTCGAAATCGTCTAAACTTTAGTATTAGTCAACTACAAGAACTATTTCTGATTTTGTAGAATTGTGTGAGTGGTAGCACAATCAATAACGCATATATCTCCCATATTACTCTGTAGATATGAAAATAATCAACATATTCATATATAAAACAGAAATATAGAAGATATCACCCATAAAACAAATACATGGAAATTAATTATCTAGATTGTAATAAAGTTTAGTACTCATATTTATTATATTTAAGGGTTTATCATTTCTTACGGCGTCATTAACTAAATTCTGGTTATAATTAGCAAAGTTGATCTCTACCATTTTTCTTTTAGGTCTTTTAGATGATTGATACAAGTCAATAAGATGTTTTGGCGTTCGACAAGTGCGAACCCAATATCCTTCAGTCCCACATTTATGACAAAAATCTCTAACATCTCCTTTTTATGATGTCTTCCTTTTATTTGACATTTCAGGTTGCCACATTAGATTGCCAGAGTTGTTGTAACCATCACGCTGCCACTTCAGGTGGCTAGAATTATATTAATTTCAAAACCGACCATGAAAACTTCCTCGTCCATGGTTTCGTGCATATCCTCGTCTTGCTCTATGCCTTTTCCCACGTTCATTCATGTAGAATGACGTGTTATGTATTTCAGGTAACTAAGCAGAGCCTGTATGATGTGTCTTATGATTTCTTAGCAACAACTCATTATTCTTTTCAGCCACAAGAAGGAGAGCTATCAATTCATTATATTTCTGAAAATTGCACTCTCTGTACTGTTGCGCTAGTATCATAGTGTTAGGGTGAAAAATCGATAGAGTCTTTTCAATCATCTCGGCATCCGAAATTTTCTCATCACATTAAATTAGTTTTGAACTTGTTTTAAATAACATGGAATTATATTCCGCAACAGATTTAAAATCTTGTAACCTTAAATTAATCCAGTCATATCGGGCCGACGATAAATAAATAATTTTTTGGTGATCAAATCTATTTTTGAGATTATTCCAAAGTGTGAGTGAATTTTTTAATTGTTAGATATTTAGATTTTAAATTTTCGTGAATATGATACCTAAGAAATATAATAGCTTTTGCATTTTGTTCGATAGTTGAGATTTTTTCGGATTAAATGGTATCTTTTAACCCATTTGCCCTGAGATTTAATTCTGCATCGAGCACCCATGACATATAATAATACCCAAAAACATCCAGTGCAACAAACTCTAATTTTACAAGGTTTGTCATTCTAGTAAATATTTAAAACATGGTATAATATAACACATTAATATTTAAACAATTAATAAAATATGTATAATAATATAATATAAACTACTACAAAAGTTACGACGGCATAGCCGACCATTAAACTTTTGAAATAGTTTAGTACAAAAATTACGATGGTACAGTGGACCATTAAACTTTTGAATAATATTTGACTGCAGAACCATTTTTATAGGAATATGTAATATAAATAAATTTAATAAAATAAATTAAGTAAAGTTAGATTATACCTTTTTTTATACAAACTTCAGTTGGATAAAGACTCATACTAATAATGTGTTATAAAACACCTAATCTTTATTAATATATTTATAGTATTTGAATAAGAGGATGAACTGAACTCATGGACTATGTGAACTTCTTCTTGATCATTGTGTACGAAAATGAATACATAATAGCCTTATTTACAGGCAGCTTTACCGCCTCTCTAAGTCGGTTACATAAATTATTTTTATATTATTACCTTCCTCCCACCCAATTATTTAAGTTTCAGAGAAAATGTTCGGCATGCATTTTAAGGTGCATATAAAGTATAGTTTCATATCTTATTTTTTTTTAAAAATTATTCAAAAAAAATATATTTAAGAATAAGTTATGAAACTATACTTTATATTCACTTTAAAATGCGTGTCAGACATTCTCTCCAAAACGTTAACAATTAGGTGTGACCGAGAGAGAGTAACGATCATCGCATAACAGAACGCAACTAGTTTACATTATTACAATAAATACTCTTTTCACTTGCTTATTAAACCTTAACAGAAAAACAAACTAGTTGCTATTCTTTACGCACGAGTAAAAACATATTTAAAGCTCAATGTTCCTAGAAACCCTTGTGCAGCCCATAAAAGTAGTAATCAGACTTGGGGGGTTCTTGCCCCCGAAAGATGAATCCATACTTAATCCGGATTCTGTAGTAATTTAGAATTCTTGGGTCCGTCCAAAGTTCCTTGAAGCCCATCCCCTATATAAAACTCAAACTTTGGCCCTAGTTTTGGTATTAATCTCCTCCAAACCAAACTGCCTTGATTTTTCAAACTTTTCCCCATCACCCCAAAGTGCATAGGCTTCTTCTCCATGTATTGCTTCATCTCCATATTCTAGTTCTTGATCACTTAACCTAAGTCGAACAACAAGCCTAATTAACAAACAAATTATGCTTGTAACAACAAGGTTTAAGCAAACCACAAATACAATTCCCAATAGTTGAATGCCCATTTGCCTAAACCCTGCACTGGTCCTCCCATTGTGAATCCCATAAGCAAGTCCTATGTACTTTTTCCATGCATTCGACGTTGGTTCAATGTTGTAAAACATCCTATTAAGTCTTGGATCCGCAAAAAAATCCTCCGAGAAGGCCACCTAAGCTTCCGGCAACAGCATGGGTGTGGAACACTGCCATTGTGTCATCTACTTGTTTCAAGAACGATATTTTTTTGTGAAGCACCATCATTGTGTACCATGGAATGCTTCCTGATAGTAATCCCATTATAATAGCTGCCCAACCTTGTACCACTCCTGAAAATTTTGTAGTAATGACCATCAAATCTATATTATATATCCGCTCGTAGAGTAGGGTCCAGGGAGAGTAATATGCAAAAGATCGATCTTTAACTCTACTTGGTAAAATTAGAGTACAGGTATACAAATTTGTTACATTTTACTATACGTAATTTGAGTGAACTTTTTGTGTATTTACATTTGGTTGGATTATGAAATAACTTTACCTGCAGCTGGAGTTATACAAACTAAGCCAGTTATCATGCCTTGTGTGGCACCAATCACAGAAGGCTTTTTAAAGAACATTATGTCCAACATGAGCCATGTCAGCAAGCTGGTGGCAGCGCACACGTGCGTGTTGACGGCTAGAGATGCATCAGTGCTGGCAACATAAGGATCTCCACCGTTGAATCCGCTCCACCCCATCCAAAGAAAACCTGCTCCTGCAAGCATCAATAGTATGTTGTTTGGGGGAAACCTCTCCAAGTAAGGCTCCGGCTATCAAAACCAATGTTATTGCCGCAAAAACAAACTGAAAGAACACCATCATAGCATTCGGAAGCATCCCAGAAAATGCTTGCTCCATCAAATACTTTGCATCAAGTGCCACATTAGGCTTTCCCAAAAACGGAAACATTTGGTGCTTCCCGAATGACAGCTGATATCCCCAGCCGACCCAACAAATAAGTACAGCTGCAAAGGCGTAAAGGGCCATGAAGGCAGAGTTCACAGCCCATTTCTTCTTCACAATGCTGCCATACAAAATGACTAGGCCCGGAACACTTTGGATTCCCACAAGGGTTGCTGCTGTGAGTTGCCATGCATTGTCGCCTTTGTTCATCCATCCTGGGCTAGCTTCACTCGGAGCTAGGTTTGAAGGCAGGTGATTCATTATATTTTGATCCTACAGATGATCCAAATCGTTGATGAAAATGGTATAGCTACTGGAATAAGAAGGGATAAGGAGGCATGCATATATAGTGAGCAAGTACAAGAAATGTTGTTGTAACTTGTACCCAAAAAATGTAAATACCAAAGTGTCCTTGCAGGCTTTATACTAGGATTATGATTATTAATTTTTTGTCTAATTTTTCGATGATATAAATCTTTTAAAATTTAATTATATTTTTCAACTGTTTAACACAGTACATAATTCTACATATTTTATACAGGATTAATAGCACATTCATCATAGATACAGCAAGCTTTTGTTAATTTGTTGGCACTATAATAGTTTTCGGAGAGACCAAAGGAGAACTGAAGTTAGTAGATACATTGGTAATATCTGCACTGGAATCTAATTACCATTGGGATACAGCTTGCTGAGAGAGATTTTGTAGCTTAGTTTTCTACTTTAGTGTGAGATTTTTCATTTTGCAATCACTAATCAGAAGTCAGGTCACAACTACGTAAATTTTAACTTGCATAAAAGCGATATAAACTGTTCACATGATCGATAAACACAAAAATTCAATTATATATGAACTAAAAATATGTGCATGAATATTTGAATTTTGTGTATTTGATCCTATATATCCTGAATAAATTCATTTAGTACTGACAAGTAATAAAAAAAGACTACAAGCTAGGTTTTTGGCCACAAATTGCGACTCACAATTCACGAAGATAAACTAAATCAGAGAATTGGTTAATGCTTAGCAGATGTAGGCTTTTGCACCTAAATCAAACCCTATAAAAAGTGCCAAGATCATAAATATTTGAAATCACACAGGCATAAGTTTGAACTGGTTTACATAAAAAGAGTGTTACAACAGTTACGATCCTATGGAATAAAAGTCTTGTGCACCTATACAAGAGAACAATTTTTCACCATATACATTTTTGACATTTCCAATGACCTGGAATCAAATTGTATACCAATGATGTTCATTATAAATGCTCTACCTGTAAAATGTCTAGAGTTGACGTAAATGCTTCGACTCAAAACCATCATAGCAAAAGAGATTTATAGAACCACACTGACAAATCCACTGTGACTTGCATTTAGATAGATCACCAAGTCGAGGTTTAAGCTTGTCGCAGCTTTATCTTCAGCTCAACAACTTGGAGCAATCTACATTACGATGAGCCAGACGATTAACCAGAGGAAGAATATCCATGCTTTTTCCAGAAGTTAATAGGCTAATGAATGCAGAGGGTTCGAGTTTATATGTTTGACAGAAACAGAATTATGAACCTCAGTGGTAATTTATGTGAACCAACTTTAAAACATCTGGCCATATGAATTGCTGCAATCTGAATATCTGATCAAGAAAGAGCTACTTGAGAAACAGTGCACAACAAAAACAGAGTTAAAAATACAACAGGGAGATATTTTCTGAGGAAAGTCTGTGTGTTATGTCTCCTGTGAATGTTAAGATCTTATTGCATCAACAAAATCCTAACGTACATGACAAAAGGAAACAAACTACTATATAGCAGTTACTGAAGAAGCGGCGAACTAGCAACTTTTAGAACATCTGGCCATAAAGCTAAAAGGGAATACAATAATGAAATGTAGTGATTAGACAATATAGAAATGTAGTTGTTAGCGACAGAGTTAGAAACACCAACAAGATATTCTCCGAAGAGGAAAGCTTTTGTGATATGTCTCCTGTCAATGTCAAGATTCCATTATAACTCTGACTGAATCAACAATATCACAAGGTACATGACAAAAGGGAACAACTATAACCATAAAGCGGCAACGATGAAGTGAGGAACTAGCACTCCAAGTGCGTGGAACACAAGGAACCAAGTTATCAAGAGATTTGGAGGATAATTCACATCTTCATCTATTATGCAGAGGACCTAATACAGAGGATAAGATAGAGACAACATGGAAAACAAAGGAAGAGATCAGATTTGAGTGAGATTAATTACAGAGACAGTGAGCAAAAACCATGTAGGGTTGACTGAAGATATCCAATGTCCTACTTTGGGCTTGAACCTAATAACCCATCCTATGTGCCAGGACACTGATATCTTCCTCTTCATCTTCTTCGTTTCCACTTGCACCTAATTATTTAATAGTTCTACCCAGAATTCCTCGTCAAGTTCATTTTCACTCTCAAGTTTCAGAAACACTTCAAGTTCTTCCTCTTCCTCACTCCTCACTCTACCAAATCCCTGAATTTCTAATGCAAGTATGTCTAGGTCAGACACCGGAAGCCCATAATAATCTCCGAATTCTGTAGGCTTGGCCTTTATAGGCCTTAGTACTCCTTGACCTCCAGCTTCAAAACCTTTATGGGCTTCATCAATTGGACGCTGCCTTTTTTTTGTAATGCAGCCTTCAAGTTCCTTTCTTTTCTCCTTTAGCTGGACCAAGTGGTTTATAAATGCAGGATTTTGTATGGCTCTTGCTAGGAAACACATCATATGTTGCTGTTTCTGTTCTGTCCCTTGTAGCCTCTGCTTTATGGATGAAAGGAAAGCTTTAGTGTTTTGCTGGCGGTGTCGAAGTTTTGCAACTTCCATCAGAAGAACCTGTTTGTCACGCTTCAGACAATCGACTTCCCTGCCCATTCCAAATTGTCCAACTTCAACACAAGGTTCAAGATTATGTTTTTGTGGACACGGAGGCAGTGAAGGCGCCTTTCCTCTCCTAATATTCTTCAGAAGATGCTTCTGACCCATTATAAATGCTTCATTAGCAAACTCCCACAAATCTGGATCAATCTTTCTAAAACCCTGCATCAGTTAGAATCCATTTCCAAAGGTCAACAACAGTTTGTTATTAAATTACATAATTTCTCGATTCTTCTGTCAGAAAGCTAAAATCTTCTATATCAAGCTTCTAGCATTCCGTTGTAATAATGGCTTCAACTGGGACAAATTAAGATCTTGAACCAAGTAATTATCAAGGAATTCTGCTTGACCAAACACATAAAAACACAGAGATTATATTATGCAAAGTAGACAGGAAATCAGCCATAAGAAGCTGGTATATGTATTTAACATGTACATTAAATATTTCTGTGCCCATGTTTGACAACTACATGTGTGATATTCATATTATGCTCTGCAGAGTATGACAGGACTGATTTCAATATAATGGAAAACCGTATATTAAGGCATATACGAAATAGATCTTTGCCTTGTTGTTTTGATGCAGAAGGTTACAGAGATCACTTTATCTTCTCTTGTGAAGATCACTTCCTAACAAAAAGTTTATTAGTAATAAATTTGTCTTGGCAGCAACAGTATACTTCATTTGGGAGAGAATAGTGGCAGCATCTTTCAACATCAACAGCCTACAAGCTTCAGTTATAAGAAGAATTGGATTACTACTAAGACCGAAAGCATGGAATGAATTGGAGTTCCTAGGACTCTGTAAGCAATTCAGAGCACTGTTTGCATTGGGGATTTGGTAATAATATTTTCCGAAAACTTCAATTCAAAACAGTACCGATATACCCCTTCGAAATACACAATTGTTTGCTCTCATTCTATAGATAATAGATCTTAGCAAGGCATATGAATAGCTCGAAGTAAGACATATCACCACAGCAAGGATTCTGATTTAAAAATAGATTAAAATCACCCCAATGACAAGTCTAGATGAACTCCAGGACTAAGACAAAACAAATAAACAATATGCATATACAGAAGAGTACCCAGAAACAAGAGTACTTACATAAGTACTGAGCTGCCTCAAAAAGCTTGAGAAGTTACTATGCTTAAAGTATCTTGGTAAAAGATTGGTGGAAAAAACTTCAGGGTCCCACACAGAGAAGCTAAAACCCCCTCTGCTCCAAGAAACAATGTGAGCAGTGGTTGGATCATCCACCATATCAAAAGTTTTGTTAAGAAAAGGTGGAGGGCCTGTTTCATTTAGCCCCTCCACTGGCACTGGCAACATCATCATCATCATCATCTCTGCCTGATTCCCACTTGATGAATTTGATCCTTGACAATTCTTATTAACCAAGTATGAATTATTCATGATCAAGATTACAAAGATATACAAACTTGACTCAAACCTGTACACACACAACATAAAACATCCAAACTTTAGTAAACACATACATACATACATACATACATACATACATACATACATACATACCATTGCACAAATATGTATATGTATCAAGAATTGAAATGTGTGAAACTTACAAGAAAATAAAAAAGATAGCTATCTTAATTAGTATCCACCTTAAGAGGTGAATGTTTAAGTTGACTGTGTTGCAACTTATAAGGAGATAAGACGGTTCTAGCCTCTTCTAAGAGAAGTAATATTTTTATTAATAGAATGTTCTTAGAAGTTATAGAAGGAGCGGTTGTTCTATATATGAAGCTTCTTCTCTATATATATTAGATAGGAACTTTCTGGAACTATTTGAAACTATGGGAAAGGTATGGGAGAGGCATGGAGTCTTGTTAGAATACAATTATTTTGATTTTCAATGCATGGTACATGCAATTTGATTGGTTGATGCATGATGCATGATGCATGTGTCCCATCACTTGATTACTGGATCATATCTTTATAGTGAACCATGGTTTCACAACACTGGATTACGTGTCTAATCTGTCAAAGGAGACGTGACACGTAGGAGATGATGCCACGTATCTTTCTCTTATAAGTAACATGCAAGTTGAAGGCTGTCATGACTGTACAAGTACATAGATTAAGCAGACAATTCTGTGGGCTGGAAATGAGACTGAATACAATTTTTTAAGTCTTTAATAAGATAATAAATCTGATATTTCTATGATCATTTTTTCATTGAAGAATTAAAAAAAAGCTGCAATTGCATACATAAATAAATTTATATAAAAGTCTGTGATGCTATAACAATACTATTTATTATTAAAAAAATTATAGTAATTTAAATGAAAAATGTTATATCAATCTATATTCTCTGATATACTAATAAATATTGACGGCTGGGGTCTCTGATAAAATTATTGATGTTAAAATGATGGAAAGACTCTCTCCATTTTTCACTTGCATACTACTGTATGATTCTTGCACAACAATATAAAGAGCACAATTTTTATAAGTATGACTAGTTGTTATTTCTCTTTTTTCATGACAGAAAAGAAAAATAAATTATTATTAAAAAATCATCCGACACCTCCCGGATCCTGTCCTATTATTTAAAAAAGCTTGTTCGAAAACTCTAAGCCAGAAGAATGAGCGTGAGAATGGACATAGAGGAGGACGAGCTCACAGGCGAAACTGCGAGGAAATTTCCATGAGAAATTTTGAAATTAATATAATTCTAAATAAATTCACTATTGATATACTCTCTACGTACATGATTACTTGTTACTTTATTTTATTTACTTTATTTCATGTGCTACTAGTTTTTGTCTAATTTAAAAAGAGAATAAGGATCCTAAGATAGATGTTAGTAAAATTTTCCCAAGTAGTGATTGATTTTAGTGCATTATATTAATTATGTAATTACTTACTTTTCTAATTTATGAACGATGATGTAAAATAAATAATAAGTAAATATTTAACAATAAATGACTAAATTATTTATTTATATGTATTTTTTGTGATCTTAGGAAAAATATCTTTAAATTAACTTTAGGATCTTTATTCTCATTTAAAAATAATATATAATTAAAAAAGTTTAAAAGTGTACATTATTAAAAGTATATATAATTTATTTTTTAAAATTATAGAAAAATAATTTTTTTAAATAAAAATTAGTTAATTTAACTATAAGAAAGTACAAATAAATAGGAACGGAGGGATTAAATAATAAAAAGAATTACAAGCTAAGTTTTTTAGCCACAAATTGCAGACTCAGTGACTCACAATGCACGAAAACAAACTAAATCCTCAATGCTTAGCAGATGCAGGCTTTTTCACCTAAATTAAACCCCATAAACAGAACCAATGTAATAAATATTTGAAATCAAACATACATAAATTTGAACTAGTTTACATAAATAGAGTGTTACAACAGTTACGATCCTGTGGAATGCAAGTCTGATGCACCTAACAAGAGAACAATTTTTCACCATATACATTTTTGATATTTCCAATTAGGGGTGGCAATTTCCCACATAATTCCAAATCCAACACGAACCCAACTCGAAAAAATACAAATTTGGGTCATTAAATATTCAACCCGAAATAATCGGGTACAATCAGACACGAAACCGAAACCCGAAAATAATCCGAAAATTAATAAACACTTTATTTATAACTCTATTTTTGAAATAATTTATATTTAAAATAACTAGATTTAAGTACAATAAACTAACTTTCATAATTATTTAATAGTAATAATAATATTTTATAAATGTCATGCCCTTCTTTTAACCTGACAAAGTGGGTACAATACATATTATAACTGTAATTTTCACGTGCAATGAAAGAGAAATGAACTGTTCTTTCTTAAAATTTGTGCAAAAACAATCGGTCCATATAATTCAATATAAATCAGGATAGATGGAGTATATAATATAGGAGTATAATTTCAATCACTCTAAAAAAAAATTGAGGTGATGAAACCCGAAATGACCCGAAACCTGACACGAACCCGATAGGTACGGGTTAGAAAAAAATCAACCAAAAATAACCGGATACAATCCGACCCGACACGAACGCGACTCAGAACCCGAAATTGTCATTCCTATTTCCAATGACCTGGAATCAAATTATATATCTAAAATGTTCATTAGATGCTATACCCGTAAGGGAGGGGGTCGGGGTCCCTGGCCACTCCTGAAATTTTTAATATTATTATATATATTGTAGTCATTAAATAATATAGGGAAGTTAAATACGTAATAATTTTAGTTAGATTTTCACATAAAATTAGAGTTCAAATCCCTTTAATTATACTTTTCAACAACAAAAATTTTGATTGAAAGAATAGAAACTAATATTGTTTATAGTTTTAATTAATTTATATAATATTATAATTATTTCTTTGATAAAGTTTTCTTAAATTATAAAATTAATCTCAAATAATTCTTTAATAAATATATAAAATATTATAAAACTGTTGCAAAACACAGCTTAATCGACTAGTTAAAAAAATTAAAAAAATGGGACCCCTAAAATATTTTTTTGCCTCCGTCACTGCCGGTAAAGAGTCTAGAGTTGATGTAAATGCTTCTACTCAACGAAAGACCATCTCTTAAATAAAACCATCATAGCAAAAGAAATATATAGAAGTATAGAACCACACTGACAAATCCACTGTAACTTGCATTTAGATAGATCACCAAGTCGAGTTTTAAGCTTGTCGCAACTTTATCTTCAGCTCAACAACTTCGAGCAATCTACATTAGAATGAGCCAGATGATTAACCAGAGGAAGAATATCCATAGTTGTTCTAGTAGAAGTTAATTAATAGGCTAATGAATGCAGAGGGTTCGAGTTTATATGTTTGACAGAAACAAAATTATGAACCTCGTGGTAATTTATGTGAACCAACTTTTAAAACATCTGGCCATATGGATTGCTGCAATCTGAATATCTGATCAAGAAAGAGCTACGTGAGAAACAGTGCATGACAAAAACAGAGTTAAAAACACAACAAGAAGATATTTTCCAAGGAGAAAAGTCTCTGTGTTCTGTCTCTTATCAATGTTAAGATCCGCTATAACTCTGATTGCATCAAGAAAATCATAAGGTACATGACAAAAGAAACAATCAACTATATAGCACTTACTAACGAAGCGGAGAACTAGCAACTTCTAGAACATCTGGCCATATGGATTGCTACCAAGAAAGAGCTAAATGAGAGAAACAATGCACAGCTAAAAGGGAAGACAATATTGAAATCTAGTGACTAGGGACAGAGTTAGAAACACCAAGAAGATATTTTCCAAGGAGGAAAGCCTTTGTGATATGTCTCCTGTCAATGTCAAGATTCCAATATAACTCTGACTGGATCAACAATATCCAAGGTACACAACAAAAGGAAACAATTATAACATAAAGAGATGACTGATGAAGTAACGAATCATCACTCCAAGTGCTTCTGGAACACAAGGAAAAAAGAGATTCAGAGGAGAATTCGCGTCTTCATCTTTTATGCAGAGGTCCTAATACAGAGCATAAGACAGAAAACAAAGGAAGAGATTAGATTTGAGTGAGATTAATTACTGAGACAGTGAGAAAAAAAACTTGTAAGGTTGGCTGAAGATATCCAGCTTCCTACTTCGGGCTTGAACCTAAGAAGCCCATCCTATGAGCCAGGACACTGATATCTTCCTCTTTCATCTTCTTCGTTTCCACTCGCACCTAATTCATCATCGTATCTATCATTTAATAGTTCTTCCCAGAATTCCTTGTCAAGTTCACTCTCAAATTTCTCGGACACTCCATATTCTTCCTCTTTCTCACTCCTAGGTCTACCATATCCCTGAATTTCTAATGCAAGTATGTCTAGCTCAGACACTGGAAACCCATAATAATCTCCAAATGCTGTTGGTTCGGCCTTTATAGGCCTCAACATCCCTTGAGCACTTTGGCTTGATTCTCCAATTTCAAACCCTTTACGGCCTTCATCAATTGGACGCTGCCTTTTATTTGTAATGCTACCTTCAAGTTCCTTTCTTTTTTTCCTTTTGCTGGACCAAGTGGTTTATAAATGCGGGATTTTGTATGGCTCTTGCTAGGAAACTCATCATATGTTGCTGTTTCTTTTCTGTCCCTTGTAGCCTCTGCTCCATGGATGAAAGGAAAGCTCTAGTGTTCTGCTGCTGGTGTCTAAGTTTTGCAACTTCCCTCAGAAGAACCTGTTTGTCACGCCTCAGACAATCAACTTCCCCATCTCTTCCAAATTGTCCAACCTCAACACAAGGTTCAAGAATATGTCGTTGTGCGGGTGGAGGCTGTGAAGGCGCCTTTCGTCTCCTAATATTCCCCAGAAGATGCTTCTGACCTCTTATAAATGCTTCATTAGCAAACTCCCACAAATCTGAATCAATCTTTTTAAAACCCTGCATCAGTTAGGATCCATTTCCAAAGGTCAACAACAATTTGTGATTAGATTATATAATTTCTTGATTCTTCTGTCAGAAAGCTAAAATCTTCTATATCAAGCTTCTAGTATTCCGTTGTAATAATGGCTTCAACTGGGACAAGTTAAGATCTTGAACCAAGAAGTAATCAAGAAATTCTGCTCGACCTTATCTTCAAAACAGCCTTGGGAGAACACACAGATTATATTATGCAAAGTAGACAGGAAATCAGCAATAAGAAGCTGGTATATGTATTCAACATGTACATTATATATTTCTGTGTCTACTTTTGACACCTATACCAAGGCATTTACGAAATAGATCATTGCCTTGTGGTTTTGATGCAGAACGTTACAGATCGAGATCACTTTAATTTTACTTGTGAAGAGCACTTCTTAACAAAAAATTTATTAGTCATAAATTTGTCTTGGCAGCAACAGTATACTTCATTTGGGGAGAATAGTGGCAGCATCTTTCAACATCAACAGCCTACAAGCTTCAGTTATAAAAAGAGTTGAATTACTACTAAAACCGAAAGCATAAGAAATTCAGAGCACTGTTTGCATTCGGGATTTGGTAATAGTTTTTCGGAAAACTTCAATTCATTTCATATGCAATTTTAAAGTAGACATGCCCCTTCGAAATACATAATTGTTTGTTCTCATTCTATAGATCTTAGCAAGGCATATCAATAGCTCAAGTAAGACATATCACCAAAATAAGTGTTCTGATTTGAAAAAATAGATTAAAATCACCCAAATGACAAGTCTAGATGAACTCCAGGACTAAGACAAAACAAATAAACAATATGCATATACAGAAGAGTATCAAAAAACAAGAGTACTTACATAAGTATTGAGTTGCCTCACAAAGCTTGAGAAGTTACTATGGTTAAAGTAACTTGGTAGAAGATTGGTTGAAAAAACATGAGTATCCCACACTGAGAAGCCAAGACCCCCCCCCCCCTACTCCAAGACATAATGTGAGAAGTGGCTGGATCATCCAACATATCAAAAGTTTTGTAAAGAAAAGGTGGAGGGCCTGTTTCATTTAGCCCCTCCAGTACTGGCGCTGGCACCGGCACCGTCACCGGCACCAACATCATCTCTGTCTGATCCATACTTGATGAACTTGATCCTTGACAATCCTTATTAACTGGGTCTGAATTATTCATGATCAAGATTACAAAAATATACAAATTTATAATCAAACTTCATACACTTGACTGAAACCTGGACACACAACATAAAAGATCCAAACTTTAGTAAACACATATATACGATTGCCATGGACCAGGACTCTATCTACTAATGCACAAAAATATGTAACGTACAAGAAAATTGACTGTGTTGCAACTTATAAGAAGAAAGGTAAATACTTTAAGTTGACTGTGTTGCAACTTACAAGAAGAAATTAAGAAAGTTCTAGCTTTCTGAGAGAAGTAATATTTCCTATAAATAGAATGTTCTTAGAAGTTATATAAGGAGGGGGTGGTTTTGTATATGAAGCATTCTGGAACTCGATTATGGGAAAGGTATGGGAGAGGCATGGGGGTCTGCTAAGGATACAATTATTAATTTTGGTTTTCAATGCATGTTACATGCAATTTGATTGCATGGTTGATGCATGTGTCCCACTTGGTTACTGGATGACATCTGTATAGTGAACAATGGATTCACAATCATCGCTTAGATTTGTCAAAAAAATTATTGGAAATACAAGCATGTTAGTATATATTACTTAAAGTAAATGTGAACAGTCTCACACTGTTTTTTATATGTTACTGGATAATTACGTGCCTGATCTGTCAAAGGAGAAGATGACACGTATCTTTCTCTTATAAGTGACAATTCAAAATGAAAGACTGTCGGAGTCAGGACTATGAAGACAATTTTTTGTAAGCGTAAAAGAGATCGGTTTTCTTAGTAGTAGAGCAGAAACAAGAAATCAGTTATAACTTCTCTAAATTTTAGAAGTCTTTGATAAAATAAATATGATATTTTCACAAAAACATTTAAATAAATCTGCAATTGCATAGATATTTAATTTTCTTTTTTTTTTTAAATACAATATATAGCAAAGTAAATTATAAAGTATTGGCCAAAATGAATCTCATTTTGCATTTTAGTGACAGTTTCAAATTCAGAATATGATAACTAGACATTATTTTTATACATCGAAAAGGTGGTCTCGAAAAGGTGGCTGAGACCGCTTTAAACTCCACCACGCCCAGCATCCCACTTAAATCAATCACTTCTCAAGTCTCAACATATATAACGGGATCAAGTTTTATAGGAGCAATATCAGGTTGCTCCCCAATGATTTTGAGATCTTTATCTTCATCGTTCAACTTAGCATTTAAAAACGCCACAATAATTCCTCCACAAGCTTTTATCATCGGCTCATTTGAACCCTTGCCATGCTTAGTCAACAACTTGGTAAACCAATACTCAATTCCATCATCTAATATATCGCCATGCCCGTAATCTTTAGCTAAATAGTAATAAATTGGAGGCTTACTCTCGTTAAAAAACTCTGCATGGTTTACCCCGTATGGTGCAAATGGTGGCACTATGCATTTGGCCTGGCTGCCTAGTCCCGTCCCGATTATAGCCACCGGAACTTTTAGGTCCAGGCAACGTGGAATGTAGGAGAATATTTTCGGCTGTGGTCGATTGTACGGGCTTGCCCCTGCTACCGGATCAACACCAAACACAGCTGAGATTTTGAGGTGTGGATTGGATATGGCCAAGGCAAATGCTATTTTTCCACCTCTGCTGTGACCGCCTACTGCAATTTTGGTTGTATCTGCTGTGACTTTGTCGGGGAGTACATTGGGGAGTCCATCAGCCAACCATTCCAACACGTTGGCGTCGGAATTTAGCTCTTGGTTTCCGCAACAACATAACAGCGAATTTACCTGTATGAATAGAGGTTGATTTTTTCTAGTTAACTTATTTATTGTGTTAACTTATGGCCTACCCTTCTCATCATAGTTGAGAAAAATACGTACATTGTTTGGACAAGTCCAATAAATTTTGACATCACAATTATTTTTAAAGACAAAATACATACAGAACACAAAGAAGACAAGTTTGTTTGGACTAATTAATAAAGTTTGAGAGCACAATCATTTTTATAGACAAAATACAAACAAGACATGTACAATTAATAATAATGCATGGTCCCATAAATAATGAGTACTAGCTTACATACCTGTGCGATGTACGATGAATTTTTTTAGTTTTTTAATATTTTTAATGATTTGAATTTATTTGTATTTGTATAATAATAATTTAAATTTTATTTAATATTATATGTATATATTTTTATATAATTTATTTGTATTTATATTTTAATAGGATAATTTTTGTTTGTTTTGTATAGAGATGTATTTTACTTAGGAGATTAATGTGAGATATTTTAGTTAGAAGATTAATATGAGATTGTATTTTAGTTAGAAGATTAATATTTTAAAATTAGGCGCAATAATTAATCAACTATCCAGCCCAAATATCGACCGACTACCAAAATTTTAACGTTATCATAAACTTTAATGATATATTAAATTAAAATTATAGGATAAACTTTAATGATATATTAAATAAAAATTATAGGATAAGTAGGATTCGTAAAATAAAAAATATAGAATATAATTTAAATATAATATAATATTATCCTATCTGTGATGAGTTGTATAAAAGGAGAACTACTGGTGTTAGAGTTGTATGTATGATTTTTTTTTTAAAATTTAGATTTTATTAAAATTCAATGGTTAATAATTATATGGTTCACTTAAAATTGGACGACTAAGATCTTTTCTATGGTTTACCCAGTACCATACCGACGACTAAAATTTTTAATCATTCAGTTATAATAATATAATATAGATAGATATAGCACAATTATTTATATTGACAATTAGGGTTGCTTGTATGTATCGATCGACTAGTTTGTTAAATAATTTGTCATTTCACAAAATATCAGTTAAAGGGTTCCTGTTCTACACATGTACTATTTCCATTGCAGCTAGCTAGGGGTAGTAGATGCGTACAGTAGAGCCTTAAATTTCATGAGTTTGTCGAATCATCAAATTCATAAAACTAACAAGCCCGTCGCGTCGTCATTGTCTATATAAAACTCAGCTGGATATATAGTCCCATAAAACAGCAAAAACCTATTTTGTAATAAAACACCATCTCTTTAATTAATATATAAACTAATTAAGAGTCTAATTATAAACTTATACATAGGGCTGTCAAAAAAATCCGAAAATCCGATATTCGTCCGAAATATCTGTATTCGTATCCGGAAAAAAGCGGATATTATCCGTATCCGGAAGAAACCAGATATTATCCGTATCTGAATCTGAAGATTCCGGATACGGATATGGATATAGGCACATCCGTATCCGAAAATATCCGTATCCGAAATTAATTATATATAATATATATAAATATTTTTTATATATATATAATATATAATTATATATTTTAAACTCATTTATAGTTATAAGCCCATTTATATATTTTTATATATACACTTATAGTTATAAACCCATTTAATTTGATTCAATTATATTTTTTAATTAGCTCAACTCTAATGTCTATTTTAATTTAATAAATTAATATATACACTACACATGGTTATACTTTAAAATATATATTCAATATATATATATACACATATATATCAATTTATATTTCTATAGTATTTTATGCATTTTAAATCGTATCACATATATCACATAAATAATATATATATACAATTTAAAATTTATTCTATTAGTTTTGTAGTGTGTATATATATTCATTAAATAATATATTTATACAAATTTTATATAATTGTAAAAATATTATAGACATATATAAAAATATCATTTGAGTTTAATATTATTAAGATAACAAAATTAGATTGAAAAGATAAATAAAAATTAATTTTAAAAAAAATAAAATAGGCTTAAATCCCTTTAACTCTTAACTCAATTATAAAAAATAAATTAAATTTTTTAATTTTTTTTTGCAATTTTTTGAATTTTTAATATAAATTTAAAAAATTTATTAAAAATCGGATTCGGATTCGGATCCGGATACTATCCGGATACGGATAATATCCGGATCCGAATCCGAATCCGATTTTTAATAAATTTTTTAAATTTATATTAAAAATTCAAAAAATTGCAAAAAAAATTATCCGTATCCGGATAGTATCCACCGGATCCGGATTCGGATATTAACCTTTAAAATTTTCCGGATTCGGATACGGATTTTTGGATTCGGATTCGGATACGGATATTGACAGATCCATATCCGAATTATCCGGTTTACGGCCCTACTAGTTATACTACTGTAATAAACTGTGTGCGCACTACATATATATTGCCTCCAAAAAAAACTCTGGTGCCAAACCCTAACGGTATAAAACTGTGTTAAAATTATAAAAACAATATACGTATATATTATACACAGACACACATGCAGTTATGGTTTTAAGAACCGGTATGAAATTAAGTAGTTTTTAGAACCAGCTTAATTGAACCCATATATAATTTCTTTTATTTGGATATATAATAAAATTAATAATAAAAAACCAACTATATATGCTACATAAAAAAAATTAAGTTGAATTATCTTCCTTAATTCTATAAACTACAATGTGAGGTATATATATGTCACATATATATATATATGTGTGTGTGTGTGTGACATATGAGTGTGAACGCTGGACAATGAACCTGTTGATAAAGATTTAACGCAACCGATAAAAAAAAGGTCATTAATTTATACCTTAATTCAACCAATTATACAATATATGCTTAATTAAGCATATACTTAATTAAGCCCTTTATGAATATTATGGCCAGTCTAAACCTAAATCTACTTTATACCAAGGAAACAAATTATATATGTTTGAGTAACCACGAATGCATTGATATATATACTAATTAATTATAAGTAACTAATTAATTAGTTATACATATACAATATATAACTAGTTAGGTAGGAAGAAAAAAAGGTACGTAGGTAGGTATATATATATACCAATGGATCACCAGGAGCAACAGCTATGAATCCATGAGAAGCAACATGTTGTAGAAGCTGAGAGTAGGCTGTGTTACTCACACAACACCCATGAATAAACAGAAAGACTGGGTAAGTCCCTTCTTCAGTTGGGCAAACAATCAACACTGCTTTCCTTTCTGCTGATCTTTCGACTTTAATATTTTTTACCTTGAGATTTCCTGTGTCGAATACAGAAGATGTTGGACTACTTGTTGCTAATGCAGGTTTAGCATTAATCATTGACATTTTTTATCAGCTCTTAACGGTACTATATATATATATGTTTGTGTACGTTTATAATATGTAAGATACACTTGCTTGATATTTAGCATAAGCTATTTATACAAATCAGATGCACGAGATTTTATTGCTTCAAATTATTTCTTATTTACAGCCAAGTACGTAGCGAATGCTGAGTGTGCCAAATTTTTGTTGATTAGCACTCAAACTTGACCCGTTTAAGGCTTTACTTGGGGCAGCCCACGTGATAAACACTCGTAACATATATACCCAACGTGTTACACACTCGTAACTAGACTGGCAATTTGGATGTCCGGTTCGGTTTCAGATTACGTCACCTTTCGGATTGGATTGACTTCCGGTTATGAGATATTTAAATAAGAATCGAATCGGATGTTATTTGGATCGGATCTCATTCGGTTCTGCATAGTTTGAATCGATTTTGGATCGGGACAATTTCGATTCGGATTAAAATCGGATAAATTTTGAATTAAAATCGGATTAAATTCAGTTCGGATCCTTTTGAACTTTTTCTTATTCCGGGTCGCTTTTTTCATAAAATTTTGATTCCAATAAATGTTGGACTAATTTAAATTTCCTTTCGAACTAAAATACATATCATTAATTAAAAATGTCAGAGGATAATTAAAACTCAATAAAATAATAATATCATCTAAGGTAATAATCCTGATTAAATATTATATTTATTCAATCCTGATTTGACATATTATTATAAAATAATACTTTCTCAGTGCATAATATAATATATATTTTTAAAATCTTAAACGCGAGATGAAAATTTGAAAAATGTTATAAAAATTTGTATAGTTTAAACTAGAATAAACAAACAAGATGAGAAAGAGAGTTATTATTATTGCAACACTGTTCCTCTCTTGTGTTTTGTGTGTATCCCAAATGCTTGCTAGTATCCTCTTTTACCGTGTATTAGAAAGTGATGCAGCTACCAACATTTATCATTTATGAATACATTAATTTCTATGTAATATAAACACGAGGCTAATATGTGTACTCCGTGTACAGTAATTTGTGTCATCCAGAAGTATTTGACAATCAATGTTTCTATTCATAGAGTATAAGACTCTCCATTAATTGTCAAATGTGAGTTATTATCAAGATCAACTGTCTTGTTAAAACTTTGCAAGAAAAAATGCAATGTCATGCTTCAGTGAAATATATATTCTGCTCCAAGTAGTGCTCTAGTTCTCTTGCTTGTGATTTCAAACCATTGAATATATAATTAAATAAATCCTATTTCTTTCTGTTGGCACTTGAAAGTAAATGTGTGTGTGAGCATATGTATATTTTCTTTGATCTTTTTGAAAGTGGTAGAAGTTGCAAGTAATCCAGATAATATGAAGTCTGAGCTAGAAAATTCCATTTAAACCTATCTATATATATTTACCAGAATTTCTACCATTGTTTACTTCAATCACACTACGATGTCGATAATGTAAGAATTCTTTGCATTAGAAAATGGGAAGAGGACATGGACATGGTCTGATAACCTGGTCAGTTAGTTAGCACTAGTCTGCTAAATTGGATAATATTTATTTAAATTCTATAATGGTTTGTTTGTGAACTTGAATTTCATTTAAAATTCCGGATTTGATCAAATAATATGTTTGGATGATTAAAATAATTTAAATTTGGATTTCATTTGAAATCCAAGACATTCAAGTACTAGTATAAATTTGACAATTTAAAATGACAGCTCAATTCATGTCAATTGAAATCCAAAAGAATTACATGTTACCCATACATAATCTAAATCATTTTGTAAAGGATTATTGTATATCACATCACAAGTATATTAATTATAACCAAGAGGGAGTATCATTCAAACCTTTTGCTAATATTTTAAATATTAAATATTAAATTTTAATGAGAAAATGACCCGAATGCCGCGATTTAAAATTTTTACCTATGGCTAAGGTCCAACTTGTAAGCAGGGGTAAGTATTCGATTAATCGAAACCAAAACCGAATTTTTTTTCGATTAACCAAAACTGAATTAGTCAGAAAAACGCTACCAAAAATTAAATCGAAATTAATTCGGTTTTTAAGTGAAACCGAAATTATTATTTCGGTTATTACCCAAAATTGAATTTATAAACCGAAATTTATTTAAAAAAATTGAAAAATTGAAAATTAACTACCTATTGTAATAAAATATTATATTATATATATTAATATATATATATATATATATTATTATATATATATATATTAATATATAATATATATTAATATATTAATATATATATATATATATATATATATATATTAATATATGTATATTATACATAATATACAGGGATGACAAAAAAATCAGAAATATATGTATTCGTATTCGGGAAAAAATGGATAATATCCGTATCCAGAAAAAAAACGGATAATATCTGTATCCGAAATTAATTATATATAATATATATATATAATTTTTTTAAATATATATAATATATAATTATATATTTTTAAACCCATTTATAGTTATAAGCCCATTTATATATTTTTATACATAAACCTATAGTTATAAGCCTATTTAATTTGATTCAATTATATTTTTTAATTAGCTCAATTCTAATATCTATTTTAATTTAATAAATTAATATATACACTATACATGGTTATACTTTAAAATCTATATTCAATATATATCAATATATATTTCTATAGTATTTTATGTATTTTAAATCGTATCACATAAATAATATATATATATATATATAATTTATTCTATTAGTTTTGTAGTGTGTGTATATATATTCATTAAATAATATATTTATACAAATTTTATACAATTGTAAAAATATTATAGACATATATAAAAATATCATTTGAGTTTAATATTATTAAGATAACAAAATTAGATTGAATAGATAAATAAAAATTAATTTTTTAAAAAATAAAATAGGTTTAAATCTCTTTAACTCTTAACTCAATTTTAAAAAATTAAATTAAATTTTTAATATTTTTTTTGCAATTTGTTTTGAATTTTTAATATAAATTTAAAAAATTATTAAAAATCGGATTCGGATCCGGATATTATCCGTATCTGGATGGTATCCGTCGGATCCGGATTCAGATATTAACCTTTAAAAATTTTCGGATTCGGATACAGATACGGATACACACAGATCTGTATCCGAATTATCCGTTTTACAGTCCTAATAATATAATATTGTACATAATATAATATTAAATCGATTAATAAATTCAGTTATTTGGTCGAATAACCGAAATGTCGAAAAAACTCTCCCGAAAATCGAACCGAATTTTATAAATCGATTAACCGAACCGAATGTTCACTTGTAAGACAAAAAAAAACAGTAAAAATAACCGGATTTTAAAATTTTCAGTTGATTGGATGGTCCTTGTGTTATCTTTGCAACAGTTGTAAATGTAATACAATGTGTTTGAAATATCTATACTCATATACATATGTGATATGTCATGTAAATTGCACAGGGAAAAATTTCATGAAATTTGATGGGAAATATTATACTATAAATATTCTACACCATTTTATATACATGATTCAAAAATTTATATTCCATATGCATGTTGGTATTAATAAGTGAACTAATACGAATAGTTATACATTTATTTTACCATAAATGTTTACTTAGGTATTGGAGGAGACTTATAATTTTTAACATTAAATTGTTAAAAATATTTCATTATTATAGTATGCATTTTTGTTTACGTTTAAAACATTGGCAATAATGTCTCAAATAGTGGTTGAAGGACTTCTTTCAAAGCATTATTAGCTTCAAAAAATAGTTTACCCGAGTATATTTGAATATTATTAGCTAGTCGTGTCCTCGCAAACCAACCTTTATTATTGTGGTTTAAAATTATTTGGCAGAAATAAAAGCGAAATATAACGTACATATTTTTAATGATAAGATTTATTTTTATATTAATGACATTTCAAATACAACAAAAATCATAAATATTCCTGTGTTATTATATGTGGAATAGAATAGTGGAAGGGAGGGATACAGGAATAATAAAATCAAATATTTTATTTAAGTCACTTTCAATTAAGTAAGTTAAAACTGATTAATTTTGTACGTGACGGTAAAATATATAATACATATATGATACAAAAATAACTGATGTGAATTTTGATTTTTATAAACCAGACACAAAAGTACAAGATTATATTTCATATTGAATATGTATTTTTATTTTTGGTATATGATATAAGATTATATAAATAAATATTTTTGTAATTTAATAATTATATTATATATATATATATATTATTGTCTATATATATTAACAAAATTTTATAAATTTTTATGTTAATATAAATATTATATACTTTTTATATATATATATAATATTTTAATTTATTATAATAATACTTTTACTTAATATATAAAATACGGTACATAAGTACATAAATCCTAAATAAATTGAATATGAATTTAAATAGATTCAATACGAATTTAAAGTATATGAAACACTAAATATAGGACACGAGGATGATTAGTCTAGCTACTAGTGTAGTTGGCAAAGTGTAGACATTGTAGCTTATCCAAAAAAAAGTTGTGGACATTGAAGGAGAGTAATAATAGTCCAAAGCCTAAGAGCAAGTCCAAAAGTTTCCCTATACAGTGTTCTAAGTTAAAATTTAAGGAAGTAACAAAAAAAAGGTGCTCCAACAATGTCTGATTCCTTAAGTTATTAGGACAAATAGGAAACGAGGATAAGGAACATTGTTGGAGATGAAATTAGTTATCCAAATCCTAAGTTACTTTGAACTAATTTTTATATTATATTTAAGGAATGAGTTAGGACATTGTTGGATTTGCTCTAAAAGTTTTTTTTACGTGATCACTCTATTTTTCTCTAAAATTATATCAAATAGTAAACATATAGCCTGCCCATGAAATCAACCATATAGCCCATAGGGCATTGGAGCTAAAGTATTAAACCATGCATTCTCTTCCTAACTTTTATTTTCATCTCTCAATTTTTGTTCATAGTATCTCTTCATATGCTATTCCATTATACTTGTACTAACCAACTTGACAAAATTGCGCTCAATTAAATTAAATTAGATGAGATAACTCAAGTGGTAAGGGCTTATCTCTTGTCGTCCAGCTCCTGGTTCGATTCTCGCTCACCCCTGAGATTTGTTAGAACAGATACTCACATTGTAAGGCATATAAGCCAAATTATGATCCATTAACAATCAGGCTCAGATATCACCTGGATCTGGTTCCTATTCAAGAAAATCCATTAACAATCAGGCTGATCTGGTTCCTATTCAAGAAAGTCCACCTGAGTATTACTTTGTAACGACCAAGATCAAAATTAAGATGTCTCAGACTAGTTGATATACAACTATTTGACCAAGATCAAAATTAAGATGTCTCAGACTAGTTGATATACAACTATTTGATCAGGCACTAGCCGATTGCAAACTCACCTTGTAATCAGCAATATGTCATGAGATATTGCAGTTATTTCTTTTGCAATGCACGTACTAGTAATCTGGTATCACTGTCACAATGTATAATAACTATGTAATTTAACAAGCTTTCAAGTGCGTTCTTCCTGGTTCTTTCTGAACCACCATGGTAGCTTTTTCGAGGTATGAAATCTTAGTAGGTGTTATGAACAACCATAACAATCAAAAGATGCAGTGTGGCCGAGAAAACATACTTGAAATCAGAAAGTTATGATATAAATATGCCAGATCCATAGAGAGCAGAGGAGAGAATTTAAATATTGCAGGTGACGGTAACAGAATCCAATTCTTAGTTGTCATCAAGAATGGATGTATCTTTCTAAATTTATGAAATATTAATAGAATGTTCCAAATCATAAAAAACTGTCATATCTTCTCGTGTCAAAGAAGAATAAAATTAATAAATCCTACATTTAGTACGAACAACTCCCGGAGTAACAAATCAGCCAGATCAACATGCATGCCAAAAAAATTAATGGCAGATCGCAAGGGACCAGGACTAAAATACTCTTATAAAGGAAATAAAAAGGGAGCCTGAGTATTGCTATATTTTAACAATTATACTTGAACATTCTGACAATGCCCGGTATTAACACATATAGAAGTTAACAAGGAAGCCGATTAATCAGTATTCCAAAATGATCAAAGGCCTGGAGAATCCAAACAAATGTGTTCATGTTCCTTGTCAACACTCAAAATAGCAATTCCACCTACCTCAGCTATTCGTTCTTTAGGTTTACAAAAAAATTGCAAAAAAAAGGACTTGCCTATATCCTAACACCTGTGACTCTGTGAGAAAAAAAACATTTTGCACTACCTCTTTGACTGCAAACCACTGCCACCATAATATTGCTTTGTAGTTTGTTTTGAAAATTCTGCAAATGTCATCCCCTCTTTCAACCGTGTGGAAAGTGGTGGAATTATTTTATAGATTTCTTGAGCTAGTTTACCCGATTGCAGCTCGGTACAGCTTTCCTTAGTACACTCATTAAACTGCTGATCACCTTGAGACCAGCAATTATCAGGATAATTCAAAAGCGAAAAAGTCTTGCTCCATGCCGGATGCAAGAAAACAACAAAATTTTCCCTGCTCAAGTCTTTAGGCCAGCCTGGTCTACTAACAGAGTGAAGTGTGGCACGAAGCCTCCCTTTCGATAAAATATCAGCTGATTCCCCAACCTGAACTAAGAAACTATCAGCAGGCACCTTCACCAGAAATACACTATGTTTACTTGGATGGTATATTTGCAAATATGAATGCCCACTAGGAGATGGTAATTTTTGATGTAATACAGAAGGGAAATCGTCTTTGTCTGTTGATCGTGAAAGAGAAGGCAACAAAAACATTGGTTCAGTCAGAATAGTGAATATACCATAATCATAATGCCACTGCTGCCATAAATTGGACTCATCTGCATCGCATTTAGTTCCATTACTTCCCACACTTGTCTGTTTGTTTCTGAGTAAATTTTCTGTGCCTCTTGCTGCACTACTAAAAGATTTCACACCAGGATGTCCGTTAGTAGATTCCTTCCTATTGGAACTTTCTTGTAAAAAAAAGTTATCAAAACCTGAATGATAATGTATGAGGCGCCCTTTAGCTGTGCATGCTTCAAATAGGCTTTGCTCAAGATCTTGGCCACCAATAACTCTGTCGCATATTCGTGCTAGGCGACAACCTAACTCTATCATGAAAGATCCTAGCACCTCAAAGATGCTTCTCAGAATTTTGATATCACTTGCCCAACATTCTCCACGATTGTTGTTAACCATGCAATCTTCAATATTTGATTGATTTGCCTTCCCACCGCTGGCTAGAACACCTTGGCCATACTTTAAGTGCATTGTAAAAGGCGAGACAGTTCTGTCTAGATTCTTCAATGGAACATCACTCCCCAATCCATTCTCCTGAAAAAATAATTAATATATCACAACTCAAAAAGTCAAAATACAAGCAGAAAACCCTCACTAAATTCTAATAGAAGGAGAACCACTCTCTGTAAAGACGAGAATACCCTAGTTTTTGTTTCACATATTTTGGAACAAAACATGTAGTTTGTAAAGTTACTGATACAGTAAACCTCAATGTCAAATATGAATGCATTGAAGATGCAGTATAGACTGTAAGAATGTCAGGTAAAAATGTAAAATATTGCATTACAAATTGTGAAAAGTGAAACAATATCCCTGACTACCCTTTGATCCGGATAGTATAGAAAATCAACAATACTATTGTATGACGCATATTCATAACTATATTCAAGGAGGTATTGATGCTTTAGTCAATGTAATTGGACCTTATTCACTTGTGAAGTACTAAAAAACATTTCTGATCTAGGTAATCATACGAATTTCCGGTTTATGATCAAGCATATAACACCAACCCCGCCATAATAATTAGCATAAATAGCAAAATAACAGTTGACCCTGATTTGAAAATGATTACCTGGTTTCTCATTTCATTTGTAGTATTATATTACAGAATTTAATTTGCTTTCTCGTTGAGTTTCACAGAGTTGGTGGCACTTGGTGATTCACCAGAATAATGTGAATGACAATGGATTTTTGGGTGTTAAGAGGATGAGAGTCACTAAGACGACGAAGGGAAGTGGTTCTCCCGTATAAAATGAGTAACAGAGAGACTAAAGGAAGACGAAAAATGTAAGCCAAATATACTGATCCAGGCTTTTTTCTTGTAATTATATTAAGCCTAAGATAAGTCTTCTTCACTTGCACTTGTTTGGCATCTCATTTTACTTTCTGTTATCAATCAAGCATTTGCTTATTAAAGTTTCCCCCCAATTGCCTGTTAAAATATTACAAAGTCCCTCTCGTTCACTTGATCTAAACCTAGTAATTGCAAAATAATTTAGTTCAGTCGTAAACCAGCCATGTGTGCACAATATGAAACATCAATCATCACCGGGTGCTTCAATCTCCGAAACTTTTCCACCACAATTCTCCAACTACATATAATTCGGACAAAAAGTTTGATACTAGTACACGAAAGGTAGAAAATTAATGAGCAATACAGGGCACTATAATGCATCAGTATCTACATTTTGCGTGGTGAAAATATAGTAAACTACTGAACTTAACATTACTCAACTCACTACATTAAATACTACATTCTGTTAGGATTCTGACACTGACTTACCAGAATCATATATTTAACAGTTTTCTGATAATGACTTAACAGAATCATATATTATATTCTAACACATTCGACTTGACTCGAACTTTGACCATAAGATCAGACTCACAAATTTAAACCAATTTTTTTTTATATAAATCCAATAATTTAACAAACTATTCTTCACTACCAATTTTAATCAAAACAAACAAATATTAAAATATATATATATGTGTGTATATAAATTAACCTTAAGAAGGCTGTTAAGTTGTCGAAAATCGAGGAGGGCAAGGTGAGGAGCGAAGCGAAGAAGTGAGCTTCTGAGAGCTGAATAAGCAGCTGGGACACCTGTTATTGCAAGAAGACCTGGCCCACTGGGCCCAAGATTATCCATTATGTTACTAGTGATTAATTCCAACCGTTGGATCTCAACATAATCGGACGATGAAGAAAGGGGTTCATCAGAAGATAAGAGAAGCAAATCAGAGAATTGGAGCTCGTAAGGGTGTAGTAGTGCTGCGTCTTCTTCTTCCATTGTTATTTCTCCCTTGGCTCCACTCAAGTCTTATATTTGGGCATGCCTTGCTGCTGGGCCTTGCTTATTTACAAATTACTACCTTGGTTTTTAGCCGGTGCTCCATTCGATTTCAAAATGCTTTTTTTATAATTAAATTTCGATAGAGTAGTAAAAAATTTAAGGTAAAACTTGATAATATTAGTCGTTTGGTTCACGGACATATATCAGGTTGAAATAGGATTAAAATAATATGGGAATGGAATATTATTTTTGATAGTGAAATAAGTTTATTAATTTAATACTTTTCTAATGAATGAAAAAATTACAACCAGTTAATATGAAAATAAATCACTATTATTTATCAAACTCTAAATAACATTATTATCAATTTTTATTTTAATAAATAACATGTAATTTTATAAATTAAGATATAGATAATATTTTTTTAATTTAATTCATCATACTCATATCTTAAACCCACATACTCCTAAGGTATTAAAAACTCATATTTTATTATTTGATATATGAGTTTTAAAATTAAAATTTTTCTATCGGTATGAATTTGGAATAAACAAAATTCATAATTGATAAAAAAACAGACTATTCTCTCCTTACGCCTCCCTCCGGAGAAAAAAACCTAATTCTTATAGTGAGTTCGGTATGTCATCAATCTCTTGGATTGATGATAAGTCCTTCCTTTTTTCTTTCTTGTTCTTTTGAATTTTATTTCTGGTTAATAAGTTTCTCTCTTCACCCATTTAGGAATCGTTTGGTTTATGGAGTAGTATCGGGTTGGAATCAGAAATCGGGTTAATGTGGTATATCGGTATGAATTTGGAATAAACAAAATTCATAACCGATAAAAAATAGACTATTCTCTCCTTATGCCTCCCTCCGAAGAAAAAAAACCTAATTCTTATAGTGAGTTCGGCATGTCATCAATCTCTAGGATTAATGATAAGTCCCTTCATTTTTTCTTTCTTGTTCTTTTCAATTTTATTTCTGGTTAGTAAGTTTCTCTCTTCATGGAGAGTTTTTTCACCCATTTAGGGATCGTTTGGTTCATGGAATAGTATCGAGTTTGAATCAGAAATCGGATTAAGGTAGTATGTGAATGAAGTATCATTCTTGATATCATGTGTTTTGTTCAATGATGGAATGAATTTATTAATTTAATATATTTTATTTTTTAATAAAAAAATATGTTCAGTTAATATGAAAAATAAATCATTATTATTTATAAATATTAAACAACATCATTATAATTTTTTTATTTTAAAAATTAACATGTAATTTTATAAATAAAAATAAAAGTAATAAAATTTTGATTTGATTCCTCATACCCCAATCTCATACTCATATCTATCTAAGATATCAAAAACTCATACCTTATGGGTTTGAAATATGGATTTTAAAAATAAAATTTTTTAACCAAACATCATGTATGAGTTTGGAATGAACAAAACTCATACCTAATAATTAAAAGTCACGTACCCTAAAAGTCACGAACTAAACGACCCCTTATTGGTTTGTTTTGTTCTCTCCTATTATGGGTGTCTTTTGTGTGTTTTTATGTTCGAGACGTTAGATATGAGGGTTTCTTATCATAATAGTTCATTATTAAGGAATTGTATAGTATCTCAATTATGGTCAATTTCTCGAAAACAATGTTAAAACTCAAATATACATATTTTTCACGACTACAACAAATTATTTCTCGGAAAAGGTTGTTTATTGCAGTGATATGATATGAAGGAGAGATGTGCGGCAGTGAAAGATTTACTCAATAATCGTAGTTTTGATAAATGAAGATCTGATTTTATTTATGATATGTATTCGTTAAATTTCGATTTTGATTATATTTTTAGATGTCTTATAATTTTAATTAATAAATTATTTAATTATAAAAAAAACACATAACTGATAGCTAGACGAACCAAACGACTCGTTAGCCATATATAGCCTCCATGAGAACATAATGACACATAAGATGTGTGTTGGCTGAAAAGCTAAGAAACATAAACATAAAAATATTATATAAAGCAAAGCGCATGTGTTAATCCGAGGTAGGAGAGTAGTTTGATAAAATTTATTGGTTGTACTACAGAAAATGGAGTTTATAGATAATTATTCGGCGGCTATCCTTCTGTAGGGCGTCCCGACCCCCAGCTGCTCCAACACTCGTCCAAAAACACCGAATCCTCTTAATGCGTTGAACTCTATTTATACCCCTTCTTTGAAAATTGCTTGCAATGGCCGGGCTGTTGTATTTCGAAACTGATAACTTCCCCAAAAGTATTTCTCGAGATTGGAAAAAACTGCAAACAAGTACTCGAGTGTTTATGTCCAATGGCAGTCAAGTACAAAATCTACCTCCTCCAACAGTTTATTAATTTGTTCCACGATCCAAGCAAACAAGTGATCCCCTTTTCCGTCTACACGTGTGATCTCATAAGGCCTTAAGTTATTTGTTTCAACCATGATAAATTTAAGGTTCATCTTATTGTCTTGTGTCCACCTATATATATGTGCATGGCCTAGAGTTGTGTTGGCAGAGGGGGCAGGCCTCGGATTGTTCAAATGAGGCCATTCAAAAGGCCTTCATGTAGTCGCATATCACAATTCCCACCCTTTTAGTATTCCCATTCATTTGTCTGCAAGTTATGAAATAGTGGATATTAACTTTGTATTATTTGAAATCATTATTCTAAAAATCGGTGATTAATTCAAGTTCGGTAGCTCATCAAATTGATTAAATTCCTGATTATTCAATTAATCATTCCGATTAATGCCCGATTCATCCGATTAATCTATGTTTCGTGCCTTCACCGACTAAGTCCGATTTCCGCTTTTTATAATACGTTGAAACACGGATGAGGTGTCTAAGGGTTAGCCATTGATGAGGAGAGAAAGAGAGCTAAAACCTGTGTTATGTAGTCCAAAGGATTGTGGGCGGGTTCTTAGACTGATGGGTAAAAAAGACTCCTGCTCTTATATGAATATACGGAAAAATGTTTGGGCAAAGAGAGAGTGAAATTATCGTCCCAAAACTGATTTATGTGTGGCTCGATGAAGTTGATACGAGAATCCACATCCGTATGTGGTGGTATAGGGTATATATGTTGTGAGGGTCCAATTAGATAGTCCAATATCCAAGTAAATTTGGATGAGCCTATGCCAAACATTCTGGCTATGGCCCCTAGATTTAGATTTTGATGTCATGAAGATTTGAGATCTCACTGAAAGTAAGAATATTGTGAATTGAAATTCATTCGGTGAGCCTTATCTTTTAATTTAGGGTTATTAACATTCTAATCATTAAAATTTTGACGAAAATACACATCAACCCTTAAAGTATAAAAACGTACCTCTGCGTCCTTAAAATTTGTCATTTGTACATTCTGACCCTCAAACATTGTATTTCAATATTTTTTTCTTATTTTACCCCTAATTCTATTGTATATGTTTATGACATTAATTCAGAACTATTTTTTTTGGTTGCACCTGTAATGGCACATCATTATCATCCAGGGACCCAACATTATCTAGTTTACGACTTCGAAGTGTGTGCATTAGTGACTTTTACATAACGGATTTTTGAAATTTTTTCACCCACTTTCGATCACTATTGTTAGCTTTTGATTGTTAGTTGATGATACATTTCGCCCATGACTACTCTTTTTGCATCAACTACATGAAATTCATCCATAAAATCAATAAACTATAAATGTCGGAGGTTTACAGAAACAATTCGATATAAAGATCTGGATGTATAAATACTAAATTTTGAGGGTTATTACGTATATTTGTGAAAACTTTGAGGGCTATTACGTATATTTGTAAAAACTTTGAGGGTCAAAATTGACAGTACAAGAATAAAATTTGAATAAGATTGTGAAAAAATAAGAAAAATGGTCAATATGTACAAGTGTCAAACTTTAAGGGCGCGAAAATATGTTTTTATATTTTGAGGGCTATTGTGTACTTTCGTGTAAACTTTGAGGGTTAAAATGTTAATAACCCTTTCATTCATCACCAAATATTTTTTATAGTTTTACTATGAAATTGATGTACATAATTAAATTTATACGATTTATTAATAGATAGAAGACGCTATTTTCTTAAATGTGTGACGAATCCAGGTAACATAGGTGTCCGGTATATGAGTTTGAATATTACATTATCTGGAAACTTAACATGGTCGGTAATACCTGCTAATCATCAAATACCTGATTAAAACGTTTGCAATTTACTACAAGGTAACGAATGAGACTACAACAACATGCAATATACTATAATTATCTGGTTCCTTCTTTAATTTAATTTAGAAGTACTGGCCCAATGTTCTGAAATAATTCCAAATTAAACCTGTAAAATGCAGTGAAGAGAGATATGTACTTGAACAGTTTCATACACTAGCAAAGATTAGGTTTACAAGAGTTTCTTAGAATTAATTAATTAATAGACTACAAGTTCTTCTGAGGGAAATTACTGTTAGGTCCTATATAAACACTAGTAAAGGATGTTATAGAGACTACTAATGATATGATTATAAACTCTACGTCATACAGACCTTAATTAAATTACCTCAGTCAGTCTCCTTTTGTTGGAGGCTCCATGCATGCACAAAATGGAGCCTTCTTCCGCCTAGGGCTTTTTCTTACTCCAGTGTACAGATAATCCTTTAGCAGGATTCTTCTGTTGGTCTCTGCAACTCTAAATTTACCTTTGCTTTCATTTCCATTATCAACTTTCATCAAATCAAACTGTATTCTCTGCATCTCCAACTGCAACTCACAAATTTTTTCTGACACTCTTCGCGCTTGTTCTGAAATTCTTTTCCTTCTAATACTCCCACTATCTCCGGATTTCATTGTAGCTATTTTACCAGAGTGCGTCGGAATTTCTTCAACATTCTTCATTAATTTGTCGTTGAGGTCAAACAAGTTCTGAATTGCTGTTTCAGCTTCTTCCAGCTTTAACTTTATACTATCATTTCCATGTATTGCTTTACCACTTCTGCTTTTCTCCATGATCCCAACTTTTCTTTTTAAATCTTGCACAGTAATCTGAAGGTTCATCAATCTCTGGACATCAGAATTAAGTCTTTCCAGGATCTTTCTCTTGTTCCCTTCCTGGCGGGTTTCTTTGAATTTTCTTGAGATCTCTAATATGTTCATTCCTATTTCTTTCTCGACAATAAACTCTGAAGAGAAAGACGCACCCTTATGCTTTAATGCTTCCGACCATTCTTTTTTGGTGGGTGCACCGACCACCTTCTTTCCCTTTCCAACAGAAAGATTAATGCTACTATCTTCATCCACAGTTTCCCACAACTCAAGCATTTGATTATCTGGCCCGACATAGTGTCTTTTGCTTAGGCCGTATAATGAACTTTCAGATTTGTGATCAAGCATAATGTCTTTTGGCAGAATGTCAGGACACTTTGAGATTTCAGAAAATGGCTTAAGTTTTCCTTTAAGTGAGCGATTCACAGTTCTTAGCTCTTCCATCTGTTTCACTGTAGACTCCAATCTCTTATATGCATTCAGGTTATCCTGTGTCGCAAGCCTTGCCATTTCAATAACTGTAATTTCAATGGCTTTGATTCTTGCTTGCAAATCTTGCATGTTTGATAATGCATGTGGAATGATGGCATCCCGATCTACCAAGTGAATCTCCTGCAAAGAAATTATAACAGAATAGCCTAAGTTAATCATTTGCAATAATATGTGCACAATTTGCTGCTTCTGCAGCATGTCCCTAAGTGAACACTACTCGAAGTATGTTCCCAGATATTGCTATCAGATGAACTTAATGATCTAATAGACGTGCACTAAAACAATGTTAGTTATCATCACTGTTCATATGGTAAGTTCAGACGTGAATGATAGTTTACGATACAAATAATTTACGCTTTTATCTGAACTTCCAGGAATGAATTATCACTTCTACCGCATGTATGTACAGAAATATAGGTATTACATTTAGCTTCAATATTGAACAAAACTAAATATTCTAGTACAAGATTCAAGCAAAGGGAGACTCCAACTTCTTTTAGTCTTTGAACATGTGACCTCCCCTTCTTAAGGTTGGCCACTACCTCTCCTTTTACTAAAGCATCAAATGATTCAAATTTCATCCCATAGAAAAGCAAGTTTCAGCTTAACTATACTTCAACAACCAAAATACTACTTTAAACTTAAAATTATTGTCATTATGTTACTCATATACTGGTCAGCAAACATAAATATTGTATGCCTTCTATATCTGCATATTTATTGTTTATATTTAAAAGGTTGCTCAATAATGTAATTTTTCATAAAGCATCTGAATTAGGTCACAAGTACTATCAGAAAACAAATTTAAAAAATTAGGTTACTAGAATTGCTGGTTTCAATGTTACTGTCGTTACTTCTAACAAGTCATTCAACAGTCTCTTTTTTAAGCATTTAAGAACTGAACCCCGTAAACATCTCAAGTTAGAATAATTAAGCATATGAATATTAATTTTTTTCACATAATAATATATCACCTTGACTTCCTCATTCATAGAATCTTGAATATTTTTATGCATAAATGTGTGCTTCTCCAGGGACGATACACCATCCATCAGTGAAGTTACGGCTTGGCCAAACACAACATACTGAGATTTGAGTTCTTCATTTTGACCTTCCAGAATGCCAAACTTTTCATCTAGCAATTTGTTTTTCATATTGTTAGTATTATTTTCATCTTGGAGGCTCTTGCCTTTTTCAACAAGCTCGTTTACCTTCTCTACCAACAATGTTCGAGCTACAGTGGAAGACTGCAACTCCAGAAACAGTGCTACTGCCTGTGTCTGCCACAAGTCAATCTCATCATTTCTTTTTTGCATTTCAGAACACAAGTATTTTTCTTTGTTTCTAGCTGTTTCCCGTAGATCATGCAGATGACACAACTCAACCTCAATTTTCTGTTTTGCTTTAGCAAGGAACTGATTCTCATTACTTAGACGGTCATTGTCTCCACTTAGTTTGGCTATCTGCTTCTCTTGATCTTCTCTAATCATCTGAACCGCATCATATTCCTTCTTTAAACTCTCCATATCCTCAGAAAAGTGTGATTTCTCATCTTCTCGAATAATAAGTTTCTCTTCAGCTTCAAAAAGATCCATTTCTTTCTGGTGTAAGAGATCCTTACCAATTTCAATATCTTGTTTTAAGTAACGAACAAGATATGTGGCTTCTCTCAACTCATCATCGGTCTTACTCAATGTCTCCTTCAGACGCAGGTTCCCCACTTCCAGTTTATCCAACTCATCCTGTGTGATGCTCCATTTCTTTTCTAGGGCCGCATTCACGCCATGAAGTTTGTCCAGGTCATCACCAAGCCTTTCTATTTCTTTGGATCTCTCATCAACATAATTCCTGAAAATTAAAGAGAGATAATGTAGAGATACCATCTCACCGTAGATGGTATACTTTTCCTCTTCTACAGTATGATTCTTTTTCTTTAAATTTAGGAGTTCTTCCACTAAGGCCTCCTTTTCCTCAAGAACTCGGGTTTTCTCCTGTTGTAAATTATCATAAGCTCCTTCAATAAGAGACAACTTTCCAAGCAGATTTTCTACCCGCGTCATGAGTTCTTCCTCTTTACGATACCCGTCAGTTACTTTTGTTATCAGCTCTTCTGTCAACTTGGAAAGTTTCTGGCACTCACTTCCAAGCATCAAGCATTGTTCGGACCTGATACGCAACTCTTTGTCAGTAATGCCTTTCTTAATCTGAATAGTTTCTGCTTCTGACCTTAATTGACTAAGTAGTGTTATAAGTACTGACATTTCAACAGCCCTAAGCTGATTTTCTTCTTGAGCTTCAGATAGAGAACTTTTAATGTCTTTAACTTTGCTTAAAATATGGTCCAAACTTGTTTTGCCTTGCATATCTTCATTGCAAGAATGGTCTGGAACAATGTTAAAAGCCTTGAACAGCTGAGACATACTTATTCTCAGTGAGTTGCGTTGATCAAACAGACATTTTACCTCCACCTGCTGCTCAAGATTCTCTTCCTCTAGCTCAGAAATTAATTTTTCTGACAATTTAGATGCCTCCAACAGTTTCTGGCACTCGATCAACATAATTGAGTTCTTATCTCTTAGATCATGTATACATCCATGCAAGACAAAGATTTCGATTTTGCTGTCGAGAGCTTTATCTAGTTCTCCCTCTAATTCTCTAATTTTTTTCCAACTTTCTTCATGTAGCAGATGAACCTTGTTTACTAAACCAGCAAACTGTGCCGAGCTCATTTGAGCAAAATTATATTGCTCCTGTTTCTGCACCTCCAAGTGAACTTTTAAACATTTTATTTCATCAAGTGTAATTACCTTATCTTTCTCCAAAGATGAGCATTTCTCCTCCAACTCCATTGATCTCTTTTCTATGGTTCTCAGACTTTTCTGTGTTATTTTAAGCTGGGAAACTAAAGTTTCATTTTCAGCAACAAGACCAGATTTCTGATTGACCAGAAGCAGGCATGAATCCTCTAAAATCTTAGACTTTTCTTTCAATATTTCAAGTTCATCACGTGTATCAGAAAGGCAGTTCTCCAAAATGGTATTCCTCTTCGAGAGTTTCCGCAGATTTTCAGTAGTTATATGCAATTGAGACGTTAGAGTTTCCTTTTCATCGACAAGAGTAGATTTATCCTTTAAAAGAGATTGGCATGATGCTTCCAGCACACTAATCTTCCTTCTCACATTTTCTAATTCAGCCTCTAATTCTGAAATGGCATTCTCCAAGACCGCATTTTTATCAAGAAGCTTTTCAAAAGTTTCCAACTTCTCCAGAAGGGCTTCTCTCCCACTTCGTTCTCTCTGACATGAATTTCTTAGTTTCGAGTTCTCATCCTGCAATTCCTTCACTGCTGTTTCAAAAGATTCTGGGTTTAGGCCCACTGCATCCACTTGCTTCGAAACTGCATGGTGTTTGGAGTTCAGATCTCTCAATTCCTCTCTCAAAGAATAAATTTCTTGCTGAAGAGTATTTCCTTGATCTACTCGAAGATCAATATCCTCTTCAAGCTTCCCTTTTCTTTCTCTTAATTTATTGATATCATTTTGCATTCCCGTCATGAAGATAGTAGATGATAGGTTCAGTTCATTTAGGCTTTTGTTCTCATCCTTAAGCTTCAGTATGTCAATCTGTAGACTGTCATTATGAGTTTCAATATCCTTCAAAGTTTGGGACCTCTTCTGTAACTCTGAAGCCAATGATCTTAGATCTTCCTGAGCTTGTGAATGCACAAGCTGTAAAGTTCGGAATGCAGTGTCAGACTCCATGAACCGCAATCGCTCTTCTTGTATGCATGCCCAAAGTCTTCCTAGCTCCTTCTGTTTCTGTGCAAGTTCTTCACTTTGAGTGTTCACCTTCAGCACCAAAGTTTCCAACTCAGAATGAAGTGACTGGTTTGATATCTCTACCTGAAAAAACTGCTTTTCAGCACCTTTTAAGTTCTCAACTTTACTGTCTATCTCATCTTTGAGATTCTGAACCTCTTTGCTGGCGGTAGAAATTTCAAGCTCTAGAGAAGAAATGGTCTCCAAGCATTTCTCATGCTTGATCCCTGCAACTTCCTTCTCTTCAATCAATTTTGAGATAGCTAGCTTTAAATTTTGAACTTCAACTACTGTCCTCTCTTCAGCAAGCAGTACTTTTTTCTCCAGGTCTGATCTCATCTCCAAAGATTGTTTGTACTGATTAAGGATGGTATCCTTTTCTGCTTCTACTTTAGCAAGGTCCTTAGATAAAGTGCGAGCATCAGCTTCAGCTCTAGTAGCACGTTTATCAAGATCCACAACGTTCTTCTCAGCTTGGGATAGAATGTTCTCCAGGTTAGCTATCTTCTCAAGACACAGCTCATATTGCAAAAGGCTAACCTCCTTTTCAGCTTCAAAATTGGAGATAACTTTCTTCAGGGCTTGAATTTCAGATACATCCTTGACTGCTTGCTCTCTCAGCGCTCTAGAATCCTCTTCAGCACGAGAAAAAGCCACTTCTAGCTTTGGTACATGCTCGAGACGCTGTTGGTACTGATTTAGCCCATCTTCTTTTTCTGCCTCTAGTTTGGAAAAGGCATCCTTTAAAATTAGTATTTCTTCCTCATATGTATTCACATGCTCAGGCTCAACCTCGTTAAAGTTAAGACTCCTTCTTACCCTACCTTCTGCAGGTTTTGTAGGTTCTACATACAGAAATAAACCATTGAGCTGTTCTAGACTACTTTTACTAATTACAGAATCAGATTGTTCTGATAATCCTCCATTTCTATTGTTAGCATGAGAATGAGATAATGACATTTGTGGAGCATCATTCTGGAGATCATCAGTGCAAAAAACTGCTTGCGGGGGTGTTGACATGCGACGTATTTTTACATTAGCCTCAGTACCAGTATTTGTAGGCGCATCATCAAGGAGTAAAAAAGGAATTTGATTTGGAAATGCCTCTGCCATTGTTCGGTGGGCCTGGTGGAGCACGCCTGTTGTATGATCATATCTTTCAGCCAATGCTCGATATGCTCTGTAGAATTCTTCAACCAATTTCATAAGCTCCGGCCGTTTCTTATAGTACATCTCTGCCCTCCTTGCAAAGGAATCAGCATCCTCTTCTATAAGTTTGATCATTGATTTAATCTTGGAATCCATGTCTGTTGAAGAAACTATGTAATGTCATTACAATCAGAATGGCTAGAGATACGTAAAAAACATTGCAAAATCTGCCATTATTTTTCCATATACACTGCATATTTGATCAGACTACGTTTCAAGAACCAGGAAATCACACAGGCTTTCCCACAAACATACATACATGTTCTTAAAACAATATAATTACTGATTTAAGAAGTAGCATAAAGAACTTTACAAGTCCATTGTCTCTGTGTAAAAAAACAAGGATGCCAACAGTAGATTGAATATTATATTCACCGCCATGAAAATAGTCTACCCAGAAAACACAAATTATCTTGGTTTACATTCTCAGACTTTAAGATATAGACCTTGAGTGCAATCTATATGTCATACTTCATAGAGTTGTACATCGACAGCATAAAGACTAGGGATACAATTATTCTTATACTTCCTTTACTTCTATAATTTTACAGTGCATCAAAGTGAAAAGTCGACACACCAAACTGAACAATCTGAACAATCAAGACGAGGAAATGGAAGCATAGCTGCATAGGTTAAGTTTACAAATTTCTCAATTTGTAGGAAGAGGTTAATTACCTGTAAGATTTTCTTGAAGCCACCTTGAGTTTTTGGGACATATGTGACTATCCCACCACCAAGAGTACTTGTGCTCTAATTCCTCTTGTGATAAAGTAGCCATGATGTGAACTTGTCAAGATAATACTGCAACTGCCTAAGCAAATCACCAGAGACCTAATCCAGTACTAACAACTGTAATCTCAGCCTGATCAAAATTATCAAAGGAGTAAAAAATTCAGGTACCAGTAAATACAATAACAGAAAGAATCCAGTTTCTACTACTGATTTTTTTTCCCTTTTGTAAAGCAAGCAGATTTTCAACAAAGGCCTTCACATCATACTCACACACACACACACACACATACACACTCAAATCCGGCCGTCCTGATCAAACATTATAGATCACAGGCAAAAAAGTACTATGAATTTCAAGGAAAAAATCATTTCTAAGTTGTTTACTTTTTCGTAAAAGAAATTGCTAAACTTCTACAATCCCTTGAATTTTCAATTTATTTACTCCACCATTTTGCAAATTGTTCACTAAATATCTATAATGGTCATCACAATTCACAATGCTACAGACCCACATGAAAAATCCTAACAACAAAAATCATCAAAAAAAGACCCTTTGAGTTACAGTCAACAAAATGGTACTAAACACACCATAACCTACAAAACCAAGAAAAAAGCTCCACATCCACCAAGCTAAAACTCAAACAAAGCAAGATCACACTCATACCTAACTATACAAACACATGCTTACAACATTAACACATATTTATAACTACAACATCAAAATTGAGTACCCAAATGGTCTAACACTAAAGTTACTGTAAAAAAGAAACAAACTCACCTTAAAAAAATCAAAACTTGATGGGATTATCACATCTATAGCTGTAAAAAAACACAACCCAGCTCAGTTTTTTGATCAAAACTCATATATCATGGATCTTTCTTTGGCATTGTTGCTGTTTGCATAATTGTTTTTGCTTTTGTGTTGTGTGCTTTTGTTACTTTATCATGAGCTTTATACAGTGACTGTCACTTAGGGAAAATTATATATTTTGTACATGTATAGAAGTCTAATTTTTTACCAGAGTATTTACTTACTATTTTTATTTTTAATATTTTTTTATATCACTACTTTTATTTTTAATTTTTGGTTAAATGAATTTCGTGAATGAATTCGAGTTGAGTTATTAAATTTAAATTTATTATTAATTGAATTTAGTTGAATTTTGCCCGTACTCGTTTAATTAAATGATTTTTTTTTTCAACTTTAACTTGTACTATTATATGATATTAAACCGAGTTAAGTCGATCAAGGGTGGCTGGTAGCCTGGTAGAGATGATCATTACAGAGTACAGTGGATAAAGAGAGACAAAAGTGTCGACTATCAACTCATATATATTATTGTCTTTGGACAAGGCACGCATTCTCCATATACTGCCTTTTTGCGCATGTGGAAAGCTACTTGGTGGAAAATATTAAATTCAATATTTCATGATATTAATGATATTATTGTAATATGTTCTTGAATTTGTGTGTGTTATATGGTGGGTGTCTTGGGGAAATAAGTATTTAATTCCGGAAGAAAAATAGGTGGAAATTTATTTTTTTATAGATAAATACTTATTTCCATAAAAAAGTAGGTAAATATTTACATTTTAAAAAAAATAAGTACTTATTTTCATAAAATAAGTACTTACATCGTTCACTTTCTTCTAGCTTATTTTCAATTGGTTACAGTAATTTTCATTTTGTTGTATATATGATAATATTAATTAATTTTTAAAATAATTTTTAAAAAACGATTGATATTTTTTTATTAAAAGTATCGAAATTCATAAATGTTATAGAAAAATTATTTATTGTAAATAACTAAATATATTACGGTTTTCTACCGAAACCTTACCTCATCCGATAATATGTATATAATTGATTATATTTATGATCAATAGTTACGAAATGTAGTGATAAAAATATACTCAAATGTAGGACACTAATGCCTCGTCATATTTGAGATTTAACTTTTGGATTTGCACAAAATAAAAATTAATATTTGTTTAATTTAATACTAGATTTCCAAATGTTTTTATTAGGATAAAATCTTGATGTGTTTGTACTGTGTATGCATAAATGATACTAAATTATATATCGTGCAATGCACATATCGATTTTTTTAATATTTTAATATTTTGTTTATATGATTTATTTTTATTTTTATTTTTACAATAATAATTTAATATTTATTTAGTGTTATAGGTATATTTTTATATATTTTATTAGTATTTATATTTTAATAAAATAATATTTGTGTGTTTTGTTTAGAGATTCGTTTTAGTTAAAAGATTAATATGAGAAATGTTTTAGTTAGAAAATTAATATGAGACGTATTTTAGTTAGAAGAAAAATATTTAAATTTTTCGTCCAATAACAATTATTCGGCCAAAATACTGACCAATAATTGATTACCAAACTTTTAATGTTTCGGTTTTAATGATATACAAGCTTATAACCCGTCTGAAGCACAGGATGAATGACTAATATTTAGGTAAATTTATTTTTTTTATATTATATTTTATTGATATTTACTATAAAATTTTATAACGTTGAGAATTTATGTTAATATAATATAATATTATCCGTGATGAATTGTACAGAAGGAGGACTATCGGTAGGGGTAAGTAAAACCGAACCGGAACCGAAAAACCGAACCAAATAGTGTAATTTCGATTCGGTTCCATTTTTTCTAAAATTTTAGTTTATTCGGTTTTTGTATGTATGATATATATATTCTTTTTAAAATTAGATTTTATTAAAATTGAATGGTTAAGATCGTTTCTATGATTTATCTAAAATCGAACAGTTAAGATCTTTTCTATGGTTCACCTTGGACCAAAATTTTTAATATTTTAGTTATAATAATATAATATAGATTTAGCTTATAACTCGTGCAAAACACGAATACTATTAATAAATTATATATTAATTATTTTATATAATTTAAATATTTCATTTAATATGATAATTTATTTTATTATTAATTTCTTTTTACATTTTTCTATGCAATGATTTTTATATTTTAATATTCATAAAATTGAACGATAAGTCATAATTTTAAATAAACAAAAGAGTTTGAATGGTGATGAAATTGAGTTAAATGTGAGTAACTATATTAAATAAAAATTATAGAATAAGTATGATTCTTAAAATAGAAAATATAGAATATAATTTAGATATAATATAATATTATCTGTGAACAGTTATATAAAAGGAATACTATCAGGGATAGAGTCGTATGCATGATATATCTTTTTTAAAATTAGATTTTATTAAATTGGATGATTATAATCGTTCTATTGTTTACCTAAAAATGGACGGTTATGATTTTTTCTATGATTCATTTAGATAAAATGAAAAAAAAAGGTTTTGTTGTTTGGTTATAATAATATAATATAGATTATAGATTAATGCTGGTGTGTTACTATTTCACTAATATAGATCAAGTTATGTATGTTTAGCAAGTTTATAGCTGTTTTTTTTATTGTTAGCTTTCTTGAAAAATACTTCATCTGTCTCCTTTTACTTGACCCTTATGGGAAAAAAATTTATCCCAAAATAGTTGTCCATATCTTATTTAAATATATTTTTTTACATATTTTCTCAATATTACTCCTTACTCCTATTTCCAATGTTTGACTCTATAAATTATTTTCAAATTTATTTCATTATTTAATACATTTATTAGGGATAAGTAAAAAATTAAATCATATAATTAAATACTTCGTGCTTTTTTTATTAGGGCTGAAGTAAAAGTGGAAGGAGTATAATTTAATTCTTAGCTGAATGTAAGAATTTGGACCACCATGTGAGTGTTTTCTGACAATCATTACACTGTTTCTTTTTGGAGTCAGATTTTTAGCTATCTCATTTCTGGGGGGGAAACAGTAAAAAGTATAAATATTTAAAAAGAAATCGAACTTATAACCTATCGTATACATTATTCCTGTTTTAAAATTAATAATAAATAATTTTAATTTGCTGTACCGCTTTGTATCATCTGTTTTTGGACTTCTTTTGTCCTCTTATTTGCATATACGTTAGATATAGCGGTGCAGACGTGCAGCAAACCTGGATTGTATATATCGATACGGGCTGCGGACCCGTAAGCCTTCTTCATATTGATCGCTACACTGGGCTATAAGCCCAAAACCAAAACCACCTAACATACTCCCTCATTGTTTGTGTATATAATTAATGAGCTGCTGCATGCTGTTGTAGGAGAGCCACGCAAAAGCCCAATTATACCTACGCCCTCCAAACCCCGAACTACGGGGTGTTCGGGGAACATTTTTTTCAGAATAAGTCAACTTATTTTAAGACAAAGTTAGAGATTCCTAATTTTTTTCTGAAAAAAGTTAACTTTTTTTTACAACTTATAAAATCTCAAATATACATTAAATACTTGTATAAAAAACATTTATCAAAATATGAAATTTTTACCCGAAAATAAGTCCAAAATGACTTATTTTAAGGCAGGCCAAACAAGCCATACGTTAGATGTTAATTTTTAACACGTTAGATAACTTCCTTGGAGTTACTAGTATTTTGAGTATAAAAAGCGAATGATATTTTTATAATAATAGAATCTGAGTCGTGTGCGGTTGTATTTATAAAATTAACTTTGATATTGTATTAAAGATAAGTTTAGGATCATTGAGCCCTTTTTAATATCTATATTACATAATAAAATGTTATAAAATTCATTAATTTTTGAAAATGAATGTAGATGCCCATCATATATATGTGTGTAAGAAATAATTTGTATTTGTAATAAATTTTAAGTTCAAAATATTGATTTAGCCAAAAAAACAAAATCTTAAGATTGATAAATGCCTACTATATCATTACCTATAATGTAAATATATTATATTAATTAATTTATATGATAATCTCTTGTGTTTAATCTGTTACAAAAGTATGTAAAACTGCTTTATATTAATAGATAGTATATGATATAATATTTAATTTTCAACTACAACAAGTAAATATAAAGTATCAAATAAATTATATTTATTATATGATATAAAATGATTTATTATATATTCAATATTTATTTAAATAATATTTATATATTAAAATTTTAAATAAAATATATGTCATACGATCAGATCAGAACGCTTGTTAAATATAAAACATTAAATGAAAGTCAGATTAAGTAATACAGTATATAAATAAATTCGACTTTTAACTTTTAGTATTTTAATTAAGGGCTTATTTATTCTTTTGCCCTTAAAGTATTCCACTTTGTACACCGAAACACTTAAGGAAAAAATTTATACTTTCGTGCCCTTAATATATGGCAATTTGAACACTTCAATCTTTTTTACTATTTTTTCCGATATTACCTATAAGCTAATATGTACATTACTATATATTTTAAGGGCAAAAATGTTCAAACACATATAATATCTATTAAATATTTTTAACTAATAAAAATTTAATAAATAAAATAGCTAAAACCCCCACGCACCTAATATAGGTAAATAATAGAGTAAAAATACAAATATTGATATATTCTAAAAATTATTTTTTCAATCTAAAAAATATTTAAATACCTTACCAATTTAAATTTAATTATATTAATTTTCATACCGACTGATAATTAAGCTTTAACAACATATATGCATCCCAAATACCTAAAATAAATGTATATTTAGATATATAACTAAAACTAATAGAAAAAATATATTTTATATGTTTTACTATACTTTTTAAAATTTTAATATACGTCATTAGTTTAAAACCTTTTCTATAATATAAAAATAACTATAAAATATTATTTTAATATTTGAATTTAGTATTATAAAATAGTTATAAACTACATTTTTTATATTAATTTTGTAGTTATATATCTAGATATACATTTGTTTTAGGCATTTGAGATGCATATATTGATGTTTTTATTTTCACTCTATTATTTACCTATATTAGGTGCATGGGGTTAACCATTTTATTTAATAAATTTTTATTAGTTAAAAATATTTAATATTTAATAGATATTATATGTGTTTGAACATTTTTACACTTGAAATATTTAGTAGTGGACGTATTAGCTCATGGTTAATATCGAAAAAAATAGTTAAAAGGGTTGAAATGTCCAAATTACCATATATGAAGGATATGAAAGTACGTTTTTTTCCTTTAAGTGTTTCTATGTACAAAATCGAATATTTTAATAATAAAAGAATAAATAAGCCTTAACATTTTGAAAAACATAGATACTCTAAAGTAAAAATAATTCGGCAATGACACGATTGGACAAAGCAGCAAACAGATTTTGACTCACGCAAACCATCCCTCCATTCCAAAATAAATATTGTTTTGATTTTTTACGACAAGAAAATTTACTTAAATAATTCATTTTTCAAAATTTCTTTTTTAACAAAAATATATTATATAATTTTTTATTTTAAAGAAATTAAAAAAATGAATTATGAAAATAAGTTTTGTTTAAATCTTAAAATACGTGGACAAATTAAAACGATAATTATTTTGGAATGAAGAGTATGAATAAGATATAACTCTACTCATTAAAAAAGAAAAGAATAAGTAGAGCAAAATCGGGATATTTTGCGAAAAAGTGAGTTATTATTGTTTAATAATTGTTTAGTAATATCGTAATTGTATATATTTTGATGTATAATATAAAAATATTAATATTTTATATAAGGTGCGATTATGTGTAACATTTGGTCAAAAATCGGTCAATTTACAGAAATAGAAAGAACACAATTATTTTGAAATCTGAAATAGAAAGAACACAATTATTTTGAAATGGAGGGAGTAGCATTTATAAGTTTAAATGTATTGTAACTTGCTAGTTCTGATTAGTATATATTTAAAAAGAGATTAAAGAGTTATTTAGTAGTATTAATAATTTTTTTTATTTGACCCCGTATCAAAATTCAAAATCCTGCCTCCACTCTTTTGGAAAGAGCAGCATGCTGTGTCCAGTGCAAGGTGCAGGTATACACCCCGCATTTTAACTCAAAAAGAAAAGGAATCAGCGTTCCTCAAACGGACATAAACTTAAAAGGAAATTAACAGGCTCATGTGCTACACTCTGCAATGCACCAAAGTTTCATACATTGTAAACAAAATATAAGGAATAGAAATTAGAAAAGGAAGCGATTTTATTTATGTTACACATGAGCAGCGTTTTAGTAACAAAGACACCTAACACAAGAACAATGAACATTGCATGACCATACACTCTCTACCCACACTGCTGCTCTGCTACTCCCTTGATATATACAACAGGATCTCCAGTCATTCATTCGGTCTTCATTCGTATGTAGACGCCCTCACCTTGCTTCTCCTCGAAAATCTGTGACGGACCTTTCTTGAACCAATCTTCATCTTCTTTTCCAACTATATCATCCACCTCCCTCCATGGTACACCGAAGGCAAGGTCCTTGGCTTCTTTCTCTATTTTCTTCCATATATTGTTTTTCCCTGGTAGTAAATAACAAGTAAATCATTAATCTGAAATACAAGTAAATAACGTAATTAGTATTTAATAGAAAATATAATACTTGTAGTTGCTTGTTTACCCGCAAGAGGGATCCTCTTATTGTCTCTGGAATTAATCTGAAATACAAGTAGCTCAAGATTCTGATCCTTTGACGCCACAGTTATAATAGGGTGACCAGGTGGTACAATGTACACAGTTCCGCGCTTCACATGAGCCTTCATCTTACGGTAGCTAATAGGGGTGCCTTCGGAGGACAAACCAGAGGATAAGTGAGGGCATGCCATCTCAAAGTAACCTTTACCTTCCCTCACAACCCCTATGTTTATTGACTTGGAATTAAAGAACGGATTTTCCATTCCTCCCTACAGTACTCATCAGTAAAACAATAATACACACGTTGGTAAAGTACTCATCATCAACACCACACACCAAGGATACAAGACTGGAATGTAGTATGCAAGAATGCATATATAAGGAAGTGCTATGGACCAATTAAAATTAATTGTATCACCTTTGTAATGTTAATGGAAGCAAGGCCAATGTTGATGTCTTCAAGCTGCCTGTGATCTTCAGGAGATACCTCACGAAGCGTGCCATAATCGTTAGATTTTACAGGCTTCTGCTCGAAAAGGTTTATTGTACCTTTTGACTCGCTAAAAGGCCAGATTCCACCTTCTTCGTGATGGCTTAGAGCCCTAATTTGCTCTTCAGAAGCTTCAATGATCGATTCTTTCGACCCTTCAAACATCTCCAGCACCCTAGAGCTTTCTTTCTAAATTTTATATTTTCCACAATTCAGAATGCCAATCAGTACTTAATTATCTTCTACACAACTATATATCAAATTAAAATTAAAAGTTACATCTTACTTTAAAAGCAGCTTCAAGCAACTCCCCGCTGAATGCCTTCAAAAAAGACTCTTTTCCCACTCCAAAAAATGTCTATATATATGCATCAAAATCAACATTGCAATTAACGGTAACATCAACTAAAAATCTAGTAAACTAACTCAAGACAAATCGATCACCTCGACAACACCCGGTGTGGAGACAGGCTGTAGGAGCTTGAAGATAACTAGCTTTTCATTGTTGTCTCTATTAATTAGATACACAGTTGTTCCTGAAGGAATTCTCAGTATATCACAACATCTTATATTTATGCTCTCCCTCTTCTCGGAACGTACCATACTGATAGTCCCCTTTCCTGCAACATATCATTAATTAAAATTAATCATGCTTTAATTTATGTTTTAAACTTATTCAATAGCCTTTCAAATAATTTTTCTAGAAACAGGGCAAGTACAAAAAGATACGAGTAACAATTACAGTTAAACCTATTACTTTCTCTTTCAAAGTAATAGCTTGGAATAGCTTTTAAAATAATAACCCCGGGACCAAAAAAATTACTTTATTGAGTTTATTATTTTTTCCAAAAATTACTTTATTGAGATTATTATTTTATTGAGATGGACTAGATAAAAATATTATTTTAATAAATTTATTATTTTATCGATTATTACTTAATCAGGATTCAAACGATAATAAGTATACTAGCAAGTATTATATATTTTGTGTGTGTGAACACACAATTAAGTAGTACCTTGAGCAACAATGATGACAGTCTCAGCATCCCAATGAGCAGGCACGAAGAAGGCTCGAGGGTTGGCAACAAGCACAGACAATCGAAAGTTGTTGATACCTTGAAGAATTGTGTGATTGAACTTCTGAAGAAGTTGAACTTGTCCATGTTCACTCTTTACCACTGTACTAAAGTGTTTCTCCTCGAAAACATATGGATTTTCATCTCCTTCCCCTGCACTTGCGTGCTTGTCCGGGTCTTGTTTTGGTTTTGTTTCAAAACCCGTACTAGTAGTTGTTGATACAAACACAAGACAAAATATTAACACAAAAGCAAAAGACTTCATTTTCACTCTTTGTATGACTAGTTACTAGTTGTGGAGGAGGTTGTGTATAAATATGATTGATCAGGTTAGTAAAAAAAGAGATAAAAGAGATTGATGAAATTGTAGATGGGGATGAAAGTCTCTGGGGCAACATGCAGCAGGACATGTGTCCTATTTACGTGTTACATTAAAGTACAGGTGGATTGCATTATTGCATAGCCCACATTGACATCCTCTATGAGCAGGTTTTACCGAGACTATTCTAGTTTACGTTCCATTTTAATTTTTTATGCCTTCAAATAAAATTGCTATTGAAATTAAAAAAAAATTAATCCGCTTCCGTTTGACCCAATTTTTTATCTTAGAATTTCAGGTAATGGATTCGATTTTTGATTCATAATTTTTTTTTATATAAACATTTAAATTAATTCAATTTATTTTAATATAATTAAATTTTAAATCTTCGTACCGTTTTAATGGTCACACTATATTTTACTGAATTCTATTAAAATTTTTAAGATTTATAAATATTAAATAAAGGAATATGAAGCGAGGGATGATTAAATTCTAGTAACAAATATATCCTAATAGAAAACAAGTGTTTAACGGGCGACAGATTTGTTGAGATCATTATACTCCTTTCGTTTGTACTGTTTGATTTTTTTTGTTCAACTTAACTTAATTTTGATTAAAAATTGAATATATTATTTATTTGAAAAAATTAATTAAAAATATATCATTCAAAAGTATATCTAATTTATTTTTAAATGTATTTTCTATTTTTGAAAATTATAAAAAAAATATTTTCTAATTTTCACTTGAATATGGGTCAAATTAATCACAAAAAGTTACTCTCTCCGTCCCTAATTAGTAGTCCGACTTTTCGTGGTCAAATATTTTTGACTAATAATTAAAAAATGTTTTTTTATAATTTTAAAAAACTAAAAAATATATTTTAAAGTAGATTATATATATTTTTTAACAACATAAAATTTTAATTTTTTTCAATTACATATTATATTTAAATTACAGTTAAAGATGAGTTAATTGGATCACAGTGAAAACAAAGTGCACAATTAAAAGGGGAAGGAGAGTGAGAGTAAATGAGATGAAACAAAGGAGGAATAGTTAAACTATAAAAATCACTATTCAGAGAATAAACACCTTGCATTAAATTAAAATACAAAGAATAAAGTGAAAACATGTATAATTAATGTTCCTGCTCATCAGCTTTTTATTGCAGTATATTTTCTCGCTCTCGGTCGGGGTCGCTACTGCATCTTGCCATTCCATGCAATGCATTTTCTTAGCCGTGCGATTTAGCTTCTGCCAGACGTACTGCACCCAAAACCAGGTAAATGTTATGACACTTGACAAATATAGTTGAATTATGATTTTTTAAAACCAGGTAAACTTAAAATTTGGAGACTTGATCGAGAGTGGTTAAAAATTTAATCGATGTATGAAATTTAAAAAAATTGAATCTATGTGTTTGGTTACCTTTGTCCTCTATCTGTGAACAGTCTTCGTCGCATTTCTGTTCACAGAAGGAGCGGTTGTTATCCTTCTCGCACTTTTTATCGCATTCCTCAAGACATTTCGTGTATTCTTGTTCTTTATGCGCCACACCACCCTCAGCAACATGGATTGCAGCTGCCACCACAACCAGGCAGACCAACAACACTGCAACAACCTTCTGAGATGCCATTCTTCTTAAGTTTTCGATATTCTTTACCGTTCACTAGTTGCCTAATTACTAGTCGATGTCACTATATTTGTCTTTGTTTTAGAACCTTTTCAATGTGACTGTCGAGATGGTTTTGAGAGGGGAAACAGGTATTTATAGATTTTGGGATCGAGCAAGTTGTTACATTTGGTAATGGATGATATAGCTTAAACTATGGAAATGCATGTGGTGTGTATTTGTTTGTGTCAAGTATCAACTAACTGTCCTAATCTCCTATAATCAAGGGTTTAAGCTTCTTAATTTGCAATTCGCGAACAACATCCAAATTAGCAAAACAAACGCAATGGCCGAGCTTGTTTCATGAGATTAAATCTGCAGACTAATTTAGTAATTTCAGACTATTACTAGTGCTTAATTATCTGGTTAATCATAGGAAATAATTTTCATGGGAAGTTATAACTTTTAGATATTAAATTCCTTTACGAAATTTCTAAGAAATATAAAATTTTGTTTGATTGATAGGTTGGAAAATGTAATTTACTGCAAGTGTAAGTTTTATTGGAAGCGTAAGTTATCATGGGAGGGTGGGTAAATAACTTTTATTTTTTGTGAGAAATTATACTTTCAAGACATTTTTGCTTACTCCTTCGTCCTAGTTGTCCCTTTTAAAAAAACACACAAGAAAATATTAATTATATAACTTGTTTCCATTATTACCGCTTATAATTGCATTAAATTAGTTGAATTGTTTGTATATTTGAATTAATCAAACATTAAATAATTTTTATAAAATTATTCATATGATTGGTGTTAATTAAAAAATTTCATATATTCTGATTTAAAAAGTTGAACTTTCTCTAATTTTCTTTTTAACCAAACAAACACTTAATTCCGAGGTTACTCCATTTTTAAACTATTCCCCCCATATTGCATTGGACAAGACTTGTCATTGAATTTTTGTCACACATTATATTGAGTTTTTGATTGTGTTCATTATCATAGATTTATGAACGGTAGATCTTTGTCTTGCCGTTGTCATATAAAAGCATTCATCTTTGAGTTCGCCGGCCCCCAAAATCATAATGAAAATAATGATTCCCTAAATTATTTTAAAATATATATGTATATAAAATTTATTATTTATTATTTATTCCTATTTTTTAATTACTTCTTTCTCTCACTTTCTTATAACTTTAGTTATTAATATTATTTTATTATTTCACTTTTATTTTACATAAAAAAATTATACAAAATATGAAATGAGGATGAATGTTAAGTCTTTAAATTTGGAAATTCATTTTCTAGTCCTTAAAATTTGTTCCAAAATAAAAAAATAAAACCAATTTTCTATATATGTCAAATTAGGGAAAAAAAGTATCTAAAGTTAATTTTAGATGACTTACCTAAAGTTATATAACATTTTTGTAACAATAGAATCGGCCTCCATTTATTTACAAAAATAATCTTGATAATGTATTATAATAGATGTTAACTTTAGATAGTTATCTAAAGGTAATTTTAGGATCATTAAACTCTATATAAATGTTCTAACAAACTAAACTTTCTATATATCAAAATCATGATTTCTGAAGAGTAATAGGGATTGTGAATATTTGAATATTTTTGTGTATTCGATGAAAATTCGGGAAAATATCGATAAATAATGTTGGGTAATCGAAAATTTACTTTATGAATATAAATTTATAAAAGTAAATTAATATATATAATTGATTTAAAAATAATTAAATTTGAAATATATAATCTTACGTGTAACTGACTCAAATTTATACTCTTATTAATTTTTTTAAATGAAAAATATTCGTACCACAAATATAATTTATTTTTTTTGTCAGACAATTTAAAATTTTTTTGTTGGTTAAATATTCAGGCATTACATCAATTAGGGGTCGTTTAGTTTGGGATTTCAAGGTATCAAGTATGAGTTCATTCTACAAACTCATATATGATGTTTGGTTGAAATATTTTAATTTTAAAACTAATAACTCAAATTCATAAGGTATGAGTTTGATACCTTAGGGTAGGGCTGAGTAACGGTCGATTGAGTTCGGTCGGTTTTTAACGACCAAACTAGACCAGACCACTAATAACGGTTTTTTCATATCTCAAACCTGGACCGGACCGTAATTAAACGGTCCGATTCGATCGGTTACGGTTTTAAACCAAACTATTTAATATGATAATTTTATACATAAAAAAACCCTTCTTGAATCATATCTAGTGGCCCAATACTGTCAAAAAGTATGTCAATTTTAGTGCATACATTACTAGTTTACTACTACATTACGAAAATACTAATATGTGCCCAAATGACCATATTAGTATTATGCAAAATAAATCAAAAATGCATTTCAGGAGTAGACTAGCAATCTTAATTCTAGAAGAAATATTATGCAAAACAAATATATATATATATATATATATATATATATATATATATATATATATATATATATATATATATATATATATATATATATATATATATATATATAGTCCTACTCAAATAGAAAATAGCTTAAATGAGAAATAGAAAACTTTATCATTATATCTGCCGCACCCACACACAAATTATATACACCCTCACACACACAATCCCATTTATTCTCCTCCGTTTTTAATTTGATTTTTCCCATCAATTGACAAAGTTTTTTTCAAATCTAACTTCACCACATTTTTTTCATCTCTCAACGATCAGTTTTCATACCATATGTGCTATATTTCGGCAAATATAATTTATAATTAAAATAAATTCGTCACTTATCAGATTCAAATTTTAATCACTAAATTATATTACAGAAACCACTAATTTGTATTATAGAAATCACTAATTTGTATTACAGAAATCACTAAATTATATATCCTGGGTTCATAAAAAATAATGGAAATCGCCCAAAAAATAAAAGTCACCGGAATATATCACATATGGTATGCAAACTGATTGTTGGGAGATGGAGAAAAATGTGGTGAAGTTAGATTTGAAAAAAACTTCACTAATTAACGGGAAAAATCAAATTAAAAACGGAGGGATTATGTGTATGATGGTGTATTTGATTTGTGTGTGGATTTTCCCCCTTGCCATTAGATTAAATTGAATATGTGGTGTAGATTTTATTTTCTATTTTCTATTCTAAGTTATTTTCTATTTGATCACTTGCCTATATATATATATAAAAGACAAATATAGGTATATACAAAATAAATTTATATTATATATATATATATAATAATATATATTTGTAGCGGCCCGGTTCGGTCTTAATGGTCGGTTTATAAATGAAAAGCAGACCGGATCGGAAAATAACGGTTTATATTTAAATTAAACCTAAATCAAATCAAACCGCTTAAAAAACCGTAAAAACGGTTTGGTCAGTTCGGTCCGGTCTGGTCGGTTTGGTTATTTTTTGCTCAGCCGTACCATAGGGGGAGGTGAGTATGAGAGGGAGGTATGAGGAATCAATTCAATATTTGGTTTTAAAATTCTAAAATAAATATTTATCTTTAAAAAACAAATGAAAATATGTTTAAAAAAATATGAAATAAGTAATTTATTTTAAGTTTAAGGAACCCCAAACGGCCACATTAATAGATAATATATAATATAATATTTAATTTTCAACTACAACAAGTATATATAAAGTATCAAATAAATTATATTTATTATATGATATAAAATGATTTATTATATACAATATATTAATTTAAATAATATTTATATATTAAAATTTTAAATAAAATATATGTCATACGATCAGATAAGAACGCTTGTTAAATATAAAATATTAAATGAAATTCGGATTAAGTAATACAGTATATAATTAAATTCGACTTCTAACTTTTAGTATTTTAAATAGAGGCTTATTTATTCTTTTGCCCTCAAAATATTCGATTTTGTACACAGAAATACTTAAGGGAAAAAAATTATACTTTCGTGCCCTTAATATATGACAATTTGGACACTTCAACCTTTTGACTATTTTTTTCCAATATTAAGGGCAAAAATGTTCAAACACATATAATATCTATTAAATATTAAATATTTTTAACTAATAAAAATTCATTAAATAAAATGGCTAAAACCCCCATGCACCTAATATAGGTAAATAATAGAGTAAAGATACAAATATCGATATATTCTAAAAAATATTTTTTCAATCTAAAAAATATTTAAATACCTTACCAAATTCAATTTAATTATATTAATTTTCATAACGATTGATAATTAAGCTTTAACAACATATATGCATCCAAAATACCTAAACTAAATGCATATTTAGATATATAACTAAGACTATTAGAAAAAAATATTTTATATGTTTTATTATACTTTTTAAAATTTTAATATACGTCAGTAGTTTAAAACCTTTTTTATAATATATAAATAATTATAAAATATTATTTTTAATATTTTAATTTAGTGTTATAAAATAGTTATAAACTACATTTTTATATTATATATCTAAATATATATTATTTTAGGCATTTGTGATGCATGTATTGATATTTTTATTTTCCCCCATACTGCATTGGACAAGACTTGTCATTGAATTTTTGTCACACATTATATTGAGTTTTTGATTGTGTTCAAACATGCTTGTCATATTGTCATTATCATAGATTTATGAACGGTAGATCTTGTCTTGCCGTTGTGTCATATAAAAGCATTCATCTTTGAGTTCGCGGGCCCCAAAATCATAATGAAAATAATAATTCCCTAAATTATTTTAAAATATATATGTATATAAAAATTATTAATTATTAATTATTCCTATTTTTTAATTACTTCTTTACTCTCATTTTCCTTATAACTTTAGTTATTAATATTATTTTATTATTTTCACTTTTGTTTTACCCATAAACAAATTATACAAAATATGAAATGAGGATGAATGTTAAGTCTTTAAATCTGGAAATTCATTTTCTAGTCCTTAAAATTTGTTCCAAAATTAAAAAATAAAACCAATTTTCTATAAATATCAAAATAGGGAAAAAAATATCTAAAGTTAACTTTAGATAACTTACCTAAAGTTGGATGACATTTTTGTAATAATAGAATCTGCCCCTTTATATTTATAAAAATAATTATTATAATAGATGTTTAGGATCATTAAACCCTATATAAATGCTCTAACAAACTAAACTTTCTATATATCAAAATCATGATTTCTGAAGAGTAACAGGAATTGTGAATATTTGAATATTTTTGTGTATTCGATGAAAATTCAGGAAAATAAATAAATAAAATAAAATATACTCTTATACAAACTCCTTTTATTAGAATACACCCTTATACAAACTCTTTTAATTATTTAAAATTAAATATAAAAAATTAAATATAAAGTATAATATATTATTATAATATTTAAAACAGATATATTATACATACAACTTTATCACCGGTAGTCCTCCTTGTATACAACTGCTCACAGATAATATTATATTATATCTAAATTATATTCTATATATATATTATATTTTAAGAATCATAATTGCCCTACCATTTTTATTTAATATAGTTGTACTCGCATTCAACTCAATTTCATCACTATTCAAATTCTTTTATTTATTTAAAATTATAATTTATAATGAAAATATAAAAATATTAATATTTAAACAACATTGTATAGAAAAATGTAGAGAGAAATTAATAATAAAATAAATTATCACATTAAATTAAATATTTAAATTATATAAAATAATTACTCCTAATATATAATTTATTAATATAATGCTTTTAAGGGAGGTTATAAGATAGTAGAGATAATATAATGTGAATAAATAGAATATAAATAGAAATAAGATTGTAAGGATGACAAAATTTGAGGTGAACCCAAATTTGATCGATACAAGGAATTTTGCTTATTAATAAAGGGTAAGGAGGATACAATTTTATTAGGGTTGAAAAAAGGAAAAGAGTTTTGAGGTGTGTTAATTCAAGTGTTAAAAAGCTAGCAATATCTAACGAAGATGTTTGGTTTGTTGATCCTCTCAGTTCCTTTGCTTGTCCCAATATTACACAAACTACTCGATACTCATTATAATTATTCGTTACCTGATGAGACCAACAACAAGGAACATGCAAAAGAAGAAGAAGAAGTTGATGATATCAACAACTTATGGTCTGAACTTGATCCCAATCTGTTGGGTGAAATTCTGGGCAGACTCTGTCTCACTGACCAGATTCGTTTTCATGTTGTTTGCAAGAACTGGCTGCATGCTCATCCCATTACTAAAAAAATACCATTGCTATGGTATTTAAGTTTTAATCGTTTTGATCGCAGGTTGTTTCGATTACAACTCCATGACCCGTCATCTTCGGACCCAGTTTCATTAACTAAATTAGATATTCCATCTCCTCCTCGTTATAGAAAAGCTTCAACAACCCTCCTCAGCAACAATTGGTTGTTTATTTGCACCAGGAAACAAAGATTGTTTTTTTGGGAATGTAAATACATTTTATTGTTATCACCTTTCACCAAAAAAGTCATCACCCTCCCTGCATTTGACCATCCATGTCCTTATAAAAAATTTACAGTAACATCTTCCACCCAACCTGATTCACCAGATTGTGTCTTTTTTTTTGTAGACACTAAAGTATCTGACAAAGTTACTATTCTAACATATCGCAATGGCGATGAAGAATGGGTCACTAAAGAATTCAATACGGCTCCCGATTTTCTGCTTGTTTCTTGCAAGGTTGTTTACCTACATGGAATATTGTACATTGTCTCTCCTTATGGCCAACTAGCTTCGTATAATATTGCTGATGGAGAATTCAAGTTCGAAAATTTGTTTGTAGACCAAGTTTTTCGTCAAAATTTCCCTTTCTCGAGGATATGCAGAGCATTCGAGTTGGATGGAGAGCTGATGATGGTACATTTAGTCCCACATAAGAAGAAAGATGTTACTTCACCCGGCAAACAGTTCATAAAAAGATATAACTGGTCAAGTAAGGATTGGATACCTGTAAGCACCTTGACTGATAATTCATTATTTTTTAGGGAGGATAATAATCAAGTTGTAAGAATTAGTAAAGATGATATGAGAAATAATGGAGTATTATCTAACAAGATATATCAATTTTCCGATGGTGGATGCCTTATTTACTCCATAGAGAATGGTGAACTAGTCAAATTTAAGTCTGTTGATTCAAACTCATTGGAGGATGGTGGGAATGATTTACCCGAATACAAGTATAAAGTTAGAAGTAGAAGGAAAGCAATGTATTGGTTAGAACCTCCCCGTGTCTGCTCTCGCTTTTCCTGAAACAGGCAAGGTGCTTGAACTATTAAATAAACTCAAGTTAACTATATATTCATATTTCATTATTTAGAGTTATATCTATCTTCTTGTTATCCGTCCTTACTGGTATGCTTGAGGCTAGCTAAACTGGTTTTATTTTTGTGTTACTGTAAATCGTGTGGGGTTATCAATTCCTTTCCAATATCTAGACAGAGTCTTGACTTGAAATAGAAAGTGTTTTTACTTTTGACAGGGATGCATTGTACATATTGTTAAGATATCTAGAATATACATAGAAATAGATTGACAAGAACAAAATATCTCAGAACCCCAGAGACCTTTGATAATTATAAATACTGTGGATGTGTAATGGACTTCAAAATTTGTTTGGATGTATCCAGACTTTTCAATATACAGCTTCTTCTAATCCATACCAATAGCAAACCTACCGTCCTTGAGCTGTCACATTGAAGTTTTGGAGCATAAAGGCTTTAGGATGGACTCATCTGACCAGGATGTATGCCTTCCGATCCCTGAAAACATCTTGGTCATTTTTATTAAAATAAACTGACAAATTATAAAGAATATAGGATCGCAAGCTAGCTGATTTTCAACCAAGCAAACTGTGTGTTCTCACGAAAATGATGAATCACACTTCTTAGCCTGGTGGATCCATAGAAATTAGAAAAAAAAATTATGATTGATCCAACTTTTGAGCCTGACTGATCCAAATGAATAGAAGAAATTTGTTATATTGCTGCTTAAACGGAGTCTGATATACAACATCCAAAGATCTTCATCCAAAATTACAAATCTATTTCAATGATAGATAACAGAATATCAGCAACTGAATGTATTGCAGGTTCTCTCAATACACAAGTGAGATTTTTTTGGATTCATCCATGAATTGTGGTGGAGATTGTTACAGATCCATATAGAGCTGATATAGGTTCTTTTAGTTCTATGCAGATTCTATAAGATTTTATTAGATTGATCTATTTGGATTTGTGTAGATTGGATGAAATTCATCAGATTTTATTTGATTGATTTCACATTATTTTTTGGACTGTATAATATTTTTGGTTTTATAATATTCATCTCTGAGTTAATGATAATGTAAAAAATATATGTTTGGGTTATAATTAATATAATTGTGATGTGATATACCATAATCATTCACAAAATGATTTAGATTGTGTTCGGTAATATGGAATTAGTTTCAAATGATGGAGTAAACATAAATATATTTCACTGAAGCATGACATTGTATTGGATTAATCAAATTATATAGCATAGGATTGGAATATTATAGCTCATGAAGATATAACTTCAGTCACCATCTCTGCATGAAACTATTTATTTAGGCTAGATTCTTGATATAGTGTTTAATAATTAAAATTATTACAATTCCTTGTCAAGGAGACAACAATATTGAAACAGGTAATGTTCTGCCTAGCGAGTTGCTCAGTCGCGTGCATTGCATACCTCTCAAATATCTTGTCCATGTAAGAATTTCCAAAATGATCAACAAGAAATGGCTCCATTGCAGCTCTACATATTTTGGCTATATATTTGCCACTACTTTCTCCCAACTTTATAATTTCATCTTCATCGCACATGTCCCTGTTAACTTCAAAGGTCTCAAGTCTATCAAGACTAAACGAACTCTCAGATTCGATTATTGCCTCCAATTCGTCAGGACATGGGTGATATATTGGCAGATTGAAGGAATTGATATCTTCCTCATGAAGTAAGGGTCTAGCAGGAGCTTTCGCCGTGTGAGAACCAAGCCATGGGGTGTGCCTCCACACAAGCTTCCCAATACAGCCTGCATGAACCTTACTGCCTCCAACTGCAAGCTCTACATACCACATTTCTGGATTCATCTGCCACAGAACAAAACTACATGATTCAGCGTCTCTTGTAGCATTCTTGTTCTTGACACTCGTGTGGAATTTTCAAACTCCGAATCTAACATCTTCACTTTTCCCATGGCATAAGCATTCCTGATGGAATTCTGGACCTTCTGTCCTCCCGATGCAGCAGTATATTGCTGCAATATGTACTGAGCAGACGACGTTTCAATGGGGGTGTCTTTGATGCTGAGATGGGGCAAAGGGTCAGTGGCATTAACATAAACAAGAGCTAATGTAACACCCATTACACCAAGAAACAACCTCAAATCATTAGGAAACGGATTTACCGGGATCAAATATTATATTCTAACAATTATTAATTATGTGTGATTTCCTTGTTATCAATTAGCAGAACAAAAATACGATTTACTTGTTATTTACTACTAGGGAAAAACAATATATGGAAGAGAATAGAGAAGGAAGCCAAGGACCTTGCCTTTGGTTTACCACCGAGGGAGGTGGATGATATAGTTGGAAAAGACGATGAAGATTGGTTCAAGGAAGGTCCATCACAGATTTTCAAGGAGAAGCGAGGCGGGGGCGTCTACATACGAATGAATGACTGGATATCCTGTTGTATATATCAAGGGAGTAGCGGAGCAGCAGTGTGGGTAGAGAGTGTATGGTCATGCAATGTTCATTGTTCATGTGTTAGGTATCTTTGTTACCAAGCTGCTGCTGATGTTTAACATAAATAAAATCGCCTCCTTTTCAATTTCTTGTATTTTGTTTACAATGTATGAAACTTTAGTCCATTGCAGATTGTAGCACATCAGCCTGTGTTAATTTCCTTAACTTCATGTCTGCCTTGAGGAATGCTGATTCCTTTCCTTGTGAGTTAAATGCAGGGCGTACGTATACTTGCACTTGCAGTGGCGGAATTAGAATTTTTAAATAACCGGGATTAAAATAATAAATTACTAAATTTTAGAGGTTAACCGGGGCTTAATACCAAAATTTTACTAATTTTTAACTAAAAAACATGAATTGAAAAATAAATTCTCTATTGATTCTTGAAAGTTAACAGAGACTAGAGTCTAGGCTGACCCCCTCTGGTTCCGCCCCTATGCACTTGTACCCAGCATGCTGCTCTTTTCCGAAAGAGTGCAACATATGTCGAGTCCTATTAACTCTAGGTGCTATGCTGTACCAAAATTAATATTCATGTTTTACCTAATAATATGCAACCTTCAAATTCAAGTCTTCCATAGAGGTCTCTTAGCAAATCCTGCCTTTTCAGTACTAGCCTCTACTTCTATTTGCCTCAAAGTAATAGCATAATTTCTGCCCACTGTGAATCTGTAGCTGACTATAAAATGTAAAAATTTCACCTTGACTATATTTTGAACAATTGGATGAAAAATTGTATATATTGAGTTATTAAGTCTTCAAACAGCTGTTATTCCCTTTAGATGTCACAGTTTCTCCCTACTTTCTTGTTAATTTGACTTGGACTTGCAGGAGTATGGTCAGTCTGTGTAGTACAGGCTTTATCAAGTTTTTGCATCGACAACACAAAGAAAATTAGCAAATGTAAAATAATAAAGATGCGAGTAAAGATTTTATATTTTTTTTTCTGAATTTGATGGGATCAATTTTAGACATCATTCTTTTTACTCTTCTTTTTTTGCCTTACAAGTAAGGGTGAGCATGCGGTTCGGTTTTCAGTAGATTTTTTTTGACATTTCGGTTATTTGGTAATCGAATAACCGAATTAATATTATATTATGTATATTATACATATATTAATATATATAATATATTAATATATATAATATAATATATATAATATATTATATTATATATATTAATATAATATATATATATATATATATATTAATATATACTATATGACTATATTGCATATATTATATATTAATATATATATATATATATTAATATTTTATTACAATAGGTAGTTAATTTTCAGTTTTTTAATTTTTTTAAATAAATTTCGTTTATAAATTCGATTTTCAGTAATAACCGAAATAATAATTTTGGTTTCGCTTAAAAACCGAATTAATTTCGATTCGGTTTTTGGTAGCGTTTTTCTGACTAATTCGATTTCGGTTAACCGGAAAAAATTTCAATTTTGATTTCGGTTAACCGAATATTCACCCCTACTTACTTACAAGTCGGACCTTAGCCATAGGTAAAGATTTTAAATTGCGGCATTCAGATCATTTTTTCATTAAAATTTAATATTTAAAATATTAGCAAAAGGTTTGAATGATACTCCCTCTTGTCCTTAATAATAGTTTTTTTTGACTTTTTAGCACGCATGTTTAGAAGTAAAAAACACACACATATATATATTTAACATAAATTAAAAAAATTTATATCAAATAAAAATTTAGAATTTAAATTTTTATATGATATAAAAATTAAAAACTAATATCAATTATAACTATGTGTTTTTTTGTTTCCCAGAATAATCGATTATGAACACAAGTATATAGAATGGAATACTGTTTTGTATTATTAATGATCTCGAATACAAAACTCTCTCAAGAAAAATAATGTTCTTAAGAGCTGCTAGGTTATATAACTATTGCTTAATGAATTCAACATTGAATTATAACATATTTCTGTGTTTATATAGACACAGCTACAAATACAATTACAAAACAGATTATGATAAGAATAGCTTTAATAAGGTAATTAGACTTGCACTTGAATTCCTTCTTACTATCCAAATCAGACTCTGATTTGTCTGTTTCCTTTTCTGGTAGACTCTGAAGCTAAACTCTGTCGATCTGTCATTCTCTGATTTGAGTATTCTCTGTTAGAGTAAACTCTGATTGAGTATTCTCTGATAGAGTAAACTCTGACCGACAGCTTCCTTAAACTCTGATGACGTCAGCATAAACTCTGTTTAGTATTCTCTGACAATCATCAGTGTTTGCATTCCTAACAATCTCCCCCAATTTATGCTTTAAGAATTAAAACATAAATTTCACTTATGATGTCAGAAATATAAGACAAATGCATCAAAGTTTGTTTACCCTTTTTAGACTCAGATTCTTCTGTAAGAGAAGTCCTCTTTCAGAAATTAACTTAGGAGCTTTTCTTCAGCATCTTTCAATAAATCAACAAGCTTCTCCTTCAATTCCCTCATGTTCTCAGAAGAATCATCTATTTGAATTATTGCAGCCCTTAGAGCATAAATTGATGACCTCTCCATACTTTCATCTAAGGCAATGCAACAGGTCTTCATACCATCAGGATTTAAGATTAGTGTAGGAATTCCTAACACCATTTTGACCTTTGCATCCCCCTTTTTCATTGCTCTTTCTGTTCCATCTTCAAGTATGTATCCAGGCTCATATTCTTCAGAGTTTATCATCAACAACCTTTCACTCTTCTTCTTCTCAACTATTATTCTTTCAACAATCTTCCTCCACCTAGAAGTTGCTTCATTTTCATCATTGAGCAGATATAGAACATGTTCAAGTTCTTTAGATGCTTTATCAATCAGACTTTCTTCAGCAATCTTCAAAACTCTCCCATCTTCTAAAAAATAAATGAGCTTCTCCTTAGCTTGAGCACCATCAAAGATATCCTTCACCACATTCACAGAGATTAATTTATCCAAATATTCTTGAGACAGCTCTTCTTCAGGTTTATCTTTCAGTGAATAAGGATCTCTGAAGATGTTTGCTTCACCTCTGTAGACCTTAGCATGTGTATCACCAATACCACCTTTATTTTTTCCAAGTCTGGCATTGAGAGTCAGAGTTTGAGTTTTTGTCCACAAAGGATCAGACCTTTTCTTTCTTATCAGAGATTGTTGTTGTTCTTCTTCCTCATCATCAAAACTTGAACCACCTGGAAGAAAAATTGTTCCAGACATAGTGAAAGGTTTCTTTGGCTTAGCTGGAGCTTTTGGTTGAATTTTAGAAGATGATCTTGTTTGAATTTCTGAAACTGGTCTTGATTGAGCAACTGGTTTGAGAGTGTCAATAGATTTGATTTGAATAGGCTTGGATTCTGGTTTCTTCTGTTGAGCAGCAGTCTTTTTCTGAATTGGACCTTTCTTTATACTTCTTTTCTTTTTCTGAACTTGAGCACTAACAGCTCCAGATTTCTTCAATTCAGCTTCTACTGCAACTGGATCCATTCCTGGATGTTCTTCTTCAAACATTTTCTTTGCCAGTTCAGCATCCTTCAAGTTTTGTTCTTCAATCTTCTCTGGCTTATCTTCATCTTCAAGTTTCTTTGCTAATTCTAAATCAGCATCTATCAGAGTTTGCTTATCAGAGTTTATCTCAGTCTTTGATGTCATCAGAGTTTGTTCAATCAGAGTTTGCTTCATCAGAGTTTGTTCAATCAGAGTTTGCTTCCCATCCTTATGACTCCCTTGATCTGCATCATTAGGTTTGTCAGAGTTTAAAATTGCATCTTCCTTGCATTTGTCTGCTGAACCCTTCTCCCCCTTTCTGACATCATGCCCTGTTTTAACAGTAAGAAGCTCGACAATTGTATGTAACATGCCCTGCATAGAACTAACAGAATTAGAAAGATGAGTCACTTTAGCTTCCAATGCATCCTGTTTACTGGAGACAGAAAGAAGTTTGGCTTCCAGAGAATGTTGAGAAGTGGAAACAGCAGTTCCGAGAAGAACAGAATGCTTGGTGACAGATGCCTTTAGATCAGAAACTTCATGTTGAAGGCCTTTGGACATAATAGTAGAGGCTTTCAAGATTGTCTTCAATTCTCCAGAAGAAATTTCTTTGTCAGCTTTATTGATTAAGGAAAGAACATGAGGCCAAGAAATCTCTCTCTCAGGAATCTTCCAAGAAGAATCCCAAATGGATTGCCTGTGAGAAGAAAGAAAATCTTCAGCAGATGACTGTGCTTGGAAACTGAAATCCCGTCGGATACCCTCTGCATCAAGATCAGCTTCAATACGGCCTTTAAGATCTTCCACCACCATGTAATCAGGATACTCCATCCCTAATCTTTCATGAGCATCATGTGCATTAATAGGCCATCTCTTGGTGTTATATCTTTGAATGTAGGGAATTGATAGATCTGTGACTTCTTCATCAGCAAAAATCACATCATCAGAGTCTATGTCCATCCCATCAGAGTTTGAAACCGCAACAGAGTTTGGCACAGCATCAGAGTTAGATACAGGTAAACTCTGAGTACCTGCAAAAGTAACAGAACAACCTAAATCACTCTGATTTTTTAAAGTAATCTCATTACTTCTCACAACACACATATCATAACTTTTAAGAGTTAGATGTTGCTCACTAGAAGTAACTAACTTCTTTCTCAGTCCTACCTCTCCTTTTGCCAGATCCTGTGTCTGCCTCTCATTTATTCTATTTTTCACACATTTTACCTCAGACTCACTGGAAAGGCTCAACACACAATGTCCTACAGAAATAAGAGGTGGCTGAGAAGAGAGATTTGTAGTCACATGAATAGGGGTATCCTTTTCAGGACTATCCATGATCATCCCAGCAGTAAATGTGGGAAATATAAATTTTGAACTAATACAATCAGAGAATGTAAATTCTGAAGTAGAGTCAGAGTTTATACCTTGAGCATTTGTAGATGGAGTCTCCATAGGTAATGTAGAAATTGATTTCTCACAAAGATCATTAGAGTTTGCCTTTGGATCTTCATTAGAATTTGTCAGTTGAATGGGAGAATCTTGGTCTGCAATCATAAAATGAATGATTGGTTCTTGTGGGACCTGAGTCATATCTGCAGCTGCTTCACCACTTTGAGGTGAAGGTTCTTGTGGGCTTGACTCTGCCAGAAATTGGCCTTCAGCATCAGCAACAACAATGTCTTCTATAATTGTGTGGGTGCCTGCATCCAAACTTTGATTGGATGGTTCTTGTGTGACTGGAGCATTAACAACTTCTTCAACCCTTTGAGCAGAAGGTTCTTGTGGGTTGTACTCCTGATCATTGCTGGCTTCATTTGCTGGAATTGTGGCTTCTATTGAACTGTGATCAATAGGTTCTTGTGTGCCTGGCCCTTCAATGACTGCTACCTCACATTGAGAAGTAGGTTCTTGTGTGTCCTGGCCAAAAGAGACAGACCTCCTCTTTTTTCTTGAAAAATGTTTTGGACTGAGAGATGCTGAAGATGATGTTGATTTCTTGGCTTCCATTTCTCTTCTTACTTCTTCAGCCAGTTCCCTTGTTCTTTCATAAGATATCTCCTTTATAAGTTGCTTTGGTGACTTTGTAGGAGAATCAGATACTTGAACTGGAGCAGCTTCACTAGATTTTATTAACTCATCAGAGTTTATCAATTTCTCAGAGTTTATCACTTTAGTGTTGAAAGGTCTTTCAGAGTTTGGCCGATCAAAGATTGGAGCGTCAGAGTTTATAGCTGCATCAGAGTTTATCCCTTCAATCTTTGCAGCCTCAGAGTTTGCAATCTTGACTAGTCTTCTTTTCTTTTTCTTCTTCTCAGGAATTGGAAGAACTGTTTCTTTCTGAGGAGAAGTCTGAGAAACCTGTTCAACTGTCGTTCTCTTAGCAAAAACGAACCCTTCATCAGAATCTGTATCTTCATCAATTAACTTTCTCTTTTTGAGAGAAGATTCTGTCACTGAATTCCCCTTCCGTTTGCTTGAGCCCTGTTGAGAGGTGTGTTTTGCAACTACAGTCTTTTGAGAGACTGTAGAGGTTGGCAAATGTGTTTGGGTGTCAGTGTTTGGAGGGTGAATTGGGTTTGAATCAGAGGGTGCTAAATTCTGATTTATAGCCACTGAGAGAAAATCCCTACCATACATGGTAGGCATTCTCTGATTTAAGAGAAGCCTGACCCATGTGGGATAAAAGAGAGGAAAGAGATTACCTTTCTTAGTATCCTTCCTAGCTAGGTTAGCAAAAATTCTTTTATTCATACAAAAACTGGCTAAACTCTGATCATTCTCAAGACTTATATTAGGCAACAAATAATTAAAAATTAACTGAAGAAATCTAGCAAAGTATACAGTGTGAACATCATCATTTATCTTGCTAGCCAACTGCCTAATTATTAAACAAGGAAAATTGAAATTGAGATTATGGGTCAGAGAATACCCAATCTGTTGAGACAGCTGCGGAATGGCATCAAAATTTGTGCATTTGGCAGTGAAAGCCCTTGTTATGCAGTCGAAGAAGAAACTCCATTCTCTTCTTAAATGTGGTCTTGTTAAACTTCCCAGTTTAGATAGGCTACCTCCATAGCCTATTGTGTTGAAAAATTCCTTGATTTGATCATCTCCAACAGAATCATCATACTCAGCCACTTCTGGAAGATGAAGAGCTTGTCTCACCACAGCAGGAGTAATGGAATACTTGCCATTGCATTGAAATGTTATTATCGGCTCCTCATTATCATTAGCATTATTAAACTTTGCAGTTGACCAGATTTTGAGCAGAGATTGAGCAGAGAAGTTCATGGGTTCCTGAAGTGCGTACCCAATATAACTGTTCTGCAGAAAATCCTGGATCACATGAAAATCCTGAGGTGCTTCATCCTTAGATAGAAGAGAGATGTAGTTTGTTGCAGCAAAAGAATAGGTCTGAAAAGTAATACCCTTAGACGCCATTGAAGTTTTGAGATTTGAAGTGTAAATAACAATTAGGGTTTGATAAGACGAGAGAGAAAGATAGAATAAACGATGTAGATGAATAATTCACAGTGAAACAAAATGAATTAAACTATTCCCTCTCAATTGCATATACCCTTTAGTGGGACATGTGGCAAGAAATAATTTGTGCAGTAATGAGTAGACCAAGTATCAAAATACAGCAAGTGTGCGTGTGCTGTGTAATAATAGGAACCGTCATTCGTGAGATACACGCGCCTTATTACAAGTCCAGTCAGAGATTAATAATTATGATGTTACAAAATGAAATATGATGTCATAAATATGATCTCAGAATTTACCACTTAATCAGAGTCTACAGATCAGAGTTTATATGAGTCAGAGTTTAGTATGTACTGTCAGAGTTTACCACATACTCTGACAGAATTTACCATAAACACTGATAACTTGTGATCAGAGATTAGATGCTTCAATGATCAGAGTTTGTTCCATTTTCATCAGAGTTTACCCCATACTCTGACCTATACTTTGAGTGTCTGAAACTTGCTAAGTTGAGCCACTTGTCACCATCCCTAATTTAGAAACCAGTCTGTTAAATGTTGCTTCAGGCAAGGGCTTAGTGAATTTATCTGCTAATTATTGATCTGTAGGAACAAAATGTAATTCAATTGTTCCTTCCTCCACATGTTCCCTTATGAAGTGATATCTGATACTGATGTGTTTTGTCAGAGAATGCTGGACTGGATTTCCTGTCATTGCAATAGCACTTTGGTTATCACAATAAATAGGAATTTTTGAAAATTTCAAGCCATAGTCTAACAATTGATTTCTCATCCATAAGATCTGTGCACAGCAGCTTCCAGCAGCTATATATTCAGCCTCTGCAGTTGATGTTGAAATGGATTTCTGCTTTTTGCTTTGTCATGACACAAGTCTTCCACCTAGAAATTGACAACTGCCACTTGTGCTTTTCCTGTCAATCTTGCATCCTGCATAGTCAGCATCTGAATAGCCTATCAATTTGAAATCAGACTCCCTAGGATACCATAAGCCAAGATAAGCAGTGCCCTTGAGATATCTGAAAATCCTTTTCACAGCAATTAAATGAGGTGCTTTTGGATTTGCTTGAAATCTAGCACACAGACATGTGGCAAACATGATGTCTGGTCTACTTGCAGTCAAATAAAGTAGAGAACCAATCATTCCTCTGTATGCTGTAATATCAACAGGTTCTCCAGTGTCTTAATCAAGTTTTGTTGCAGTAGCCATGGGAGTTGTAGCAGATGCAGAATCTTGCATTTGAAATTTAGTGAGTAGATTCTTTGTGTATTTAGACTGATTAATGAAAATACCTTCTTCAGTCTGTTTCACTTGTAAACCTAGAAAATAACTCAATTCTCCCATCATACTCATTTGATACCTGGACTGCATTAGCTTTGAAAATCTTTCACAGAGTTTCTCATTAGTGGAACCAAATATAATATCATCAACATATATTTGAACCAATAATAAATCCTTACCTTGAGTTCTATAAAACAAGGTTTTATCAATTGTTCCTCTAGTGAAACCATTTTCAAGTAATAATAGAGCCAGAGTTTCATACCAGGCCCTTGGTGCTTGCTTTAGTCCATATAGAGCTTTATCCAGTCTGTAGACATGATTTGGATATTTTGTATTGACAAAGCCAGGTGGTTGTTCAACATAGACTTCTTCTTCAAGTTCACCATTTAAAAATGCACTTTTAACATCCATCTAGTAGACCTTGAATTTCTTATGAGCAGCATAAGCAAGAAAAATTCTGATTGCCTCAAGTCTAGCTACAGGTGCATAGGTTTCATCATAATCAATCCCCTCCTGTTGAGAATAACCTTTGGCCACCAGTCTTGCTTTGTTTCTTGTAATTATTCCATCAGAGTCTGTCTTGTTTCTGAATACCCATTTTGTACCAACAATAGATCTGTTCTTTGGCCTTGGAACTAGGGTCCAAACTTCATTCCTTTCAAACTCATTCAATTCTTCCTGCATTGCAGTAATCCAATCTGCATCTTTCAAAGCATCTTCAACCTTCTTTGGTTCTATTTGCGAAAGAAAACTATGAAATAGACATTCATTCTGAGTAGCTTTTCTTGTTTTTATTCCACTCTCCAGATCACCTATAATTAAATCAGGTGTGTGATCTTTGGTCCATTTCCTTGGATGTGGAAAGTTTCTTGAACTAGATGCTCCCCCGTGATCTGTGCCTTCATAGAATGATCCTTCTGTAAATGCTGATCCTTCTCCTGAAGATGTGCTTCCATCAGTGTTTGATGACTCAGAGTTTAGGTACTCAGAGTTTGAGTTATCAGAGATTGAGGTCTCAGACTTTGTGGTCTCAGAGTTTGAATGATCAGAGTTTAGGGTTTCAGAGTTTGTGTTGTTCAGAGTTTGGTCAGACTCTGATATTTCAATTACTGTGTTTTGATCTCCAATGTTAGTACTTGATTGATGTTGCTCCCCCTCAACATGTGCAGAATCTTCAATTTCTATTTCAATCAATTCTGAATCAGAGTTTAAAGAATCAGAGATTACCTTACCAGAGTTTAGTTGAACAGAGTTTATTTTCTGGAGTTCATTCTCAAATCTTAGAGTTTCTTGTGCATCTTTATCATGTAACCCAGCTATCTTCCCTTCATCAAAAGTGACATTAATTGATTCCATGACTGTCCTTGTCCTTAAATTGAATATTTTGAATGCCCTTGAAGAGGTTTTAGAAGTTGTTGCATATCCAATAAAAATTCCTTCATCTGCTTTAAGTTCAAACTTCTTCAATTGTTCAGGATGTGTTTTGAGAATAAAACACTTGCATTCAAAGATGTGAAAGTACTTGACATTTGGCTTTCTTCCTTTCAAAGTTTCATATGGAGTCATTCCATGTTTGTTTATTAAAGAACAATTCTGAGTAATGCATGCAGTGTTCACAGCTTCTGCCCAAAAATAAGTAGGTAGCTTTGCTCCTTCTAGCATTGTTCTAGCAGCTTCTATTAAAGTGCTGTTCTTTCTTTCAACTACACCATTTTGTTGAGGTGTGCCAGGTGCTGAGAATTGTTGAGTAATACCTTTTGTTGAGCAGAATTCCTCCATTGTTGAGTTCTTAAACTCTGTTCCATTGTCACTCCTTAAATTCTTTACTTTGTGAGTTGATCCATTCTCAATCATTGCAATATGATCAATGATTGTTTCTGCAGTTTCATCCTTCTTGTGCAAAAAGTACACCCAAGTAAATCTAGTGAAATCATCAACTATTACCAGAGTGTATTTCTTCTTTCCAATGGACATGATATTGACTGGACCAAATAAGTCAAGATGCAATAGATGAAAAGGTTGATCAATTGAATTTTCAGTTTTGCTCTTGAAAGATGTCTTCTTTTGTTTGGCCTTTTGACATGAATCACAGAGTCCATCAAGGATGAAATTGAACTTTTGGAAGACCTCTAACTAGGTCCTTCTTTATCAATTCATTATTGTTTCCAAAGTTCAGATGACACAAATTTTTGTGCCAATTCCAGCTTTCCATTGGTGATGCCTTTCCAAGTAGACAGGTTAAGGAACCATTAGAATTAATATCCAAGCTAGCTTCAAATAAATTGTTATGTCTGTGGCCAATAAGAACTATTTTTCCATTTTTCTTGCTTTTCACTTCACAATGAGTTCCATGAAATTCCACAGAATAATCTTTGTCTGTCATTTGACTCACACTTAGCAGATTATGTTTGAGTCCTTCAACCAGAGCTACTTTCTCAATGATGACATTTCCAATCACTATGTTGCCATATCCCAGTGTTCTTCCTATGTTGCCATCTCCATAAGATACTGTTGGGCCAGCCTTCTCCTCAAACTCTGAAAGCAGGGATTTATTTCCAGTCATATGTGCAGAACATCCACTATCAATCACTAGAATGTTCTTCCTGTTTCCCTGCAATCAGTAAATGCAATTTAATTAGTAGTTATGGGGACCCAAACTAGTTTGGATCCTTTCTTTGAAAACTTGTTAACTTTTGCAGCAGAAGTTCTTTTGTCAGAGTTTGTGTTAACAGAGTTTACATGATCAGAGTTAACATTTACAGAGTTTGTACTGTCAGAGTTTACACTCCTTTTATCAGTCTTTATCACATATTTTTGCTTGACAGTATGTTTTGGAGAATTACTCATTTGAGGTTGTGGTTTGTAAGAATTGTAATACAAATTATGATAATCTTTGCATTTATAAATAGAATGCCATAAACTACCACAGTGAAAACAGGGATTTGATCTTGTTTGTTTTCTAGCCTCAAACCCAGGTTTTTCAGGTTCTTTCTTTTTCTTTTGTTTGCAGTCAATAGCAAGATGATTAGAATTACCACAAGTAAAACAGGTTTTCCTAGGAGCATCAGGGATATTCATGTAGTTATTCTCCTTAGTAATTCCTATTTTTCCATTCCTATTTCTTTTCACCTTTTTAATTTTATTAGTGACTGCCTTCAACTTTTCTTTTAGTTGCTTCTGTGAAAGTAATCCTATATTTATTTTTTTAGAATCTGGCACACCATTGTTTTTAGAGCATTCAGGGAGAGTTTTCTTATAATCATTAGCTCTAACAAACTTCACAGGTTTAGTCAATGTTCCTTTTGTGTGTGAATTAGTGTGAAATTCTTTATCAGATTCATAACCTAGGGCAGATGTCCAATTCTTTTCAGAAAGCATTTGTTGGACCTTCTTACCAGAGTTTGTCCAAACTCTGAAGGTCTCTTTTTCCTTAGCTATCTCAGTTTTCAAATATGTGACTTGTATTTCCAACTGAGTTTGCATGTGTATAGCATTCTCACAGTCTTTCTTAAAGCTAAGCATGTGTACAAGTTCAGTTTGAAGAAAGTCATTCCTAGCATTCAGAGTCTGTATCTCAGATTTTAATCTTTCATTCTCAAGAGATTGTGACTTAAAGCTAACATGTAGATTTCTAAGAAAAGACTTTAATTCATGAATATCTTCAGTATCAAAAGTGAAAGCAGAGTTTGGTACCTTTTCAGAGTTTAAGATGGGAGACTCAGAGTTTGCCATGAGAGCATAGTTAGTTTCTTCTTCTGAGTCTGAGGAATCCATCCAATCTTTCTTTGATATGATGAGAGCTTTCCCAGATTCCTTGCTTCTGCACTCAGTAGCAAAATGTCCCATCTTGTTGCACTTGTAACACTTGACTTTTGATTTATCAAGAGTTTTTGATTTTCCATCTCTATCTTCTCTTTTTCTGAATCTGTCTTTCTTGTCTGACTCACTATGCTTCTTCTGATAGTTTCCTTGCTTCTCAATTTTTTTGTATTTCTTGAAGCTTTTGACAAACATAGCAAACATCTCCATCATGTCAGAGTCTGAAGAATTATCAGAGTTTTCATCAGAGTTTGTCTCAAACTCTGATTCACTGCTTTCTTTGATTACAGCTTTTCCTTTTCTTGTTGAGGCTTTAAGGACTTTTTCTGTAGGTTCTTCAATCTGGGCCTCAACATTCAAAGCAATAGATTTTGCCTTGCTACTTTTTCTGTTTCTTCTTTGCTGTAACTCCAGATCATGAGTTTTCAATTTGCCATAAACTTCATCTAATGACATCTCATCCAAATCAGCCCCGTCTCTAATCAAGGATGTCTGCAGATCCCATTCTTCTGGAAGAGCCCTCAGAAATTTGGTGTTTGAATCTTCATTGTCATATACTTTATCCACCAAAGCCAAGTTATTCAACAGAGTTAGAAATCTGTCATAAATATCTGTGAGGGACTCATTCTGCTTAGCCTCAAAGTATTCATACTCTTGGATTAGAACAGATCTTCTATTTTTCTTTATCTCCTTGGTTCCTTGACATTGAACCTCCAGTGCATCCCAGATTTCTTTGGCAGTTTTGCATGCTATTACCCTGTTGGACATTACAGAGTCAAGACTATTATGCAAAATATTTCTTACCTTTGCATCTTTCAAGACTTCCTGTTTTTCTTCATTGGTCCATTCTTTCTTGTCCTTTAAGGTGTAATACTCAGGGATTTGTCTTCCTTCCACAATCGTAGATGGCACTAGTTTGGTTGGTAGATACTGTCCTGTATGAATTCTGTCCAAATAATCAGGATCAGTTGCTTCCAAGAACATCATCATCTTCACCCTCCATGTAGGATATTCAGCCTTCTTCAATATAGGGATCCTGATGCTTTCATACTTGTTACCAGACATGATTATTTGATCTTTTTAAGTCGTAATTAACTGCCTGCTCTGATACCAATTGTTTCCCAGAATAATCGATTATGAACACAAGTATATAGAATGGAATACTGTTTTGTATTATTAATGATCTCGAATACAAAACTCTCTCAAGAAAAGTAATGTTCTTAAGAGCTGCTAGGTTATATAACTATTGCTTAATGAATTCAACATTGAATTATAACCTATCTCTGTGTTTATATAGACACAGCTACAAATACAATTACAAAACAGATTATGATAAGAATAGCTTTAATAAGGTAATTAGACTTGCACTTGAATTCCTTCTTACTATCCAAATCAGACTCTGATTTGTCTGTTTCCTTTTCTGGTAGACTCTGAAGCTAAACTCTGTCGATCTGTCATTCTCTGATTTGAGTATTCTCTGTTAGAGTAAACTCTGATTGAGTATTCTCTGATAGAGTAAACTCTGACCGACAGCTTCCTTAAACTCCGATGACGTCAGCATAAACTCTGTTTAGTATTCTCTAACAATCATCAGTGTTTGCATTCCTAACATTTTTACTCCTAAACATGCGTGCTAAAAAGTAAAAAAACATTATTAAGAACCGGAGGCAATGTTCTAAAAGACGAGAATCAGAGTTAGACGGTGAATGTACCGTTCAGTAATTATTCAGGTAATCGGTGATTAATCGAATTGATTAATCGGAGCATTAATCAAAAATAATTTAATATATAATTATATTTAAACATTTTCAAATTATTATAAAATTATAATAAAAAAAATATCTTATATTATTAATCAATATATATTTAGATGTTAACATTTACGAAAACCCCCCTTATCATTAACATTTTAAGTGGTTTATACTTAATAATTAATCTTAATAGTTATTACATAATATGTCATATAATTATTAGCGATTTGAGAGAGTATTTAAAATTTATGAAGTATCAATGGTCTTACAACTCATATTTATTGTAAATTTGTACTAAAAATATATTAGTTATTAATTTTTTTAAAATTTTAACTTTTTTTTTAAAATAAAATAATTTTTACCGATTTTGACCGTTTCAACCGATTTTTGACCGTCTCGGCCGATTTTTTCCGTCTTGGCCAATTAAAAAAAAAACTTTTTTTGACCCGATTTCAATTAATCGAGACGGGATCCATCGGTGAGACAACCGTTTTTTAAAACACTGACAGGAGGGAGTATTAAGATATTAAAATTTAATATTCAAATTATTAGTTCTAAAATACTTAACAGAAATAAAACATATGTCTTTAACAATCGTAACCCAAATAAAATAGATGTCTAATGCAAGACCTGATTTTTGTTTACATGTAGGAGAGAGAGTTTTGGGATTAGAAGGCATGCATGCAGTTAAAAGCTAGCAATATCTAACGAAGATGTTTGGCGATCGAACAAAGTTGTTTGGTTTGTTGATCCTTTCAGTTCCTTTGCTTGTCCCATTATTACACAAACTACTCGATACTCGTTGTTATAGTTACTCGTTACCAGAACCAAAAAATAACCTTGATGATGAGACCAACAACAACAAGAAACATGCAAAACACGAAGAAGAAGATATTATCAAGTACTTGTGGTCTAAACTTGATCCCAATCTATTAGGTGAAATTCTGGGCAGACTCTGTCTCACTGACCAGATTCGTTTTCATGTTCTTTGCAAGAATTGGCTGCATGTTCATCCCATTACTAGAAAAAATATACCATTATTATGGTATTTAAGTTTTGATCGCAGTTTGTTTCAATTACAACTCCACGAGGCCAAGCGGTTTATGCTCTTGAATGGGGCACTAAAAAAAATTAGGGGCACATTTTTTTTTATAAAAGAGTGAAAAAAATTAAAAAATATATGTAGAGGCACAAAAAAAATTAGGGGCACAATATTTTTATAAAAGAACACTATTTTTTTTAAAGATATAAGAACCAAATAATAATAATAATTACGGTCAAAATAATTTCTTTTTTGTTTTTGTTTATGTAAAGAAGCACAATAAAATTAAAGATATGCAAATATTAGATATCAATCTCCATATTTTGTAAAAACTAACGCTTCCTCTTCTTATTATCATTGACTTCCAAATCCCTAATTATATTGACATTTAATTAGGATGAAAAAACATCGATCTGGAGCCGAAGGAAGAAAAATCAATCAAAAAAAGGTTGATTTTTTAAAAGATTATACAAAAGGTGGAAGACTTCTTAGGTTTATAAAATCAACAACTTCCACCGATAATGAAGAGGTTAATGTTAGTGGTGGGAGTCAAAATATTTGTTGGAAAATGTGGGTAGAAACCCCACATTGTCAAGTCATTTTGAGCCTAATTTTGAATACTTCATAGGTGCGTGCGCGCAACAAGTCATGCTTGGAGTATGTTCTTCTTCGAGAGAGCTTTCCAACACATATTTAAGTATTCAAAATGATCAAGGAATGGATGAGATGTGATTATCCAAAGTTGGTACCTTGAAAGTGAAAATCTAGAAATGAGAACTTGAATCTCACATTGAATTGGAAAAGAGTTTTCCATTACTTTATATATTAGAACACTTATGTAGTGTTTAAGATGTGTTAGTATGATATTGCTCCACCACCCACATGCGCGCAAGAGGGCAAATTCGTGGCTTCGCAAGCCTTCGGACTTTCCGTGTGGGCGACTTGCGGACACGAATGCAACAAAATTTGGGGCGAATAAATCCGGAACAGTTTTGCTGAAATCAAAGTTGTTTGCGAGAAACTTAGTGTCACAGTTTTGCTGAAATCAAAGTTGTTTGCGAGAAACTTAGTGTCGACTTCGACAGTAAACTCAAACTTAGTTACTGTCAAATTTCCACTGTGCTTTAGCTCAATATAATAATTCGTTATTTTGTTTTAATAATAAGTATTATTATTAATTCGATTTTGATTACGAATTGATTTTGACAACTGATTTCCTTTATTAATTAACGCGTGATTAATTAAGAAAAACGCGTGGTAATTTAGGAAATTATGTAGCGCCCAAGTTTTCCCAGTCTATATATTCACCTCATTCGGTCTTAGGTTTTAAGTCAATCTTTTGTCCTAAACCCTAAATACAGTCGTACTCTTTCCTGGTGATAGTTTTCTTGCTCTGTTAAAGCTCGCTGAAGGTGCTGTTCTTCATGACATCATCGTGTTCTCGTTTTATCCTGGGAGCTATCGACTCAAACATACGGTGAGAGGCGAAATAGCTTTAAGGAGACAGTTCTGCACTGGACTCGAGACATCCTCCGTTTCTTATCTTTTCTCTTTAACAGTTTGCTTATTGTCATACACTAATCTATTGTTTGCACACATAATCACTCGTGATTTATTATTGTGTTTTGGCAGATTGTTTCACAAAAACAACACTGCTGCAGATATTAAATTAATGGAACCATACAGTTGCAATATTTATATAGCTGACCTGGATAATATTTTGATTGTCACCGAGTAGTTTCCTTGATGCAACCAGTTGTTCCTCTGCAGCTACAGAATGAGCCTTCTCGTCCTTTAGTTGTTGAATTAAGTTTGCTATTTTCTTCTCATACATTTGAGTGCTTTCTGCTTGTGCCTTCTGAAATGTATTATGTTCTACCTGTTACAGGGAATACTCAAGAAAAATAAACTTCACAATTCCAATTTATTTTAAAGAGGCGCAAGGAAAATCTTTTCTCAAAATTGCGTCATGACATGATCATGTGATAAGAATATATGCTACATTGCCATCCAAATTTATTGATGAATCTTTATTTTGTAATTAAAAAACAAAAGGAACATGTATCTCTAAACTTGATTAGAAGAACAAAAGAAGAGCTGAATGAAAATGAATAACTAAAGAGATATAGCACATGAGATTCAGCATCGATAGTATATGACCAGTAATTACAGCTTCGGAGCTTGACCTGAGTTGACGTTTGATGATCACTTAGGAGTTTCTGCAGTATATCTATTTGTTCTTTAGTACTCTCAGATCGATAGCGCTCATCATCCATTTTTTTTCACCAGATCCGATATTTTCATCCTCATCACAACTAACTTTTTTTCAGACTTTCAGACTGCATACGTTTATCTTCTACTTGCATCGTCAACTCTGCTATTCTCTTCTCCATCACATCTGATTGTTCTTTAACACGTTTGGAACATGCATGCTCGATCATCTTCCAACTGCCTCATCAAGTCTGCTATTTTCTTCTCACAAATCTGGGTAGTTTCTGCAAGTACTTTCCGGTTTGTAGACTCTTCAAGGTGGTGTTTCTGGAAACAGCCCCAAAAAACTGCATTAGTATCTGTGTTCTGTCTAAATGGGTTTGCAGTAAAATAGAATTAATCCTTTGGGGAGGTTCTTTAAGCAAGAAACAAGATATATAGTAGATAGATGTACAAATATACAATGTTTCGAACCTCTTACTTGAACTGCAAATTATTATTGCACAATATTCATCAATTTTAATGGATTTCTGTGTTAATATCCATGTGTCCATAGAAAAGAATCTGTAATATGATTACTGGAGCAAGTTGTGATATCAAAATTAGTGTGAGCTCTTTATCACTTTTGAAACAAGTTATACCAGACCAGTTAATTTATGAGGTCCTTTTAGTTCATTAACTGGAGGTTCTCTTGCTCTAGTGGCGGACAAAGATCAAGTAGAAGTGGAGAATAGAGAGCTAAGGAATCGGCCAGTACCAAGAAGATTTGCCACTTATAGGGTCACTATATATTGACCAGCATGTAGGTCAACAAATATATTGCAAACAATGGCGTTACCGTGAGTTTGAGAATACATACATATTTTGAAACTCTACAAGGCATTCCTATTTCCTCATAAATTTATTTTCCTGTTCTCTTACTCCTTTCTTACAATCATAACCTGTAACTTCTTGGTGCATCCAGTTTATAGAAGATTTCTTGCATACAATTAGAATGGGACCTTCGTGTTATGCTGATTACGATCCCCTATTAGGGACTACATTTTGATCAATGTATCAAAACATAGCATCTTGTTTTATATTTTTGTTAATGACAGCGCATAAGATCTATTCTATGAAGACACCATTCTATAGTAAGTTACAAAATCATTGCAGTTTAATATCAGGTAGTGCTCTCCCCCCCCCCTTCTAGGGATCAGTTAAACCTCAGGGAGATAGACTGAGGAATAGAGTCGGCCTTTTGGCCCAGGGAACACAATGAAAAAAAGTAAACGAAAAAAACTATGTAAATACCGTGCTATGGTTGAGATTTGTTTTAAGGCGTGCAATATCGTCCTGCATCAGAATATTATGATCTTTCTGCAGGTTCAGTTCCGTCAGTATATCTTTCATCTCTGCCTCTAATCGGGAATTTTCTTTCTCAACTAACTGTGAATAGAAGATAAATCATTATTGTTGTAATCTAATCTAGCATCAATACTAAATAAACAACGGGGCGATTTTAAGCACCGAAATTGACAGTATATGTTTAGAAAATGGCAAAAAAAAAGTCTTTTAATTTCTCTAGTACTTATCAGTTTCAATAGTAGCTTTCAGTCGTACAACCTCACTGCAAATTGAATCATTCTGATCTTTCTGAAGATTGAGTTTATTTAGCACTTCTTTCATTTCTGATTCTAGACGAATATTTTCCGTCTCTAGTAAACTGCAGTCAGAGTCCAAGATCTTAGATTGGGTGGTACCCTACTTTTAAGTGAAAGATTTTATAGTATCACCTTGTGACAACATATATATTATGATATATCTAGCATGAATAGTACCACGGGTCAAGGAGAGTAAAGTACCTTAGATCTTGCTACAAAACCATTTTCTGTTTCAGCAAACGAATTTTTACATTCCTCAAGCTTTCTTTCTAGTTTAATTATATCATTATCCCTCATCTTCAGCTGTCTATCCATTTCTGCAGTAAGGTGATCAACTTCCTTCTCAAGCTTTCGACATAGGATTTCATAATCAAATTCTTCTTTTAGCTTTACTGTGTTTACTACTTTCATGGCCTGATCAGTCAACAATAATCACACCGTCTTAATAATTTGGGAGAGTGACAAAAATGTAAAAAGAAAAAAGACATCAAGAAAATGAAAGAAAAGAGATATGCAAGAAGTACGATACATAGCCAACCAAAGTTTCCACATAATTGTGTGTCAACACATAACACAGTGTGTGTGAATGCGGGCCTGTAGATTGGTTTAACTTATAATGGCTTCTAGGAGTGAATCAGTTGCAAATTATATTTCTTCTCTTGTTTTGTAAAAATTCTCATAGTGTCACTACAAGAAAAACAGTTTCAGACAACACCGATCAAACAACACTCAGCCAAAAAAGTGTTGCGCAAAATTAACATACAATGGTTTATTTTCGACCTTAAAAATATATGGTCTGATCCATACGCACTACAATGGTTTAACAAACCATTATGTAAAAAATCCGGTCAAACAAGTGTCTAAAATGTTGGTGTTGTGCTAATGAATAGATTTATATAATGGTTTAAATGGATATTGTCTTATTAAAATTAACACAATAGTACTGCTTACCGTTGTTTGAACCAAGTCAGTCATACAAGTTTGAAAGGGTAGTGTTGTGCCAATGAGTAGTTTCAGACAATGGATTTTTTATCCATTGTTTTCTCACAATACACACAACAGAATTTGCAACTGAATATTGTGTTCTTATATTTGTAACAACAGAGTAGATATTCTTATACTTGAGCAAATACAAGGGTGATAATAGTTTGTTATGCAAAAATAGTTGGGTGTAGATTAATGAAACAACGTCTAGTTTAGAACAAAGTATTGTGTTCTTATATATCTAACAACATAACTAACTTTACAAACATTTGAGCTAATATAAAGGAGACAATGCATTGTTAAGCAAAAACAGTTGGGTGTAGATTAGAGGAACAACATAATTAAATTAACAAACACTTGAATGATTTGAAGGGTAACAATGGTTTTTTAGTCGAGAGTGTTGTTGTTTGTAGTAATTGGACAATACTTTTAAGAAGACAGAGTGTTGTCTCCCTTTATTTCAGACAACGATTGCGCACCGTTGTGTGATCTGCGTATCAGACGGCGGCTCAATATTCAACGATTTTCCTCGGTATTAGACAACGGGAAAAAATGTTTGTATAAAGCTATTTTTCTTGTAGTGTATTATCAAAAAACACTATTTTAAGGGAATGCTCGTTAACATAAGCCACAACAAAGTCATGATATAAGTTTTGTTTTCCTTTTGCTACCTAATACTGGATATACTGGATTATATGCTTGAACTATAGCAGGTAACAGAAATCTCTGTCGTACTTACCTAATACTGGATATATTGTATTAACAGTCAAATTGTTCAAGTATTGTATAATCAGTTGAAGTTTACGTCCAATAAATTATAGGTCACAGGAGTATCGTGTTGGCAATGTATGGTATAGATACACACTTAAATTAGACTATGCGAAATTATGGGTTTACAGGAGTATTGTGCTAGGAACGTATAGATACACGCTTATACTAGAATATCGCATATTTGCAAATGACTTCCCATGGACCCATCCCTTTGAGGATCTTTTATGTGTGTGTGTGAATAAGGAAAGAAATTTGTGGAATACAAGATATTTTCAAATTCACATTTAAGAAAAATAAAGATATTTTCTTAATTGAACTCTTTGTAACTACATCACTGTTATAACCAAATTTTTACACGTCAAGGTTTGTATTGACGAGTGAAGGTCCTATGAACGAGCATATTAAGAACACGACGGGTAAAGAGTGTTTGAAGTCCGACGAGTAGATTAATTGTCTTAATTGATGAGTATTTATCAATTAATGCAATATCAATTGTATAAAATAATATTGCAAATATTATTTTACATTATATTAGTAATTCATTGTAACTCCTAAAAAATAGGGGAGAGTAACAGCCGACGAGTAGACCAAGTCTCGACGGGTAAGACTGAGGCACCCGACGGACAGAAAATTAAGGAAAGGATAAGATTCATACTTCAACTATAATTCAAATACATGGAGTTGATCCCTACAATCAAGGAACGTGATAAGCAGCTTCTAGCATGAAAATAGGATCGTGGAAGGCATCCAAATCAGACTATAAATACATTCTTGAAGAGATAAGTAAGAAGAGATCGAAATCTATCACATTACTATACACACAATACATACATCCGACGGGTAGCTGCTGCATAGTCGACGAGTAGGACTTTTATGTATTTTTGTTCATTCAAAACACTTGTAATCGATCTTAAACAGCATTCTAGTGGATATTCTTGGCTGGGCACACCCTAACCGCAGTTTTTGATCCTTTTACTAGGGTTTTCTGCGTCACCAAAATTGTCTTGTCTCTATTTTATTTTCTAATCGTCGAATAGCTTTTCATTCTTTTTTTCTACTCGTCCAAGTTTCTAAATACGATTTATATATAATTTTACAATAAAGAACTTAGTTATTAACCTACCAAATTCTGGACAAAACAGTTGGCGCCGTCTGTGGGAAACTAACTAAGAGTTCTACACGATTTCCACGGTCATGGCAACAAATCTTGAACAAAGCGGTAACAAAGAGCAAACTACGAACCCTACGAATGATGAAGTACTTACTATCGTGAAGAAATTACAAATAGATGTTGAAACCTTGCGTGTAGAAAATGAGACACTCAAAGCTACGTTGAGCACGGTGAGATCAAGTGCAACGGCAGTTTCAAAACAAACGGTGGCAAGTGTGGTTCGAAGGCTGGATTATGGTGATGGTGGTCAGGAGGAAAGACGAACGAAAAGGGGATGATGAATTTCTTGTGTTGGGCACAAACAGGGCTGAGATTGAAGCTACGGACAACAACGCTAACACAACATCTCAATGGCAGAAAGATAAGACGGGCAGACACGACAACGAAGAAGAAAGGTCGAATAGGAGGTCAAGGCATAGAAGTTCACGATTAGAAAGTAACACGATGGATGCCATGAAGCTGGAGTTGAAGGATATGAGAGAAATGATACAACGTATACCGGGTGTACCATAGCCATTAGAAAAGGCTACACCGACAAGCTATGTGGATTCCCCCTTCACTAATGATATTGCCTTGGTGGAGATTCCGAAACGATTTAACATACCACATATGAGGTTGTATGATGGTGAGACTGACCCACAAGAACATATCGCTCAGTATAAATAACGAGTGTTTACGGTACCAATTAATAAAGAGTTGAGGGAACCTTGTATGTGAAAGGGATTTGGCTCAACACTCACAGGACCTGCCCTCCAATGGTTCGTCGGACTGCCAAACAGAACCATATCATCGTTTGCGGACCTTGTTGATGCGTTCAATCTACAATTTGCTAGTAGCAGACGATTTGAAAAGACGACGAGTGACTTATACAGAATTGTGCAAAGGTATAGAGAGCCTTTGAGAGAATACCTTTCCAGATTCAACAAAGAAAAGGTGACAATAACAAATTATGACGTACCGACGGCTATTGAACCTTTCTGCCGTGGACTAGTGAGGGATACACCGTTATACGACGAACTGACGAAATACCTGTGCAAGACCATAGACGACGTACAAGCCAAAGCTATGGCCCAAGTCAGGTTGGAAGAAGACAGGAAAGATGATGAGGACAACTATTATCGCCCTAATAGAAAAATTGTTATGACAAAGGCACGAGACAACAGGCCTTATTCAAGGAACAATCGTGAAGATGCACGTGTTAAGACTGTACAAGGAAGGTTGTACTGGAGAAAAGACCCGAATCTTCCACCGACGTTTGACAGTTACGGATTCAGTATTAGCCCGTCAGCCTTGGTGAGAGAATTCAATAAATTGGGAAATGCTGTCAATTGGCTGTCAAAGTCAAACAAACCTAAAGTGAATCCCGAATCAAAGTTGTGGTATGATTTCCACAGTGACTATGGTCATAGAGCATATGATTGTGTGGCATTGAGAAGAGAAATTCAAATACTTGTCAAGAAGGGTTACTTGACAGAATACATGACGGGAAAAAACAGGATTAGAGAGTTGTCACCACCAAGACAACCTCCCCCTCCACCACATCACAAGGTCATCAACTTCATAGCTGGAGGATCTGAGGTATGTGGAGCTACATATTCACAAGCAAAGAGGGCAGCAAGAGAGCCTGGAATGAGGGTCATGCGAGCAGACATCATGGAAACAAAGTTGCCAGCAATTCAGTTCGACGAGTCAGATAGGGAACACGTGACGGAGCCACAACACGATAGTTTAGTCATCTCACTGCCCGTCAGAAATTGCCTGGTCAAGAGAATCTTGGTAGATAACGGTAGTGCAGTGAATATTATGATGTTAGATGCATTATGAGAGATGGGCTTGAATGAACTTGACATGACAAAGAAGTGTACTGTACTCATTGGGTTTAGTGGCGAGACTAAGATAATAATTGGCGAAATTTCATTACCCACGTATGCTCAAGGGGTGAATTTATTGCAGAAGTTTCTCATCATTGATTGTCAATCAATCTACAACATAATCCTTGGAAGGCCATGGATACATGACTTAAAAGCTATCCCGTCAACATATCACCAAGTAGTAAAATTCCCGACGCCCTGGGGAGTCCAACAGATTCAAGGAGATCAAGTTCAAGCGAGACAGTGTTACAAGACTTGCCTGAGACCAACTATTCAACACCAGGGGAAGGACGTTCCTCAAGTTACAAGTATGGACGCAGAAAAGCTGACGGAAGTGAGCCTCTCGACGGGAGAAAAGAAAGTGCTAGTCGGACAGGATGTACCACCGGAGGTCGAAGACAATTTGGTTGAGTTCTTGGCAGAACGTTTAGAAGCTTTTGCATGGGAACACGACGACATAACGGGCATTAGTGAAAAATTCATCACCCATAGACTCAATGTTGACCAAAACTACGTGCTCCTCCAGCAAAAGAGAAGAAAATTTGCGCCCGGCAGGAATCAAATTATCAACGACGAAGTCGGTAGACTCTTGAAGGCTGAGATGATTCGAGAAGTGGACTACCCAGAATGGTTGGCAAATGTGGTGATTGTTTAGAAGAAAAATGGGAAGTGGAGAGTATGCGTCGATTACACGGATCTAAATAAGGCATGTCCAAATGACCTGTATCCATTGCCACATATAGATGCAATGGTCGACGCTACAGCTGGACATGAGTTGTTAACATTCTTGGACGCGTCGAGCGGATTTAATCAGATTAAGATGCACCCGACAGATGCTGAGAAGACAGCATTTGTGACCGACAGGGGAATATACTGCTATTTGGCAATGCCCTTTGGCTTGAGGAATGCTGGTGCGACCTTCCAACGCCTAGTTAACAAAATGTTCAAAGAACAAATAAGTAAAACAATGGAAGTCTACATCGATGATATGGTAGTGAAGTCAAAGTGCGCATCAGACCACGTCAGAGACTTGAAAACAACATTTGACATTCTGCGAGCTTATAACATGAAGCTCAATCCATCAAAATGCAACTTTGCAGTAACATCAGAGAAGTTTTTAGGGCATATGGTGACAAGAAGAGGAATAGAAGCCAGCCCTGAACAAATTAAAGCAATATTCGAATTGACATCACCGAAATCCGTTAAAGAAGTGCAAAAATTGACCAGGACGAGTGGCCACCTTAAACAGATTTATTTCAAGGTTGTCTGACAGGTGCAAGTTATTTTACGACGTCCTCAGGAAAAACAAAGGGTTCTGTTGGGCGGGAAGACATGAAGAAGCGTTCAAGGAATTAAAACAATACTTGACAACAGCCCCACTGTTGTCCAAACTAATACCTGGAGATATGTTGTTTGTATACTTGTCAGTCACGGAACAAGCAGTTAGTGGAGTTCTAGTAAGAGAAGGGAACAACATGCAGTCTCCGATATACTACGTTAGCAAGAGTTTGGTCGACGCTGAGACAAGATACTCGTCACTAGAAAAACTAGTTTTGGCTTTAGCTGTCACGTCAATCAAACTACAACATTATTTTGAAGCCCACAAAATATGTGTCAGGGCAAATTATCCGTTGAAGATGGTGTTGAGAAGGCCAGAATTGACGGGTAGGATCGCTAAATGGTCCGTCAAACTAAGCATGTATGGCATAGTTTATGAACCTTGCGCGGCTATCAAGTCACAAGCTTTAGCTGATTTTGTGGCAGATTTCAGCCCAAGTCAGTTAACAAAATCCAATGATGAGTTACAATCGATGATGTCAGAAACAAGGATTGAGCATTGGACAATGTACACCGACAGGGAGTCAAATGTCAACGGAACAGGTCTAGGACTTGTGCTTAAATCACCAAAGGGGGATATCCTAGCACATTCAATATGTTGTGACTTCGAAGCCACTAATAACGAGGCGGAAAATGAGGCATTGATTATTGGTCTAACAACGGAAAGAGAATTGAATATAAGTCACATTGAGGTATGTTGTGATTCCCTGTTGATTGTTAATCATGTAAATGGGTCTTATAAGGCTAGGGACCAGAAGATGTCGGCATATCTGGGAATCGTCAAGGAGCTACAAGCAGGTTTCACAAGATTCAGCATTCGTCAAGTTCCAAGGGAAATGAACACACAAGCTGACGCTCTGGCAGGACTGGGCGCTGTCTTTCGACGTGAAAGCTTGACGACCATACCCATCTTACACGTCATGAAGCCAGCTACAGAAAGAGGTGAAGAATTAAAAGGTGTAATGACTTTGGAAGACTTGACTGATGATCAACCCGTTCGACTGACGAATTGGACTACTGAAATAAAGGAATACTTGTCGAGTGATACTCGACCAAGCGACAACAATGAGGCAAGACGACTCAAGATGAGAGCGTCAAGATTTCTGTTAATAGATGAAGTTCTATTCAAAACTTCTGCTACTGGTTTACTACAAAGATGTTTGGAGGACGAAGAAGCCCGACGGGTACTGAAAGACGTGCATGAAAGAGATTGTGGAAATCACTCTAGAGGCAGAAGTTTATCATACAAAGTACTACGTATGGGGTATTATTGGCCAACTGTCAAGCAAGATGCTATTGATTATGTCAAAAGGTGTGATGCCTGTCAGAGGCATGCTCCCGTCCTACATCAGCCGTCAGAATATCTGCACCCGTCGATTCCATCATGGCCATTCATGAAGTGGGGGATGGACATCGTGGGGAAAATGCCACCAGCACCAGGTCAGAAAGTATTCATGTTGGTCATGACAGATTATTTCTCTAAGTGGATAGAGGCAGAAGCATTCCGGCAAGTTAAGTCGAAAGAGGTAATATCTTTTATCAAATGTAATATCTTGTGCAGGTTTGGTGTGCCATATGAGATTGTTTGCGATAACGGCTCACAATTCATAAGTGAAAAGACGGAATCCTTCTATCGTCAATGGAACATAACACTGACAAAGTCGACGCCAAGGTATCCACATGCCAATGGTCAAGCTGAATCGAGCAACAAGATCATTGTTAACAACCTAAAAAAGAGACTGACGACCTACAAAGGACGATGGGCTGAAGAGCTACCATGGATTCTATGGGCCGACAGAACAACTCCAAAGATGTCGACGGGTCAAATTCCATTTGCATTGGTGTATGAGACTGAATCTGTGTTGCCAACAGAAATTATGAGTCCGACAACTCGTTATGGACTTTCAACAGTTGAGAACAACGAAAGTGAACTCATCCATGACTTGGATACATTCGACGAACTCCGTGACATGGCCAAGATATGCATGGCCTCTTATCAACAAAGAGTTGCAAATGCCTACAATAAAAATGTCCGCATAAGGAAGTTTCAAGAATGGGATCTTGTCCTTAGAAAGGTCTTCCAAAACACAATAGATACCGACGCTGGTAAATTCGCTGACGCATGGGAAGGGCCTTACTTGATCGATGCAGTCGTCGGACGAGGAGCATATAGGCTGTCGACAATGGAAGGACGAGAAGCTGGAATGCTCATCATTTGAAGGCATATCATTTATGATTTCTTCATAGGTCTTTATATTTCATTTTGCTTTTTAAATATAACAAGTCATTAGGACATGTAGAATGTCTGGACGATTGGTTTGCTTGTTACTTGTTTTATGGTTTGACTTGCTTTATTGGTTCTTAGTTTGTTTCAATAAAATGCATGACACGCCTTTGTCTCAGAAATATGTTTTGTGTGTGTGAAATATATCGTACTTGCTTTTGAACAATTGATGGTTCTATGAATGCCTTAATTTATGCACTTTTATGCCCAATTGTTAATTTAGAGTACTATTTAAACACTTGGCGACCTACGAAAATTGCCATCATGATGTGCATATATTACGAAAACATACATGGTAACTAGGGGCATAGTATCCCGACATTACCAACTATTGGGCTGATCACCCACGACGAATAAAAAAACTAAAGGCCCGCCCTTTAAATACGAAACCAACAAAGTGAGAAATAAAATTATTTACTTTTAAGTAATAATTTTCTGCATTCTCCATATTAAAACCAAAAACTACGAAAAATAAGTTAGTTTCAAGAGGGGGAAGGCCTTTTAACTACTTAACGTCGTGCATGCACTTACGTAAGAAAAACGATATCGACGATCGACGCAACGAAGTGATGAATCAACGAATCAACGAGTAAAACGATCTAACGAATGTAAGATTATATAACCTAGCTAACATCTACATAATAAAATGTTTTGGCAAATCTTATAAACAGAAATTACGAATAATCTAACATGATTTATATTCTTCTACATATATACGAGTTTAACAAAACTCATCTACAAGTTGGACAATCTAATCGTTAAATGTCTGAAATACATGACGACTACACATAAAAGACCTGTCAATGACATGCATGCAAACTTTTTATATTTTAACGCTTATGACATACCCAAAGAATGTCTACAAACTTTTATGACAATTTCAATGCTCAGACAAGCTGTCGAAAAGTCCTGTATGTTCGTGATATTTGACAAACATAGCACAAATACCGCACCCACAAATGTTTACAAAATAGCGAAATATCATAAGATATACGTAGTAAATGATTAATAGCAGTTAATCACTGAAGGTTGGCAACACAAGATCATAACGACAGTTAAACCAATAAGAACAATGTGACGTGAAAGATGTCTATAGAAGATTCTTAGACCATCAAATAAAAATTCCGACGGTCCCCTGTCATGAAAGACGAAACAGGGACTAATATCCAAACCAACAACGCAAAAACTGACGTCAAAAGGAAATAATTCGATAAAGTTCAGAAATAAAAAGTTCTAAATGAAATAATAACGACAAAGAGAGATAACCAACTATTCATCGTCACTCTCATTGTCGTCTTGAACATTCCTTGCAACCACAGAAGAGCCACCGGCCGCTGCATTACCCCCATCGTCACCAGGGTTGACAGGATCATCGGGGTACGCTTCATTGTAAATCCTGATAGCCTCATCAATGTCTTTGTCGCCCCATTCTCCACGACGGAACTCTAACATAGTTTCAACGCGAGACTTCATGATACCTTGAGTAAGTGTATCCTTGGTCTCCTACAGAAACGTTCCTTCGGTTTCTTCAACTTTAGCAGCAAAAATGGTGAGCGCATTGTGCATATCGTTCATCTCTTTGTTAGCCATGAACACCTGCTCCTGCAACACACGAATCTTCTCTTGGCAACTGGAATGTTCCAATTTCAACTCAGCCATCTCAGTAGAAAATTTACGATAAGAAGCATGTGACAGCAGCATGGCTTGAAATGCCTGTAACAAAGACAAAGATGAAGATCACAATATGTTCGTCCAGATTGAAACAAAAGAAAAACAAGTACAAAGTAGAAGGATTAAACAAAAACTTACATGGAAAGAGTGCCCAACATCTTCGACCATCACTTGGTCGACGGTCTTGGAACCATGACCACTAACCGTCTCGGGCAGCAGAAGGGGGGCCAATATATGGACTAATGATCTAGGTTCAGCATTGACACTGTACCTATGAAGATCAGGCCATTGCCAGTCATCAAGAGCAATCTCGGGTGTGGCATCCATGATAGCAGGAGGAGGTGGTGGAACCATTACTTTGGCTTTCTTCGATTGGGGACTCAAAGAACGGGATATTTTACGAGAACTCTTGGGAGTTTCACTCCCCGACTCACGTGCACGCTTCAGAAACAATTCTTTTCCTGACATCTCAAGAGCACAGATAACAGGACGCTTGTACTCTGCACCATGAATTGGGAAAAGAGTCTGTATGATGAAAATAAGGAGCAGTACTAGTAACAACTGAAATATGCCTTTGATGAATTGACGACCAGAATTGGCCATCTTCTCAGCTTCGGGGGTGCCAGTTGAATCAGACGAAATGTCATCAATTTGAGTGTCTAAGGGTGTGATAACAATTCCCTTGCCCTTGTCTTTCAAAAACAGCAGTACTCCTGGTGGCCCTAGAGTGGGACTTAGACCCACCAAATTCCTTTCCAGCAGCAGACTTAAGGAGCAGTTTGCTGGCAAAGGCTGCAGCGTCAACGGGAGTAGAATGTCGAATTGGACGATCCATACAATTAGGCCAGACTCTGTGGTCCAAAGGCAATGCCAAGATTTCACCAACTATCTTAGCGGCCTTAACATCATCAATAGCCGATTCAACACTGCAGTCGAAAAACAAAAGCAATCCAAACAATATATGTTTCAACGTGGAGAAAAATAGTTAATAAGTGATGTCAAGTCCAAGGGACGCAAGCCCCTCCAAATCATGATAATGACGTAGACAACAGAAGACATATATAAAAAGTATATACAAGGCAAAAAACGACGTGACCTTGATTTAGTAACACGACAAGGAACGAACAACAATGTATGAGTACGGCTGAAAGGGGAAATACATCATACACGTGGCGTCATAATAAAAACTAGAGCTGAATTAAAACAAAAGTACGACATAAACTAACAAGGTAGCAATAATTACCATTTCTGTTCCATTCTTCACGAAGATAGGCAACATGGGTCCCGAGTAACGCTTTCTCGACATAAAAGAAATTATTCTTCCAGCCACGATCATGCACATAGTCCAAGTTCAAGGTCAAGGGCGTTCTCTTTTTACGACCAACAAGCCCATAAAGGCCACCATTAAACTTTTTCGCCTGGTATGCGTATGTAACAACTGACAAATCAATTCCAAGTTGGTGTTTGTCTTCGATTACATCTAAGGAAGCCAAAATTCTCCACGCCGAGGGCATCACTTGAGATGGGGAAATGTCCAGAGTTCTTATAAAATAAGTAGCAAGCTTCGTGAATGGGAAAGACATACCGATTTCAAATGGGTAATTGTAAAAACAAATCCATCCGGGGGCATGGAAGTCAGAAAATACCCCTTCGTCAGGGACGACAAGCACCACATGAGAGTCCGATTTGAACAACAGGGTGATATCAACAATACTATCAGATGCCATCGAACTAGAATTGGTACTCTTGGAGTCAAGAATGCCGGTCGCCGTCCACCTAGGCTTCATCGTTGCAGCAGCTTGTACAGGTTTGTTACTACTCTTGTTGCCTTTTTTCGCCATTAGCTGATGAAATATTTGGCAGCAAAGAAAAATCGAAGGGCGTATGTATTGGTAGAGTGCGATTGAAGTCCTAATTGGTGGGGAGTTTAAGTAGAAGAGAAAGGGAGTGTTTGGATATTTATGAGATACATATATGATATGTATGTATAGTTGTTTTGCATGCAAGAGAAGTAGTGGAAAATAAATGCAATTCCCAAGAACAATCTCATTAGGCAATTGAGACTTTTACCCCAATGAGATTGAGGACTATTGTTATAACCAAATTTTTACACGTCCAGGTTTGTATTGACGAGTGAAGGTCCTATGGACGAGCATATTAAGAACACGACGGGTAAAGACTGTTTGGAATCCGACGAGTAGATTGATTGCCTTAATTGATGAGTATTTATCAATTAATGCAATATCAGTTGTATAAAATAATATTGCAAATATTATTTTACATTATATTGATAATTCATTGTAAGTCCTAAAAAATAGGGGAGAGTAACAGCCGACGAGTAGACCAAGTCTCTACGGGTAAGACTGAGGCACCCGACGAACATAAAATTAAGGAAAGGATAAGATTCCTACTTCAACTATAATTCAAATACATGAAGTTGATCCCTACAATCAAGAAACGTGATAAGCAGCTTCTAGCATGAAAATAGGATCGTGGGAGGCATCCAAATCAGACTATAAATACATTCTTGAAGAGATAAGCAAGAAGAGAATGAAATCTATCACATTACTATACACACAATACATACATCCGACGGGTAGCTGCTGCATAGTCGACGAATAGGACTTTTATGTATTTTTGTTCATTCAAATCACTTGTAATCGATCTTAAACAGCATTCTAGTGGATATTCTTGGCTGGGCACACCCCACCCGCGGTTTTTGATCCTTTTACTAGGGTTTTCCGCGTCACCAAAATTGTCTTGTCTCAATTTTATTTTCTAATCGTCGAATAACTTTTCATTCTTTTTTTCTACTCGTCCAAGCTTCTAAATACGATTTATATACAATTTTACAATAAAGAACTTAGTTATTAACCTACCAAATTCTGGACAAAAGAATCACTGCAAACTTATTTCAGATTGTTTTTAGGAGTATGAAATTCATTTCAAATGACATGCACTGAGTTGTTAAAATTCACAAACTCGAGCTTATATTTGAACTAGTGAAAGAAGCCGCTCTTCGAGGCGGCCTCATAATAAATTTTAACATCAAAAAGTTAGTACGAATGCATAATTGTAATAAATTAATAAATAACAAAAATTTATTAACATTCTCATCAATTAAAATCATGTCAATGCTAAATTGATTGCCTGTTTTTGTATTGATTGCCTCTCACAACGTGCATACTCTCACTCTTATCATAAAATTTTCTCTATCGTTATTCAAAACATTCAAGAGTGTGTAATTCATGATGTATTAAACATTGAATGTAAATAACTCTGTGATAAATTTGTTGTGATTTATTTGTTGATACTTGATCTTTAATTTATTGGTTTATATAAGTGATGGCCTATTATTTTTTAGATGGAAACATATTCAATTTAGGTAAAATAATAAAATTAACTTTTTTCTTATAGATACTGTCTTTTTGAAAAATCAAAATAGTTTCGATTTTTAATAATTTAATACATTTTCTAAAATTTCTAATTACCTTATGTATAATAACGTCTTTTCTAAAATTTCGAGACTTATCTTATGGATAATAATAATTTATTTGACTTGAGGAGAAAGTTTAAGAGAATATAATGTAACTTATATTTTTTTTAAAATTTGGAGAAAATTTAGGAGAATATAAAGTAACTTAGATTTTTTTATAATTTTTAATATTTACTAATTCAAAAATTTAAAAAAATTATAAAAATACATTGGGACGATTTAGGAGCGCTACCTAACCGTTTTCATCTTCTCATTTATATATATACTAGTGAAAAAACCCGCGTTTCGCGACGGACTCATAATAAATTTTAAATTTATTAAAAAAAAATCTACAAAGTTACATTACTTATTACTGAACTGCATATGATAAAATTTGATATAACAAAATTATATTAAACCAAAATAGTAGTATTAAATTTATAAATATTATAAAATCAAATAATAATTTCAAAATATATATGTGTATTATAATTCACAACTTACTAATTTGTTATAATTTTAATATCTCTTTTTTTCCCATCCGCCGCTAACAATATCAATGCCACCAATGTAGGTCAAGTAGCCCACAATATCTAGATAAGTATTAGTAACATTATGTAAATATTAAAGAATATAATTTAAAATTATATGTATGTGACTTATAATATCTTATTTTAGCAAAATACCTGACAGTATATTAGTGTCATTAACACGTGCTTCAATTATATCGGGACATATGAACTCAAATCCATGTAGTGGTATTCATGCAGTGGTATGTTGATGATTCCTTCTTTCAACTTTTTTGGGGTCGTTATACGTAGTAACATCACTTTAAACTCACTTGATAGTGGTCTATATCGGTCGGTACTTGCAACTATTTTTAAGTTTTTAATGTTATATAAAGACCCTTCTTTGAATCGAAAAAGTAGATGCTTTTGAATCGTTGCATGGATAAGATTTTCCTATCATAAATTTAAAAATCAAAAAGTTAGTACGAATGCATAATTGCAATAAATATAAATTAATAAATAACAAAAATTTATTAACCTTCTCATCAATTAAAATAATGTCAAGACTAAGTTGATCACATGTTTGTGTATTGATTGCATCCACATCGTGCATACTCTCACTCTTATCATACAATCGTCTCTATTATTATTCAAAGCATTCAAGAGAGTGTAATACATGATGTATTAGACATTGAATGTAAATAGCTCTGTGATAAGTTTATTATAATTTATTTTTTGATGCTTAATCTTTAATTTATATAAGTGACGATCTATTATTTTTTAGATGGAAACACATTCAATTTAGGTAAAAGAATAAATTAACTTTTTTTTATTATAAATAGCGTCGTTTTGAAAAATCAAAATTGTTTGGATTTTTAATAATTTAATACTTTTTCTAAAATTTCTAATTACCTTACGTATAATAATGTCTTTTCTAAAATTTTGAAACTTATCTCATGAATAATAATAATTTACTTGACTTGAGGACTAGTTTTTAGCAATGTTGCTCAGACTTGGGTAAGAAGTGTTGGACACCACACTAGTAACAGGACTCATAGTTTTATAAACGTGCAACACAGGGACATGTCAATAAAATAAAATATGCAACACTGGACATTTTATGTTCATGTCATATGTCTGTCTTTAAATTGCGCAAAATGTGTGTCCAAGTTTCATGTGAGTAACATAGGTAATCTAGAAAAAAGATATAACAAGTCACCAACAACGCAAAACTCTACTAATACATTGTAGTTATACCTAATTATTAACAAAAAACTTCCCCTAGCAAACGATATATAAAGATGAACCAAACATTTTGCATATGCAATGATATACGTCTGATAAAAATTGGTAAATGAATGAATACGCGAGTAAAACAAGTAATAATGAGGTGTAGAAACTTCAACAGATCTAGTGATCACACCACGAGTTTCAACATAGTATATCACTTCATATTTAACATAAAGATAAAAAGAAAGAAGAGGGCATCGAGATTATTAAAGAGAAAATAATGCATCACCTCCAAAAGAGTCACGGAGCAATCTTGTAAGTAAGTTTAGAATCTTGAAAGTTTAGGACTATTTTCAGCCAATACATTAAATACATTTTCCCAGAGAAGTCAGAGAAAGATTGATAAATTTGATCTCCTCAGCTGTGTGACCTTCACTCCCTGCAATAAGTTGAAACCATGACCTTATGGAGACCAAATTGGTACAAAAGATGAATGGAAAAATAATTATATGCATGCATATGTATTTAATTATGAAAAGGAATCTAATGTAGGTATTTTTCTTATTCATAAGACAGCCAACTTTAAACACATAACTAAGTGACAAAAGGTCTTTAAAAAAAAACTATATTTCGTCAGGAAAAGGTTTGGTATTTTTTTTTTTTTGGGGGGGGGGATACAACTTTTACAATGAGTTAAGGTGAGTTGCAATTTGTGGAACTAGGTCCCAGTGAGGTCCAAACTGAGTTACGGAGATGTTGTTTAATTCTCTCTTTATTTCATTGATTTGCATGGACAACTGTCCTTAATTCATTAAATGAGCATGAATTCCATAGCACTTGCAAGTTTTTCCTTGGAAAAATCATTTAACCACTAAATCAAGTACAATTAAATGAGCATGAATTCCATAGCACTTGCAAGTTTTTCCTTGGAAAAATCATTTAACCACTAAATCAAGTACAAGTTTATTACAAGTTTCATTAATGCAAATTTAAAATAATGGAAACAGAATTCATCTGTATTTTAGAAACTAACCAGATTTATCTAAGCGCTCGGATCCTGCAAGATCAACAATGAGCAGCTTGCTTCTCCGACAGTAGGTATAGCATGGCTACTGGATAAATCACTTCTTCCATTCTTTTGAATAGTAGATGTACTATTTTTCTCGTTCAGGTGGTCAGATCTTCTAACACTAATCTGTATAAAAACAATAAAAATAATGAGGAACATACATTGTAAGAAACTTTCATCGACTATTTAAAAGGTCTGAATTTTTTTCTTTATTAAGATTCAAGGATGAATCTCTTATACTTTGTTGTAAGACATAAAGAGTGGGGGGTAAGTAGAGAAAGTCTGAGATAGAGAGACAACTGCACCATAAGAATTGCATGACTACGCGAAGATTCTGTGTTCATTTTTGTGTTTGCTGCGTGACGATTTGTTTCTCCAACCTTCAGTACTTGTAAAAATTGGTCAAGATTTTGAATTCCAACTATTGAAGCATCAGGAACTGAAACCTCCCCAGTCTTCGGGTCCTCAACAATTGGAATATTGATCTTCTCCGGTGCAAGTAAATCTTGCACGGATTCCATATACAGCTGGCAGAACATATAGGCATGAATAGTTTCTTCATAAATAAAAGTAGCACACTTAACTAGAAAAATATATTGAATTGCCTATAAAACACGTAACCAACTAGCAGACATAGTGGCATGGCGTGACTGCTCTAAATTTACAGAGGTACCTCCTTGCACTACAGAAAGATCAAGAATAAAATTGTGTGTACTTTGCAAGATAGTCTCAACTCGCAAGAGACAAGAAATATGAGAATGTGAGAGTTAGGGCATATATATATATATAAGATAAGTGTAATTCTTATCATAAGGATCAAAGAAAAAGTTCATATTAATAGTCAACAAAATTAACATAGATGATGACTACATGTGTATTGACATCATCTATTTTTGGACTGCAGATTGATCGAATGCTTAAAAAACATAGTGAACTAAGGAATGTAGCAAATTTGACAAAGGTTGACTACTGATTTGAGTTCAGAAGCCTAATTTATGTTTTTCTAGCAAATTCTCTTCATTTTACTCAACTTCAAATCTTTTAACTGCAAATGTGATAATGTCATTAGAAAAATTACTCTACTTTAGATGGTATACACTTTTTTATCTATAGGTTTTCGAACATCTCGTCATCCGTCCAAAAAACCTGCCTCCCGGCCCTTACCCAACCCCCAAAAAGTTATGAATCTAAATTGAAACTACTCTAGATACCTGTAAGTAGGATATTTCCAAATTATCAGATGCTGCTGATGTAGTTGCAATCATATCCTCTAAAGCTCTAACCATAATACCACGCTCAGATGCATCATCTTCGCCTAGCCTGCCGAGTGTGTAAGTCTTTCCGGTACCTGTTTGACCGTAAGCCATAATTGTCCCGTTATACCCATCTAACACACTCTGCAAAAATATATTCAAATTGACTACAGGTAATCAACAGCAATGAACAAATACTCTAAACTAATATTCTTCACAAGATAAAAGAGGACTATATATATTGTTCTGGACCATGTACTAAGCCAACACTTTAGTGTGTAAGAATAAATTGACTACTACTCAAGTAAATGACGAACTTTCTACTAGACCATACGAGAGCAGAAGGGAGAATGTCAATGCAGAAGCAGTATAATGCACTGCAAAAGTATATCGATAAATAATAAATGGTCAACAAATATAAAGGATCATAATGAACTTGCAAGTTATACCTATCTCAAGTAACTAGGTAAGCAAAATATATATATATAAATAATAAGAGTTTAGAGGCATTAGTTTATAAGTAATTTATGATAGAAAACCCACAGCCAGAGCTAACTACTATTTCAGCTTTAGAATTTTCATAAATATATATTTCAGCATCTACTATACATTCTAGACATGATATCAAAACTTCGAAAGTAATATAGAACTTATCTTAGACATTAAAATGGTTTTGCTCATATTTTACCTCGACTACCAAGAAGACTAACAACTATATGAAATCTAGGGATAACTGGAATTGGTAGCAATCTGCCATTAATAGTGTGATACATATCATAGGGGAATATAACATACTTTAGAATTTGAAGAAAAGAAAGTCAACTGATTCCATTACCGATCACAGAAAAATACAAAGGCCCTACACAGAGATCTAGACATTGAAATGAAAATACACATAAAAGAAACAGTCCCTACATAGAGGATCTAGACATTCAAAAGAAAAATACAGATAGATGAGAGGACAGACAGTCCTACAATTCTCTCATTGACTAATCAATGTCGAAAGGATCTTCATTTTCGGGCATGTCGATCATCTGAAAGACTTCCTCAGCGGATTTGGGCATGTTGATCACCTCAAAGTCCAAGAAGAAATCTTCCTCAGCGGCGGAAGGAGCAGATTTGGGATTGATGTATCAATCCCGGTGGAGTGGGAAGCAGTAAACCAGCAGACATCAGCAGGGGGAAGGAGTCATTAAAGTAATCTGGCTCAGCGGTGGAAGGAGCGGGAGCGGCGGCTGATGTCCCATCACGGGTGAAGGGACCTGTATCAATCCCGGTGATGGAGTGGGAAGCAGATAACCAGCGGACAGAAGCAGGGGGAGGAGTCCGAAGCAGATATCCATATCCACATGGGAGAAGGAGGGGAGGTGCCGGCGCCGGGGCCGGGGATGGAGATGGGAGGTGAGGAGGGGGAATATAAATTGGAATTGGTGGGGAATTAGAGAGGGGTGGGCAGGAGGTGGAGGGGTGGTTGTTCGGAGTAGTAAAATAGGTGCTGGGAGAGATCGGAGTATACCTGGTGATCGATGCCGGAGCAGACGCAAAGGGGCGGGAGATCGGAGAATAGCTGATCGACGCCGGAGGGGAGGCTGTAGAGGGATGGAAGATCGTAGTACCGGAAGTGCCGGGTGGGATAGAAATTGGAGATAGGGAATTGGGGGGGTCAGAGAAGAGACTGGGGATGGGGAGTTGGGAGGTCGTCGGAGAAGAGAATGGGGATAGGGAGTTGGGGGGTCGTCGGAGAAGAGATTGGGGGTCGAGCGTGGGAGGCGGTGGAGGAGGTGAGCTGAAGGGGCTGTGGTAGTGGACGAGGCTAAATCGGGAAGCAGAGCGAGTATGTCCTTACCCTAGAAATAAGTTACAAACCACTTCTATGTGTGACTACTTTTTTTTGTCACATAACTACCAAATCACTTTTTTTTAAAAAAGTTGTCATATCACTTGAATGCACAAGATCATTTATATTTACAAATGGGTTCTATTTAATTTAATTTAATTTTTTTTTCACAATACTTCTTATAAAATTATAATATATAATTATAAATAACATTTAAAATTAGTTTAATTTAATAATATTAAAATTATAATAATCAAATTAAAATTATTAATTTTTTAAAAAATATCGATAAAATAAAAGACATGTCACATAATAAAAATGCATCATACTATTAATAAAAGAAATTACATAAGAAAATATTACGATTAAAAACATCACATGAGAAAGTATTAAAATTAAAATATTACAATATAAAAGAAGGTTACAGAAGAATATAAAAATTATGAATAAGGTATGAGAACTTAAATTTTTTTGAGAATATAAAGACTATGAATAAGGTATGAGAATTGAGTAGGGAAAAAATATTAACGTTTTTAAAGTTTACGATTGAAATGTATACATTATATTAACGTTGGAAACACAATCAGTAACAATAAATTGAAAAAGAAAAAGTAAAGCGTGCAGTGTTACTTGTGATTGTTATTAAAATAATCCAAAGTAATCAAATGGGACAGTCCCGGCGTGGAGGGACTGCCCATTTCTCTCATGTGTTATATAATGCTACATCATAATCATTTTGCATAATTATCCCATTTCACATGGCCCGAGGAGGAAATTAACGCCACGTTGCGGGTGCTCTAACAACCAAGATGATAACCGCGTAGAAGGATAGTTGACTCGCATTTAAATCCATTTTGATTGGATAACTTTTTGGACTGATGTGATAGTATATATGTGACCCCCTTTTTTGCCACGTAAGCATTAAGTGGACTTCAAAGAAAAGTGGTCAATTTCATCCAATGCTAGTCCCATTTCTCACTTGCAAGTATGACCAATTTTATTCTTATCATATTATATTTATGATAAAATGATATTTTACAATTCAATTTTAATTCTTCTAAAATATTGGTAATATTCCAATATTGGTAATATTCATAATAAAAATGTATTATATTATTGAAAAACAATACATGAGAAAATATAACATTACATCACACGAGAATATTGTATATATAGGTATTAAAAATATTACCGTTGATATACAATAACGGTCACAAACAATTAATATATATAAATTTTATATTACCGTTACATTTCATATTACCATTAATTTGATTATTACCATTGCATTTCATATAAATTTCAGCAATTTTGATTTACATATATATAATAAAATAATATAAAAGTGGGCAAAAGACCATCAATTTACAGAAAGTGGTCGGTGCCTCTTTGAAGGGCCGTCCCACTTTTTTACTCTCTCATGCAATACAACAAGATAATAAAAAGAGAAGTTCAGGGCAGTTCACGTGGCTCGACGTCCCAATGGGACTCCTTTGCAGTTGCTCTAAATGCCCGGATTTTATAAAAGGAGATTACAATTTTGCCTATGTGCAACAGTTGAACATCATTTATTTCCTCTAATTTTCCGTGCAATAAATTTGACAATAACAAACTACACTAATTACACGCATTCATTTATTCTTTTCCATTATAAGTATATATGATTGTTTATATATTATTTATTATTCTATTTTAAAATTTTTATTTACACAATGATAAAATATTTTGTACACATTTTTTGACTATATTAACAATTTGAATTCATATATATATAAAAGATTATTATTTTTAAGTTTATTTATTTATAATAGAAGTAATTTTATTTTGACTAATTTTTTATAGTGACCCTCTCCGATCTCAACAAACATTAACTTTACTAATCGTTTTAATAAAATAACTATCAAAATGATTGGTACGAAATTAGATATTGAAAAAAAACAGCATTTCACTCAAATTTTACGAACCAACCCAATTTAACCTTTAAATTTTACAAATCAGCCCACAGTATATGCTTATTATTCCTTAAATTTGTATACAAATCAACCCAATTTAATATAGTATATTTTTTAGTATAAGATTCACTTGAGTATTTTTATCGATATAAAATTTTCTTGAGTGTTTTGTATATGCTCTTAAGTATTTTTATCAATATAAAATTTTGTTGAGTGTTTTGTACTATATTTTTAAGTTGTCCCAGATTTTTTAAATAATCCTTCCGATTACCTTTGTTCTTTTAAGTGTTGACATATTTTGAATGAGATTTTTAAGATGTTTTATTTTAATTATATATCCCCAAGGTTCTCAAAAATGATCCGTTTACTTTTTTTTATTAAACTTCTTTAAAAATAATTCAAAAAACTCTATCTTATCAAAAATTAATAATATAAAATATAGGTGGATTTTACAATAAAAAATATTAAGTACTCATATTTTTTTATATAATCTAACATGATATTTTATTTCCAAATAAAAAATATTTCAAACTAATCATAAAAAATAAATTAAAAATATATCAAATGAACTTTAACAATATTAAATTTGAGATAAACAAGTTAAACAATTTATATTATAAAAGAATTAATATAAAATTTAAATTTTAAAGTGAAAAGATAATACAAAAATTGATTCACATTAAAGCAATATTTTAAAATTAATAATATAAAAAATATGGCAAGTGTATTTACTCTGTCTGAATTAGCTCCCATGAAATACATAGAATAAATTAAATAAAAGATCTTACCTGACAAAAAAATTGAATAGAAGATATCATAAACACATATATGGCAATTAAAATTTGAAAAATATATTCAATCTTCTCAAATATGGAAATGATTTGATTGGCTAAATATATTATCCTTGTAATTTTAAATTAGTATAAAATACTAATATCTTTAATATCTTTGCATTTAATCTTGACCACACGATATGGTATATATGGAGATCGTCACCTGTTTTGTTAAATAAATATATATGGAGATCGTTAGAAAAATGAAAGTCGCCGGAATATAGCACATATGGTATGCAAACTGATCGTTGAGAGATGAGAAAAAATATGGTGAAGTTAGATTTGAAAAAAGATTTACTAATTGGCGGGAAAAATTAAATTAAAAATGGAAGGGATTTGATGAGATCGTGTATGTGAATGTGTATTTTAATTGTGTGTGTGGTGCCTTTATGGGGCCATTGAATTAGTTTAAATATGTGGCTTAGATTAAATTCTACCTTTCTAGATTTGACTCTTTTCTATTTGAGCACTTGTCTATATAGAGTCATACTCCAATAGAAACCATTTAAATAGAAACCATTTAAATAGAAACCAAAGCTATCAAGGAGAATGTAGAAAGTATTTTTAAAAATTTACATTTTCTTTATTCAATTTTTAAATCTTACATTATGCCTCATAATTTACATAATTTATATTTTAGTCCTTAACGCGTCATCAAGGGTCCCCACTGCCACGTGGCACTATGGCCCACTGCCACAACACAACATGCTGACGTAACACTGCCACGTGGCAGTGAGACCCACTGCCACGTCATCACCTACCGACCACATGGTATTGGGACCCATTACTATGTCAGCAAGTGGTGACGTGACACTGAGACCCACTGCCACATCCTCACTTGTTGACGTGGCAGTGACACGTCATCAAAGTCCTGACAATAATATTAAATCTGTGATCACTATTTTATATTAGATAAATCACTATTTTATATTATAACAATCACTATTTTGTATTATAAGAATAACAAAATCGCCAATTTATTAAATAAAAATACAACGTGGCAGTCACACGTCATTAGAGTACTAAAATTAATATTAACATCTGTTACTAGATTGAAATGCAATCACTAATTTATGTTAGATAAATCACTATTTTATATTATAACAATCATTAATTTGTATTATAAGAATCGCCAAAGTTATCAGTTTTGTTAAATAAATATATAAGGAGATAATCGTAAAAATGAAAGTCGTTGAAATATAATACATATGGTATGGAAAGTGATCGTTGGGAGATGAAGAAAAATATGATGAAGTTAGATTTGAAAAAAACTTTACTAATTAGCAAAAAAAACTAAATTAAAAATGGAGGGAATTAAGTGGGATTGTGTGTGTGAGAGTGTATTGGATTGAACCTACATTTTACTTTCTATTCTAAGAGCATCTCCAAAAGATTTCTAGTATACTCCTAAATATATTATAAAATATTAAGCTATTAGCAAGTTAACACATTTTTAAGAAGATGAACTCCAACAATACTCTTTATATTCGCTCTCTATTTATATTTTATTCATATTTTAAATTCAAAGATGTGTCATGTAGTGAGAACCTATTGAAAAAATTGGAAGGAATGAATATTTTAATAATATAAAAAAGTTAAGACATATATAGTGGCTCCTAAAATTAGGGGTGAACATAAATATCCGAAAATTCGGATATCATAATTTCCAGTTCAGTGTTCGATTTTAAAAATCCGAAAATTTGGATATCCGATCCGATTTAACCAGACCGGATATCCGATCCAAATTTTTTATATAAATTCAGATTCAGATTCAGATCCGGATCACAACTTTCATGAAAACCGGATCCGATCCGGTATTAATTTATTTCTTAAAACATTATTTTTATAATTAATAATAAATAATTATATCAATGAAAAATAGTGAAATCTTACATATAAAATTAGTTTAAAAGTAATCATTAATAAAAATAATTATTTTAAAATATTATAAAATATCATGTTACATTATTAGGTGGAAAAAAATTAAAAATAAAGTAAATCGAGGTGTAATATTAATATATAATATTTTATAATTTAATTTATGAATTAGTGAGGCAGTCCCAATGTTAAAACTTACCAAATTTTATTTAGAAGTACTATTAAAATATAATATTTTGGTGTTTAAAAATAGTATAATTAATTTATATTTGGTAATTTACATAAAAATAATGAAAATATGATAATATAAATTAACTATTTATAAATTAAACTATATTCTAAATTAATAATTCAGATTCGGATAAATCCGGTTTCTGATCCGATTTAACCGGATATCCGAATACCGATTAAACTGGATTTGGAACCGGATCAGAATTTTAGCAATCCAAAAAACCGGATATCCGATCCGGTTTTTATAAACCGGACCGAATATCCAGTTTTCCTCACCCCTACCTAAAATAGAGGAGAGAGAGTAGACACCTAAGAAATTTAGGAGTCACTAACAGTCTCTTAGAGCTCTATTTTTTATTATACTATCTATATTTTCACTTAGAAGTTTATTTTAAGAGCTTATTGGAGATACTCTAATTTACTTTCTACTGGAGTAAGACTATATATATATAAGGAGTTACTTTAATGGAAACCAAATTTGACTAGAAATTAGACAACATTATTCCCTGTTTTTAATTTGATTTTCCCATCAATTGTCAATTTTTTTTCCAAATCTATCTTCACCTCATTTTTCTCCATCTCCCAACGATCAATTTTTATATCATATAAAAATTTAAATTCTAAATTTTTATTTGATATATATATTTTTTTAATTTTTGTTAAATATATATATATATATGTGTGTGTTTTTTACTTCTAAACATGCGTGTCAAAAAATTAAAAACTATTATTAAGGACAAGAGGTAGTATCATTCAAACCTTTTGCTAATATTTTAAATATTAAATTTTAAATTTTAATGAGAAAATGACCTGAATGCCACGATTTAAAATCTTTACCTATGGCTAAGGTCCAATCTGTAAGTAGGGGTGAGTATTCGATTAACCGAAACTGAAACCGGAATTTTTTCCGGTTAATCGAAACCGAATTAGTCAAAAAAACGCTACCAAAAATCGAATCGAAATTAATTCAATTTTTAAGCGAAACCGAAATTATTATTTCGGTTATTACCGAAAATTGAATTTATAAACTGAAATTTATTTAAAAAAAATAAAAAACTGAAAATCAACTACTTATTGTAATATAGTATATATTATAATATATAATATATAATATATTATATTATATATTAATATATATATATATATAATATATGTATATTAATATATTAATATATGTATATTATACATAATATAATATAATATTATATATAATATAATATACAATACCGAATAACCGAAATGTCAAAAAAACTCTACTGAAAACCGAACCGCATGCCCATCCTTACTTGTAAGGCCAAAAAAAAAAGAGTAAAAAGAATGATGTCTAAAATTGATCCCATCAAATTGAGAAGACAAAATATAAAATCTTTACTCACTTGCATCTTTATTATTTTACATTTGCTAATTTTCTGTGTTGTCGATGCAAAAACTTGATAAAGCCTGTACTACACAGACTGACCATACTCCTGCAAGTCCAAGTCAAATTAACAAGAAAGTAGGGAGAAACTGTGACATCTAAAGGGAATAACAGCTATTTGAAGACTTAATAACTCAATATATACAATTTTTCATCCAATTGTTCAAAATATAGTCAAGGTGAAATTTTTATATTTTATAGTCAGCTACAGATTCACAGTGGGCAGAAATTATGCTATTACTTTGAGGCAAATAGAAGTAGAGGCTAGTACTGAAAAGGCAGGATTTGCTAAAAGACCTCTGTGGAAGACTTGAATTTGAAGGTTGCATATTATTAGGTAAAACATGAATATTAATTTTGGTACAGCATAGCACCTAGAGTTAATAGGACTCGACATAAGTTGCACTCTTTCGGAAAAGAGCAGCATGCTGTGTACAAGTGCATAGAGGCGGAACCAGAGGGGGTCAGCCTAGGCTACTCCGCTACTCCCTTGATATATACAACAGGATATCCAGCCATTCATTCGTATGTAGACGCCCCCGCCTTGCTTCTCCTTGAAAATCTGTGATGGACCTTCCTTGAACCAAACTTCATCGTCTTTTCCAACTATATCATCCACCTCCCTCGGTGGTAAACCAAAGGCAAGGTCCTTGGCTTCCTTCTCTATTCTCTTCCATATATTGTTTTTCCCTAGTAGTAAATATCAAGTAAATCGTATTTTTGTTCTGCTAATTGATAACAAGGAAATCACACATAATTAATAATTGTTAGAATATAATATTTGATCCCGGTAAATCCGTTTTCTAATGATTTGAGGTTGTTTCTTGGTGTAATGGGTGTTACATTAGCTCCTGTTTATGTTAATGCCACTGACCCTTTGCCCCATCTCAGCATCAAAGACACCCCTATTGAAACGTCGTCTGCTCAGTACATATTGCAGCAATATACTGCTGCATCGGGAGGACAGAAGGTCCAGAATGTTGGGATTATTTCCTAATCCAAACATATCTTTAGTTACCTTATTTAGTTTATGAATAATCAACGTATCAATTTGTAAGCGTTGACACAGTCTTGGTTGTTGAGTGTGTTTAGGCAAATAAGGTGGAGATAAACTAGGAGATGATTGTTCGGTTTATAGTTTGTTAGTCTATTTATTCTTCCTTCTGTAATGTTTATAAAATCAATTCGATTGCATAGTTTTCCATATTAGCAAATCGCATTCTCTATATCTTTCAATATTACAGTTTATATTCATCATCTGGTATCAGAGCTCACAGGAAATGGAGGCGGCAAGCAACGTATCAAACAAGTCTAAGGAAGGGTCCATTGGTTTGAGCATCCCTACGCTGACAAAATCAAACTATACCACTTGGGCTATAAAGATGAAAGTCTTTATGCAAGCACACACAGTATGGGAGGCAATAGAGCCTAAAGATCCGAAAGTAGCATGTGAGGAGAAGACAGATAAGCGTGCACTGGCCATGATCTATCAAGGAATACCCGATGACATGCTGTTGGCAGTTGCGGAGAAGAAAACATCCAAGGAGGCTTGGGACTCGATCAAAATAATGTGCCAGGGTGCGGATAAAGTGAAAAGGCAAAGGCTCAGACCCTGAAAAGAGAGTTTGAGTTGTTACAGATGAAAGACACAGAGCCACTTGACGATTTCTGTATGAGACTGAATGGTTTGGTCACAAACATCAGGGCGTTAGGAGAAACAATCGAAGATGATTACGTCGTTAAAAAGTTTTTGAGGGCTGTTCCAACCAGGTTCTTGCAAATTGCTTCGACAATTGAACAATTTGGGAACCTGGATTCAATGTCCGTGGAGGAAGTGGTTGGATCTCTTCGTGCTTACGAAGAACGTCTGCAGGGATCTGCAGAAAAAGGCGAGGAACAGTAACTGTTAATGACGGAGGAAGAATGGCAAAAGAAGGAGAACTCTGAAGGTAAGCTATTGCTTACTAAAGAAGAATGGCTGAGAAGGTCAGGAAAGAGTGCATCACAGGGTGGAAGAGACTATCGAACGAGAGACTATCGACCCGCTCGAGATAGAAGCCAAACCAGATGCTTTGGTTGTGGAGGTTTTGGACACATTGCTGTCGAATGTCGCAAGCAAGGAAGAAACAAACAATCAAAGGGAGAAGTAAACTTGACACAATTGTCAGATAATGAACCTGCTTTATTGACGGCACTTTATGACAATGGTGTGAAAGAGGTAGTTGCTGTGACCGAAGATGGAGGAACGAATAATAAGAAAGACACTGAGGAACACACCTGGTACCTTGACAACGGTGCCAGTAACCATATGACAGGTCGACGAGACAAGTTCGAGAAACTGGACAGAACAGTGAGGGGTGAAGTGAAATTTGGAGATGGCTCGTTGGTAAAGATTGAGGGAAATGGATCTATCCGGATTGCGTGTAAAAATGGAGAGCACAGGACACTAGATGATGTTTACTTTATTCCCACTTTGCGAAGCAATATCATTAGTCTTGGTCAGCTCTCTGAGGAAGGAAACAGGGTTGTGCTAGATGGCGAACACCTTTGGGTATATGAAAGTTGTGGTCGACTGTTAATGCAGGTTAGGAGAACCAGAAATAGATTGTATAAAATCTATATCGAAGAGGCACCACAAACTTGTCTTCTAACAAAGAGTGAAGAAAAAGCTTGGCTATGGCATCAACGTCTTGGCCATGTCAATTTCAAGGCATTGCATCTTATGTCAAAGCATCAAATGGCACATGGACTTCCCTCGATTGATCAACTGAGTGAACTGTGTAGCGGATGCCTCATGTCTAAGCAAACACGTAAGCCATTTCCAACTCAAGCAAATTTAATCTCGAAAACTAAATTGGAATTGATACATCTAGACTTGTGTGGACCTTTGTCTCCTCCTACTCCAATGGGCAACCGTTATTTCATGCTATTAGTTGATGATTATACACGTATGATGTGGGTATATGTACTCAAAACAAAAGATGAAGCACTGACATGTTTTAAGAAATTTAAGTTGCTTGTCAAAAATGGTAAAGAACAGGGCATTCAGGTGTTGAGAACGGATCGTGGTGGAGAGTTCTGCTCCTAGGAATTCCAGACATTTTGTGATGACCACGGAATAATGCGACATTTTACAGCACCCTACACACCATAACAAAATGGTGTCGTAGAGCGCCGTAACTGCACAGTTGCTGCCATGGCCAGAAGTATGCTAAGTGAACGAAAAATGCCAGAAAAATACTGGGGTGAGGCTGTACGCTATGCAGTTTATGTACTCAACAAATTGCCAACTCGATCAATGTCTATGGTCACACCTCATGAAGCTTGATTCGAGAGAAAATCGAGTGTTGACTACCTAAGAATCTTTGGCTGCATAGCATACATGAAAGTGCCTGCTCCATTCACAAAGAAGCTTGATAATAGGAGTTTGAAACTCGTTCATATTGGTCAAGAACCAGGTACAAAAGCCTACAGGTTATTTGACCCCGTTTCTGGCAGCGTACACATAAGCAGAGATGTTACCTTCGATGAAAGCAAAGGCTGGAATTGGGAGACTGATACAAATGCTGCAAGTTTTTCAAATCAGTGGGAGATTGATTTTACAAGTAACCAAGAACAAAGTATTACTGAAGAAGACCCACAAACTCTACAAACTCCACAAACTCCACGAACACCTGTGTCCACTCAGACAACCAAAAGTAGTGATTTCGAGTCTAGTACCACCAGTGATAGCAGCGAGCAGCCCAAGAAATACCGAACTCTTGCTGATATTTATGCTACTTCAACTGTAGTAGAACTCGAAGAGGAACTGTTTCTAATGGGAATTGATGAACATGTTTGCTTTGAACAAGCAATTGCAGATGATGTCTGGAAAGAAGCAATGGAAAAGGAGATAAATTCCATTGAGAATAATAAAACATGGGAGCTCACTACATTACCCAAAGGACATAAAGCTATCGATTTAAAATGAGTGTTCAAGGTGAAAAAGGATCAGAATGGTGAGGTAACTAAACACAAGGCGCGACTTGTAGCAAAGGGATATGTACAACGTCATGGGATGGATTATGACGAAGTTTTTTCTCCTGTGACAAGGCTGGAAACAGTTCGGTTACTCCTCGCACTAGCAGCCAAAAATGACTGGGAGGTACATCACCTCGACGTCAAATCTACGTTCTTAAACGGTGCCTTACTTGAAGAGGTTTATGTACGCCAGCCAAAAGGTTTTGTCAAGAAAGGGGACGAAGACAAAGTATACAGACTTCTAAAAGCTTTGTATGGGTTACGTCAAGCCCCTAGGGCTTGGTACTCACGTTTCAATCAGTATCTCTTGCAACTTGGTTTTATCAAGTGACCCTTCGAACATGCTGTCTACACGAAGAGGTTTGGTGCAGATTATTTGGTCATTGGTGTTTATGTTGACGACTTACTTATCACAGGTACGAGTATGTCACACATTATCAAATTCAAGGGGGAAATGAGCAAGGAATTTGATATGTCTAACATGGGTAAGCTATCTTACTACTTAGGACTAGAGGTAACTCAAAGCAATGAATTTATTGAAATCAAGCAATCGAGTTATGCTAAAAAAGTCCTCGAGAAGGCAGGCCTAGCAGAGTGTAATGCTGTTAAGTTTCTCATGGATCACAACATACAGATTCATGCGGATGAAGCTGGTAAGACAGTGAATTCAACTCAATACAAGAGTTTAGTTGGTGGGCTGAGATACCTGGTGCACACACGCCCGGACATCGCTTTTGCGGTTGGCATAGTTAGTCGTTACATGGAGAGACCAACTGAGTTACACCTAAGTGCAGTAAAGAGAATTTGTCGCTATGTTAAGGGGACAATGCACTATGGCTTGCTGTATACTAAAGGGCAGGGAAATTATATTCTATCTGGGTTTTCTGATAGTGATCTAGCTGGGAGTTTGGATGATAGAAAGAGTACAGGTGGGATGGCATTCTACCTCGATGAGAATCTGGTTACGTGGGTATCACAAAAACAACGCTGCGTTGCACTGTCTTCGTGCGAAGTAGAGTTCATGGCCGCCACTGCGGCTGCATGCCAAGCCATTTGGCTTCAACGAGTTCTAAGCTGTATTGCAGACATAAAACCTGGTCCAATTACACTGTATATCGATAATAGGTCTGCTGTTGACCTTGCTCGGAATCCAGTATTTCATGGGAGAAGTAAGCACATCGATTTGAGATATCACTTCATCCGTGATTGTGTTGAAAATGGCTTAATCATTATAAAATATGTCAGCACTAACGAGCAGCGTGCTGACATCTTAACAAAAGCAATGGCAGTAGTAAAGTTTGAGAAGATGAGGGATTTGTTGGGAGTAAAGAAGCTCAGTGATGTTTAGATTAAGGGGGAGTATGTTGGGATTATTTCCTAATCTAAACATATCTTTAGTTACCTTATTTAGTTTATGAATAATCAACGTATCAATTTGTAAGCGTTGACACAATCTTGGTTGTTGAGTGTGTTTAGGCAAATAAGGTGGAGATAAACTAGGAGATGATTGTCCGGTTTATAGTTTGTTAGTCTATTTACTCTTCCTTCTGTAATGTTTATAAAATCAATTCGATTGCATAGTTTTCCATATTAGCAAATCGCATTCTCTGTATCTTTCAATATTACAGTTTATATCCATCACAGAATTCCATCAGGAATGCTTATGCCATGGGAAAAGTGAAGATGTTAGATTCGGAGTTTGAAAATTCCACACGAGTGTCAAGAACAAGAATGCTACAAGAGATGCTGAACATGGGTTTCTTAACTTTCTTTAGAATGAAAGGTTTGACAATATGTTTGATGTCTTCCTATACAGTATGTTTCTTACCATTTTTCTTCTCATAGTTAAACCCTATACCTATCATTTGATTTTCAGTATTATCATCATGATATGATTTTAACAGGGAAGAACAATTCTTGTAAGCTTTGATTTTAAGTTTATTCTCAGAAATCTGTTTTCTGAGAAATTCCTCAATCTGGGAAGCACAAATACTTGTTTTTAAGGATCTCATTTTCTTTTTGCAAGGACTCAAAATCATTCTGTTTAAGTTCTAGTTCATGATTCTTAATTCTCAATAACTCATTAGCACTAGACAGTTTGACAATCTCCTCATTAGCACCTAGCATGCTTATATGAATATTGAAAATTTCCGAACTTAAACTTTCAACAGTTTTCTTATACTAAATTTTCTCAATAACTCATTAACACTTTCAACAGTCTAGTACTAATGAGTAAGAATCATGAACTAGAACTTAAACAGAATGCTTTTGAGTCCTTGCAACAAGAAAATGAAAATTTTAAAAACAAGGTAGTTTGTGCTTCCCAGATTGAGGAATTTCTCATAACACATATTTCTGAGAATGAACTCAAAATCAAGGCTTACAAGAATTTTTCTTCCCTGTGAAAATCATACCATGATCAATTATAACTATGTGTTTTTTACTCATAAAAATGTGTGCCAAAAAGTTAAAAAAAACATTATTAAGAACCGAATGCAGTGTTCTAAAAAACGGGAATCGGAGTTAGACGGTGAAGGTACCGTCTAGTGATTAATCGGGTAATCGGTGATTAATCGGATTGATTAATCGAAAATAATTTAATTTAATAAATAATAATATGATATAATATAATTTGCCTTACAAGTAGGGGTGAACATTCAGTTCGGTTAACCGATAACCAAACTGATTAACCGAAAAAAATTCAGTTCGGTTAACCGATTTATAAAATATTATATTATAAAATTCGGTTCAGTTTTTTGTAGAGTTTTTTTGACATTTCGGTTATTCGGTTAACCGAATAACTGAATTTATTAATCGATTTAATATTTAATATATACAATATTATATTATGTATAATATATATATATATATATATATATATATTATTAATAAATATATATATATATATATATATAATATAATATATATATATACATATTAATATTAATATATATTATATTGCATATATTATATAAATTATATATTAATATATAATTATATATAAAATTATTAGCGATTTGAGAGAGTATCTAAAATTTATGAATTATTTAGGGTCATACAACTCATATTTATTGTAAATTTGTAATAAAAATATATTATATTATAAAATATAATATAATATTTTATAATATATATACACATATATAAATATTATATTTTATATTTTATTATATTATATATATTAATATAATTTGCCTTACAAGTAGGGGTGAACATTCAGTTCGGTTAACAGATAATCAAACCGATTAACCGAAAAAAATTCGGTTCAACTAACCGATTTATAAAATATTATATTATAAAATTTGGTTCAGTTTTCGGTAGAGATTTTTTGACATTTTGGTTATTTGGTTGGTTATTCGGTTAACCGAATTTATTAACCAATTTAATATTATATTATATACAATATTATATTATGCATAATATACATATATATATATATTAATAATAATAATAATAATAATAATATATATTATATTGCATATATTATATATATATATATATATATTATATATTAATATATAATTATATATATAATTATTAGCGATTTGAGAGAGTATTTAAAATTTATGAATTATTTAGGGTAATACAACTCATATTTATTGTGAATTTGTAATAAAAATATATTATATTATATTATAAAATATAATATAATATTTTATATTATAATATATATATAAATATTATATTTTATATTTTAATATATTATATATATATATTAATATAATTTGCCTTACAAGTAGGGGTGACATTCGGTTCGGTTGTTCAACAACCAAACCGATTAACCGAAAATTTTTTGGTTCGGTTAACTGATTTATAAAATATTATATTATAAAATTCGGTTTGGTTTTCGATAGAGTTTTTTTTACATTTCGGTTATTCGGTTTGTTATTCGGTTAACCGAATAACCGAATTTATTAACTAATTTAATATTATATTATATATAATATTATACTATGTATAATATACATATATTAATATATATATACATATTATATTAATATATATATATATATATATATAATATACATATATATATATATATATATTAATATATATAATATAATATATTATTTCAATATGTAGTTAATTTTCAATTTTTTAATTTTTTTAAAAATAAATTTCGGTTTATAAATTCGATTTTCGGTAATAACCGAAATAATAATTTGGGTTTCACTTAAAAATTGAATTAATTTCGATTCGGTAGCTTTTTTCTAACTAATTCGGTTTCGGTTAACCGAAACAAATTTCGGTTTCGGTTAACCGAAACAAATTTCGGTTTCGGTTAACCGAATACTCATCCCTACTTACAAGTTGGACCTTAGCCATAGGTTAAGATTTTAAATCGCGGCATTCAGATCATTTTCTCATTAAAATTTAATATTTAATATTTAAAATATTAGCAAAAGGTTTGAATGATACTCTATCTTGTCCTTAATAATAGTTTTTATTTTATTTTTTGGCACACATGTTTAGAAGTAAAAAACACTTATATATATTTAACAAAAATTTAAAAAATTTATATCAAATAAAAATTTAGAATTTAAATTTTTATATGATATAAAAATTAAAAACTAATATCAATTATAACTATGTATTTTTTACTCCTAAATATGTGTGCCAAAAAGTAAAAAAAATATTATTAAGAACCGGAGGGAGTGTTCTAAAAGACGGGAATCGGAGTTAGACGTTGAATGTACAATCCAGTGATTAATCGGGTAATCGGTGATTAATCGAAAAAAAATTAATTTAATAAATAATAATATATAATTATATTTAAACATTTTCAAATGATTATAAAATTATAATGACAAAATATCGTATATCATTAATCCATATATATTTAGATGCTAACATTTACGGAAAAAAATCACTTATCATTAACATTTTATGTGGTTTATACTTAATAATCATTATTTAATAATTAATCTTAATATTTATTACATAATATATCATATAATTATTAGCGATTTGAGAGAGTATTTAAAATTTATGAAGTATTTAGGGTCATATAACTCATATTTATTGTAAATTTATAATAAAAATATATTATTTATTATTTTTTTAAAAATAAAATAGTTTTACCGATTTTGACCATTTTAACCAATTTTTGACCGTCTCGGTCGATTTTTCCGCCTCGGCCGATTTTTTTAAAAATGTCAATTTTACCCGATTTATATGGCCAGTAGTCACAAAATTTTTCAGTGTTACCAGCCAAAGTGTTACCATATGTGGCTTAAAATTGATCTATGCTATGTATAGGCTACATGGTTTTTTAGTGTTATTGTTGGTATCACTTGCTGTAACTATAGAAGTGATTGGGTATCTATGGTAACACTAAAATTGTTGTTACCGTTGGTCTTAAAAAATTGTAACCGTAAAGCTGAAATATTTAGGCGGCATAATAAAAAATAGAGCGGGTTTCTTCAAATATTTCATAAATTACATCTCCCCCTCACAACATATCTCTCTCACTCTCACATCTCTCCCGCAGCTCACTCTCTCACTCTCACTCACATCTCTCCCGCAACATATCTCTCTCTCACACACATTTATTACTCTCACCTCTTTCGCAAATCACTCTTACCTCTCATCGTTCTTCACTCTCTCTCATAAGCTACGGGTTATCTCACTGCAAGTCGGGTCATCTCACTCTTCACTCTTCATTGCAAGAGGGACTTCAGTCTCCAATCATCACTTAATTGGGTCTTAATTGGGTCTTCATCATCACTTAATCCACTGGGATAACAAGCAATTAGGGTTGGTAAATTAAGGTTCCTCAATTAGGGTTTCTGAATTGGGGCTTTAGCAATCAGGTTTCTCAACTAGTTTCTGAGCAAGTGTAAATTTTCTAGCAAGTGTTTTTCCTACAGGTATAATTTTTCTCAGGTTTTTGTGTATTATATACTTATTTGTTCATGTTTTGCATTTATGTTAAAATTTGTTAGTTAGCTAAGCTATTGAGTATGTTAAGAATTACTTGTTTTATGGGTTTTTGGGTATGTTAATAATGTTTTATGGTTTTATCTGGTTTTATGGTTTCTTCATCAATCCGATAATCATCTATTGATTACTCCTTTGTAGTAGCCTTATTATTAAACTCCTGCTCTGTGAATGCAGCAATTTTTCATACATAAAGAAATGAAGTTTTAGCCTCAAATGATACTTAAAAATTAACCAATAGATGGTTTTATGGTTTTATGTCAAACTGACTGCACATGACAGACACAAATTAACATATGTAAACAGAGTAGTGCATCTGGACACAAGTGTGGTAATCAACAATTCAAGATATGTTCTTATAGTTACTGTTGTCGTATCAGTATAATGTGATGATGTGAAATATACGATATGTATACTAGCTTGCTCAACTTATATATTACATGGAATCTGTTATAATTATTTTAATAATCTTACAATCATTGAATATCAAAGAATGGTGAATGCTATATGACAAGGTTTGCTCAACTTATGTTTGAAGATTGAGTATGTATACATATGTATGATTAAATCATTATGCATGCATTTGAATAGATATTAATATGTTTATTATGCCTGCATATGTATGATTGAATCATTCTAGTAATTACATTTCCCTTCTACAGATAATTAAAATAAGTATGTAGGCTATGTACCTTGTATAGGGATAATCATAATAAAATGAATCCCTAAGACTAATTGTTAAACACGTAAAACAAACACAGAGATTATATCATCTATATGAGAAACTAATTCTATAAGTTTATATTTTCAGTAGTAGCTAGTTATGACTGGGAAAGGTAATACTTGGTTGAATCTTCCCAAGTACACCAAAGATTACACCGATGGAGTCAAATTATTTGTGAAAAAAGCGATGGCCAATTACGCCACTGAAGAAGAAATTAAGTGTCCTTGTCGTAAGTGTGAAAATCGTTTGTGGTGGTGTCCTAACAATGTCGAGAGTCACCTCATCTGCAATGGATCTTCTCCATTGTTTGTTGAGTGGATTTATGATGTTACTTATCAGTAGACAATACCGATTCCGAACTAAATTCTGGATTTGGAGATAATCTTGACGAGATGTTAGGTGTTACAAACAGAAATGTGGGACCAAATGCAGATTCATGAAATTTTTTTCGACTTATTGATGATGGAAAACAGCCCCTCTACCCTGGTTGCAAGAAATTCTCGCGATTAAGTTTTTTAGTTAAGCTTTACCATTGGAAGTGCTTAAATGGAGTAACCAAGTCTGCATTTGGTGAGATATTACAGTTATTAAAAGAGGCTGTTCCCGATATTAACGTTCCTACCTCTTTTAATTCATCCAAAAATATCATTAAGGATCTGGGTCTTGACTACAAGAAGATACATGCATGTCCGAATGACTGCATCTTGTATTGGGGTGAGAATAAAAATAAAATATCTTGCAAAATTTGTGATGTACAGGGCGTGTCACAAGAAGGGGATAATGACAATAGTAAAATCCCTGCCAAAGGAATGAGATATTTTCTGCTGACCCCAAGGCTCCAACGACTGTTTATGTCTAAAGATTTTGCTAAACAAATGGTGTGGCATGCAGTTGAACGAAAGAAAGATGGGAAGTTACAACATCCAGCTGATGGTGAAGCTTAGAAGACGTTGGACATCATGCATTATTGGATTCTAACTTGGAAAATAATGCGAAGTCAAAACGGTATAAGAGGGAAAGAACACATACAGATGAAGTATGTGAGCGGTTTAGGGATAAAATTAGGAAAAGGTAAATGTTTCGAGGGAACTGGCTTCATTAGCAAAGGGTCCCAGACGGGAGGCTAAGCGGTTTAGTGGGTATGTAGTAAATGGATATAGGTTTCATACAATGCAAAGAGATCGCAAATGCACCACTCAAAATAGTGGTGTCTTCTTAACAGCCCTAACTACTAGTTTCGCAAGTTCAAAAAACGCTAATCCATTAGTTGGAGAAGTTAGTTACTATGGATCAATAGAGGAAATAATAGAAGTTGACTACTGGGCAGCCTTTCTGAAAGGCATATGACTAGGCCTATTTGTAATAATTAGATGACAACTCAACTCTAGCTATAAAGAAAAGTAAATAATAAACACCAAACATGAATCAAGATGAAGACAGTCAACTAATCACAAATGATCTAAGTATCAGAAGTATTTTATGGGATTACTACTCAACACTGGAAGAAGTTCATTAATATGTTCAAGCGTCAGTGAAAAATAAAGTGGTACTTCTAAAGAATACAAAAGATATAAAAGATTTCAAGTGGTTACTACAGAAGGATTTCAGAAGAAGAGGAGAGACAGTAAAGCAGAAGAATGACAGAAGGCCACAACTTAAATGTTAAAGATGGAGAATAATTATTATAGTATGACACAAATGAACCAGACAGTACATTTGTGTGTCAACTAAATTAATAATTATTCAGCATCGAGCTCAAGTGGCTTATGACAGAAGACAAAGAAAAGACGAGAAGACTTCAAAGCTGACTACTATGTAATAAATGTCAGAGATAGTATTTTAATTCTACTATCAAAGATTAATTGATTATTTAATTTATCTAATTAAATTAATTCAGGTTGAATTTAATTTAATTTATAAATTAACTAATTAAATTAAGTAGAATTAATTTATTATAAAAGATATGACTTAATATGACTTTTAAATTTAATTCAAATGACTAATAATTAAGTCATACCGAATTTGTTAATTAAAAGTCATACCAAAATGATTTTTAGTTAACTAAGAATTAAGTCATACTGATTTTTTGTATGAAAAGTCATACTGACATTTTATATAATAAGTCATACCGATTTTTTATATAAAAAGTCATACCGACCTTTTATATAAGTCATACCGATTTTTTTTATTAAATAAGTCATACAGATTTATTTAATTAAAAGAAAATTCGAATATGACTTTAAAATAAGTCATTCCCAATTTCAGAAAGTCATACCGAATTCTGAAAATCATGCTCAGCTTTTTAATAAGTCATACAAGGCTTATTTCTTGTTAAAAAAGGTCATAATGAGTAAGTCATACAAGCTTAAAATTCTTCTATAAATATGAGGCTTTAGGCTTCACTATTCAGAGTTAGAAAAACAGTTCAAATTCATAAATTTGTCTGCATTGTAATATTCACAGATTTATGTGCAAGTTTGGAATATAATTGTTAAACTCGAACAATTCATGTCAAAATCGTTCTAAGCTTTTAAACAGTTATATAAACTTTCTACTTATTAATTTTGTAATACTTTTCAAGTTAAAATCATATCTTCTACTTGAACAGCATTTCATTACAAATAATATTTCGTGTGAATTTAAAATAATATTTTTAAATCCAATATTCCATGATAATTTATAGATATTGTTTTCAACCCCCCTTCTACAATATCAGGGACCAACACTTTCATGTTGTTTTATTTCGGTGTACTTGGTATAAAGATGAAAAGGATTTATTTGGTTTTACTCGAGTTCATTTTAACCGAGTTTGTCAGAAAAATGATCCTTTTATCTTGGCAACACAAGTGCAACAGGTGTTCTACATTGAAGATCCCATTGAAAAAAATGTCAAATATCATATTAAGAAGTTGTCAAAAGAGATTAATGATAATTCCGTTGAAGATGATATAAATGCGCAATTTTCAAATGACACGATATTTCGTTCTATAATAGAAAAACAAGATCATCAAATGAGTTAGTTTAGAGAAGATGTTCCTGCAACCCAAATTCCCAATCCTTCATATCAGCCAAAGGGAACCGATCATCATTTAGACTTGCTAAATTAATTTTAAAAATTATGCATCATAGTTAAATTAGTTAATTAATTAGTTTTGATCACATCATAGTATGTAGAAAACTTCATATGAACTGCAGATGATTATGGTTGTATCAGTCTATGTTTAGTCATTCTTGTTTCAGATATCTAATGGGTTATTCATATTTTGTTACAGGATGGAATCTGACAGAGTAGAAATTCGATTGCACCATAATGGAGAATTCATGAAGACCAGTTATTCTAGTGGCTTGTTAGAAATATATGACATGGACCGTGACCATCTGTCTTATTCTGTACGGATGGAATTTATGAAAGATCTTAAATATGATGAGATTGGAGGCATGTACATCAAGAATAGAGGTTGGGTACTTGTGGCAAATGATCAAGGTGTAACTGAATTCACGAATGGGAAATCATCTGTTGATTTTTACCTTGACTGTTATGTTGACAAATTTGTACCGCCAATGAAGCAATGCAGCCTCATGTGATTGTAAGGTCGAGATCAAGTCCTTTTAAACCTAAGGAAAAGAACATCAATGCCGAGAAGCGGACTTTTGTGACACTAAAGAACATCAATGCCGAGAAAACACGTAGAATGAAGGAAAACATTATCGAGAAGGAACGGAGAACTACAAGGATGAAACTGCAGTTTCACGATGATGATGTGAGTCCAAAAGTTATTGTGATAGACGTAGATGGAAGCGGAACTGTTGCTGGACAGATGAGACATATTTTTGAATCTGAAGGGAGTAAAGATATGGTAAAGGAAGTTGAAGGTAAAGGAAGAAACAATGACTATGAAACGAAAAGGAATAAGAATGTTGCAGAAAATAAAGCGAAGCTTGCAGTGTTTGGATTGCCATCAACTAAGTCATCTAGTGAAAAAGAAAAAGGCAACAAGAAATAACCAATAAATGAAGATGCAAGTAAAAGTGATTATTTGCCCGACAATGAAAAGCAAAATGAGGACGACAAGGATGATAATGTTACTTCAAAGGTATATCATCAAATAATGTTTATAGCATCAATTCATGTTTATACCAGCAATGCGCGCTACTTGTTGACAAATAAAAATATTTATAGAAAAAAAGGACCAACAGGCAGAGAGTACTTGAGAGTAGTCCTGGTGGCCCAAGGACTCGAGCCCAAGCTACTAAATTGGTGATTGAATCTCAGAATAAGGAACCAACTCCGGGGTCCATTCCTATAGAGGTACTGCTCTGTTTTAAAATTTTCCAGAGTTTTGTGAATTTTCATTTTCTAAAAAAACTATAGAAAATTGTAGAAATGTGTTCCAAAGCATAATGCAATATAATCTGGAAATTGCTTATAATCAAATGTTGAAAGAATCTCAGAAGAAAACGGAACCAACTCCGGGGTCACATCCTATAGAGGTACCACTACTAGTCACTGTGAAGTTAAGAAATGATAAAATATCTAATGAATGATAAATATTAATGAATGATTTTATTTTGAAGGAAAATGATGCACATGTGCTTACTGCAAAAGAAAGGCTACAGAAATTGAAAAATGGTCCTGGTTCTATGGCTGCTTATAATAGTTTACGGGAACGTGAGAAACTATAAAATCAGATGGAGATCCCGGACGAAGAGTCTGGAACTCACCAAAACATGTCAGAATCTGGTAATTTATTTAGTTGCATCATTTCCATTTCCTATCATACATCTGAATTATTTCTAATTACATTTGATAATTAATGTGATTAATTAGGAGATACACATATTTCTGGAACTTCAAAAAGAAAGAGAGGATCGACCAAAAATGAGCAAAGTTCATGATAGCACGCTGAAAAAAATAATCACTCTGAACGATAAATTTTAACATATATCATGTGGAGGGAAGAAGTCAATTGATGAATTTAGCAACTTTTTGGGGTCAACTCTTAGGCAGTTCATCCCGAAAAAGATCTGTTGTGGGATTATGTCAAGGTGAATTAGGTTTATCGTGTGTTTATTATTTGTGCTGTTGTTTTGTATGTTCTTGTTTATGCATTTTTTGTAATTTTTTGTAGGAATTTTACATTGTTCCGGAAGAAGCTAAACCTTGGGTTTTATTGACCCTTAGTGATCAGTTTCGGAGCAACAAAAGTCGAATTAAGCGAGATTATTATAAAAAAAATATGCCACAAATGAGGAGAGGTTAAAGATTAGGTCGAGGGAAGTTTCTCTTGAAGACTGGAAGATTCTTTTGGCATATTGGGGTGACGAAAAGGTTCAGGTATGGCGTGTAAATTCAACATTCTCTTATTATGCATTTTAAAAGTAGCCACTATCACTATATATGTTCATATTTTCTCATGTTTATTTCCAACAGGCGACATTAGAAAGAAACTCTGAAGCTCGAGAAAAAGTAACAGAGCCACATACCAATAGGCCCAAGACTTTCGCCCAAATTGCCAACAACCTGGTAAAAATATTTTCACTCACTTATTTTAATTTTAATTATCCTAAATAGTAGTTACACTAAATATTACTTAAAATTTATGGAATTTAGCTACTTTTCAAACTTGAAAAATTGCCCAACGATATCGATGATAATGAAGCGAAAGACTTGTTATAAATTTCTGATGGTGATTTATATGTGGAGACACGTAAACGAGATGATAAGCGGGACTACAAGATACCAGCTGAGATGGGTGAAGCGGTTAAGGAAAAAATTGTAAGTGCATTTTATAGAGTTCACATATCAATTTTGATTTTGAAATGCTTCTTGTTGTTGGATCTGCTGGTTGGCCTATGTTTCAGTATCATATTATAGCGATTTGCATTTATATTGATCTGTATCCAACTTGGATTGTGCTAATATTTGAGATGCCTTACTGGTTACGTAGCTAGATACACCGGATTTTAACAGCTGCAACTGCAATTTCTCGTTTTTACACATGTTGTTTACTGCATACTTTTACCGCATCAATTTACGATCGTCCATTTTTCAAGTTCATAAGCTTATTAATGAGTAATTAACTATTATTTTATGTTATTAATTTCTAGTAATTGTTTTGAGTTTTTAATTTATTCTTTTTATAGGTCAAAGTCCAGAAAACTCTACAAACCGAAGGTGGTGAGGCTGCTAATAAGTTGGTGCATGGTGACAAGGAACACACCCCAACTTACCTGATTGGAAGGCTTGTTCGCAAAAAACAACCAAATCAAAACTCTGTGGGAACATCGCGCACATTATCAGTTCCAGATCATGACCAATATGCTAAAATCCGGGCTGAACTTTAGAAAGAGTTTGATGAGAAACTTGATCAAAAGCTTCAAGAGATGATGAAAAAATTGGCAGACAAGAATCCAAGTTTGAACATCAACCTCGATGAGTCAGATAAATTGACAGAAGTTTCCTATGAGTCTGTGTAGTTCACTTGTGATTTTATGCATTACTAGTTAATTTGACTTGTGGATAGTACGTAAGTTAGCTATTTAGTAGTTAACTTGTAGTTTTGGATTGTGAATGTTTATTGGTGGGGTAGCTTGGACCTGTTTTGGATGGATAAGTATGTATTGGGATGTTGGATGTTGTTTTTGTCAATGTTTGGCAGATTTGTTATGGGAAATGATATATTCAGGTATTATATTGTCTTTTTGTATATAAAGTGTAGGCAAATAGTCATGTAAAGTGTAGCCATTAATTTAGATTATTGATATACATGTGTAGGTAAAGATCATAAAAAGTGTTGGTAAAAGTAAAAAGTGTTTATAAAATTAGTGTTGCCATAATTAACAGGGTGTTGCCATTGAAAACAAAGTGTTTCCAAAATTAGTGTTAGAGTAGTTGTAAGTGGTGTTACCATAAGGTTTATGGTAACAAAAGTATTGATGTTACAAAAAAAATAAAAATGTGACCATAGATCTATGGTCACAATTTCCAAAATGTTACTAAAAACAGAAATGTATGACCATAGACCGACTGTGGTTACACTTTTGTAGTCGTAACCGAAAACTCGAAAAATGTTACCCTAGACCCCTATGGTAGCGCCGATATGGGTGACAGAGCCATTTTTGGCAAAAGTGTTACCGTAGCCGTTTTCCTGGCCTATAATAATACTTTTTCTGATTTTTAACACTTTTTTTTTGGCGTGACTAAAGGTCATATATGGTGTAGTATTAAGATATTAAAATTTAATATTCAAATTATTAGTTCTAAAATGCTTAACAGAAATAAAACATATGTCCTTAACAATCGTAACCCAAATAAAATAGATGTCTAACACAAGACCTGATTTTTGTTTACATACAGGAGAGAGAGTTTTGGGGTTAGAAGGCTAGCAATATCTAACGAAGATGTTTGGCGATCGAACAAAGTTGTTTGGTTTGTTGATCCTCTAAGTTCCTTTGCTTGTCCCATTATTACACAAACTACTCGATACTCGTTGTTATAATTACTCGTTACCAGAACCAAAAGATAACCTTGATGATGAGACCAACCAGAAAAAGAAGAAGCACTTATGGTCTAAACTTGATCCCAATCTATTAGGTGAAATTCTGGAAACGTAAATACATCTTATTGTTCTCACCTTTCACCAAAAAGCTCATCACCCTCCCTGCATTTGGCTATCCGTGTCCTTTTAAACATGTTGCGGTAACATCTTCCACCCAACCTGATTCACCAGACTGTGTCTTTCATTTTTTAGGCACTAACATTTCTGACAAACTTACTATTCTAACATATCGCAATGGTGATATTATGATAAAGAATGGGTCGTTAAAGAATTCAATACAGTTCCCGATTTTCTGCCTATTTCTTGCAAGGTTGTTTACCTACATGGAATTCTGTACATTGTCTCTCCTTATGGCCAACTAGCTTCCTATGATATTGCTGACGGACAATTCAAGTTCGAAAATTTGTTTGTAGACGAGGTTTTTCATCAAAATTTCCGTTTCTCGAGGATATGCAGAGCATTCGAGTTGGATGGAGAGTTGATGATGGTAAATTTAGTCCCATATGAGAATAAAGATGCTCCTTTACCCTGCAAACAGTTTATAAAAAGATATAACTGGTCAAGCAAGGATTGGATACCTGTATATAAGTCATTATTTTTTAGCGAGAACAATAATCAAGTTGCAAGAATTAGTAAAGATGATATGAGAAATAATGGAGTATTATCCAACAAGATATATCAATTTTCCGAGGTTGGGTGCCTTATTTACTCCATAGAGAATGGTGAACTAGTCGAATTTAAGTCTATTGATTCAAACTCGATGGAGGATGGTGGAAGTGATTTACCTGAATACAAGTATAAAGGAGGTACTAAATATTTTGGTACAAGGAAAACAATGTATTGATTAGAACCTCCCCGTGGCTGCTCTCCCTTTCCCTGAAACAGTCAAGGTACTTGCACTATTAAATAAAGTAATAAACCTAAGTTAATTATATATATTTATATTTCATTATCTAAAGCTACATCTATCTTCTTGTTATCCGTCATTATTGGTAGTATGGTTGAGGCTTAATTGGTTTGTTTTCGTATTACTGTAATACACATATATGAGACTTGAAATACAAAGTGTTTTTATTATTGATTGACAGATTTCACATTATTATTTAGGATGGAATCATCTGACCAGGATGCCTTCCAATGCCCGAAGACATACCGTGGTCATTATTTATAACAACATTTCACATTATTTTTTGGACTATAATATTTTTGGTTTTATAATATTCATCTATGAGTTAATGATAATGTAAAACAAATATTTGGGTTATAATTAATATACTTGTGATGTGATATGCAATAATCCTTCACAAAATGATTTAGATTATGTATGGGTAACATGGAATTCTTTTGGATTTCAATTGACATGAATTGAGCTGTCATTTTAAATTTTCAAATTTATACTAGTAATTGAATGTCTTGGATTTCAAATGAAATCCAAATTCAAATTATTTTAATCATCCAAACATATTATTTGATCATTTCCAGAATTTTAAATGAAATCCAAGTTCACAAACAAACCATTATAGAATTTAAATAAATATTATCCAATTTAGCAGACTAGTGCTAACTAACTGACCAGGTTATCAGACCATGTCCATGTCCTATTCTCATTTTCTAATGCAAAGAATTCTTACATTATCGACATCGTAGTGTGATTGAAGTAAACAATGGTAGAAATTCTGGTAAATATATATAGATAGGTTTAAATGGAATTTTCTAGCTCAGACTTCATATTATCTGGATTACTTGCAACTTCTACCACTTTCAAGAAGATCAAAGAAAATATACATATGCTCACACGCACATTTACTTTCAAGTGCCAACAGAAAGAAATAGGATTTATTCAATTATATATTCAATTGTTTGAAATCACAAGCAAGAGAATATATATTTCACTGAAGCATGACATTGTATTAATGGAGTAATCAATTATATAGCATTGGATTGGAATATTATAGTTCATGAACACATAACTTCAATCACCATGTACATGAAACTATTTATTTAGGCTAGATTCTTGATATACTATTTAATAATCAATTATTACATTTCCTTGTCAAGGAGACAACAATATTGAACCAGGTAATGTTCTCTCTAGCGAGTTGCTCAGTCGCGTGTATTGCATACCTCTCAAATATCTTGTCCATGTAACCATTTCCAAAATGACCAACAAGCAATGGCTCCATTACAGCTCTACATATTTTGGTTATATATTTGCCACTACTTTCTCCCGACTTGATAATTTCATCTTCATCGCGCATGTCCATGTTAACTTCAAAGGTCTCCAGTCTATCAAGACTAAACGAGCTCTCAGATTCAATTATTGCCTCCAATTCAGTAGGATATGGGTGATATAAGGGCAAATTAAAGAAACCGATATCTTTTTCATCAAGTAAACCCTTGCAAAGCAAACAATACTCCATTCAACTTGGATCACATATATATTTGTTGAAATTTGAATAAGTAGCATTCCCTCCGTCCCATAATAATAGTCTCTTTTGAGACTATTAATATGGGACGGAGGGAATAGTATACTTACCTCAGCCAAAATGTCTTTAAGTGATTTTTCCAGTAATGCGTAGAAATCATAATAATCATTGCTGGTGGTCCTTCCAACGAGTGTTAACACCATCCGGCCATTAGGAATCATTTCTATGGATCTTATGCGCAGAAATTTTGTGAAGTCTCTTTTAAATTGATTAGAGTATGCTTCATAAACAGCACGAGGACTCGATTTTGCCAAGTAGACATTTCCTCTGTTATTATCCAGCACTTTCTCAGGAATCTGCACTAAAGTATGTTAGTCTAAATAAATTATAGATTTTGATTTCATTCATCAGTACATTTAATATAACTACGTACCTGTGATAGCCAATGAATACTATACGAAGAATGGACAAAATGGAGACTTTTACTCGGAAAGAGTCTTGTATAGAAAGAACCTGGCACTCCAGATACGAAACAGTTTAAAGATTTTTCATTACCATTCTCATTTTTAAGCTTGGAATAGAATGATGGTGTCATTCTGAAAAGTGAGTTGAAATCATTATTTGGAAGATCATTTAAAAGGACTTGAAACTCGTTTGGTGTTTTCAGATTTTTCTCCTGGCATACTGCAAGAACACTGTTTATTATATTTGTAACGGATAGGAAGGCGTTAGGTCCAGAACAGCAACCCAAATCAGCTAGCTTGAAGCATTCGGAGAACCCATGCTCCGTACCATAATCCTTGATGCTGTCTTCTAAAAATATTTTGGACTTCAATATCACACCTTTCTGGACATTACAAAATGGTTTAAATTTTTAGATGTCATTAAAACAATAACAATATGAGAGAGAGGGAGGGAGAGAGAGAGAGAGACCTGAAGGGTGGAGTTGTCTGCATAGCTACATTGGTGATTGCCTGCAGTCATGGATAAAACTTGTACTAAATCCATGTTTTTGGTTCTTTCTTTTTGATACAGTCTCTGACTCTCTGTTCTTGATGTGTTTTCTGTTTGGAACAATTGTAGCCGCTTAAATAAAAAAACCTGGCTTCGTAAGCATCACTTGCTTTTTCCAGAAGATATGTAAAAATAACTAAACTAAAACATGACAAACATGTGGCAAAAAAAACATGACAAACATGGCGGCCTAATACGTATCATAAAATCAATATTCTAGTTCTAAACAGCAAGTGGTGGTTTTCTTTTAATTAAATTATTAATTTTAAACTTTCTTAGTTAAAATTTTTATTAATTTTATACATTTAATCTTGTGAGTTTTTTGTGTGTTTTATCCGGTGTATAATTATGAAATTTTGTGATATTTGTAAGTTAAAAAAATGCCCCTAAATAAATATAAGAATATGAAAGTAATTTTTAATACTTCATCTGTCCTAAATTAATGGTTATTTTTTTTTATCAATTTGACTCAAATTTGATTAAGAATAAAAAATTATTCTTTTATGATTTCGAAAAACTGAAAAATATATTTTAAAATAAATTTTAAAATAAATTAAATATACTTTTTGATAATATATACCTTTTATAAAAAATTTTAATTATATATTTGGTCAATTTGACCGAAAAAAAATTAAAAAGTAGCTGACGGAGACAATGAGAGAGAAATTAGTGTGAATTTGAATAATGTGTCATATCGATTTATCCGTGCCAAACGTTTTTTATTAGGTAGATGTAATTGGAAAAAATATCATATCAGATCATCTTCAAGGGAAGAGACCTCTTAGTTAAATTATTTATGTGGCATCTATGTGGCATCTACATGGCACTGTTTAGATATCTAAAAAATAATCACTTCAACATTCATTTCCCTTAGCAAATAATTTAGATAATTACTTTTGGTCTTCTAGATTTGTTGAACTCAAAACTCTCTCATGTATAATTTTACATAATTAAAATTTTAGATAACACTATTGGAGTACATATACCACCTATTAGCTAAATTTTTACATAATTATTATAGATAATCATTTTAGCTAACAATTTTAGATATTAGCCTTGAAAATACTCTAATGATGTCGGTCACTTCTATACTATATTATTATAGCTCAAAAATTAAAAGTCTTGGTTCCAAATATCACCAAACATATGTACAAGGTTAAGGGGGTATTTGACTTAGCTTATAAGTAATAAGTTACTTTTTTAAAAAAAGTATTTTCATATTTTTTTAAAAAATTAATATTTATTTTAGAAATTTAAGACCAAATCTTATTTTCAAATTTGAAAATAAGTTACTTATTTTCAGAAAAAGTACATATATACTAATTTTTTCAGCTTATAAGCTGCTTATAAGTCCTCACAAACGGGCCCTAAATGTCTTCGCATGAACTTCAAATTTGTGGGGCACACTGCAATAGATTCATGTTGTGGATTTTGAACCACTTATATAAGTCAAAATAAGCGTTCTCAGATGCTCATGAATATGAGCAAGGAATAAGCAATATGGAGTACATTCCATTCTTGCCTTTTTCAATCATTAATGGCTCATTAATCTCTGCTTTGTGCCCTTCTTGAATTTACTACTGTATAATTTATAATTGTGTTGTGCTGACCTACTAACGGATCAACATTTTGCGAAACTAGATCGTTAAATTTGTCATTTTCAATCTTTAAATCAGTGCTAATAGAGACCATTGATATATTCCCACCTTCGATTATACCCTTATGGACCTAAACCCCATCGTACACTTTCATTCTCAAAATAACTTCGACCATACACAGGTAGGACGTCTGATACTTGCATTAATATCCTTATTAGATAGGATTTCAATTGTCTCATTAGCTATGATATTAAAGCGAGGATCATTGCTTAGTCTTAGTATCAAAGGCTTGTCAAGCTCCTTTGATTTTAATAGTTTTGTCCTTGTGTACTGCTAAATGAACATAACCCCACAGTAAGAATCAAGTGTAGTTTCGTGATTAACATTTTCCTTGCAGCTTTAATGAGCATATTGTTTTCAAGGGTCTCAGCAACCATGTATCAACTCAGTCGTGATCATATTTAGTGCTACATCCAAGTGTTTCACTCAAGCATTTACTTGTAACTACCATGATCTTGATAGATTTGATTCCTCTTTAAGCTTTTTTGCTAGATAAATGTACACCTTATCATTTGAATCATATTCTAGGTCCCCGCCATCGCGTAAAGCGGAAGGACCCCCTCGCCATCGCGAGCGCGCCAGGTCCCCGCATCGTGCTCATGCACCAGAGAGGCCCCCTCCCAGGGGAAGAAATCAGGAAGCTCAGTCCGCGATAAGCGGAGAAGGTGGAGGCCGAAGGCGTGAGTAGGCACCGCCCCCATCACATAGGGCCAACAATGAAAATAATAACGAGGAGAGGCTGGGAAACCTCCGCATGAACGATCTTAGGCAGCTTCTGGAGCGCATGGAGAAGGAGAAGACTGCTCCAAATCCTATCTCCACCCAGTCACCTTTCACAAATGAGATCCGGGTCGCACATCTGCCTGTCATCTTCAGAAACAATCCAAATCTCACTTTCAATGGTGATACTGACCCAGCCGAATACCTAATCCGCTTCAATATTGAGATGAAGGTCTACCAAGTTTCCACTCTGGCCCGGTGCCGGCTCTTCGCCGCCTCTCTCAGAGGCAGTGCCCAACAGTGGTTCTCCAAACTCGGGCCCATTATGATCGACTCTTGGGAACTACTGGCGGATATATTCATCAAGTAATTTCAGTACTCTATGCTCTATGCCCCACCTGTGGCGACTCTTGCTAATGTCAAGCAAAGGGAGGGAGAGACCCTGCAGGATTACTTCAAGAGGTTTAATACCGAGGTACCCCGAGTTAGAGGAGCAACTAAAGAGGTTGTAAAGAACTTCCTGATAGCGGGGCTTAAGGAGGGAACTGACTTCTGGAAAAGCCTCCAAGCTAAGACACCCGAAACATTGTCTGAGTTCTACCGGAAGGCCGAACCCATTAAGTGGGTCGAAAAATCTATGCTTGATTTGAAGAAAATTAATAACAGTGGAAGCCGGGGAAAGAACAGCAAACGAAAGAGATCTCGAAGTCCGGGTAATAGAAACAGGGGTCGTAGAGACAGAAGCCCCAGCCCGAGGAAGTTTGACAAAAGAGAAAGAGAGAGGTCCCTTGAGAGCAATAGATCAGAGGACAGGAGGTCCTATCCGAAATACAATCGCCACACCCCACTAGTGGCCCCAATTGAGCACATCTACGCAATTAATGCCACTAAAGGAATTTTCAAGAAACCCCTACCGATGACGAATTACGATAGAAATGACTCTCGGAAGTTCTGCACCTATCATGATCAGTCGGGCCATGACATGGCTGACTGCAGACATCTAAAAGACCAAATCGAAGATCTTATCAGGAGCGGTCACCTCACTGAATGGGTGGTGAGAGAAGTGAAGAGACATCAGGGGGCGATTATCATAACGTCCCGCATCCCCCTTCAAAAGATAAGGCTCCTCCGAATAAAGAGAAACCTGGTCTAGGCACTACTAGAGAAGGCAGTATCCATATTATCATAGGGGGTCCTCACGTTGGTGGAGATAGTAAACGAGCTATGGAAAGATATGCTAGAGAGGCTAGGGAGCATCCCCTCACTAATATCTACCACCTCTCACAAAGACCTCCCAAGCTATTTAAGGGAGATGAGACTGATATTATGTTCACCGAGGAGGATGCTAAATGGGTCCATCTCTGTAAGGCATAATGTAACGTAGTATGTAATAGTGATAACGATAACTCAACTAAGAAACAAAGACAGATAAATAATACTAATATGCAGCACAGGAATCCAGAAGGACATGCAAACAGAAATAATACATTCATCACTGCAGAGCAATCAAGATGTAAAGTTTACTGAATGACAGCGAGAGAAGTTCATTACTATGTTCAGGCCTCAGCTACAACTAAGTGTTCAGTAGATTTCAGTCTAAAGACAGTGCAATGATTTAAGTATAGTTGTCAAAGGTTTTCAGTGATCAGAAGCAATGAAACAGTCCAAAGTTAGTCAGCTGAAACATAACAGGAATCAAGGGAATTCAATTCAGTGTTAGTCGTTTGTGAACCAGACCAGTGCACTAAGCGTCAGCATATCAAGAAAAGAATTGACCTGATTAATCAGAAGAAAATCAGTTGATCAAGCCAGAAGAGTGAAATTCAAGTAGTTGTTACTTCAAGAATTCAAGAAATATGACAAGGCAAGTAATACTACAATTGGTGGTTCCTACACAGGAGGAACAATGTGTGAAGCGCAACAAACATTACTTAGGATCAACAAAACAAGTTAAAAGCTCAAGATTATCCTAAGTCAAGAAGTTTGTGGCGCCTGCATAAGGGAATGGGAGTGCAGGCGCAACAAAGCATGTTGTGGCGCCACAAGTTCAAGTGTAGTGTTTGTGGCGCCTACACACTACAATCGGTGTGAAGGCGCAATAAAGGGTCTACAGGCGCAACAAGTCTACTTGGAGGCACATCAATTATTCTAAGGGATTTTGTGGCGCCTACACACTGCAACAAGAGTGTAGGCGCAACAAAATAACAAGGCGCAACAAAGTTCACTTGGCGCAGCAAACATTTAAAGGCGCAACAAACCGTTTTGTGGCGCCTACACACCACTACCACTCTTGAAGCGCAACAAAGGACTTAAACTTTGTGGAATTCAATTTTCCAATAAGTCTACAATTTATATATGGGTTAAATCAATATGGACAGAAGAATTCATTCATCCTCAACAAAAAGAGATACAAACGGGAGCACCATTAAAGCTGAACATTAATATCACCCAACTGTATTTTCCATTGTGATTGTGTTTGAACCCATTGAAGCTAATCATTTGATTAGAAGTGTAGCACCTCAGGGATTTAATAATACATTGTTATTTCCCCGAATCGTTGTGTTTCATTATCTGTCATTGTTATATTTAAAGAACACAAACACTTAATCCGCAATTAAACGAAAAATCTACCACATCATATTCAACCCCTCCCCCCTTCTATGATGATTTTGGACCTAACAATTGGTATCAGAGCTTGTTGATTGAAGTTACAAATCAAGATCCAAAAATAGTTTTTCGAAAAAGTGCATTTTTAGATCTGGAAAAATTTATATTGAAATTTCTTTATTTTTAAAGAAAATTCAATTTCAAATTTTTCAAAGATTTTAAGTTCACTAATTTTAAGAAAAGTATCAATCATCAAGAATTCATATTAAAATTTTATTTCTTGAAATTTAATTTTTATTCGAATTAATTTTAATTTTTGAGAAATTAATTATTTCTTAAGATTTAAAATTCTTATAACCATGAGTACCCAAAAACTCAGCAGCATTAAAATCCCAGCATTTGACAAAATTGAATACATCTTATGGAAGAAGAAGATGTCCATTTTCATTAAATCTTCAAATTCTCAATACTTGGGAATTTTGGAAAATGGACCCTATGTACCTCAGAAGCTTACACCAGAAACAGTTTCAGAAGACGGCGAACGGATTCCGCAAGGATTTACCCCAAAGGAACCTTCAGAGTTTACTGACACTGATAAAGAAAGAGTTGTATGGGACAATCATCTTCAATGCATCCTGATGGATTCTTTGGACACTACAATGCTAAATCAAGTGATTAACTGCACGAGTGCCAAACAGATGTGGGATACAATTGAACTACTGATGGAAGGTACAGCAGAAGTGAAGGAGAACAGGCTTGATATTCTTACCTCCCAATATGAAGCTTTCAAGTCACTACCAGGAGAGAGTATCACTCAAGTCTTTGAGAGATACAACAAATTGTTGAATGACTTGTCACTGCATGGGAAGACCTACTCACGTAGGGAGATCAACAGAAAATTCATGTTGACACTACCAGCACACCTGGAACACAAAATATCTGCCATCAGAGAGAGAAGTGACATAAATGACATGTCCATTGAAATTTTATATGGGAAGCTCAAGACTCATGAAATGGAGCAAGATCAAAGACAGATCATTTATGGTACAGGTACGGTGGACAGTAAGAATACAGCATTGTTGAAGACTACAGCTCTTGTAGCCAAGAATTTTGATGTCACATAGACCAGCACAGTGAAACCTGATGTTGAGAAAGAAAAAATTCTGGAAGCTGAATTTACAGATAACACTCAACCAGGTAATGAAGACGACTTCTACTCAATGGAAGAACTTGAGCAATTGGAAAATAAAACAATGGCCTATATGGCAGGGAAGTTCAAGAACCTCAGGTTTATGAGGAACCCTAAGTACAAATTCAAGAGTAACTCCAGTTACAGTGGTTCCAGTTTCAGAAACAGCAACCGAGGTGGATCATCTTCAGGGTCTTACAGCAAAGGAGGTTATAAGACGGGAATGGTAGATCACAGTAAGTTCAAGTGCTACAACTGTGATGAACCCGGACATTTTGCAACAGAATGCCGGAAGCCAAAGCAAGTGAAAGAAAGAAAGGAGTCATATGATGAACTCAAGCAGAAATATGATGCACTGGTAAAGAAGCATCAATGAAGAGCTTATATAGCTGAAGGAAAGAGCTGGGATGATTCAGACAATGATGAAGAAGAGACCTTTGGAAATCTTGCATTAATGGCAAACTCTTCTGAGGTATCACCTCAATCATCGAAGGTATCATTTCTTTCCTCCGTTGACATGTCTAATTCTGAATATAAGAAAACTGTGGAAGATCTAAGTATAGAAATGTTTAACATACATATTAGCATGCTAGCATCTGAAGAAGAAAATGCTAAACTAGTTCTTAAGAATAAAATGCTAGAAACTAAAAACGAAGAACTAGAGCTTGCATGTGTTAATGTAGAAGATCTGAAACAGAAAATAGAATACTTTCAGAATAGAGATAGATCCAACCAGGAAATAGAAGCAGCTCTCAGAAATAAAATTTCTGTTCTTGAGTTAAAACTTCAAGCTTATAAGAAATCTGCGAATCTTGTAAAGGAGGCTATAGATAAACAGGTCATAGGTCAGAAAACTGGAATAGGTTTTGACTATGATAAGAAGGCAGGAAAAATGCATGTAGAATCTATTGCTGAGGAAAGTCCTGTGAAGCAAGACATTCCACATGTATTGAAGAATGTAGTTAAGCCCCTATATAAGAAGTTTGTCATTGATCCCTTAAATGAAGAAGATCTTTTAATGAAAGAGGAACTCCTTGCTGAGGAGAAAGAGAAAAAGGTTGAAGATAAGAAACAGTTGCCTAAGAAATCTGTTAGGATTGAAGAACCTAAGAAACAGGTTAAAATTGAATCGGGCAATAAAACAGAAAACAAGAAAACAAACAGGAATGGTAAAACAGGTGTCAACAAGAAAAATGCTAATGCTTATTCTTCAAGTGCTACTAGGAAAGTTTGTAACAATTGTAATTCTATTGGTCATCTTACGCATGCATGCAATAAGATAAAAGTAGTAAAAACAGAAACTCCTAGTATGCCTGCCATGCCTGCCATGTCTATTCCTCATCAACCATGCGGTAAAGTAGGTTGCATGCCATGTGCTTTCAATATCATGTCTGCATACATAAACTTAATGAATACATCTTCAAGTACTTGCATGAATACAGATGTGAACATGACTAGAAAGCATGTTAGGGCAAAGACTGCCAGTCCTCCTAAATCTAGGAAGGAAACCCATGTCCCTAAGCCTAAAGACACCCCTGTCAAGGCTAAACCAAAGGGCAAGGGCACAGTCGATGAGAAATACAAGGACCAGAAAACTTCTGTAGCTAAAAATGTTTACTTATCTAAGCCTCTTGGACCCAATCAAGTTTGGGTGCCAAAGAAAAAGTAATCAATCTGTGGTTGCAGGGCACAGCAAAGAACAAGCGTGTCATGTGGATACTTGACAGTGGCTGTTCAAGGCATATGACTGGTGATAAAGCCCTGTTAATAGATGTGATTGAAAAAGCTGGCCCGATAGTGACCTTTGGAGATGACAGCAAGGGATTCACAACGGGATATGGCAATCTGGAAATTGGAAATGTCATCATAGAAAATATCTCTCTTGTGGATGGATTAAAGCACAACCTTCTAAGTATCAGTCAGTTCACTGACATGGGTTTCAAAGTAACTTTTGAGAAAGAGAAATGTGCAATCCAAAACAGGAAAGATACGAAGCTTGCTCTTCAAGGAGTGAGAAAGGGGAATCTCTTTGTAGCTGACTTATTCTCTGCAAGCAAATGTGAAGCTCAATGTTTTTACAGCAAAGCTTCAACAGAGGATAGTTGGTTATGGCACAAGAAACTTTCACACCTAAACTTCAAGGCAATGAACTCCTTAGTTAAGAGAGAATTGGTAAGAGGTTTACCAGAGATGGAATTCTGTCAAGAAGGTTTATGTGAAGCATGTGAAAAAGGAAAGTCAAAGAAAGCATCTCACCGAAGCAAAGACTCTTCAGACATTACTGAACCATTGCAACTAATTCATATGGATTTATTTGGCACAGTCAATGTCAAGGAAGAGATATGCCCTGGTAATTGTAGATGACTATTCTAAGTACACGTGGGTGTTGTTTCTAGCCACAAAGGATGAAGCCCTCAAATAATCATTGATCACATAAAGAAGATAGAGGTAGAAGCTGGTTTGCCTGTCAAAAAAATTAGGTCTGACAATGGAATAGAATTCAGAAATGTAACCCTAAATGAATTCTGTGTTGAAAAAGGTATCTCAAGACAATTCTCAGCGCCCAGAACTCCACAACAAAATGGAGTAGTAGAAAGGAAGAACAGGACTTTGGTTGAAGCAGCAAGAACAATGCTGAATGAGGCTAAATTACCTTTATACTTTTGGGCTGAAGCAGTCAACACAGCCTGCTACACTCAGAATCGTACCCTGATCAACAAAGAACATGACAAGACTCCGTACGAGATAATGGCAAACAAGAAACCAACACTGAAATACTTTCATGTGTTTGGAGCAAAGTGCTTTGTACTGAAAGATGATGAGCATCTAGGAAAATTCGAATCTAAGGCTCATGAAGGCATATTTCTTGGCTACTCTCTAGAATCTAAAGCGTACAGGGTTTATGTGATTGAACATAAAAAGGTCATTGAAAGCATGAATGTAACTTTCGATGATCTCAAGCTCCCAAGTCTACAAAGAACAGACAACACTGAAACTCTGCAGTTTGAAAACATGAACTCAGATGAAAGTGAAATAGAACCTGAAGATGCAACAGAAAATCAGGCCCCAAATGAGAATAATAACAATGATGATTCTGACCCTAGTAGTGGAAATAGTGAAAGATTCATAGAAACTACTAGTAGTGGCAGAGAATCTCATTCTCATCCAAGCAGCAGCTCAGAGGGAGCAACTGAAGGATCAACTAGTAGGACCCAACACTTCAATGATAATCAAGCTGAATCTTCAAGGGCAAGTCTGCCTAGACATAGGGTGTGGAGTAGAAATCACCCCTTTGAGTTAATTCTAGGAGATCCAGGTGCTGGAGTTCAAACTAGACGTACTTCTCAAAATGAATGTTTATTCTCTGGCTTTCTATCTGAGATGGAGCCAAAGAAAGTAGAAGAAGCACTAGAAGATCCAGATTGGGTCGTTGCTATGCAAGAAGAACTCAATCAATTCAACAGACAAAAAGTCTGGAAGCTAGTACCCAGGCCAAAGAACAAGTCTGTAATTGGCACAAAGTGGGTATTCAGAAACAAGCTGGATGAAGATGGCATTGTCACGAGGAACAAAGCTAGACTGGTTGCTAAAGGTTATTCTCAAGAAGAAGGAATAGATTATGATGAAACATATGCACCAGTGGCAAGACTTGGAGCTATCATGATGTTTCTGGCATTCGCAGCACACTTCAATTTCAAAGTATATCAAATGGATGTGAAGAGTGCATTCCTGAATGGAGAGCTTGAGGAAAAAGTGTATGTGGAACAACCCCCAGGGTTTGAAGATCCAGAATTTGCAGATTTTGTATACTTTCTCTTCAAGGCACTCTATGGCTTAAAGCAGGCACCTCGGACATGGTATGACACTCTATCTATATTCCTACTTGAAAATGGTTTCACTAGATGTGTCATAGATAAGACTCTGTTTCATAAAATGCATAAAAATGACATGATATTAGTACAGGTATATGTGGATGACATTATATTTGGTTCTACTAACGATCAGTTGTGTAGTAGATTTGCTAAGCTAATGCAAAGTAGGTATGAAATGAGCATGATGGGAGAACTGAATTACTTCCTTGGACTCCAAGTAAGCCAAAGGAAAGATGGAATCTTCATTTGCCAGACCAAGTACATCAAAGATCTTTTGAAGAAGTATGGTCTTGAGGATGCATGATCAGCTAAAACCCCTATGGCAACTGCCACTAAGCTTGATCAAGATGAACCTGGTAAAAAGGTAGACATCACAAGTTACAGAGGTATGATCGGCTCTTTACTCTACTTAACTGCAAGTAGGCCAGATATTATGTTTTCTACATGCTTGTGTGCTAGGTTCCAGTCTAACCCTAAAGAATCACATCTTATAGCTGTTAAACGGATTTTTAGGTATTTTAAGGGAAGTCTGAATCTTGGAATTTGGTACCCTAAAGATACAGGTTTTGACCTTATTGGCTATACATATTCTGATTATGCAGGTTGTAGGATTGATAGAAAAAGTACATCAGGGAGTACATCAGGGAGTTGTCAATTCCTTGGTAGAAGATTGGTGTCCTGGTATAGCAAGAAGCAGCACTCAGTTGCAATGTCAACAGCTGAAGCTGAATATGTTGCTGCTGGAAGTTGCTGTGCACAAATACTGTGGATAAGGAACCAACTTCAGGACTATGGACTGTTGCTCAACAAAATTCCAATATTCTGCGACAACACAAGTGCCATAGCCATCACAAACAATCATGTTCAACATTCAAGGACCAATTAAGCACATTGATATCAGGTGTCACTTATTATAGAGCATGTCATCAATGGTACTGTAGAGTTACATTTTGTACCTACAGAGCAGCAAATTGCAGACATCTTCACTAAACCACTGGATGAAATCACTTTCACTAGATTGGTTTGTGAACTTGGGATATTAAATTCTTCTAACTAACAAGTTAGTAATCAATAACTGCAAGTTGAAGCTGATAAATTCGCCAGTTGATTAATTTCAATATTTTTAGGACTTGTGAATTTATCTACCAAATTATTTTCCGGTAAGTAGGTTTAAAATTAGATAAATATTTTGTGCATATATGTTAATTAAAGTGTTATTTATTTAATTTTGATCTTAAACAATATTTAAGTGCTTACATTTAAATTGATAAATTCTTGGCACTTAGACATTTTAAATATTATTTGAAATTATTTTAAATAAAAAGGATGAATATTTATATTTGTTCTTATATTTAAAATAAAAGTAAAATAATAAGAAGCATAATATATTTATGATAATAATTTTAACAATTAATGTTATTATTGTTGTTAATAAATATTTTGTGAAATGAAATTTATGGGTAATTAATTAATTATTATTGATTAATTATACAAATTATTCATAAATATTATTTATTTTAATTATAGCAAAATCTAGAAACAGTTGAGATTTTATACAAGTACTAAGTGGCGCTTGAATAGTTTAGTGGCGCCTATACAGTGGTTTGACTGTATAGGCGCAACAAAATGTTCCCAAGTACTTAGAAGCTTTTCAGGAAAACTCAAGTAGCGCCTATAGACTTTGTTGAGCTTACACAGTGCTTGCACTGTAAAGGCGCAACAAAGTACTTAATCAGATTTTGTTGTTCAAGTGGCGCCAGAGTACTTTGTGGCGCCTACACAGTGGGTTCACTGTGAAGGCGCAACAAAAACTATCTAGCAGTTTCTTGCGCCAAGATAGTTTATGGCGCCTACACAGTGCAACCACTGTGCAGGCGCAACAAAAGTACTTAAGCATATTTTGTTCAGTTTTGTGGCGCCTATAAATACATATATGTTGTTTTACTGCGCCTCATTTGATATATACACAACATACATACACTGGAGGCGCAAGAAAAACTCATAGTTCCACAAATTTTAATCGATCAATAGCAAGCCATTTCTTGTCCATATTTTAATCCAAGATCATTTTTGTGAGACCCACTATCAGTTCTTTAATTTGCATTTGGTCTCATTGAATTTGGCTAAGGCTTTTAAGATTAACAATTATCAATATTCGAACAATATTGGCTAGGGTTCTTGACTAATAAAATCGATTAAAAATTGTGGTTTAATTAAAAGTGTGCTAAGGTTACTAGGAGTTTATTATTTATTAATTTTAAGTCACTCTTAGTAATTTTAATTCTATTTATGATTTTAGTCCATTATTATTGTTTAATTCAACTTTAATTAGTAATTTTAATTCGTAAAAATTATCTTTCATTTTTAATTAAATGGCAGGTCATTTTGAGATTAAAAAGACTAATTATTTATCTGTCGTAGTAGATAATTGGACTGAAGCAGGAGAGTTAGGTAATTGGGCTAGGTTCTTAAATGAAAATTCTATAGTCCGTTATGCACTAACTACTGACGTTCCTTTAAATAGAAATCTTCTGAGACAGGTGTACAGGTCTTCTAAAGACACATCTGCAGATGGAATATCAGCTTTCTCTTGCACAATCAAGCGGCAAAAAGTGCGAATAACAGAGAATGACATAAATCAGGCACTTCATTTGCCAACTGAAGATTTTGAAGATGCACCATCTCAAACAGATTTGGATAATTTCTTCATGTTCCTACACTGCACAAGAGTAAACAACAATCTTCCAAAGAAGATTTACAAGAATCACTTACCCAAGGAATGGAATCTGTTTTTCAACATCCTGTCTCATTGCTTTGCACCAAAGACAGGGGGCTTCCACGGAATCACAAATTTCAACAAAGTGATTGGATATGCAGTGGCTTCTGGATCAAGAATCAATATTGGGAAGATGATCATGAAAGAAATCCTATATAATCAGGCAAAAATGGAGAATTTCTGTCTGTATCCAAGATTTCTACAGCTGGTGCTGAACCAAGTACTGACTGCTGATCAACTCCAATCCTTTCAGAATAGTGAGCTGGAAGAGTCACCCTCTCTTCAGTTAAAGACAATCTTAAGACTAGGAATGAGGCTGACTATCCCAACAGGTATACTCCCGCTCCACTGACTGATCCTATTAGAGATTACTTTGATCTTCTTAGACAGGTTGATGAAGAAGAAGAAAAAGAAGAAGCTGCATCTGAGGCAGAAAAAGAGACAACCTCTGAAGAAGATCATGTATCTGAAACTGATGAATCAGCTCATGCAAATTCAGAAGAACAATCATCTCAAAAGGAGAATGAAGCTGAAACATCAATTGATTCAGAAAGCAAAGAAGCATCTGAGAGTGAACCAGGCACTGAAAAAGAAGATGAAAGTATGGAAGAAGCTGGTTCTGATCAAGAGGAAGAACCAATTCAAGAAGAAGAAGAAAGGAATATCCCTGAAAATCCAACAGAGGAGGACAATCTTGAGGACTTAGTGGAAGAAGATCAGACTACAGAGGTGTACATTCCAAATATTTCTGATGATCAAATGGATGAAGGTACTCTTCTTGACTTTGACTTTTCTACTTTTCTAACAAAGAATTTTGTCACACTAACTCCTACTGAGCCTGAAACGGCAATGCACACACAAGAGCCCTCAGTGGCCATAGAAGCTGGCAATGAACTTGGTCAAGACCAACTAGTTCTAACCACTGCCAGAGATCAACAAACACTCCCTTTATCTCCCAACACAAGAAAGAGAACCATTGATGTAGATGATAGGGAGTCCCTACCGAATCAGGAAATTATTGAAATATCCCCTACAGCTCTGCCCTCTCAAAAACGACGAAAAATGAATTTTAAACCTAGGGCAACTGTGAACCAGGAACCTGATTCTCCAATCTCTGAAACTTTTCTTTTACTTCGTAATCTTAATTCTGAAATTGATAAAATCCTGAAAGGTACGGAAAAAGGAACAGAGGTTATAACAATATCTGATACTTCAGTAGCTAGTACTGTTTTGGTTGATCCAATTCAGAACCTGTCTTCACAGACAGTAGGGGGCATCACTGACTCTCACGAGCCATTCATTATATTGTCAAATGTGGTGACCCCCCTGGACTTAACATCTCCAGATCCTAATCAGGATGTTTTCCCTCCCCAAGTGGGTGAAGTGGAAAGGCAACTCTCTCATAGAAGGGAAGAGGTCTCCATTCAAGGAGTAGCTGTGTCAACAGCATCACCACTTCAAGTGGAAGTGCCTTTACAGGCATCGCGGGGCACCACAGGCTCTAATTTGTCATTCACTACATTGCCTGAGGTGGTGACCCCCCTGGAGATTCAAATTCCAGCTCCTTATCAGGAGGTCATCCCCACCTTTACAGGTCAGGTGGAGGGACAACACACCCATAGAAGGGATGTGGACTATTTTAATAAAGCATCTGCTGCTTCGGTAGTAGAACCTGTTCAGGGTGTCTCTGAACAGGTAAAGCCTTCAATGGCTTCAGCTGGCATCACGGATTCTTCAACTCTACCAATCATTACAGAATCTATAGTGGTGACCATACTGGGTCTCAAACCCCCAGTTTCTGAAAAAGGAGTTCTCCCCACCCAAAGTGGTCCGGTGGAGAGGCAACCTACCCATAGAAGGGATAGGGATTTTAATGCAGGTACAGAAGATAGCAGTGCTTTTATGGAATCGAGTGAAACACTTGACCTTAGTCATCTTATGTTCTCTGACCCTGATTTCCCGAGTGTGAGTGTTGAGGGTCGTGAAAACACAGAAACAGTAAGGAGTGAGACACCCTCTACCCAAATAAACACCCCACACATAGCTCACACTGCACATAGCCAAAGGATTCTAAATCTGGAGGCCCAGGTAACTGAACTTCACTTTTCTTTAAGAAAGATCTTGGAGGTGCAGGAGCGGTAGAACACGGAAATGAAAGAAATCAAAGATTTGGTTAAACAACTGTTAGCTCAGAAAGTCCCTATTTCTACTCAATCAACTTCAACAGCTCAGATTACTCCCATCAGCAGGGAGGATAACCCAACTGAGGGGGAGAGAACAATACAAGAAAAAGAAGTCGGAGCTGAAATGATATTGGAATATACAGCTCAGGGAGAGACAGATTTCTTTTATAGGCCTGGAGCGAGGCAACTTGAAGAAGGATAAATTCGTGAACCCTATGTGTCAATGGAGATTCCAACTGAAAGAGAAATAGAGGAAACAGCAAAGGCCGCTGAAATAGATGTTGAGGAAGAGTTTGCTGAAGAAGATGCTTTTGATAATGACTGTCTTCTAGTTGGTATAGATGAAGTTATTACTCAAGACATAGATCAAGCTCAAGAATTAATGAAGAGAAAATGGAAAAGAGTCCAACACGCACTTGAAAGAAGGAATAGAATGAAGGACATTGAATCAAAAGTTGGTCCTGATTGGGATGAAGCAAGGAATCTGCTCAAAAAGAAAGAGTTGACATTAACTCAAAAGAAAGACAGAGAAGTCCTTGACCTTTTCAGAACCCTGAAAGAAAATTGTGAAGATGTTCATGAGTTCTATGCTATGCTTTCAGATGAAATAACAAGCGTGTCAGTAAGTGCCTTAAAATCCGGTTGGAAAATGTACATCAATTCAACATCACTGGGATTGAGGATTCTGTCAACAAAGAGCTTCGAAAAGATGAACATAGTGGAGTTATACGTGCTAAAGAGGAAAGTCATCTTTGGAGGGAACAAAACAAATGAGATACTGAGAGATCTAATTGAGAAGAAAATAATAGAGATCGGTGTCGAAGCATTTGAGAAGCCTCCGGTGGTCAAGTACTACAAAGCAACAACTCTTCACAACTTAACGTTGACAGATGAATGTCTGGATTCAAGCCATGAAATGTGCATGCGGTATGTAGAAGGGAGACTCAGAAGCAAGAAGAACAGAACTCAAGAAGATTTATATGCTGCTGAGTTGATCTATGCATTCAGACTGAACAGAGCAATTAAAACATCAGGAAGATACCTAATGGAAACGACCAGATAGTATCAAGAACCAGTGTTTGTAAGAAGAGAGGATGGCACAGAAGTACTTGAAACCATAAAAGATTCTGAACCTTGTATTCAGACAGAGCCAAATGGAACAAAATACTTCATATTCAAGAATAATGGAGTAGATAAGAAGAAGGATTTATCAAGACTAAGGAGAAACAATTCTGAAACAATCCGAAAAGTCTTCTCAAGGGTAAAGAGATCCACTGTCAAATCAGACAAGAAGGCTTTGAGGATGATTGAAGATGTTCTAAGGGAGAAACTGGCAGAAGAGTCGATGCATGACACTGACAGAGTTAAAGGCTTTCCAAAAAGAATTACAGTGTTCGTGTTTTCAAAGAGACAATCTCTGGCCTTCGAGTCAATCTCCAAGATAAATTCAACGGCGTTTCTCACTGAAATTCTGAAGAAGTTAGAAGATCCATCTCCTGTCAACACTCTTGAAGTAGAAGCTAGAGACTTAGTGAAGACAAGGTTAGAAGAAAGGGAAGAAGAGCTAGGAAAGAATTGACCTGATTAATCAGAAGAAAATCAGTTGATCAAGCCAGAAGAGTGAAATTCAAGTAGTTGTTACTTCAAGAATTCAAGAAATATGACAAGGCAAGTAATACTACAATTGGTGGTTCCTACACAGGAGGAACAATGTGTGAAGCGCAACAAACATTACTTAGGATCAACAAAACAAGTTAAAAGCTCAAGATTATCCTAAGTCAAGAAGTTTGTGGCGCCTGCACAAGGGAATGGGAGTGCAGGCGCAACAAAGCATGTTGTGGCGCCACAAGTTCAAGTGTAGTGTTTGTGGCGCCTACACACTACAATCAGTGTGAAGGCGCAACAAAGGGTCTACAGGCGCAACAAGTCTACTTGGAGGCACATCAATTATTCTAAGGGATTTTGTGGCGCCTACACACTGCAACAAGAGTGTAGGCGCAACAAAATAACAAGGTGCAACAAAGTTCACTTGGCGCAGCAAACATTTAAAGGCGCAACAAACCGTTTTATGGCGCCTACACACCACTACCACTCTTGAAGCGCAACAAAGGACTTAAACTTTGTGGAATTCAATTTTCCAATAAGTCTACAATTTATATATGGGTTAAATCAATATGGACAGAAGAATTCATTCATCCTCAACAAAAAGAGATACAGACGGGAGCATCATTAAAGCTGAACATTAATATCACCCAACTGTATTTTCCATTGTGATTGTGTTTCAACCTATTGAAGCTAATCATTTGATTAGAAGTGTAGCACCTCAGGGATTTAATAATACATTGTTATTTCCCCGAATCGTTGTGTTTCATTATCTGTCATTGTTATATTTAAAGAACACAAACACTTAATCCGCAATTAAACGAAAAATCTACCACATCATATTCAACCCCCCCCCTTCTATGATGATTTTGGACCTAACAATCACTCTCATAGCGATGCTCTGGTCGTTAAAGTAAAGATCAGATCTTCAAATGTATACAGAGTACTTGTTGACAACGGAAGTGCTGTGAATGTCCTTACTTATGGTGTCTACCAGAAGATGGGTCTCCTTGACAAGGACCTCACACCTACTATCGGCCAGTTCTACGGCTTCACCGGAGCCTCGGTTAGCGTCAAGGGCCTCATCAAACTCCCCGTCACTCTAGGGGAGGAGCCCTGCATGACCACCCAGGTTGCTGATTTCATGGTGGTAGACCAGCACTCTGCCTACAATGCCATAATTGGCAGTCCCATACTGAAGGAAATGGGGGTGGTGACCTCTATTTACCACCTTTCAATGAAGTTTCCCACTCCAAAGGGGGTAGGATGTGTCAAGGGCTACCAGTATGATTCTCGAGAATGTTATAACAAGGCCCTCAAGTCAGCCGAGAAGGCAAGTAGAGAGGTAAAGGCCATCAATGTAGACGATTACAAACCAAGGTCGGGTGATACCATGATCAAATCAGAAATAGAAGACTCTATGTGTAACGTCATTACCATCGAAGAGCTCTCGCAAGATTATTTTAAAAGCATGGGAATTCAAGTAGAACCAGTACTAGGGGCACTCATGATGGAGCCCTCTCAGCCAGTTCAAAATTTGATAGAAGGAATTGTGGAAGAGGCTAGCGACGATGAGGAGACCCCAGAGCAGTTAGAAAAACGATTCAGTAAATGGAAATGGGTTCGAGAAGAGACCTCAACAGTGATATATCTCTCCAACGGAGTCACTCACGAAGTCATAGTCACTTCTGAAAGATTGGTCAACCCAAGTGGAACCGGGGGGTACATATTGGAAGAACAAAACAAGGGAGAGCTCTCTGTTGAATAAGGGGGAGAAGCAGGAAAGACTAGAGATTTTGAGATGGATATTGATCCACGTATGCTACTCACGTAGAAAGAGCTCGGGCAACAGAAGATATTATCACGATTTTAGTGGATGCACAGGATCCTTCTAAGCAGCTGAAGATTGGCTCTAATCTCGATCCAGACATGAAAGACTCTCTGGTCTCCTTCCTCAAAAGCAACCTGTAGGGCTGTAATTCGAGCCGAGTCGAGCCGAGTTCGAGCTTTTTTTTATCGAGCTCGAGCTTTTTTTTGTCGAGTCGAGTCGAGCCGAAAATTATTCGAGCCTAGAATATGTGTTCGAGCTCGACTCGGGTAGTATTCGAGTCGAGTTCGAGCCGCTCGCGAGTTTTCGAGCTTTTTACGAGTTTTCGAGTTTAACGAGTTTTCGAGTTTAACGGACTTTTAACGAGTTTTTGAGTTTTCGAGCTTTAATCGAGCTTCGAGCCTATCGAGCTTTTTTTTTTTTTTTTTTGGAAAAAATAGTTTTATCCAAGTTAAGTGGATTATTTGATTTTTATTGTAAAATTGACTAAACTTTAACCGAATATTATATAATTAGACAAAATTAAAAAGTTATACTAATATATTACTAAAAAGTATATATAATTTACTTTAAAATTTTAATTTTCAAAATTGTAAAAAAATTTGTTAATTATTAGTCAATTTGGTTAATTTGAACATTAAATGTGAAATAATAATATGAAATTACATTAGATATTTAGGTTTCTTGGCTATACTTATATGTTACTTATAACTTGCATAATTTTTTCAATTTTAAGTCATTTTATGATTTATTACACAAACAGATATTTTTTAACTCAAAATAAAAATTGACTTTAAACTGGGCTCTTAGTGTATATTAATTTTTTTTAAAATAAATAACTTATTTTTTATTTTAAAAATAAGATCTGGTCTCAAATCTATACTATATTATTAGATCACTACTATATTGACTAGTACTCGTAACTAGTGCTTTGTCACGGATTGTTGTTTCTATTTTTTAAAACATATTTCTCGACGATCCAACCGTACGGATGTCAAGATATATATAATATAATGATATTCCCAAATTTTCAAAAAATAAAAAATTAATTTGATTGGAAATCTTAGTAGATCACTATTTTATTGACTAGTACTCGTAACTAGTGCTTTGTCACAAATTTTTGTTTCTATTTTTTAAAAAATATTTCTCGACGATCCAACCGTACGGATGTCAAGATATATCTAATATAATGATATTCTCAACTTTTCAAAAAATAAAAAATTAATTTAGTTGGAGATTTTAGTAGATCACTATTCTATTAACTAGTACTCGTAACTAGTGCTTTGTCATGAATTATTGTTTCTATTTTTAAAAAAATATTTATCGACGATCCAACCGTACGGATGTCAAGATATATATAATATAACGATTATCCCAATTTTTCAAAAAATAAAAAATTAATTTGGTTAGAGATCTTAGTAGATCACTACTATATTGACTAATACTCGTAACTAGTGCTTTGTCACAGATTGTTATTTCTGTTTTTAAAAAAATATTTCTAGACGATCCAACCGTACGAATGTCAAGATATATCTTTATCCAATATTTCATTACATACCTTTTTAAAAAATAAATAAAATTTTAAATATATTTCTAATTTTATATGAATTTTTCAAAAAAAATCGAATAAAATCCGGATCGGATCGGGCCAGACCGTGCTAAAACCGGGCCGGATCAGATTTTTATCCGGATCGGGCCTAAATCCGGATTTTTTTCGGATCGGGCCTAAATCCGGATTTTTGCCCGATCGGATCGGGCTCTTAGTGTATATTAATATTTTTAAAAATAAATAACTTACTTTTTATTTTAAAAATAAGATTTGGTCTCAAATTTCTAAATTAAATTTTAATATTTAAAAAAGGTATAAAATTACATATTTTTTAATTTTAAGTCATTTTATGATTTATTACACAAAAAGACATTTTTTTAACTCAAAATGAAAAATGACTTTAAAAATAAGATTTGGTCTCAAATTTCTAAATTAAATTTTTAAAAAATAAATAACTTATAACTTATAAATTCAAGAACACTACAAATTTTAATATATTATATATTTAGAAATCAACTAATTAAAATATTTAAATAAATTAAATTATATATTATAAAATAAATTAATCGAGTTCGAGCTCGAGCCGAGTCGAGTTCGAGTTCGAGCCTTATCGAGTCGAGCCCGAGTCGAGCCTAAAAATACTCGACTCGACTCGAGTTTTTAATCGAGCCCGAAAATCTGTTCGAGCTCGAGCTCGATAACGAGCTCGAGCCGAGTTAATCGAGTCGAGCTCGAGTCGAGCTCAAAAAAACCCGACTCGAATTACAGCCCTAGCAACCTGGATGTGTTTGCCTGGTCTCATGCTGATATGGTAGGAATCGACCCGAAGGTTATGTGTCATCATCTCAACATTGATCCAAATAAGAAGGGGGTGAGGCAGAAAAGACGCCCTGTTAGTGGAGAAAGAGCTGAAGCTCTCAAGGAAGAGGTGGATCGGCTCATCAATGTGGGCCTCATTAAAGAAGTTTTCTATCCCACATGGCTGGCCAATCCGGTTCTTGTCAAAAAGCCAAACGGGAAGTGGAGGACTTGCATAGACTTCACTGATCTAAACAAACATTGCCCCAAAGATAGCTTCCCTCTACCAAGAATTGATCAACTAGTGGATGCAACTGCTGGTCACGCACTACTTAGCTTCATGGATGCTTATTCGGGATACAATCAAATTCCCATGTATGAGCCCGATCAAGAACACACAGCCTTCATCACTGATAGGGGTCTCTATTGTTATGTTGGGATGCCCTTCGGCTTACTCAATGCCGGATCCACCTACCAGAGGCTGGTCAATATGATTTCGAGAAGCAAATTGGCAAAACCATGGAAGTATATGTGGATGACATGCTGGTTAAGTCTAAGGAGGCCGCGGATCACGTTGGCCACTTAGCCGAGATGTTTGACATCTTGAGGAAGTACCGAATGAAGCTCAATCCCCATAAATGTGTTTTTAGGGAAGAATCCAGAAAATTCCTGGGTTTCATTGTTAACCACCGAGGGATTGAGGCCAACTCAGCCAAAATAAAAGCCCTAATATATATGAGGTCGCCCAGAAATGTTAAGGAGATACAGAGCTTAACTGGTCGAATAGCAGCCTTAAATCGCTTTTGTTGGTCCCTGATATTGTAGAAGGGGGGGGGAGGGGGTTGAATACAATATCTGAAATTTAATCGCGGAATAATTTGGATTAAAAATATTATTTTAATTACTCGCAAAATATTAATTGGAATGAAATACTGTTCAAGTGAAAGATATAATTTTAACTTGATTAGTATTACAAAATTAATATTTAGAAAACTGTTATATAATTGATAAAAAGTCTAGAACGAATTCGACATGAAGTGTTCGTGTTTAATCAATTATATTCAAACTCAGCACAGAAATCTGTGAATAATACAATGCAGATAAATTACTGAATTTGATCTGATTTTTCTAACTCTTAACAAGTTGAACACTTACAAATGAAGGGCTGATCTCATATTTATAGAGATTTGAAAAAGGCTGCTATGACCTTTTTCAGCATGACTTTATTTCAAGAAAATAAGTCTGTATGACTTATTTTAACACTTGTATGACTTATAAAAACCTGGGTAAGACTTATTCTTGGTCTGTATGACTTATTTTACTAATTAAAAACTCGGTATGACTTTTTAATTAAATAAAAATAAGTCCAGCATGACCTTTTGAGCATTGAAAACTCGGTATGACTTATTCTTTATATATATATATATATATATATATATATATATATATATATATATATATATATATATATATATATATATATATATATATATATATATATATATATATATATATATATATATAACTCGGTATGACTTATTAATAAGTCATTCGGTATGACTTATTAATAAGTCATTCGAACTGATTATATATATATAATTCGGTATGACTTAATAATAAGTCATTCAGTATGACTTATTAATAAGTCATTCGAATTTTTTAAATGAATAAGTTATTTTAATCATTTCTTTTATAATAAATTAATTCTACTTAAATTAATTAAATAATTTATAAATTAAATTAAATTCAATCTTGAATTAATTTAATTAAATAAATTAAATAACTAACTTACTTGGATTGTAGAAATAACATATTATAGAGATCTTGTTTAAACTGCAGTCTTCTTGATTTTTCTTTGCCTTCTGATCTTGAAACCTCTTGATTAAATGAAGAATAAATATTTGTATTTAGTTGACACACAAATGTACTGTCTGGTTCATTTGTGTCATACTAATAAATATTCTCCTTTTAATAACTTTTAAATTAGAGGCCTTCTGTCATTTCTTCTGCTTCACTGTCTTCATTCTTGTTCTGGAATCTACTTGTAGTAACCACTTGAAATCTTCTATATCTTCTGTCTTCTATAGAAGTACTACCACAATATTTATTTTCACTGACGCTTGAACATATAAATGAACTTCTTCCAGTGTTGAGTAGCAATCCTATAAAAATTCTTCTGATACTTAGATCCTTTGGGATTAGTTGACTGTCTTCGTCTTGATTCCTGTTTGGTGTTTGTTATTTACTTCTCTTTAATAGCTAGAGTTGAGTTGTCATCTAATTATTACAAATAGGCCTAGTCATATGCCTTTCAATCTCCCCCTATTTGTTGTTAAACATTTAACACACAAATTCCTAGAGGATAACTCAACTAACAACTAAGAAAGTAGATACGACATGTAATGACTGTAAATAATAAACAAAAGTTCTGGTTTTATATTTAACAATTTTCCAGATTCATACATGAAAGATAAATACAAGATAGATGTTCCTCTAGCACTGAACAAATATTACAAAGTTTCTATCTTGTTCTATCTAAGTCTTCAGTCTTCTGATGTATCAACTTCACCTTCTTCTAGATTTGAACTTTTATGAACTGGTGTCCTTGGTACTTCTTCAGATACTGATTGATCTGTTGTGGTGGATTCTCCATACAACCTTCTTTGCTCAGCTCTTGCTAACTGCCACAACACTTCCTGTTTAACAGGATCTACTACCTCTTCTTCTATGTCATAAGGCTGTATTGAATCAATTTTATGCATCTGCCTGATGTATGATTGAATTTTCTTTGATAGGCAGTAGTCTCTGATCTTTTGAGCTGCATCCAACTTAGCCTGGGACCTGAATCCCTTGGATCTCAACATTGTTTCAACTTCAATCATGTATTTAACTGTGTAGCCCTTTAGTGACTCCTCATCCAGCTTCATAATTTGATAAAGCTTATTGTTGTAGAACCTTACCTCATGAGGGTCGTTTAAGATTTGTGGACTAACAGCTCTTGCTATCTCTCGAAGTTTGTCCCTTAAAAGTTCATTTTCTTCTGAACTTCTTTTGACTTTATTCATCAATGTCCATATTACAGATAGAGATTTTTGACGAAAGAATTCCAAAGAAACTCTGAATGTGCCATTCTTGTGTGTGTATAACAGAATCTGCCAGTCATCTAGAATGTTATCCACAATCACAGTGATGTAGTCAACTTCTTCTTTGATTGCTTTCATGAAGTTATCCAGACAGTCATTTGAATCTTGCAGACTATTAATTAAGAACTGTAACTTGTAATCTTCAAATGGACCTTTCTGAAGTTTGTCCATGATCTCTCTGACAGTATCCCATTTCTTCCCTATTTTTAAGCGCACATCTTCTTTCTTCTTTCTAACAGCTATAGCCCACAAATTTTGCTTTTGTTGGCTCTCTTCTCTTTCTGCCTGAGATCTTTCCATGACTAAAGCTTTCAGATTTTCAGTCTTTGCTTGGCTTGCCTTGATGTCTTCTTTAAGTTTCTTTATTGCCTCTTCATAGGCTGGATCAACTTCTTTTTCTTTTTGAAACAAAAAATCTTCATCAAATGCAGTTTCTTCCTCAGCTCTGCAGTAGTCAGGAATGTTTGATTCATCATGAGCACTATCATCAATGAATTGCTCTTGAGCATAATACTGTTCTTCTGATTCTTGATCATACGATTGAAATTCTTCTTCAGAAAACAGCTTTGCTTTACCTTTATCTTGAGTAGTAGCCCCTTCATCTCCAGCTACTTTCTCCTTTGCTTTCTCCCCCTTAGTTGAGGGATCCTCTTGAGTTTTAGAGGCTTCAAAAGATATCAACATTTTCTGCATAGTCAGATAGACTTGCTTCATTCCTTCATTTAGATGCGTCATGCCATCATCCAGTTTGCTGAAGCGTTGAGTAGAAATCTTTTCATTTTCAATGATTGTGAGGGTTAAGTTTTTCTCAACGTCATCAATTCTTTCATGCAGTTTGCTCACTTCTTTCATATCCTCAGCAATTAGATTTTGAACGTTCTGGATGTCTTGAGTTTTTAGTAGAATGGAGGATTTGACATCATCAACATCTTTTCGTACTATTGTCAGCTGCTGTGTTACAGAGGCAAATGTAGATTTTTCTTCTGCTTGTGCTTTAACTTTTAATAACTCAGCTTGAACAATTTGCATTTCATTCTGGAGAGCTTCCATTTTGGATAACAGTTCACTTTGTGTGTGTGCACTCATCTCACTTGCACTCCTGTTTATCTCACTATCACTCTGTGCATGTGTTTCACTCTGTGTTTGCCTCACATCGCTCGTGTTTAGCTCCTTTCCAGATCCTGAAGTTGTACCTGCATATATAACAATAGCTTTTGAAGAGTCGAAATGCTCTTCTGATGCCTGTGAAGGCGCGTCCTCAACAAGGTTAACTTGAAGAGGCTCCGCTACTGACGTAGCTACTCCGTGAATGGAGTCCCATCTCCCTCTATGGAGTGGTTGCCTCTCAAATCCACCAGTGGATTCGAGACCTTCTCTAATGAGAACTGGATGTAAGAAATCCAGGGGAGTCACCACTTTAGACAATGTAATGACAGGCTCTTGAGAGTCTGTGGTGCTCCTTAGTACCTCGGAGGGTATCTGATGCTGCACTGCATCGAAAATGTCATGGTCCACAACATAAGTGGCATCCGACGAGTTTTCATTAAAAACATTTTCTTCAACAAATGTGCCCTCCTGTGTTTATATTTCTTTAAGTGAAGGTTCTGCTAGAGTGATTGCTAGCAGTGTGTTTTCCTCACTATCTGATGCTGTGGCTGAGCAGCGAATTAGATCACCTGGTTGAGCAAGTGTATCTAGAGAATCTTGGATGGCCATATTGAAATCCATATCCCATTGACTGGAATAGGTTGAGGCTGCATTTGTCTCAGGTTCAAATCTGGATTTTTTAGAATGAGGAGACAGAGCTGCGGGTTCACTCACATCAGTACCAAGACCCCTAACTATTCTGACAGGTTTCTTCCTTTTTCTGACTTGAAGCGAAGAGGAGGATGAAGGAGAAACTGTTTGAGGCTCTAATTCAGCTGGGGGCAGAACCTGTGTGTTTTCAGGTTCGTAGCTGATATCCTGGAGTGTAAGAACACCACCATAGTCCGCCACAGATAAATCTAACAGTGCAGTGGATATATCTATAGGTATTGAACTAGAAGATTGTGAGTGAGATATTACCTGTTGATCTTGTGCCACTTGATCGACATGCTGAGCAGCTTCAAGTAGAAGGTGCACATGATGATCCATCTGCATTGGCACTTGTTCTAGCTCTTGTTCCTGCACAGGATTAGCAATGTGATCTAATATCTCAGCCATGTAATCTGTCCTTTCCACTGGCACATTTTCATATTTGGGGTTGTTGTGGAGCCGTGCAAATAAGTTGTTCTGAGAAGTAGGAGATTCTTCTACAGGACTATTTTGAAATAAGGCTTTATCTTCGTCCATCAACAAGTCATTCATGAACAGCATCAGGAACCTCGGATAGTAGACTTGAATGTCCTGTTCCCTGCTTTCAGGTTTCCCCATCTTCCTTATAATTTCTTTTAGAATCAACTTTCCAAAATTTATCCTCCGGTTGTGGGCCACAGAAAACCCTATGATTTGGAGTAGTGAAGATATATTGTTGAAGTTGTTCTTTGTAGTGGGTGCAAACACTTTGGCTAATGTGTCAAAGAAGTAGTCCCACTCGCTTACCAATTTGAACTTTGTCATCCTTACTAAGTTGATCTCACCCTGATATCTAATAGAATAGAGAAATTCTAGAATTTCTGGTACAGTGGGTGGATCCATGAAGTTGTCAGTTGGAAGTCCCAAAATTCTGTTCACGTCCTCTTCAGTCACCATATATTCATGATCTCCTATGCTGAATGAGAATTGAACTCTGCCTGCGGTACTCCTATTCCTAGCAGTGGAATACAGAGCCCTAAGTGCTAACACTTGCAACGGGGCGACTAGAGTAATTGCAGTTCTTACAAGTGAATGTTCATTCATAAAAATGATCCACGGTCGAAACCTCTCGACTGAACAAATCATCGGATTAAAATATCCTACAAAATTAGTTTTTACTAATTCGCAAAAACCAGCCTTTTTTTATTATTTAAGCTATTACAAATAATAAAATTACAATGTGATTACAAATTAAAATAACAATTACAAGTCAAAATTCAAAAAAAATTACACTTGATAATTGAAACCCTAATTTCTAATAAACCCCAAATTGTCTTTAATCAATAATCACTACACAACTGACTTTAGTCACAATCAACACCACTTGCTTCGATTTTGTTTACCAAGAACAAGAACAAACACTGCGATTTTAAAAAAAAATGGGCGGAGTTTGGCTAGGTTTTGATCAGTTTTAGCACACTAGCAAGCAAAGATGCTTGTAATCAGGAAATATCAACTGGAATCAGTTGAAATGGGTGATAATCGATTGATTTCTTGCTAGAGTAACAAGCTATTCGTGTGGTTGTGTGTATCAGCGTGTGTGTGTGTGTATGAATTTGCTGGGAATGACTTATTTAAAGAATAAAAACTATACTATTCGGTATGACTTGTTTAAAACATAAATCAGCATTTCTCGGTATGACTTATCAAAAGTCATACCGGGTTTTATTTACATAAAACAAGGTTGAGTAGGTCGGTATGACTTATTTAATTTTAATTCTCGGTATGACTTTTTATTAAACATAAAAAGTCATGCTGAGTTTTATTATTAAAAGTCATACCGCATGTTTTTTAATAAAGTCATACTGAATACTATACAGTACATATAAATACTTATATTATTAATTGTTTCTAAATTCGAAATAAAATACCAAAATTCTAATTCGATTTTAAAAAAATTAATAAAGATAAACTAAGTATGTCAAACAATTATTATTAAGAAACTTTTAAGAAAAATAACAATAATTTACATACTAATAAGATTATTAAAGACATATAATAAATATTTACATTATTAATTGTTCTAATTAATTTAAGAATTAAATTAACTCATGTTTGGATTAATTTAATAAGTAAATTAATTGGATAACTAATAACATAATTATTTATATTAAAGTACACTAAAATTTAGAAAAATATATACATTAATTTACATAAATGCTTAAATTTAAACAAAAGTACTTATGCTCTAATTGAAATAATTATCTTGTAAGAATATTGACTTAATCTTAAGATAATTTTCCAAAAATTCATAAGCCCTAGGATTTTATTAATTCAAGTCACATAAACTCTTTAAATATTAACATTTAATATTTATGAGCTTAAATTAATTCCTAGCAACCAAAAATTTAGCCATAGTTTAACATCCCTAATTCACTAACCAGCTTTGAGAAAGTAGATTCATCAAGTGGTTTTGTGAAGATGTCGGCTAATTGATCTTCTGTGGGTACAAAATGTAACACCACAGTTCCGTTCATGACATGTTCTCTGATAAAGTGATACCTTATGTCAATGTGCTTGGTTCGCGAATGTTGTACAGGATTGTTGGAAATTGCTATCGCACTTGTGTTGTAGCAGAAAATTGGAATTTTGTTCAACGCAAGTCCATAGTCATTTAGCTGATTCCTAATCCACAAGATCTGTGCACAACAGCTACCTGCCGCAATGTATTCTGTTTCGGCTGTCGAGGTAGATACTGAATGCTGTTTCTTGCTGTACCAGGAGATCAACCGTCGTCCTAGAAACTGACAGCTTCCAGAAGTACTTTTCCTGTCCATCCTGCACCCTGCATAGTCTGAATCTGTATAGCCTATTAGGTCAAAACCTGTATCCTTAGGATACCAAATTCCTAGATTTGGTGTACCCTTCAGATATCTAAAAATTCGTTTGACGGCTATAAGATGAGATTCCCTAGGGTCAGATTGAAACCTTGCACATAAGCAAGTTGCAAACATTATATCGGGTCTACTAGCAGTTAGATACAATAATGAGCCTATCATACCTCTGTAGCTTGTGATGTCAACTTTCTTACCAGTTTCATCTTTGTCAAGCTTTGTGGCTGTTGGCATTGGGGTTTTTGCCGGTGAAGAATCTTCTAGACTGTATTTTCTGAGAAGATCTCTTACGTACTTTGATTGACATATAAAAATCCCATCTTTCTTTTGCTTTACTTGCAATCCAAGGAAGAATGACAGCTCACCCATCATGCTCATTTCATATCTACTCTGCATTAACTTAGCAAATCTCTTGCACAAGTTTTCGTTAGTAGAACCAAATATAATATCGTCAACATAAACTTGGACAAATATCATATCTTTTTCATGCAATTTATAAAAGAGAGTTTTATCTATGACACCTCTTATGAAACCATTTTCAAGTAAAAACACAGAGAGAGTGTCATACCATGTCCTCGGTGCTTGCTTGAGTCCATAGAGGGCTTTAAATAGAAAATACACAAAATCAGCAAACTCTGGATTTTCAAAGCCAGGGGGCTGTTCAACATATACTTCCTCTTCTAGCTCTCCATTCAGAAAAGCACTATTCACATCCATTTGATAGACTTTAAAATTGGAATGTGCTGCGAATGCCAGAAATATCCTGATGGCTTCAAGTCTTGCAACTGGTGCGTAGGTCTCGTCATAATCAATTCCCTCTTCCTGGGAGTAACCCTTTGCAACCAGTCTGGATTTGTTTCTTGTAACAATGCCATCACCGTCTAACTTGTTTCTGTATACCCATTTCGTGCCAATTACAGATCTATCTTTAGGCCTGGGTACCAGTGTCCAGACTTCTTGTCTTTCAAACTGATTGAGCTCTTCTTGCATGGCAAGAACCCAATCTGGATCTATTAATGCATCTTCAATCTTCTTTGGTTCTTCTTGAGATAGAAAAACTGAAAATAAACATTCATTTGAAGTTGCACTTCTAGTTCTAACTCTAACATCTGGATCACCTATGATCAATTTAAAAGGATGATCTCTACTCCATATCCTTTCCCTGGGTAGGTTTGATCTTGATGATTCGCCAAGAAATTCATTGTGATGTTGTGTTCTGCCAGTTGATTTTTCATCTCCCCCTGAGTTGCTGCCAGGATGACTTGTTGATCCACCACTGGTATTAGTAGTATTTCCAGTGTTGCCATTGTTTCCACCACTATTACCTGGATCATCATTATTATTGTCATCATCATTTCTTGTTGCAACCTCAGGTTCTTCTTCGTCATCAGAATGTGAGTCTGGATAATTATCGAACTTTAATGACTCATAAGAATCTTCAGTTTGGATACTTGGGAGTTTTGTGTCATCAAAAGTTACATTGACACTTTCCTTCACTTGGTGCTGATCAATTATGTATACCCTATATGCTCTTCTTGAATATCCAACAAAAATAGCTTCATGTGCCTTGACCTCAAACTTGCCACGATGTTCATCTTCATCTTTTAGCACAAAGCATTTGGCTCCAAATACATGAAAGTACTTGAGAGTAGGTTTCTTGTCGGCCATTAATTCATAGGGAGTTTTCATATGATCTTTGTTGATAAGAGTTCGATTCTGAGTATAACAAGCTGTATTTACCGCTTCAGCCCAGAAGTAGATAGGTAACCTTGATTCACTTAGCATAGTTCTTGCAGCTTCAATCAGGGTTCTATTTTTCCTTTCTATAACTCCATTTTGTTGCGGAGTTCTTGGTGCTGAATATTGCCTTGTTATCCCCTTGTCTGAGCAGAAGTTATTCAGAACTTCATTTTTGAATTTTGTTCCATTATCTGATCTGATTGCCCGGACAGATAACTTTGAATCTAACTCAATCAGCTTTATATGATCAATCACCAAATGTGGAGATTCATTCTTAGAGTTCAAGAATAAAACCCATGTATATTTTGTGAAGTCATCCACAATCACTAAGGCATATTTCTTCCTTGACATAGACAGAATATTTACTGGACCAAATAAATCCAAGTGTAGGAGTTGAAGTGGTTCAGTGATGTTTGTAGTGTCTGTGCCTCTGTGAGTTGCTTTCTTTGACTTCCCTTTCTGACATGCCTCACACAAGCCTTCTTGTGTAAATTCCATCGGAGGCAGTCATCTCACCAAATCCCTCTTGACTAGAGAGTTCATTGTTTTGAAATTTAGGTGTGAGAGCTTCTTGTGCCATAACCAACTTTCCTCCGTTGAAGCTTTTGAATAAAAACAGTTTGCTTCAGCTTCAGTTCCCGAGTTGAAATCAGCTACGTACAAGTTTCCTTTCCTTACTCCACGCAAGGCAAATCTGTCTTCTTTAGAATGAGCTATTAAGCATTTCTCCTTGATAAAGTTTACCTTGTATCCTTTATCACAAAATTGACTGACGCTGAGTAGATTGTGCTTAAGTCCTTCCACTAAAGAGACGTTTTCAATGATAACATTTCCTGTATTTAACTTGCCATATCCCGTAGTCATTCCTTTGCTGTTATCTCCAAAGGTTACTATTGGGCCAGCTCTTTCAACCACGTTTGATAGCAGGGCTCTATCTCCGGTCATATGCCTTGAAGATCCACTGTCCAGGATCCATATAACTCGGTTTACCTGTTTAACTCCCTGCACATATCAAACGGATTAATTCGTCTTCGGAGCCCAAAATTGATTGGGCCCGGCATACTTAAAGAATTGACCTTTGTCTGCTTTGACAACAGATCCTTTTCGAATAACATTATTTTCTTCCTTGACTGTTCCTACCTTCCTAAAAACAGTCTTAACAACTTTCTGTTTAGACTTAGGAATATATGATTCCTTCTTCTCAGGTGAAGGAGTTGCAGTCTTGGATTTAGCAAATTTACTGTTGATGTGCTGTCTAGGTGTCATGTTATCTTTCTTAGCTATCATGCGTTTAAAGTAAGCAGTCATAGCATTAAAAGAACATAACATGCAATTCATTATACCACATGGTTTATGGAAAGCATCAATAGTAGGCATGTTATTTAATACAGTAGGGGGCTTAACAGATTCTACTTCAATTTTATCAGAATCTTTGAAGTTTTCAGTAGAATGGAATTTATTGTTACTATTCCTACTGTTAACAAACATGTTGGGTCTGTTCATTTTATTCTTTAAGTCTTTTACACCTATACCAGGTCTGGGGGAATCAGAGGTTCCCACATCTTTCACTGGTATCTTTGGTTCACACTTCTCTTTCTGGACATTAATTCCTTTTATGTCCTTAACCTGTTCTCCTCTTTTCTTCTCTTCCTTAAGATCTTCCAACTGCATTTCATATGCAATCAGTACAGAGCTCTCAAGGATAGGTTCAGTTATCGGTGTTATGAAGAGAGGTTTTGGTGTGTCTTTAACAACATGTGAGATACCCCTTTCTACAGCACTTTTTCTAAAGGGGGTTATGTTGCTTGGCTTTCCTACAGATTTATTGTACTCGAAGCCTATCCCAACTTTACGACTTATTTCTTGTTGGTCAACTAGGTTCTTTACAATATATGAGGAATTCTTATATGCAAGACACTTCTTCTTTTCTTCTTCTATCTGGTTTCTGAGATTAGCTTCTGTTACAACATGACAACTGACTTTACTGACTTGAACAGCTAAGTCTTCAGTCAACTTAACAGTCAACTTGTCATGATTTCTTTTTAACTGTTTAAAAACTTCAGTCTCATCAACTAACTCTTTGACTTTGAGTCTGAGTTTCTTAACCTTATCTCTTTCGCCATCTAGTTCTTTACCTAGCAATGCAAACATTTTAGGACAAGAAGGATTTACCTCTATTCCTCTGTCACGGGTGGGAGACAGTGATTCCTCTGATGAAGCCATAAGAGCAAGATTTCCCAGCTCTTCCTCATCATCATTATCTGAGTCATCCCAGCTTTTGCCTGCTGCTAGATAGGACTTTCCTTGATGCTTTTTCACGAGCGCATCATATTTCTCCTTGAGCTCTTCGTAAGACTCTCTCTTCTTCCCTTGCTTAGGCTTCTTGCACTCAGTTGCGAAGTGGCCTAGCTCATTACAGTTGAAGCAACGAAACTTACTTCTATCAACTAAGCCGGTCTTGTAGCCGCTTTTTGATACTGCTGTCGAAGAACCTCCTTTTTGGAATCTTCCAAAATAAGGCTTACTTCTGAATGAGGAGTTTCTTTGGAATCTCATGTTGCCAAACTTCCTGGCAACCATAGCTAGAGATTCATCTTCCAGCTGGTCTAGTTCTTCCAGTGAGTAGAAATCACCATCTTCTTGTTTGTCAGCAGTATGTCCAAGTTCTGGAACCACATACTCTGTTGAACTGTTAGAAGGTGCAACATCCTTCACTTCTTCTTTTTCTGGTGCTTCTACCATTAATGCCTTGGAGGAACTCAGTACCTTACCTCTTCCGTACATCTCTCTGGTTTGGATCTGTTCCAGCTCATAAGTTTTTAAAACTCCGTAGAGTCTTTCTAGGGTTACCTCTTTCATGTCCCTAGATTCCCGGATGGCTGCAATCCTGTGCTCCAGATGCTCTGGTAAGGTCAGCAAAAACTTTATGTTCACCTCTTGGTTCTGATAAAACTTTCCATTCATGTTTAGCTCGTTTATCAATTTGTTTAGTCTCTGAAACACCTCAGAGATACCCTCACCAGGGTTGGATCTAAACTGCTCATATTGGGTGGTCAGGATCTCCAGTCTATTCTCCTTAACTTCTTCAGTTCCCTCATTGATAATTTCAATTGTTTCCCAGATCTGTTTTGCATTCTTGCAGTTGACTACTTGGTTGTACATGATGTAGTCAAGGGATTCAATTAATATGAGCTTCAGGTTATTATCAAGGGACACAGCTTCTGTTTCCTCATCTGTATAGTCTGCCGGACTTTTAGGAAACTGTCTGTGGGGAATTACGACCCCATCAACCGTGTGTTCGAGAATAACTGATATAGGGGGTTCAACACCTTTGGCCATGACTAATGCATACTTGGGATTTGCAATCCCGATAAATAGTAGCATTTTGTGTTTCCACAAGTTGTAGTGTTCTCTATCAAATTGTGGAATTTTTATGCTCGTCACTTTTTGGGTACTCATCTTTAATAAGATTAAAAATTAAGTGTTTCAAAAAATATTTTAATTTTTGACTTAAAACAATTTTTGATCAAAAATAATTTTTCAGAAAAAAAAATTATTTCGAAAAAAAATTATTTCGAATTTAAAATAATTTTTATGATCTGTATGAGTTCGCGGAATTTGATTTGGATCTGATATTAACTAAATCAACCAGCTTTGATACCAATTGTTGGTCCCTGATATTGTAGAAGGGGGGGTTGAATACAATATCTGAAATTTAATCACGGAATAATTTGGATTAAAAATATTATTTTAATTACTCGCGAAATATTAATTGGAATGAAATACTGTTCAAGTTAAAGATATAATTTTAACTTGATTAGTATTACAAAATTAATATTTAGAAAACTGTTATATAATTGATAAAAAGTCTAGAACGAATTCGACATGAAGTGTTCGTGTTTAATCAATTATATTCAAACTCAGCACAGAAATCTGTGAATAATACAATGCAGATAAATTACTGAATTTGATCTGATTTTTCTAACTCTTAACAAGTTGAACACTTACAAATGAAGGGCTGATCTCATATTTATAGAGATTTGAAAAAGGCTGCTATGACCTTTTTCAGCATGACTTTATTTCAAGAAAATAAGTCTGTATGACTTATTTTAACACTTGTATGACTTATAAAAACTTGGGTAAGACTTATTCTTGGTCTGTATGACTTATTTTACTAATTAAAAACTCGGTATGACTTTTTAATTAAATAAAAATAAGTCCAGCATGACCTTTTGAGCATTGAAAACTCGGTATGACTTATTCTTTATATATATATATATATATATATATATATATATATATATATAAAACTCAGTATGACTTATTAATAAGTCATTCGGTATGACTTATTAATAAGTCATTCGAACTGATTATATGTATATAATTCGGTATGACTTAATAATAAGTCATTCGGTATGACTTATTAATAAGTCATTCGAATTGTTTAAATGAATAAGTTATTTTAATCATTTCTTTTATAATAAATTAATTCTACTTAAATTAATTAAATAATTTATAAATTCAATTAAATTCAATCTTGAATTAATTTAATTAAATAAATTAAATAACTAACTTACTTGGATTGTAGAAATAACATATTATAGAGATCTTGTTTAAACTGCAGTCTTCTTGATTTTTCTTTGCCTTCTGATCTTGAAACCTCTTGATTAAATGAAGAATAAATATTTGTATTTAGTTGACACACAAATGTACTGTCTGGTTCATTTGTGTCATACTAATAAATATTCTCCTTTTAATAACTTTTAAATTAGAGGCTTTCTGTCATTTCTTCTGCTTCACTGTCTTCATTCTTGTTCTGGAATCTACTTGTAGTAACCACTTGAAATCTTCTATATTTTCTGTCTTCTATAGAAGTACTACCACAATATTTATTTTCACTGACGCTTGAACATATAAATGAACTTCTTCCAGTGTTGAGTAGCAATCCTATAAAAATTCTTCTGATACTTAGATCCTTTGGGATTAGTTGACTGTCTTCGTCTTGATTCCTGTTTGGTGTTTGTTATTTACTTCTCTTTAATAGCTAGAGTTGAGTTATCATCTAATTATTACAAATAGGCCTAGTCATATGCCTTTCAGCTTTGTCTCTAAATCATCCGATAAATGCCAAGAGTTCTTTAAAGCAATCAAGAGTATAGGGAAGAGATTCGAGTGGACTCGTGAATGTGAAGAGGCCTTTCAGAAGATCAAAGAGCACCTAGGCAGCCCGCATCTCCTATCCAAGCCTCTAGCAGGGGAGACTCTAATTCTCTACCTTGTTGTCTCAGACTAATCGGTTAGTGCTGTGCTAGTGCGAGAGGAAGAGGATACTCAGTTCCCCGTGTACTACGTGAGTAAGAGAATGCTCGATGCAGAGACCCGCTATACTAACATGGAAAAGCTGGTTTACGCTCTGATCCTGGCATCAAGGAAATTCTAGCCCTACTTTCAAGCTCATAAGATTGAAGTGAGAACCGCTTATCCGCTAAGACAGGTGATGCATAAACCAGAAACATCCGGCAAGTTATTAAAGTGGGCGGTTGAGCTTGGCAGTTCGATGTCTCCTACAAGCCCCGCAGTGCCATAAAGGGGTAGGCTCCATTCTGGAATTTCCACCTCACAGTGACGAGAGCACACAAGCCCTCACTAAAGTCTTGAGCACCACGCAAGAAGAAATCAACGAAAACAGCGCTCCTTGGTGGACCTTATATGTTGATGGAGCTGTGAATAATGAAGGAGTAGGTGCAGGAATAGAGCTTGTGACTCCGGAGGGGCACAAACTTAGTACAGCTATCCACTTCACCTTTCAGGCCACAAACAATGATGCCGAATATGAGGCCCTCATATCTGGTCTCAAATTGGCCTTAGAAATGAAGGTGGAAAACCTTAACGTATTCAGTGATTCTATGCTGGTCGTCTACCAAATAAAAGGGGAGTTCCGAGCTAGAGGTCCTCGTACTGAGATATATCTCAATTGTTCCCGACGGCTCAAAAGTCTCTTTAAAGAAGTCAAGATCGAACAACTATCGCGGGTCAAAATGCTCATGCAGACGCGCTGGCCAAACTCGGCTCTCAGCGCGAGGCCACTCTGTTAGGGGTCATCCCCCTTGAAATCCAGAGGAGGCCCAGTGTCCCTGAGGAACTGAATGAGAAGAGACCTTCATCACTTGAGCTAATGGAGTAGAAGTTAAAAATTCGGCCCCAACCTGGATGACTCCAATATGGGATTATATAAAAATGGGCTCATTACCTGAAAACAAGAATGAAGCTAGAAGAATCAAGTACAAGGCCGCACGATATGTTATTTATGATGAGATCCTTTACAGGAGGGGCTTCAATATCCCACTTCTCAGGTGTGTTGATGGGGCCAAATGCAATTACATACTTCGAGAAGTACATGAAGGCATTTGTGGCAATCACACGGGAGGTGGCTCTCTAGCCCATAAGATTCTCCGTCAAGGTTACTACTGGCCTACTCTCAAGCATGATGCCTTTGAATTCGCCAGATCCTAGCCTCATGGGCTCACCTCACTTGGTATTATTTGCTAATCTGAAGACTACAGAAGGCCCCCCGGGGTAATATCTCAACATACTTATCTATTTGAAGACAGCTAGCCCTACAGGCTCTCATCTCATCAAGGAATCCGCACAGGATCACCTCTACACAACTGCTCCCGCGAGGCCACATCGCGCATAACTCCTTACGGGGACCCCTTACTCTACAACTCCATGATAGCCCCCGAAGCCTAATGGGCTTGGGCCATGGTAGTTACAGACATCTGGAAAGTTTGCCCTCCACATCCGCACAGACTTGGGCCAAAACCCAGCACGTCTAAGGATTTGGGCCTGATGGACCGGACCAATACCTAGCCCATGTAGGTAACTTGTCCTCCAAGAACTACGTGTAGCTTGAACCCCTATATAAAGGGTACGTAGGCCTCTTGTTTCAGTTGAATTAACAGTTGGCAGCAAGAGAACACATATTTTCTCTGGCCTTCTAACGAATCAAAAACAAGATCAGCTACCAAAATCCATCACTTTCATCCCGTGTTCTTCGCGTTCTTCATCAAGTTCATCAGCAAAATCATCACATTTTGCTCCGTGATTCCAGCAAACCTCCAAATTACTGTTATACCAGTTTCTCCCTATAACAATTGGCGCTAGAAGGAGGGGACTACTTGACATCTAAGGGAGAAGGATGTCTAACACTAGGAGAACCGGAAAAAATTCAGAAAGTGATAGAGCTGGGGATGACGAGACCCCGAGAAACACCAACGGATTTATTTTTAAATAATAAATCCGAAAAAGATCAGAATCGAATTTAATCCGTTTTTTATCCGAATTTTAATTTGTCCTAAACCGAAATCATACTGATCCGAACCGAAAGCAACTCAATTTATGCAAAATCGAAACTGATTTGATCCGAATCGGATATAAATATACTATAACCAAAAATCAATCTGATCGAAATTGTTCAAATCCGAAACCGAACTATTTATCTAAATTGTCAGGTCTGTCTGTAATATGTGTGTTCTGAATATATATACTTAAGGCAACAAGTGGAATGACGGCACATCGGCTTACAGTATTGTGATTAAGGTGTTGAAACTTAATTTTAATTTAACTAACTTATATCTCATGTGATGCATGGATCGAAATCTTTTAATATTGTAATATTTTTATTTTAATACCTTTTATATAATTTGAATTTAGTTTTATTTTTATAGTAATAATTTAAATTTTATTTAATGTTATATCTATATATTTTATATAATTTATTTGTATTTGTATTTTAATACGATAATTTTTGGGGTTGTGGTTAGAGATTTGTTTAAGTTGGGAGGTTAAAGTGATATATGTTTTAATTAAGTGAGTAATGTTTAAAAATTAGACCTAATAATAATTTTTAGTTTATTTTTATAATAATAATTTAAATTTTATTTAATGTTATATCTATACATTTTTATATAATTTTTCATATAGTTTATGTATTTGTATTTTAACATAATAATATTATGGTGTTTTGTTTAGAGACGTGTTCTAGTTAGGAACTTATGATATGTGTTTTAATTAAGAAATTAATATTTAAAAATTAGGTCCAATAATAATTATCCGGCCCAACTACCGACTACCAAATTTTTAATGTTTCGTCTTTAATAATATAGTATAGATGGGTTCAAGCCAAGAGTCTAATTGAGGGCTAATAATTTATTTCCAATTGACACACACACACACACTATATATATATATATATATATATGTGTGTGTGTGTGTGTGTGTGTGTGTGTGTGTGTGTGTGTGTGTGGCAATATCAAATGGTTACGATTAAAAATTAATTAATGGCAATATTGTAAATAAGTAAACTAAAAAGGGCAGTGTCCTCGAGTCTAAATAAAATTAATATACGTATATTAATCTTTATTAACTACTAAGAACTAATATATTTATCCCTAACTAATTATTGGGCAGTTACAATTCAATTCGATCGATACACCATCTCCCCTACTTTTGCGAGTACCGAGCAAGGGCTTCAAATATACATAATTCGTGTATCATTGCAGTAGAGATCTCTGGGCACTTTATCCTGATTTTTAGATTGCAAAATACTGATAATATGAGTGAAGGTATGATTGCAGTACACAAATATATTTCTTCTAATTATGTTCATCACGTATTATTCTAATTGGTTAATTTGATTAGTATGGTTTATATCATTATTCATGGTAAAGTGTTTTTAACTAGCTTCACTTACTCTGCTTTGTTCATCCCCTAAAATGATTGATAATTTATTCTACACACATGTAGAGTTCATGTTCTGTGTTTAATATTCATAATGCATAAACTGAGTTTTTTTTGTCATGTCATTGTCCTATAAATATTATTCTGTACATATTTGAATTTTTTTTAAAAAAATGTTCTGCAGCGTATTTTGGTCCCGTCATTGCCCTATAAAAATGTTCTTAATCTTTGATATTGGAATTTATTAACATGTACGTGTTGCTGAACTCTTATTTTACCTTGAGCAGACATTTATTTTGTTATGCAAGTTTTAGTTAATATTTGAATGTGGTACTCCCATACTTATGTATTGAATTTTTTTATTGAAAATTTTAGTGTTGTACACATGATACAAAGAAGGAACACCTAATAGGAAAATTTTAATTGTAACTTTTTTTACTGAAAATTTTTATATTTAAAATTTTAGTGCAGTACACATGTATTAATTGTAACTTACATAATTTAGAATAAATTGGATGTTTATTAATGTGCATTGTTATGTACTTGTTTATCTATGCTAGTGTATTAAAAATCCTTAATGTTCTTGTTGCAAGATGTAGACGGAGCGGAAGACTTATTCAAAGTTCGTGGCTTTACAAGAAGTAGAAAAAAACTCATATTCATGTAGATTTGGAGGAGAGTGCAGGAAGTGGAGATGATAATAAACGAGAGAGGGACAAGTTGCATAATAATCATGGAACTGATGTTGTAGTTTCATCTGATAATGATAATAATTTTTTAAAAATTATTTTTTTTAAATTAAATGTAACAAGCCAAAAAATATGTAATCAATTGCTACTGTAGTATGTAAGCAATTATGCAGTTCAGACACATTACATCAAAAAATCAAATACAACTGTAGAACACAACTTAATTAAAATTATAAGTACCGCAGTACGTACACATTAATGTTGGACACATATGTTAGAAATTAAAAAAACAACTAATTATAAAGACGAACTCCAAAAACGATTATAAAATTACTGTAATATGTAAACAATTTTGCAGTACAGACACATTACATTAAATACAACTGCATAACATAATTTAATTAAATTTATATGTAACACATACATACACATTTATGCGAGACACACATGTTAGAAATTCAAAAATAACTAATTACAAAGACAAACTCCAAAAACGATTATAAACCCTAAAAATGATCCCTAATTAGAAATTTTTCTCCACACAACATCATATTTTTTAAAGCACTAAAATTGAATGACTAATACATCTTATTCATAATTATACCCATTCATCTTCGAAGATATCAATGCTTTTAACACATTGAATACTTTTTGATGGATGATTTCACAGGGTTTAAAAATAACTTTGATCTATAAACAAAATATAGATATTATACTGCTAACTGTGTTGCTACAATTACGATGTTATAACCGTTACTATTTTATGTCCTGCGTGTTTGTATGTATATTTTAACGAGAAGAAATGTATATGCACGCATATACATATATTATGATAAGACACATATACCCTCAGTTAAAAAAATTAATTAGATTGAAATGGATGATTCTGATTTGATCTCCAAGGTCTCCACCAAAATGTTGGTCTCCACTGAACTTTACTATATATATATACATATATATATATATATACATATATATATATATGTTTAAATGTTTTTCTATGATAAATCGAGTTGGATGAATGTGTTAATTGGAGTGGTCAGTTGTTGGAAAAGTTTTGGGTTTGTTGTTCAAAATGAATAACGGTTGCTTAACTTTATTTATTATTTCTTTATATTATTTGAGCCCCACATGATGTTCAATTTATTGAAACATGATATATATATATATATATATATATATATATATATATTAAATAATAACAATATGGGTGCTAACAACTTTGGAGAGGTTGTTTAGTGTTGGAGTGAATTTAAAGGTAATGTTGTTGGATATGAGTTGGAAGAGAGAGAATGTACTTTTTGGTGAGGTGGAGAATGTAGACAATCTTTTGGGTTGTTTGCGTTGTGGTTGCTCTTATGTTCACCAATAATCGTGGTACTTGTTGTCATTTGAATATATATTTAGTTAGAGTTTTTTATTTATTTTGATTTGGTCTAGTGACATGACTGTTATTAGAAGTTGTGTTGACTAGTGTGTCATGATTTATAGGAAGAGTTGCTATGCTAGATAGAAAATAACACAGCAACTGAATGGATAAAGATTAGATGATTATTAATACTTCTCTCTGAGATATGGAGGATTAGGTTTTCCTTGAAGCAAACCTACTGATCTTTATTATTGTTTCTGCTTAACCACTATGGAAAACTTAAGAATTTCTCCTCTAAAAGAGATGATTCTTCTCTTAACCTAACCCTTATTAGATTTTATAAACATGCACTTAACAGAACGTTGGGGCTCTTTATTGCTAAAGTCCTCCGTGATTGTATTGCAGCCTAATTTAGTCTTCTTACGGGGTTTAATTTAAAACAAATACTGAAAATTTTATAGATGTATTGTTTTGATTCAAACTTCTTGCATTTCATGGTGATTGCATGATGTTAATCTCTGTGTGGAGCACCGGAAATTTGTATCATTTAAATACGGTCCTAATATACTTCCTGCATCCCAATTTAGATGGTCCATTTGCAAATTTCACACATATTAAGAAATATTAAATAATTATAATTTTTTTCATATTTACCCACACTTATTATATTAAGTTACTATACTATTTGAATAATACTACATTGGAAATGATAAATAAGAAGGATTAGTTTTGAAAAATTATTGATAAATACACATTGAAAGAAGAGAGGGACAACTAATTTGGGATAAATTTTTTTTACAAAAGGGACATCTAAAATGGGATGGAGGGAATATTAATTCAATCTGAATTTCATTTGTTTTTGTATATGTGCAATCATGATCTGGATTTCATTTGTTTTGGTAAGAATATGTGCAATTCTGGTTGCATGAAAGCTTATGGGGGGTGGGGCTGATTTTGGGTCATTAGGGTTTATGGGGAGAATTCTCTCGCAAGAGATATTCAAATCAACTCAATATAATTTTTCAACAATAATAATCTTTATTGAATTACAATGATTAAACTCCTATATATAATAATCTAGTTTCCTAATTAAGCTAAAACTCTAATATACAAATAATATTGATAATATAACTAAATATATTCTAATAAATGAACATCCAAATCCTATTATATTCATCCCAAATACTTTCTTAGGGTTTTTTAACTCGTCCTGCATCAATTCTCCTCCGCTGAAAAGAACTTGACTCCGTCGAGTCAATAAAATCACGAGTACGATAGAGCACCAAAGAATGTTGCACAACTGACAAATGAGGACGATCACAAGTTAGAGTATAACATCGACCCCTCTTGATAACCGCATATGTATTAGTGCGTGCAACATGATGAGCATCTCGATCAACAAGTCATGGAAGTCCTAAAATAACATCACAAAACTTCAATGGAAGAACATCTCACATAACATCATTATTAAACTTCTCAACCGAAAATTTAACCTAGCACCTTCTAGAGACTCGAAACTTCGCATTATTAATCCAAGATATATCATAACAGCATCGACAACTATGACATTTGTGCAACTATCAGTATCAATGATAAGAGAACATAATTTACGAAAACATGTAACTGTAATGTGAAACTAACCTTATTCCCTCCATTTTTAATTTGATTTTCCCGTCAATTGACGAATTTTTTTTCAAATCTAATTTCACCATATTTTTCTCCATCTCCTAACGATCAGTTTGCATACCATATGTGCTATATTCCGGCGACTTCAAAATTAATCACAAATTTAGATTACATTTGTTACCGGATCGAAATGCAATCACTAATTTATATTAGATAAATCACAAAGTTGTACTATAAAAAATCATTAATTTGTATTATAAGAACCACCAAAATCACCAGTCTTGTTAAATAAATATATATGAAGGTCACCGAAAAAATGGAAGTCGTCAGAATATAGCACATATGGTATGCAAACTGATCGTTGGGAGATGGAGAAAAATGTGGTGAAGTTAGATTTGAAAAATGTTTCATCAATTGGCCGAAAACATCAAATTAAAAATGAAGGGGATTAGATGAGATTATGTATGGGCGGGTGTATTTTAATTGTGTGTGGTGATTCTAGGGGGCCATTAGATTAGATTGACTAAGATTAGTTTCTAGTTTTTATGTTTGACTTGGTTTCGTCATTATCTCAACACAATTTTTGATTTGTAATAGTAGTATTCCCTCTCACCACAATTGCTAGTGCTGATATATGCACACCTTGAATATTTTGGACTAAAATGTCCCTGATTTTAATTTTAATCATTAAAATATATAATAGTTGATTTTGATGAATAATGTTCTTGATTAATTTTATCCAAAAACGATGAGTTGGTTAACATTCTCTAATCTCTACAATGGTTCAGGTAGAATGTTTACAAAAATCTAACAAATGTTTGGAGGAGATTTAACGGTCGGTGAGACTGCTGTATAAGAATTTCTCCAACCGCTGGCAGGTAAATAATATAAAGCAGTCCCACCCCCAATATTAATAATAAAAAATTTTAAGGCGGGACGAAAAACAAAATTATTATAGTTACAAATTAAAGGATAAATCATATACAAGATACGTGCAAATTCTATGTAGAATTTAAATCAGCTACAATTTATTAAAATTCAATTTCAAAGAAGTCAAGATTATTGAATTTAATCAAGTATATTCAATGAAGATTTTTTTAAAAAATGTTTAAAATCTAATGATATTCAATTAAAATATTAAAAAGTTAGAAAGTAATCCAAATTCTATTAAAAATTAAGGGTATTTTTGTAGTTCTTTTCTTTTCCTAGTTTTTAACACGATGGAAATCAAACTCAGCAGCTACTACAATCTATTAAAATTCACGAATTATTAATAATCTGTTTTATTTTATTTTTTTAAAATCTGAATACACCCCTTTAATTAAGCTGACTGCTTATGCTGATGACAAATTGGCAAGTGCTTATGCAGCTATTGTCTATTGACATCATTTTTACCCAGGAAAAAAAAAGCTTAATAATCATAAATAAAAAAATAAAAAAAGAACCCCTACTCCGGAGTTCATTTAATTATAAAAACTAAAAATCAAACCATGAAAGCCCAGGATGAGGAGATTATTATGGGCTCCCAGAGTTGAACTTTATTCACCTCATTGCGACTCTCTTCTCGGAAAGGACTCCAAGCAATAAAGATCAGAATATCACTCCTGCAGCAACAAGAAGGCTGTACACATAAATATCGAGAAAACATCAACAAGCAACAAAAAATACTGTCAGATAATCAAAACGAATACACTCCACAAACTTGAAAACATTATTCATTCATCAGGACTTCTTATTGTCTTGCATATCTAATGGACGTTTACACTCGCCCATTATGAAACAGCATACACAAACATGCAAGCAATGACGACAGAATTATCAACTCTTCATTCTGTGCACTAATAAAACTCACATTGGGCTGCAAGACCTCGGAGGCTCAGACAGAAAGAAAGTCCGCCTCATCTGAACTGTCCCCATAAATAATGAAACTAGCGTCAAGGCTATACTCATTCCCACTTCCCAGGTCACTGTTGTAACTGCTATCAGATGTATTCATAAAGCATGGTCCGTCAAACATACGACTGCTTAGCTGTGAGTGCAGACTTACATCATCACTGCCAATCATTTGTCCAAATTCGAGAAAACTGCAGCAAGAAATATAAATAAATATGGTTCTAGATACTCACCTTTCATCTGCTTAAGTTCCAAAGAAGATAAATAATAAGCACAATACTAACCATCCTTCAGGAGGAAACTCAGCTAGCAGGCAGAAGTCAGGCCTTGCCCCATATAACTGCTCTGTAGGTATGAAACTGCATGTAAACAGTATGATCGTAAGCAGAACAATAAAATTAACTGGAAAATTTACTAGTAGATGATGTACTACCTTGGGTCGTTACACCTGCTGCACCAATCTTCGTCAGATGCTAGACCTTCCCGGTTCGACACGTCCTGTTTGTAGTCCAGGAAGTTAATTAAAAATGGACAGTCATAAGTGGCAACTTAGAAAAGGAATTAATTAGAAAGCATCAAACCCTCGAGTCCTTGACCACAAGGTTTGGTAAATACAATATTTGAGATAGGAAACAACAAAACAGAGTCCTACACTACTCACAAGATGTCTAAGGAACTTAAATTCTCCTGCAATGACTGCTGAAATAAACCTTTCGACTTCTGTCTGCACATGCACGTGAATAGAATCGATGAGACACACAACATACACACACAGAGACAGAGAGAATCATTTCGTACTTTTCTGAGATGCATACAGTCCCTTAAAATCAAAACCTCCAGCAGGTTCCCACCTGCTCCCCCACCAAGCTTCCTACAAAATTAGCATAGTAGCAAGAACGGCAAGAAAGGTAAGTAATTGAAGGAGAAAGTATTAACAACACTATTCAAAGAGTATAAGTAATTAACTTATAAACTTACCTTAGAAAAGCACCCGAGATAGAGTAGGATGCTGAAACGTCGAGATGTTTCAGCTTGCGAAACCCCTGGATCGTCATAATACACACTTAATCAGATAAGCATCACCAACACACTTAAAAGGAACTACTTATTCTACCTATCCTCAAGGACTAGCAATTAATCAATAATATATGCATATAAGAACCAAGCAGCAATGATACTAACATAACGACAATGAGGACGATGAAAAACACCTGGATTTCCTCCCAGAGTAAGACCCCCAACATTTATAAAATTACAAAAAGCTCTTCTGAGTTTGCATATCTACCATCTACCAACATACTCCTATAGAGCAAAAATTGCTAGGTGTTCTCCTCAGTATGGGTGAACGCCATGTGACTTAATTTGATAGAAATCCATCTGACCAGGACACAGAATCATCCAACTAAAATTCGGCACAGCAGGTAAAAACTAAATCAACAATACATGACTATATATAGATTCAACATATTGGACCTGTCGAATCCTTACTTTGTAAATGTAATAATTCCTATTAGGGGTTCACCGTTCTTCCTATTGTCATAAATACCCTCAAAGGCTCACCATACCCAAAACAGAGTGTAGTTAGTGTTGTATATATATAGAGATTCAACGGGTTCAATCTCATCTTTTGAATCTTAAGTGGATTTTTTATGGTTTCACCAAACCTTGACCCTACATAATAACATACACACCTATATATATATATATATTTATATTGTAGTTTTGTCATGTAGGCCCTCAGTGCATGTGTTATCTATTTTAATAAACTAAAAACACTATTGCAGAGGAATATTTTTGTTTACTTTTATCCACTATTTTTAGTGTTTTCATCCAATCACTTTCAGATAATAGAAGCTAAAGGTTCAAATATTGGATAACCTAAATGGCTAAAAGAGAGTAGCAGCTAATCTAGGAGCAACAAACAATTGGGACCAGATTCCCAGAACTGTGTTCAACTACTAAGCCTTGAGTTTATAGATGTAAATTCCTCATTCCAGAAAGGCACTAAAAAGAGCAAATGCGGACAATTCCTCATTCCAGATTCCCAGAACTGTGTTCAACTACTAAACCTTGAGTTTATAAATGTAAATTCCTCATTCCAGAAAGGCACTAAAAAGAGCAAATGCGGACAATTTTTCCACTCACTTAAAATGTAACACGGAATTACCTTAACGAGTGCAAGTACTTTGAAGTCTTGCAACTTGAATCCTCGTAACGTTAAAGAGTTGAGATTAGTGCAATTTTGCACTAAATCAGTGCAGGTTGGTGACAATTTCAAGCTGTCATCTCTACCTACACAAATAACAATGAAGGTAAGACCTAACTCTGAAATAATGCAAGTCATTAGTCTAAAGTATAGTACCTGTTTTTGAAGATTCGAAAAAGAGACGTTCTATCATATGGCAATATTTGCTGACCGACTCTAATGTTTGCCTCAGGTCAACATGACTGTCACAAGAATATCTTCCAGTTAGAAGATATAAACTTTAACTGAGGATGAATAATAAATGATGACCATGAGAACATGCATTGAAGTTGCAAGATATAATGCATGATCACAGTAATAGATGTGGTAAATAAAATACAATATCAGCAACCAATAAAACAAAGTTTGAAAAAAAAGTGGCATTATTTGTGGGGAGGTGGCGGGGTTAACTGGAACTTACAGACCAACAATTTCCAGATCAAGGAGACTTGGACAGACTGATAATGCTTCAGAAAGTGCTGTATTGTCCACTCGTTCAATGTTATTAAGGTGCAGCCTTCTTAACAGAGCCCTTGAAATTCGAATAAATTAAAAACAATTAACACTACACAAGTTAATAATGAAAAGATTTTCATTTTGGTCATGAGTTGAACACTACCCTGGGGCACCGCTGTTTAAGCTCAATGAACTTAAGCAAGACCGTGAAAGAATACATGAATCCTTCCCTTGTCTTGACCTCTTATCGTTCCATGAAAAACCTGATACATCTGTGGAATTCCTCGTACTATAAATACATGGTTGAGAAGAACCAAAAGATGCAGATGGACCGGACACCAGACCAAGTTTAATAGACCTGAATCCAGGGTATAATAATCAAAATATATTTGTGGGAGCGCATGCATCAGATGAATAGACAACAGTACAAAAGCAGCAGCATACAAATAGAACATAAACAAAATGACTTGAAAAAATTGTTTATGTTAGAAATGATACAGATGCCATGGTCATAAATGATATACGATTATAAGAACAACACGCATAGTGTTCCTCAAGCAAATACATGATGTTGTTAATCATCAGGTTAGTAGGCAAAAACTTGTAGGTGGATCACTGAGCTTAAAAAGCTAAATTTGATACATGATATAGCTAAATTTTGCTTCAAATTTACTTATTCATAATTTTATGTTTGTTGGTGTTAATTAACAGCTATCAATTTAAATTACAAGTAATTTTTAGATATATATATATATATGTGTGTGTCAATAATGAGAAAAAAATTATAGATCTAAAGAAAATTTGTATGAAATTTACAATAAATTTGAACAAAAATGTATCAACGGAGCAATATACGAAAATTAAATATATACATACATGAATAATTTTAAACAAATAATGTATATAACATAACTTACAATAAACTGTAATTTAGCTTTGACAAAATCTATCACAATAACTTAAAATATGAAAGATGCAAGTTAGAGATATATGTGATAGTAAAGTGAAATATGAAAAGTAAATGTAGACGAGAAATAATTTGATACATTTATAGCTATCAAAATTCACTTATTTTCAAATCCATGAAAATCTAATTAAGTGACAGATTTGGATAGAGATCTTTGTATATGAGAAAATTCTAAAATTCAACAAAATCTATTGAATCTTAAAATCCTTTCAAATCAACAAATATTTGAATACAGCCATATTTAACTGATAGTGTAAAATGCCATAAAAGTTTGATGGGATTCTTAAAATATTAATTATATACCACCAGAATTGTCAGGATTCTTAATGATCCGAACTGATTACTCGTGGATAAATTCAAAACATTCCTGCAAAGTAGATTGACTACACCCGAAATTGACAAAGGGTTCTAGTTAAATGGGGAGTAGGTCTGGTTAGATTATACTAATGGATTGTGTATGACTCAATTTGATTTTTTTATTAGGGGGATGTCTATATGGACGCTGAAGTGTCAAAATTCAACGGACTGCCATTAAAGTCAAACATCAAACGGGAGTAACAGACGTGAAATTTTTATAATGTTCAATGACTAGATTGTAAGTTACATTGAGTTTCATAATCGGTTAGAGCATGTCCAATGGTTGTGCTAAAATAGATGGAGCTATTGCTATAATTTAGCATCAAAAAGTGGTTTTTTGAGCTAAAATAGCACCATGTCTCCAATGCATTGTTCTAAATCTTGTTCCAAATTTAACTAACTCTCCAAGTACCCCACTATTTTGAATACAAACTTAATTTTCCTACGTTGATGTTTCCTCCTTTATTCATTTTCCTCCCTTTTTTCACTTTTTGATGAGGTGTCAATTATAGCTCCATCTATTTTTTGTTCTATATAGAGAACAAATTATAGCATTGTGCTATTTTAGCACAATGTTTAGCACACCATTGGAGTGGAGAATTTTATTTTTTGTTCTATAATATAGATATAGAACAAGATATAGCACACCATTGGACTTGCCCTTAGCATGTTTTTTGGGTTCAATGACCCAGGTGCAAGTTGTCCATGAGTTCAATCATGTTTTAGCCTATTAACCCGTTGATGTATCCTCATCTAAAGTACAATGACCTCTTCATGATTAGGCAAGCTTCACAACGTACATGTCTACTAGTCCTCTTACTTACTTTCTGTCAACCAAGGTTGCATGAATTTTTTAGAAAACAATTTCATAATGATAATTGCAACAATCCAAAAATCAGCATATTCACCTCCCCATATTCTAGAACCAACTGTGTTTGTAACAATATTAAATAAAAATAATACTAAATGATAATTAGAGTCAATCGATAGAGCTAAATATTATTATCAGTTATACTCGTTCATGTTCCAGTTCTCACAGGACTCTGACCAATGTAGAAGGGAAACTATGAATACGAGTTTACGACTACAAATAAGGAAATCTTACCGAAGCGCTTTCCCAGCTCGTTGAATCATTGTGGTTACTACCAGATTATTAACTTTTGGGATTACTGTCATCAAGTCAATACAGGAGTAGCACATTGGATCCCACGCACACTTCCTGAAAAAGGAACATGCTGCTGCAGCATAACACACACTTTGAGTGTCGAGTATTGAGAAAACCTGAAACCAGCATTATCAAAAAGTCAAGAGACATATATTTATCATCAAACAGTAACAACGACGAGAAACAAAAACCTTATAACCATTGTATTCTATTTAGTACTCCCTTCGATCAAAATCCACTTTCAAAACAGATTAAGACCGCGACGATTTAAAAGATACTATAAGTAATAAGGTAGTACTGACAACATTGTTATATAAAATTGAGTCAAACGTATAAATTGAATTTTAATAACACTTATGAATATATATCATTTTAGTTAAAGGTAATACACTGAGCCATTGAGGTATTTATGACTCTCTCGCAACACCTTAAGGTTCTAGAGGTATATAGAGCGTATGTTGTCGGAATCAGGTACAGAGCATTGGACACAAGAGTTAAAGATAAAAGAACCATTTAGTTGCTTTCCACACCACCTACACGGCTACACCTCAAGGTCTTAGGAGAGGCCTTCGAACCTTCTGCTGAGAAACCCCACACACGTCGTAGAAGGGGGCACAGGGTGCCAATTAATTAATTATTAATGTAAGAGAAATTCTCACTCTACGAGCTAGATTTTATGGTTGAGATAGGCCCAATAGCATTTGACACCCTCCAGCTTCAATATTGGACACCTAGTATACTACATGGTAATATGGTATCATAACTATGTATAATAGATGTCTGCAAACCCTCCGACCACAATACAGGAAACCTAGTATCAATCCTCCACTTGGTGGATTTGTTATGACTTACCATGATCCTCTCTTTACCTTTAATAACGGGCTTTTTAGTTAGGCTTTCGAGTGAGGGAGTCTCAAGGATATAAACACTTTAAGGTTTTACTTTTTATGACAGTTGTCTACCCAACAATACAACACCTAACAGTAACAACATGACATGTAATGGTTTTCGGAGCATTGATCATGTAACAACACCACACAGATCCCAAGTATCCAACTCAATATTTGTAAAACTTGGCAACACATGTACTTATACTACACCTACTAATCCCCTTGTAAGCAAGTAACAAAGACTAAACATAGGTACATAGCAAACGTTATTAAAATGTAACAAAACTTGACAATTCACACTAAAAGGTAATTACATAAACTCACAACAACAAAATTTCGATCTCTAACATAACATAACAGAGACAGTGTATTTTTAACATGGATAAATTAACAAAATTTTCCGATGCCGAGATTATTAATTTACAAAAGGTTTAAGTAAAAAGTTGTACCTTAATAGTAAGATCAGCCGGGAGAGGCCAAACGAATGCGTTATGGAGAGATCCACGCTTACGAGCAGCTCGCTTACCGGCTTCAAGCAACACCGATCCTAATCGAATAGCACGCTCGATCATCATACTCTCATCCCTGTCAGAACCTGAAGATTCAATCAAACTGTCGAAAACGCAATTAAGACAAGGCGTTGTGGTTGAATCAGAGAGTGTTAAGAATGATTGTAATAGAGTATCTAATTGGATAGTCGTATCATCAGCTGCCGGAGTTGATATCGGACAAGTATCCATTTCGAGTGGAGGAGGAGAGATAAGTGGGGCCCACCAAAGTCAGTTCCTGATTCTTAAATTATTGTTGTTGCTTATTACACAAGTGTGTGTGTGTGTGTGTGTGTGTGTGTTTGTGTGATGTCAAAGTACAGACAAACAAGGTGATCGACTGATGCCATCGTTAGTCGTTACAAAATAAAATTTTGATTTTAGCACGTATATTAAGATGGAAAAAGGAAAATTTATTATTTTATTTAAAATTTATATTAATTAAAATTTTATATATATATATATAACATATAATTATAATAGCTTTCAACAAATTTTAAAATTTAAAAAAAAATACAATTAAATTATACTACAGTTAAATATTCTTAATCTATTTAGCAAAAAAATATATTCTTAATCTATATATTATTCTAATTATTCGAATTTAAACATATCTTTTAATAAACCTAATTATTTTAAAATTCACTCTAATTAAAATACACATGATTATTTTGATGAATTTTTTTAATTAAAATACATCTAACTATTTTAATTTAGTAACTACAATAAAATTATAAAAACATGCATATATCATTATAATAACCTTTTTCTTTTTACTTGTGTAAAAACAAATATCATATAATAACCATGCACTACTACATAATGCAAAGCACGGTGACTATCCTCATAATCAGAACACCAACTAATGGGAAATGGATGAATATGGCTTTACATGATGCAGCACATTCCAGGACCGGTTCGCCAAGTTGTTTTTGATGACATTTTTCGCAACTTCGAACCTTGTTGTCTCTGACAATGGAGTTGGTCTATAATAATATCAATCAGTAGTCTCAAACTTTATATTCGAATAATGACCGTAACATGATTTTTCAGAACATGCAGTCAAGATGAAATGAAAGATCGCAATCACTGCAATGATAGAACCATAAGTTTGTGTTTATATCTTCAGAGCAAAATTCACAATTGAAGTCATGGTCGTGATCCATTACCATGCCAGGCTCGAATATCAAGTGGAGGGGGTGAGGATCCCATGGGTGTTTAACTGTTCTTGCCTTCATAATACATTTCCCACATATACTGTAATCACATTCTGCACACCTGTGCTTACATGTAAAATCTTTTCCAAATTCCACATGCATTGCAATAAAACTCTTTGTAAGAAGTCTTTTGACGTGTCTTGAACATTATATTATAACGACGGTAAACTTGATTAAGTTTGTGAGGATGAGCTTCATGCTTGATCGTTTTGGCTAGTGTGGCACATCGAATATGTAACCGGGTATATGGGCTCTCATAGAAGAATATACCATTGCATGATTCACCACAACTAATGCACCAAAAGAACTTGTATGGTTCAATGTACTTATCTGCAAATAGCGTTTTACCTGGCCAAAGATGGTGCTCAATTTGTTTGGGAAACTCCGCACAGGCTTTATGCAGATAGTATTTACAACGACAACAACTATAGAATAGATGGTCAGTTTGGATGGCTTTGACACAGCCATCACATATCAATAATATTTCATCATCATCTTTAGGATCATTCAACTTACTAATAGTAACGAGTCCAAGGTTACGTTCATCACGAGTCCAGTGTTTAATACCACTTGTTGTGCTGAAGATGCTACTATCGTTGCTGGTGTTTAGAGTACTCGTTGCCTTGACAAATTGCTCGACCAATAGATTGATGCATGCTTCATCAGCTGCTGGGAGGTGCACCAATTTGGAATCATAAATTTCATGTTCACCAGGTCTGAGAAAACAAAGATATAAGAGAAATTAATTTAGCAACTTAATATATATCTAGAATATATAAATATATATAGCCAATAGTTCAAATGAGAACTTTTGGTGCATAGTTTACAATACTGGTCAAATTTTCGATAAACTTTTGAAAGAGAAAACGAGAGTGTAAGAGGGTGTTTAATGAAATCGCGATTTTCCAAGGATTGAAATCGAAACATGGCACATTTGAGGCAAGTATATTCGTCGGAACTGCAATAACAGAACCATGTCCATTGTACGCCACAAATAATACAACTACTATATAATGCACTAATATAAGGCAGGCATTGAGAAGGACTGGAATAGAGGGAAAGAAACTGAGTTGGGTTTTTGGGGTTCTGAATATGTAAGAAGTTAACACATTCATTATCTGCACGAGTACTAGTTTCACCGGTGATGCTGGCACGACTGCAACTATAAACAAATAATTTGCACGAGACTATTTTCTCGTTGCAGCCATTACACAAATCACCTTCCTTATCATTGTAATTCTCCTCCAGGACTAAAGAATGCCAATGGCTAAAGTGGTTCATTTCTGTATCTCCTTTTTTTTTCTTGGCCTTAATTGTAGCTGAGTATAGTATTATATAATATGCATTTGCACCGAGAAGGTCCCACACCGGTCTAAATATTTACCCGCCTTTGAACAATTTCTACAATATTTAACAAAGAAAAAGTAAGAGAAAAAGAAAAAGTAAAAGTAAAAGAGAAACAATGCACCTTAATGATTTGGTTCCTGTTAACGCTTTCCTTCTACAACGAGGATGCAAATGTATTGCGTGCTCGGGTAAGAGCAAATCCAATGCGATACCATCTATATTCGACTAAATGTAAAATAAATAAAAAAATTATAAAGAGTTTTAATATTTGGATGTGATGGGTCCATATTTAATATATGAGAAAATAAATTCATTCGTCACTAAACTATTGGTATTTTATTGTTTTAGTCCTTAAACTAAATATTCCAATATGCGAGCCCTTCAACTTTTGAATTTTTCTGATTGAAGTCCTTCGGTCCAAAAAAACTAACGGACGTTAAAATCCTGATGACGTGTCACTGATGTGACATAAGAATTTCTGGTTTAGGTCCCTGAACTTTTCAATTTCCTGGTTTAGGTCCTTAAATATAAAATTTTGAAAATAATTAAATATTTATAAATTTTAACGATAATCATGTTTATTTTTAAAATGTTGTTTTTAAAATAAAAATTAACGATAACATAAAAAAATTATGTTAAGATTTTTATGTTTAAAATTTAAAAATATTCAATTATTTTTAAATTTTTATTATATGAAACTTTTCGGCTTGGCATGACTAGGGCTGTAAATTGATTCGGACTATCCGTCAACCTGGTTCGTATCCTGCTTGAACATATGATATGCATATCAGATTTGTTTTATTCTTCGATGAAATAGTTATTTATATAGTTCAAAAAAAATAATACTTAATGTTAGTGGATTATATTTGACTCATATTCAATGAAACACAATATAAACACGATAAAAGTAAAATGATCCGATACACGAGTAAAGGGATATCCGCAAAATCTCAAAACTAAAGTTACACCCAGAAGAATCTTACCCCGATACTTTTTGACATGCTAATTGTAATTGACATTAAAAGTGGCTTGATAACCATAAATTTAGATGTTTAGAGTTGTGTATGGTTTTAAAATTTTATTTTTAAAATAAACGATAAACATTAAAAAAATTATGTTCAGATTTTTATGTTTAAAATTTATAAATATTCAATTATTTTTAAAATTTTATGTTTAAGGACCTAAACCAGGAAATGGAAAAGTTCAGAGACCTAAACCAGAAATTCTTATGTCACATCAGTGACATGTCATCAGGATTTTAATGTCCGTTAGTTTTTTTTGGACGGAAGGACTTCAATCAGAAAAATTCAAAAGTGGAAAGACTCGCATATTGGAATATTTAGTTCAAGGACTAAAACAATAAAACACCAATAGTTTAGTGACGAATGAATTTACTTTCCCTTAATATATCTATTATACCTATTTTATGCTTGTTTTCGTAATTTTATTAGTTAATTAATTATTTTGTTTCGTAGGAAATTAATTAAAATTAAAATTGTAGCATAAAAAGAAAAATATAAGTAAGGATGTGAAATTACTTGGAGACAAAGTAGTTAGACAAAAAATCGAATGTTTGTTGTTAAAATAGAATGAAATATTTTAGAATTTAATTTGTAATCGATAGTGAAAACCTACATTATTTTCCCTGTATACATGAGATATTTGAGGACCCTAGAATTTTATATTATTAGTTTATTGAGATATTTTACGCTCTAGTTTTTTTATAGATAATTTAATCGTTCTTTATTCTCTTATATCGTTGCTATCTCCTATCTAATGGTGTCCTGCATGCTTCCGTAATACGGGTTTGATTTGTTTATCTCAATCATATTGGTCACAGGTTCGAATCTACGGTATGTCATTGTATCCCAAATCATGTGCGATTTACCTGGTTCACGTGTTTTGCCCGTAAATTTATTCAGTACATACCTGAAAAGGGTAGCGATTGCGGGTAATAAAAAAAAAAGTACATGTTATTCTTTCGTTACTAGTTTTAGGTTATTAAAAGAAAATTCGTTTCCTGCCAATCAAATTGCCTGTCACGTGATTGTCACCGCATTGTATTACTATTAATTATATATTATATATTTAACATGAGCTTAGTTTATTATATAATCATGTCTAGCTAATTCTCTTTTACACTAGGATGAAGATAAAGTTAGTTTATTATTTTTAGTATATTTACTTGTTCCTATTAATTGATTCTCATGATATTATTTGGTACTTAATTGTTTGATTAACAAAATGATTTTGATATATTATTATTGTCGAAATTATTTTTCATAGTCTATGCTTGTTACGTGAAATTTTAATGGGTTATTGTTAAATAATAAATTTTTAGAAAGATGTTAAGCCGGGTGGGAGTTATGACACAGAGGCCCCACAAATTGATTAGAATTAAAATCTATACTAGAATAAGAAATTAACTTGGATGATAAATGAAGCACTGAACCACTCAAGTGGTGTATGAGTTACAGAATTTATCTAAATTTTCTGTCTTTCCGCGGTTTTATTCTCGTTTCTTGTGTTAACATATGTCATTCCGATAAAGGTATCTTTTTTTTTGAAAAAATCACGGAAAAAATGTATTCCCTCGATTAAAAAGCACGGAAAGAGTGATTTTTTTTTTAAATCTGGATCGTTTCTGGTTCCATCCAACGACAGAAACACAGCATGATGTGTGATTGTCATGACCTAAAATTTTTTGTATGGTTCATACTTCATACTATTTAATTTTGCGAAATTAAAGAGAATGCAAAGACTTGCTAAATTTAATTTCAGAATGCATAAGAGTTAAATTAATCGAGAAATTTGAAAAAAAGCATAAAATAATACGAGTATTACAAGAATAAAAATGAAAAGCTGTTTACGGAATAAAAAAATGTTGTAGTGTTCTATAATTTATTTATTTATTCAGTACAGTATAATTATAAATTTTTTAATATAATTTAAATTTTAAGTTTTAACATGTGTCTAAACATATATTTTTCTCTTTTATTAACACATTATTCAAATATAGTAATAATATATAGTTAACAGTGAAAAATATAAAAAAAATCCATTTAAATATGATATTAGCTTATCTGATAAAAAATATATAAAATGTATTAATTATATTAAGTATTCTCTATGAATTAATTTAGCAATGGCCCGAATTAATAGGCAACTTTGTTACAATATATATTTTATGAAATATAGAATGACATAAATTAAAGTTAAACGTTAGGGGTGGCAATTTAGGTTTCTGGGTCGGGTTCGTGTCGGGTCAGATTATATCTGATTGTTTCAGGTTGATTTTTTCTTAACTCTAACTCGTACCTACCGGGTTCATGTCAGGTTTCGGATAATTTCAAGTTTCATCACCTTTACTATTTTTTTAGATTGATTGAAAATATACTTTTATATTATATACTTCATCTATTCCGATTTATAAGAACCAATTGTTTTTGCACAAATTTTAAGATAAAACAGTTCATTTCTCTTTTATTGCACGTGAAAATTACAGTTTAAATGTATAATATGTATTGCACTCACTTTGTCAGGTATAAAAAAGGGCAGAACATGTTTAAATTATTATTATTATTATTAAATAATTATGTACCAATTAACGAGTCTCTATCATTGCACTTGAAAGTTACTTTATTATACTTAAATTTAGTTATTTTAAACATAAAATGTTTCAAAAGTAGGATTATAAATAAATGGTTCATTAATTTTCGGGTCATTTTCGGGTTCGTGTTTGATTGTACCTGGTTATTTTGGGTTCAAGATTTACTGACTCAGATTCGTACTTTTACGAGTCGGGTTGGTGTCGGGTTTCGATTAGTGTTAGATTTTACGAACCCTATTAAACGTACTCAATATATTAATAGGATTCGAAAGTTAAGATGCACATACACTTTATTATCATTCACCAAAAGAAAAATGAGGTAGAGAGTAGAGACTATTTTTAAAAGACCACTAATTTACAGGATAGATAATATATAAAAAGGCAAAAACAAAATACTATGTACAAAAATTTAAATATTTTAAATAAAACAAGATCTAACATAAAACATAATTACCATTTCTGCGTCTTTTACATTAAAACATCTTTCTCATTATTTATAAATCTCAAAAAATATTTTCGACCACTAAAATTCACAAACATCGGGACAAAAATAGTTCAAAACACATTTTATGGAAAAAATAATATATAATTTTGTTGGGTATGAACTATCAATGAGAATTAAATAATGCATATTATTATTATGCCATAAACAATTTATTATATTCTTCTATATATATTACACCCCTTAAAAATCCGACTTCAAATAATAAAACTGTTTTTTCCTCACATTATAAACAAACTCCCGCATCTTAATTTCTATTTATTTTCTCATATTTGTGCACACCCCACCATTTATTAAATATAAAAAATAGAATAAAAACTTTTAAAAAATCACATGAAAAACATGGGTATAAAAGTGAAGAACCATAGAAATTTTATGAAATGACTTTTATACCCTCCCGATGGCAAGAAACCCTAGTTTTGTATAATTGTATTGAGGTCAAAAAAATCAGATATACCCTTTGTGTTATGTCTCTAACCTTGTCAACCAAAAATCATTGTGCCCTTTTGCCCCTTTGATCTCAATTCCCCTTTCCACCCTTCTCCTTGCTCTATCTTTCCGGTAATTACACACCCCCATCATCATATCTCACATACCCTTTCTTTTTCACACACAAAAACACACACACACACACAAGTTTTACATGTGCAGATGGATATAAAAAGACATGAATCTTGTTGTTTGTTTTGGTTTGGGAATTTCATGGCTTTTGCACTGATCTATGTGGGTTTGTGTTTGTTTGTGCAGGTACATTTGATTTGGGTACTTTATCACTCTTTGGACCCACCCTTTTTCAAGATTTATTATTCTCAGTTCTGGGTGAGTTTTTTTTTTTTTAAGGAATTGTTTTTATTGCTATTTGAGATTTTTAAAGTTGTTTTGTTTGTGTGCTGGTAGATGGGGTTTTGATCAATTGATTTTATTGGAATCTTTTGTTTTGATAAATCGCAATTAGTATATGTGTTGGTAATAAATGTTGTATGGCTTAGTGTTATGAAGTGAGGTTTTGACTGATTGATAAAGGTTTGATTGATGAAGGTTTATCTTTAATCTTAAATTGTCTTTATGTGTTCTTAGGATATGTGTTTATTGTGATAATCTCTGTTAAAATGCCGTAAAGTTAGTTAAGGTATTTGAATAATGAGTCAATTCAGTGTCGTTTACCAGATAAAGTGTAATAGTGTTATTAAATGAAGTAGTTGCGTTGTGTTTAATAATAAACGACAGTGCGACACCGCTTAAGAAAAAACTCGGATATCTTTATGAGATCGGGTGCATAACGGATTGATACGGAGGGTTAATATTTATGTGACACGTGTTAAAGGTGCTAGATAAATACAATGAGGGTAACTTTGCCGTCATTTTGTCTTTCTCTTTATCTTATCCTCTTTTTGTTCTCCAGGCGGCTACCATGGAATATTAGAGTTTTTATCAAATTAATCAAATCTATCAGTTTTTATCATTTACTGTTATGTTCTTTTACTTGTTTTCTTATATTCTCTTCATGATTACATTTTTATTTAAGCTTGAATTGTCGTCATCTGTTGTGTTCATCAATTAGTATGATACAGTGAGGATGTGAGTCATTCATATTTTGTCGTTTAACAGGTTTCCTAATATTTTTTTGTTGCATTCTCAGCTTGTGAGTGATAAACTTGGAGGTAATGGCGGACCACGATGTGAATCTTGGGCAAAGGCGAGATATGCCAGTGGTTCAAAACCAGCATTTGGGACTAGGTCAGAATCATAATCTAGTCATGGGAGGATTGGTACAGGCTCATGAACATGAGCTCAATTTGGATATAGTACAGGGCGGTGATGATGATTTAGGTCTAGGGCATGGTCACGATCGTGAATTACTGATGGATCACGAAGTTGCTCTACCACATGGGCAAAACCAACACCAACACCATGAACATGAGAACGGATATGATCACCATGAAGAAAAGGATAATGGATATGACCATGAGAATAGTAATGGGAATGTGATTGATGCTGGTGAAGAAGATGGCCATGATATGGATCCAAATGAGACTGGGATGGACCACCATGATCATCAAATGGTTGTTTCTACTGAAAGCCATGGATTAGATTTATCGGAGAATCATAATTTGACCATTGTACAGAACCATGAGCTTGATGACAACTTGGATCTTGATGTGCACCGGAACCACAATATGGATATGTCACAACTTGTGGTCACTACTCCAATCATGCAAAACCGAACGCTGGTTCCTGCTCCTACTTATGAATTGACTGTTGGACAAGAGTTTCCTGATGTCAAGAGTTGTCGCAGGGCGCTAAGGGACTGTGCAATTGCTCTTCATTTTGAGATACAAACAGTTAAATCTGACAAAACTCGCTTTACAGCCAAATGTGCTAGTGAGGGATGCCCTTGGAGGATTCATGCTGCAAAACTACCAGGTACTTTTTCTGGTCAATGTAAAGATAGTTTTAGTGTTTAGTTTTTGTAGGTGCTTATCCTGATCCTGTCTTTATTTCCTCTAGTTTTGCATGATGTACTTCTTTTGTCCCCACAGTTTTCATATAAATTAATTTCCATTTTACTAAAAATATGTTCCAAAACCTCTAGGTGTTCCTACCTTCACAATTAGGACTATACATGCTGAACACACCTGTGGTGGAATTGCACATCTTGGGCATCAACAAGCCTCAGTCCAGTGGGTTGCAAGTTCTGTTGAGCAACGCCTTAAAGAAAATCCTCAATGCAAGCCAAAGGAGATACTAGAAGAGATCCATCGTCTTCATGGAATCACTTTATCCTACAAACAAGCCTGGAGAGGAAAGGAACGCATCATGGCTGCTCTGCGAGGGTCATTTGAAGAAGATTATCGCCTACTTCCACAATATTGTGAACAAATCAGACGGACCAATCCTGGGAGCATTGCATCAGTTTATGTAAATCCAATGGACAACTGTTTCCAGCGCCTGTTTGTTTCATATCAGGCATCGATATATGGATTCTTAAACGCAAGTAGGCCACTACTTGGGCTTGACCGAACTGTTTTGAAAAGCAAGTACCTAGGGACTTTGCTATTTGTTACCGCTTTTGATGGTGATGGTGCACTCTTTCCATTGGCATTTGGGGTAGTAGATGAGGAAAATGATGACAACTGGATGTGGTTCCTTTCTGAGCTACACAACTTGTTAGAAATCAACACCGAAAACATGCCAAAACTTACAATCTTATCCGACAGGCAAAAAAGTATTGTTGATGGAGTTGAAGCAAACTTCCCAACCGCTTTCCATGGATTCTGTATGCGTCATCTCACAGAGAGTTTCAGAAAAGAATTCAATAACACCGTGCTTGTCAACCTTCTATGGGAGGCTGCGAGTGCTCTCACTGTCATTGAATATGAAGGGAAACTCTTAGAGATTGAGGAAATATCACAGGATGCCGCTTATTGGATCCGACGAGTCCCACCTCGTTTGTGGGCCACTGCATATTTTGAGGGCACGCGGTTTGGCCACTTGACTGCTAACATAGTTGAATCACTGAATACATGGATACTTGAGGCCTCAGGCCTTCCGATAATCCAAATGATGGAGTGCATCCGTAGGCAATTGATGACATGGTTCAATGAGAGACGTGAAGATAGTATGCAGTGGACATCTATACTCGTCCCTTATGCTGAAAGGCATATGTCAGAGGCTCTCGAGCGTGCCCGAACTTACCAGGTACTCCGAGCTAATGATGCAGAATTTGAAGTCATCTCTCATGAAGGTACAAATATTGTGGATATTCGAAACCGTTGTTGTCTCTGTCGAGGATGGCAGCTATATGGTCTGCCTTGTTCTCATGCAGTGGCAGCTCTCCTCTCTTGCAGACAAAATGTTCATCGTTTTACAGAGAGTTATTTTACAGTAGTAACATACCGAAAAGCATACTCTCAAACAATACACCCTGTTCCGGACAAGACTCTTTGGAGGGAAATGTTGGAAGGATCTCAAGGCGAACGTGGTTTTGATATTCTTATAAACCCACCAAAATCACTTCGGCCACCAGGTAGGCCAAGGAAAAAGCGAGTTCGTGCAGAAGACAAAGGTCGTGTGAAGCGGGTTGTGCATTGCAGCAGGTGCAACCAGACTGGACACTTCAGAACAACTTGTTCAGCCCCTATTTAGGTTTAATGGTTAGGCCTTTGGGGCTGTGCAGTTTTCTTATATATGTGAAAATTTAGGTTTCTCTGTTCCTAATATTGAGACGAGTATCAGATTGCTACATTTCTATTTCTTTTACAGAAGATTGAAAATTGGACATGTACTTTTAAGTAGTAGTACAAAATGAGGATTTCTTGACTTATTTATCGGGTTTAAGTTTGTGTTTTTCTTTATAATTCCTTTTATTCTGTATAATATTTTATCCTTAGCAGTGGAGCTCTTAGTGCTGCAATGTCTTCATGACATAATTATGCATCATTGAAGCGTGAAAATCGTGAGCTGAAGCAAAGCTAGCTCCCTTGCTCACAAGACTACTTTATGAATTTTTGGAAGACTATGTTTGCATGAAAAAGTGGAGAAATCTAATTCTTATAATTTTTTGAGTTCTTTCTCAAAGAGGACAGGCAAACTGAATTTTTTGCGCACAGTTCTTCAAGAGGATCAAGTTCTCCATTAAAAGAACGAATTCGAAGATAACTGGAAAAAAAACAGTAACAGGTATACTCTAGCTATTTAGTTTCCAGATTTCTACTGTTTCTGCTAAGTAGTTGTAATAGACGTTACAGTATACGGGGAAATATTTTTTACTTCTCTTTGAACTGAGTTGACTCTAAACGGTAGAATGATATGAAGCAAGCAGAAACAGAAGAGGTTTTTGTGGTTTGCTGATTCATCATGGAATGGGGGCAAACTCCACAACTGGGATCGTAAACGAACATAATAGAATCGAGTTCTATTCGATGCGAGTCGAGTCGAGGTTTTTTAAACAAACTGAGTTGAGCTGGACTTTCGAATCAAACAAAAAGTAATGTTCAAGATCAACTTGACAATAAACAAGTCGAACACGAATCGAATCGAATCGAATTGTTCACTAATAGCTCACATATTTTTCACTCCACCAAACCAAAATTTTAAAATATAACTCATACAGTTCATAATCTCAAACCTAAATCGTATTCAAGAAGGTTATATTCATGCACTTTTTCATTTCATTCAATAGTAGTACCACATAACTATATTCTTCACAAAAATACTTGGCCATAATTCGAGATATCATACGTTGTATATTAAACAAATGATGTTGAAATATTAAATTTTATCAAGTTTTAAATTTTTGCTAATATTTTATCAATTTATTTTTGTAAATTACAGGTTGTATAAATTAATACATCAATTTACGAAATATATGAATACCTATATACTTATTTTCTGATTTTTCGTTATGTAATATTAAATTTAGCCTTTAAGATGTGATATCTGAAGATGTGAATAATAAGCTGGTTGCTGAATTAAGTTTTGAGGAATTTACTATCGCTGTCAAACAAATGAACCCCGACAAAGCGTCAGGGCCAGATGGTTAGACTCATGCTGGCTTCTTGCTGATCTTAATGATACAAATGCAGTGCTGATTAGTGATTCCTAAGAAGAAAAATCCAAGAAATTTGAAGGATTTGCGGCCCATTGCTCTAATAATGGCAAAGGTGCTTGCTAATAGGCTCAAAGTTTTCTTACCAAATGTGATCATTGAAAATCAATCTGCATTTGTCCCTGGCAGAAGCAATACTGATAATGTTTTAGTAGCGTTCGAAGTCATTCATTATATGAGGAGGAAGAATGTTGGCAAGGACGGGGAAATTGCTCTCGAACTTAAGTAAAATTTATGATAAAGTTAGTTGGAGGTATATAAAGGACATGATGAGGATCTGTCAAAAAAAAGGACATGATGAGGAAGATGGGTTTTTGTGCTAAATGGATTGGTTGGATAATGATGTACCCTATAATGTGATGATAAATGGTACAATGGTTGGTTCGATTTTTCCTAAGAGAGGATCGAGGCAAGGGAATCTTGTCCCCTTGCCTTTTTTTGTTGTGCGTTAAAGGACTCTCAAAAGCTTTATCAAATGCTGCTGAGAACAAGCAAATTCATGGTTGTCAAATTACTTGCCAAGGTCCTGCTATTACTCATTTACTTTTTGCCTACGACAGCTTCTTGTTTTTTAGAGATAATGACAAGGAGGCGAATAAGATCAAGTCTCTCCTTCAAGATTATGAAAAGCTATCTGGACAAGCAGTAAACTTTCAGAAATCTGCTATCTTGTTTAGTGCTAAGGTTCGTCGAGATAAACAAGAGTAGTTGAGCTCAATCCTGGAGGTTATTAATGATCTTAGAAAAAGCAAGTACCTTGGCTTGCCGTCGCTTATTGGTAGATCCATGAAAAGCGTGTTCAGATTTATTAAAGAGAAAGAATGGAAAAGAATTCAAGGTTGGAATAAAAAGAGAGGTCGAAAGCAGGTAAAGCTATACTCATTAAAAGTGTTGCTCAGTCAATCCCATGTATGCTATGTTTCCTAATTCCAAAAACTCTTTGTGAGGAGATAGAACGTATGATTAATGGGTGTTGGTGGAGCTCGAATTCTGGTAATAATAAAGGACTCCATTGGTTAAAGTGGGACTCTATGTGTATGCCAAAATGCCAGGGAGGAATGGGATTTCGTAATTTATATGGCTTCAACCAGTCTTGCTAGGTAAGCACAGTTGGAAATTTATCCAAAATCCAAATTCTCTCTGTGTCAAGGATTTTTAAAGCCAAATACTTTCCGCACACTCATTTTCTTAAAGCAACTGCAGGAAATGGTCCTAGTTTTATCTAGTCGGGCATTTGGAAAACTAAGGAAACGTTATTGAAAGGTTTTCGATGGGTACTAGGTTTGATGGAGATGACATCAATATTCTTTTTGATCCTTGGTTGAGAGGGAAGCAAAACTTTACTGTTGATGTGCAAGGCAATAATAATCTTAAAGTTAATGCTTTTTTCAAGACTGATCACCATAGTTGGAATGAGCAAAGTGTGTTAAGAAGCTTTAATCCTGCTGACGCCAGGCGATTTTATCAACAAAAATTCCCAAGCATAGGGTCCCCGATTGTATTGTTTGGCATGAAGCATTTGATGGTATGTATGGTGCAAAATTGGGATACATTTTTGGCAAAAAACTCAAAGAAATAATCACAATATTGCTCGATCAAGTGGTTGGAAGCTATGGGCTCTCAACATCCCCCACAAAATAAAATAAAAAATTGTGGAGATTTTTCCGCAATAACAATCCTGTTAGAAACACGTTAGCAGGCAAGGGTGTGCATTTTGAGATTGGGTGCCCTTTCTGCAACACAGATGTTGAGCATTTGTTACACGTCTTCTTTGATTGTCAATTCGCAACTCGATGCTGGCATTACATTGGATTGCACTATAAAATGTGGGTTGTTCAAAATGCTCAATTGTGGCTTCTGGAAAAATTAAATTCAGAACCCCATGATAGCCTGGTTCGAATAGCAGCTGTCCTGTGGGGGATTTGGCACTTTAGACATAAGAAAGTTTGCGTAAGCAAAGCTGTTAATGCGGAGTTTGTTGTTGAGTGGAGCATGTAATATAACAGAATGACAAGAAGCTCGTAGAACAAGCAACAGAAACCATAATAGAGGTACTACAATTATTGATTCTGAAGTGCATAGATGGAAGCTTACACGTTCTGGTGAGTATAAAATCAATGTCGATGCCTCAGTTGTTCCAGGAACATGCTCTTTCTCGATTGGAATGGTAGCTCGAGATCACGAAGGCAAGTTTATTAGAGGCAAATATATGTGGTTAAGTGGAGAAATATCTGTTCTTGAAGCTGAAACTATTGGGGTGGACGAAGCTCTCTTATGGATCTCTTCTAACTGTTAAAGCTTTGGATAAAAGAACTCACAACATTCTAGAAGTTGGTTACACGTTAGAAAGCTACAAAGCAAAATTGATGTCTAGAAATGATGTTAAGAGTTTATTTTGTTAAAGGCAAGCAATGATTATATGCTCCTCCTGTAAGTTTGTTGGAGACGATTTTGTCTGATACTTCTTTTTCTTTCTTTTTTCTGAATAATTTTTGTTTTTTACTTGGTGATACTTCTTAGTGATGAATAAAGTCTACAAGCTTTAAAAAAAAAACCTTGGCCTTTGATTGAAGATCAATTATTTAAAATCGTATTATATATAACATGAAATCAGAATTATATACAAATTTGAAAGTGATACTAATGTAAATAAATATTTTAGCATATTTGAATTATTTATATAAACATTTTACCCGAACCTAGTTAAACAAACTCAAACCAAGTTCGATCCTATTTCGAGCTAAATGAATCAAGCTCGAGTCAAACAGGCATAAAGCTTGATTCGTCTCATTTATCTAACAGAACATATTTTTATGTTCGAACTCATGTTCAGTTAGTAAACGAACCAAGCCGAACTTGAGTTTTGTTCACAAACGGCTCTGGTCATTAACGGCAACATATGTGGTGTTTTCAAAGTATCGGGGGCCAGGTTTCAATAACAAAAGGAATACAGGTCACAAAACCAGGACAACTTTATTCTTGCAGTAACATGAAAAACCGGAGTCATAGGTTAAACAATTTTTTCACAAAGCATCTAGAAGATCAAAGAGAAGGATTCCTAGTCATAACTCAGTACAACATTCCCTAAACACAGACATCAGTTCTTCGTCTTGTAAATTGTTGGAAGGGGTATATGGTCCGGCCAAAAGGACATGGTATCAACTTTAATATCCATAGTTGTTTCCATATACAGAGCCGTAGTCTCCAGGTGGCGCATGACCAGTACCGTCTGGTTGTTGGGATAGATAGGCAGGTCCGTTATTGGGATAAGGATTATATCCTTGACCAGGTGCAGCAGGAGTATTTTGTGCAGCATTTGCAGCTTCAGCAATAAAGTTCTGCATCATGCAAACGATGTAAACAGGACTGAATGAAGTGATTCCATAATTTTCTTTACTTGCGTGAGAATACAACTAATTTGATATGGCTAACTAACATAAATACAAGCAAAAATACATTTGATTGCTTATTTAGATTATTATACATATATGTATGCCAATTGATATAATGATGGATACTTAATACAACACTGAGATAACAAAACTACTTGGAAAAAGCTTCTGAATATTTTTGCACAACTTGCAGTAAAAAGATTTCATCAAAATAAGCTGCATTTTACACTTTCGCCAATTATATAAAATGTAATATGCCACTTAAATTTTTCGATGTGAAGTAACGCAACAAGAGATGTCAGCATTTTCAAATGTTAAATCCTGTAACGTCGTAAAGTAACTAAACATTAACTTTAGAATAAAGGATTCAGGAATAGCCAAGTGACACCCCTCACATGACGTCACATTTTAATCAATTTGACTACCAAAAAATCAAACATGTCACTTGAATTAGGACGGAGGGAGCACATTGAGAAATATATATTATACCAAAATAAAGAAGTTAACCTATACAGTGATTAGAGCTGTCAAAAAAATTCAAAATATTCAATATCCGTTCGAAATATCTATATTCGTATTCGAAATAAAACGGATATTATCCGTATTCGTAATAAACAGCATATGGGTTTCCGAATCCGACAATTTCAGATACGAATATGGGTATATCCATATCCGAATCCAAATTTAAACACATATAATATAAATATATATATATATATATATATTTTAGTAGGTTCAATTTATAAATATATCTATTTATTTATTTATTTTTAAAATTATATATTTTTATAAGATATATATAAATATTATACATATATATCACATTAATTCAGAATTTTAAAAATAAAAAAATATATTTAAAAATGATAATTTATTTATTTTTAAAAAAATGTAAAACAGGATTCGGATTCAGATATTATCCGGATCCGGATATTATCCGCCGTATTCGGATCCGGATATATTATTTCCGGATATTTTCGGATTCGGATACGGATTCGGATACAGATTCGGATTCGGATATAGGCAGATCCGTATCCGAATTATCCATTTGACAGCCCTAACAGTGATTTAGACAGTTTCTCAGGTTACCGTTGAAGGCAACAAATTAATCTTTGCTCTCATATGGTTACAGAATGATACAAAAAGATGGTAGAGTACCTGTATCAATTGCTGCGCAGTTTGAACTTGTGAAGCAGATCCATTTATCTCAACAGTCATCTCATCAGGAATGCCTCTTGTTTCCTGAATTGCAATAGTTGCTCCACTGGCACGTCTAATATAACTGATATTTGTTCCAGAGGTTCCAATAACAGCATCAGCATATGTAAGGGGAATTTGCATGTTCTGGGAGACCTGAAAACAACCCAAGTATTAATATCCACTACATTGAAATATTGAATGCTTAAAATAGTATACAAGCAAATTAAGTGCGCAGTGGATAAGCCATTCACTGACCATATTCTATTCTATTGACCCTTGTAGATTACAGAAAGTGACATTAAAGACTACCACTAAATATTCACAAAAATTAATAATGCAAATATACAGGTGTTAAGCATGTTTAATGTCCATGTAACTGCTCTAGCTTCAGAGATATTACCAAGAAAGCATTACAGAGTCAAACTCTCATGATTAATTAAATGAGTGTACAGGAAATGCTAGATACTTGAAAGCTCGAATACATAGTGAAAATGGGTTTAAGCAGTAAGATTAGTATCGGAAAATCAATTGAATCTTATAGTAGATATTTGTTTGTTAAAATACACCTTTGTGACCATTGATTGATGTGGTTGCATGTTTGGCTGAGTACCCATGGACATATCCCTGCCGTATGCTGGTGGACCTGAGCGTGTTTGCTTTTCAATAGAAGGCATGTCTGCTGGTGGATAGTAGTTGTCAAATTGACGTGGAGGTGGTGCATACTGAGGATTTGGAGGAAATCCATGTCCACCGCCAGAGTTCATCCCAAAACCTTGAGGCCCCCAAGATTGTGGAGGGGGCATGTCCTGGTTTCCGCGAGTATTTGGTGTTTGCATCTGTCCACCAAATGCAAAAGAACAAGAGCATTATTTAAGTCTTAAAAGCTGTTACAATTATGAATTTCTAAAAAGATCAAGGGTATGCAAGTCAATCTTGATTTTAAAATTTTTGGAAAAGTTTTTGACAGATGGCCTCACAACTCAGAAACTCTAAATATCATCCTAGCCCATCATCTCTATATATGATAATATGAACAAACTTATACATGTATGTGAGCGTGTGTACATACATAAATACATACTCCCTCTGTCCCATTTTATTCTTAACATTTTTCAAATTATGTGTGTCGTTATTTGAAAAATGTTAAGAATCAAATGGGATGGAGGGAGTATATATTACAACCAAAAGAAAAATTTATCAAAAAGTGGAAACATACTTCCATCTCAAATATTCCAATTACACTGCGATCAACTAGAAATTTTCTGAGGTGGTTTGCAATCAGTTCAATAGCCTTGTGTACTCCTGCAGCTTCTCCCTGAACCTCAACGACACCATCATCTGGAAGAGCAAAAACTGGCAAATTTTCTGCAGACATTTGTTCAACAGCAACTAATTGCATTAATAATATAGTTCACAACGGATGAAAGATAAACAACCAAATACCAAGAAGTGGACGTATCATTTTATCAGCATTCAGTTGTGATCAGTGATTCAGAAAAAGTAATACATAACACAGAATATAGCCAAGCGCATGTATGTCTATTTAAGTTTTAAAGTAAAATAAAGCATATATTGTATTACTAAATGGTGTACAGGCTAATAAGAAATTAGTCAACTGCAGTTATACCCCACAGATGGAAGTGAAGAAATGTTTACTGCAAACAGTAGCCACAAATACACAAGGAGAGAGGGTAAAGAAAAAAGAATTTCCAGAGACGTTTCTTCAAAAAACAAAAATGTACCATTGTTTTTTTCTCATACAGAACAAAATCGGAAGGGTAATTAACAAGTACCTCTTCCAAGAACTCGAATAATGCAACCCGATGCATCTTGTATTGACTTTATAGTGGCACCCTGCTTTCCAATTAGGCTTCCTCCCTGTGTGGCTGCAACAAGCATTCTTGTGCAAACTGTTCCACCTGAACCAGGTTGAGCATGAGCTGGATCAGAGTCAACATCAACGATACGTTTATGAACTTTCAGTAAACCATCTACAGCAGGAGGAATGGGCACATCTGGAAGCTCCTTGGCAGAAATCATAACCTAATTAAAGAGCAAAAGACCATCAAGTTTTCATCAGCATAAATATCTTGCAAACTTTGCTATTCAGATGTAAATTATAGCAAAATTATCATTTTATCCATATACGTAATCAAAAAATGTAGAAGAATCAAGAAATGATTAGCTGAAGTAATATTAAACTTGAACTACTGTACAAATCTAAAACTAAAAGGATCTAATAATCGAAAAGTTCAATACTTGAAATGAGAGAATTAAATCAACTTGAACATCCACCTATTGTATCTCCATTTTGTATAATAAACCACTCTTTACACACATGTACCCATTAGTTGCTTTTTTTATCACTAAGAGATATTCGGATAGATTGATCTAGTGTAGAAAAACTATATATATGTTGGACAAGTTGTTGGTTACGGAATTATCTATATATATTATCTATCCAAAGCAGCAAAAACAGAAACTGCTTATAAGGCCAGTAATTAACTTAGTTTTCACTTTGCAGTTATTCCTTTATATTGGTTATAAATTAGATTGGATCAGAAGAAATTTTTCTTTACCAATAATTTTGCAGTATAACATTATATCAAATCTTAATTTGAAATTACAGATTCTTCGACTCTTATGGTCTCACAAGGATGTTATCACATACACAATTTGAGCTACACCCTCTTGTTATAGTAATTTTGACTTAGATTTTTCAGCCTATATTAATGATGTGCACCGAGATACAGACAACCATGTTCTGAAGTTACCAAATATAGTGCAAGGATCGATTGTAGCTGGCAAAATATCCGCACAAGTTACTACTTACACTTATGGCAAAGAACTTTTCAGCGTTCAGAACGCTCGATTGCTGATCTCTGCAATCTGCATCTTTGATTCTTCTAATGTGATGCCACTTTGGTGGTAGGAGTTTGCTTTATATTTGCAAGAACCTGCACATATCCATCTTGGTTACTTATGATGAGTAGAGTTTATTTTAGTTTGATCTGTTGGTAAGTGATGATTTCTTCAAAATATCTCCTTTTGTTCCAATTATTTAGCTTATTAAGCATCTTTTATCTTGTTACATGTTCCATTAGTTGTTAGTTGTGAGCCCTTTACCATTGCTTAAGACATTTTTTTCCACTGATACTAAAAGCCTGTTTGGTAAATATTATAAGATGGTCAAATCAACTCACAAGTTCAAATTAATTTTATTTGTTCAATTTGTTAATAATAAGGTACTTATAACTTGAAACAGACTTATATGTTAAACATGAAAAGTTGATGTGAGGTACTTGCTGTTTTGAACTTATTTCAATATTAAGTTTGACTTTGGACAAACTAATATTATTCTCACATGTACATTTAACTATTTAAGTAATGTTTTGTCATTTCTTTCTTTTGATAGCTTAGATATTATACATTATATACACCTGGCTTATAAATTTATCGATCCAAACATACAATAATTGTTTAATGGAGAGAACTATTTCTACTTGTAACTTATGAACTTTTAAGTAATAAGTAAAAAAAAAATTAAGGCAAACAAGCCCGAAGTAGTTTCTATTATATTGAGTACTATTCTAATGGACGCAACCTTCTTAGCTTCCTAAACAGCCTGAAACAGTTTTCTAGGCAAGTATGAATATAACCTCTTCTCTTACATCAAAAGGTACTTCATAACTTCTTCAACACTCATGTTTACATAGGATACGTGGACATAAAACTAGAATCCAAAGCTTTAATTATCGATCCTAGATCTAAGAATAGAATCCCAACTTTGGTATTCAAACAGGCTGCCACGTTTTTTAATAACTATGCAAGCCTAAGTAGAAGAAAATCATTCTCCTAGAGAGTAGTCCATAAATTGGCTTAGGGTACAGGTCTTGAAAGTAAGAGTAACTGGTTCATAAGCACAAACTTTTTTAAAATGTGGGAGAGCAAACACTAGATGCATATCAAATTCCAATCTGATAAGCATCTATAAATCAAAGATGCAAAAAAAAAAGAACAAAACTAGGTAATTAACTCCTCTGTTGTCCACAGGGGAACTTGCTCTTCTTTCTCAATTACTTATTTCTCCTCGTTCTCCTCTACTATAGATGTGGAATGCTGACATGCATGATGGATCCCAGCCTACAGCACTACCAAGTGTAAGAGTCAATATCACATACAATGTTACTATCTAGTTTTAATCATAAAGGATTAAGATTTCAGGTTAAGGATTGTGTCTTCTGTGTGAAATGTTTTCTACATTCTCCAAAACCATTGATGGAGCTATAATTCATTTACAATGTAAATTTGGGAGTGTACATGCGGTTTTTGGATAATCATTCATCATTCAAGTAATTATAGAAGTAATATATAATTCATAGAAGGCATCCAACCATGATTAAGCATGATTTCCTATTAATATATTTAAACTTTGTTTCTTTTTTATTAATTTTTCACTTCCGACTTGCTATATTCTTCTATCTTTATCATCTAATAATGTGTCCAACACAAATGTCATACCCTCAATCCTATTACAAGCAGGTGTTATCCATGTAACCAACACAAGTAATACACTTTTGAGATGAGAGTACATGCCACTTTAGATAGCATATATATTATATGCACATAGATGATAGCCCCGATAGTCAGAAAGAAAAAACATGTAGAACCAAACCAACTTAATTGCTTTCAACATTACTATGAACCAATAACTCAAATATGACTATTAAAATGATCATGTAATACCATAACAATAAACAATGTTAGCAAAGAATACTAAGTTACTTGAAAAAACTTCAACAGATATATATATACAAATACAGATTATGTTTGTAAGAAACTTACTGTTCTTTCATTGGTCCCAGGAGGACCATCAAGAATTTTAATGCGGGCTTTTGTTTCCTCACAAGTTTTCTTTATGTACTCTCCCTTCCGTCCAATGATACTGCCAACCTTTTGTACAGGAACTAACAACCTAAAAACATTCTCTCCAGGCCATCCAGGCCATTTTTTTTCACTATCATTCACAGGATTGTCACTCTTTTGATCATTTTCAGATTCATGAACTTCTTGTAAATTTGAATCATCAGGCATACCACCCGTCTCAGGAATGCCACCGGTCTCTGGCACACCGCTCATTTCAGGAATACCAACCATTTCAGGCCCACCGCCCATTTCAGGCACATCACCCATTTCAGGCACACCTCCCATTTCAGGAATACCACTTACTTGCTGTTCTTCAAAATTTTCTTCAGCCATCTCCTGGGTAAGACGAAAGGAATTAAATATGATTCTTGACTCTTGAGATTACAAAAAATACCTTAAAACCAGAAAGAAAAGGTAATAGTGTTTCAAAATATAAATAGTATTTAGTTCAGGATCAAATTTTGAACAAGACAAACGTATACACCTTTCTGAAGATAATAAATATCAACTCCGCCTTCATTTGCTCATAGTAAAATCTTTGTTATGCATTACGTAGCTAAGAGATAAAAAATAAAGATTTCAACCCCAAAACCAAAAAAAGAGATACTTAAAGTTAAACACTGAAATCATAATTTACTTACAATTCTACAAAGCATCAAAATCAGAACAAACAACCAAGCAGCAATAATAAATAATCACTTCTGTTTTTACAGTTCCTCATAAATATAACTACATATATATTTCTTTCACTATCTATGAGGAAAGGAAACCACTAGCATTCAACCCTGGACAGGAAAAACCACCAACTGCACACAAAAACCCCACAAGTGTCACAAACTAAAGAAAACAAATAAATTTGTAGTAAGGCTTATAATCAGTAACCCAAATGGCATCACCAAAACTCCAGAGTATATTAATTTTTACATTAGCAAAACACGGCATCAATACGCATTGTCATCGACTTATGAGAGCCCCTTGTAAAATTATTATTTCTTTTTCAAATAAAGGGTAATTTAGTATATCGATAATTATTAGAATAGAACATGGATCATAAAACTGCAGAGTTCCCCATCATAAGATCCATTTTCAACAAAACCCTAACTACAATAATATCCAAAACCCCAAAACCAGAAAGAAAAAAACACCCCTTTCAATTTCAATCTTCTACCATAAAATGAAACCCTAATTTTTTTTTAAAGAAAACAACCCCATCTATTAAAACCCCAAAAGTATTAATTTCATATACCCTAGAAAGACTAAACCCTAGAAAAACCAAATAACACAAATTAAACAACTAACATAAACCATACATACACAAACAATACAATCAGTTTCATAAACAAACAAAGACATAATAGATACATACAACACATACATGTAGAGTGTAAAGAGGGCTAGAAACCCTAGAACAGATAACAAACTTACACAAACACAAATCTTGATTAATAAAGAACCAATATAATAGGTGTATATACATACAGAATTAGATGTATACTTACAGAGAGAGAGAGAGAGAGATGCAGTAGAGAGGGGGACAAGGGCGGAGATGGAGGCTGTGTAAGGGTGCGTGAACAAACACAATACGATATGCGTTTGCTCTGCTTGTGTGTATTTATATATGAGTGAATAAATAATTTATTTATTTTTTTGTCAAAATATATTTAGATAGAGTTGGTGTAGTATTATTAAAAGATTGTTTTGAATTTTTTTTAGTGATTTTTTATTTAAATACATAATTTTGTAATTTTATTTGTATTTATTTTTTGGGATTATTAAATTAAAATATTGATAGAAATATATTTTATGAAAAAATAACTAAAATAAATCAATTTTAAGAAATTTGAAAAATATTTTATTTATTTATTTTATGTCAAACAAATGAGCAAAGTTTTAGTTATATGTTAATAACAATATTTTTTGCATGATTTAAAAAATTATAATATGTTAGAACTATTTATATATTTGTTTTATTTTCATTCTGAAAATATATTTTCTTATTTACTTCAAGTATATAATATTTTGAATTGATAGAATAAATATCATCATTTTTTAATAATAAAATAAAATTGTGTAAAAATTTTAGTTATGTAATTTCATTTTCATAATATTTATTACATGTGTGTGTTAAGTCCTCACATTTATATTTTTTTATAAAATAAGTTTAATAAATTAGTTAACAATTAAAAAGGTTAAGTATATTAAAAATTAATTATATTTTCAATTTCTAATTTATATGAATGTTTTCTAATGATAATTTATTTGTGTTTATATATAAATTCGTGTTTGAAATGAGTTTTCGAATTTGAACCGAATTTTGTTGAATTTATATATATATATACCTTATTTAATTAAATGAGCTCGAAATGATTTTTAAATTGGATTCATATACAATTTGGAGTCTGATACTTTGTTAAATAAAATTGAAATCGAATTTAAATGAACTTAAATTACAACCTTATTTATATATAAAAAAAACAATACCTCATTTCAATTTTGAATTATTTGCAGATGAAAAAATGCCAAAGAGAACTGTTAATATTGAATAATTTTATGCAGTTAATTATACAACAAAGATATAATATATTATGCTCTCTCAAATAATGATTTATCAAATCGTGATTTATGTAAAATTATTTTGAATGAATTCCAAGAATCAAACACAAAATATAAAAAAATACATCAGCAAGTTTGCTTACAACTTATAGAAAATAAGATCTAGGGCTGCAAATGAACAGAGCTGTTCGTGAACAAAACTCGAGCTCGGCTCGTTTAAGTGAGCTCGACTCTGTTCGTTTATTAAAAGAACCTGATCTTGAACATAAAAATCCGCTCGGTTAGTAAATGAACCCGAGCCGAGCTTTATGCCTGTTCGGCTCGAGCTCGGCTCGTTTAGCTCGGGATCGGCTCGAGTTCAGCTCGAGTTCGGCTCGAGCTCGGCTCGGATAAAATTTATATATATTATAAATAAAAAAATATTATGAATAATTTAAATATTTATATCATATTTAATATATTAATGTTTATATGAAGTTATTCATGTTATATATATATTGTTAAAAAAAGAATAAGTGTATACTATACATGTGGTTTTTATTTGTTTTACAGATGCTAAGAATCATATTCAGGCATTTGCTTCCCAATTCCCAAATTTTGAATCTGTGATGTACTGATGTGTCTTACTTCTTGAATATTTTATTTTTAAAATCTCTAAATATAATAATTAACACAAATTCAAATTTTATATTATGTTTTTATTATGATATGTATAAATATATACACACACACATATATTATAATGTATTTACATTTGATTATTTGAATCATATTTAATATATTAAATATTAAATACATATGATTCAAATAAAATTATATGTTATAAAATTAAATTTAATATATATAGTCACAACACAAAATTTCATATAATTTAATATATATAATTTAATTAAATATTAAATCATATGTATTTAATATGTTATATATAGTCACAACACAAAATTATATGTCATATAATTTAATATATATAATTTAATTAAATATTAAATCATATGTATTTAATATGTTATATATATTAAATTTCATATGTTATAAAATTATGTATGTTATATATATATATATATAGTCACAACACAAATATGAAATTTCGAATTCAACATCAAGAATTTTACATTTGTTAATAAATTGACCATAATTAAATATGTTACATTTGTATTATTATACATAATATATATATATATATATTAATAAATATAATATATTAAATTTGGGAATATCATTAAATTAAATATATCTTGACATCTGTACGGTTGGATCGTGGAGAAATATTTTTAAAAAAATGGAAAGAACAATTCGTGACAAAACACTAGTTACGAATTCTAATCAATATAGTAGTGATATACTAAGATCTCCAACCAAATCAATTTTTTTAAAATTTGGAAATATCATTATATTAGATATATCTTGACATCCGTACGGTTGGATTGTCGAGAAATATTTTAAAAGAATAGAAACAATAATTCATGACAATGCACTAGTTACGAGTACTAGTCAATATAATAGTGATATACTAAGATCTCCAACCAAATTAATTTTTTATTTTTTTAAAATTTGGGGATATCATTATATTATATATATCTTGACATTCATATGGTTGGATTGTCGAGAAATATTTTTAGAAAAATAGAAACAACAATTCGTGACAAAACACTAGTTACGAGTACTGATCAATATAGTAATGATATACTAGAATTTTCAACCAAATTAATTTTTTATTTTTTGCGATTTGTTCGCGAACAACTCGTGTTCGACTCGTTTATTAGGAAACTCGGCTCGACTCGGTTCGTTTTAAAAAAAAGTCAAACTCGGCTCGGTTCGGTTCGTTTAAAAAAAAAGTCAAACTCGACTCGGCTCGGGCAAAACTCGGCTCGACTCTGTTCGTTTGCAGCCCTAATAAGATCTGATTTTTAAAACAAATAATGTGATTTTTACTTGTGGTTTAGAGTTTGGAAGAGACAATTTGTAGATTAAACTTTACTCTTGGGGATTATAAAATGTGTCATTCCTTTAAGTTAATTTTTAACAATCATAACGATTAACAAGCAATTGCAGAATCTCCCCAATCTGTTTTTTTTTTCAATATGCAAATTACATAATCAATTTGATTTTCTTCTTCTCCATTTATCAAAGATATGGAGCAAGGTAAATATATTTCAATTATCTTGTACATATTATACATTATTTTCTGTATAAATGTCTTTGATTTTCATTGCCGTGTATACAAAAAATTTCATACATACATGAAAACACAATTGCACCAATATAATATCTTGATGGCTTTTTTGGGATCAGATACCAGTAATCCAACCTACACCCAGATTATATTAGCCTCTTCACTCGGCTTGATCATTGCAACAGCTCTGCATCTTCGTCTTAAAAAGATCAAAAATTCAAGAATCGTCCCTTTGATAAGAGTTCTAGACACAGGACAACCTGTAAAACTTGAAAGATTTTTTCATTATGTCGGTAATAATTATTATTTATATAAGTTAATCCTTTTTTTCTATTTACTTACAAATGTACATGTATTATGTCATGATGAATGATAATGTATATGCACATACAAATTCTCATGCATAGATTGGTGCAGCTAGGCAACTGGGGTTTATAGATAAAACAGAATGTCCACATCTATGCAAATTAGCTTCTGAATATTTAAAAAAAACTGAAGGGGTTGAGGAGAACATTTATGCATTCTTTGCTGATAGTCTAGAAGTTGATTCCTTATTTGTAAAGCTTGTTGAGGAATTTGAAAGATGCATCCTTAGTTACTTCGCTTTCCATTGGAGGCATGCCCATACTATGATCAGTCAGGTAATGAAGATCGATATATATCATTGTTTCTATCAAAACATTGTCTCATTGTCTAATCGTTGATGTTATGTTCCCTCATGTAGGTGTTGGGGTCTGATTCAGAGCCCAAGAAGAAGCTTAAGCACATCGTCATGGCAGCAACTAGGTACAATTTTCTTCCTTTTGTCATCACATATTTGTGTGTGATTAGCTAGTATTTTAGATACTAAACAAATAAAAGAATACACAAAACAAGAATAGACTGAATCACTGAATATAGAATTTTAAAAACAAGCAAATAATCTTAACAAGTAAATTCATAAGTAAAAAATATAAATACCAAGAAAACTTATAATTATCATTAACATTACAAGTAATCTTATTTTACTTTGACTGAGATAGGGAACAAAGATTTGAAAGGGTCACAAAGAATCTAAAAGTTGCAAGAGTATTCACCACATTGGTAGAGGAAATGAAAGCAATCGGACTTGCATCTAATGACGATTTACAATGTACGGATGTAATGGTTCCGATGGCACATAAAGATAGAAGTCCCGTTCTTCTCTTCATGGGTGGTGGAATGGGAGCAGGGAAGAGTACTGTATTGAAAGAAATTCTAAAAGAGTAAAAATACTATTCTGGAATATGATTTTACTATGATATAATAACCCAATTGTTATAAATATGACTTTGATAGAATTGTAAAAAATCACATTCAAGCTGAACTGTTATTTATATCCATATTTCTCTGAATGTACTCAGACCATTCTGGGCAGGAGCAGCAGGAAATGCTGTTGTAATAGAGGCAGATGCATTCAAAGAATCTGATGTAATTTATAGAGCACTTAGCTCTAGGGGTCATCATGACATGCTTCAAACAGCTGAATTGGTACGATTTTTTTTAATTTCTCCATTTCTGACCTGTATATGCAAAACATTCGGATACATAGGTTTTTTTGTCTTCCTAATAGCTCAGATATAATTACTCTCTAGATATGTTACTCATACTAGCAGTTATGATTTTGATACTTGTTATATCACATTGGCATTATTCAAGCTGCCAATAATTTAGATGCCAACAACAAGCCGGTATCTTTTTTCCGGCTGGGGAGATGCATGTAGATGACAAATAACATTTTTTCCTTTTAAGTAATCCCCAACATATGAATTTTTTTAGATATGTGTAGAGTAATGTTATGTGGTATTTACAAGAAAAACGGAATAAAAAAGCATGCAAGAATGTCACTATTTTTATTCCTCAGTTAAGGTATGATGAATAGGACATTAATATTTTAGCCAAGGACATGGTATAATGAAAACTTGAAAATGGATTTTGGACCAATAAATTTAAATTAATCCATACTTTTGTCCACTTTCAATGTTCATGCACCAATAAAGCACTTGCAAACTAAAATAAATGCAAGTTTTATAACAACAAAATGGATAATTTAAGAGGCATATAAGTACCTAACAAATACATAAAAATAGTTGTTAAGAATGATTATTCTTCATAGATGTACGATTTACAGTAGTTTTGGCTTAACAACTGCCTTCTTTAAATTCCTGAATGGCGAGATAATATCACAAGAGGAATTTAATTTTCTCAAGTAGACTTTGTACAAGTAACTATTAGAGGGTGCAGAATCCCTTGATTGTTGTTTTTCAAGTAATATAAATTAGAAGAGAATTGCATTTGAGTTTCTTCTAAATTATGCAAACTACCTAGAACATGTCTAGTGTCAAGAAACTCTAAGAAAATTACTTTAATTTTATATTGCTCATATGGAAACTTCAAAGTAAATAAGAAAATTTTAAACAGGTGCACCAATCATCTACAGACGCCGCATCATCTCTCCTTGTCACAGCACTTAATGAAGGGCGGGATGTAATCATGGATGGCACTCTTTCATGGGTCCCTTTCGTTGTGCAAACAATAACAATGGCAAGGAATGTTCATCGTCGCCGTTATAGAATGGGAGTTGGTTACAAGGTGGAAGATGGAGTTGTAATTGAAAACTACTGGGAACATTGTAATGAAGAACAAGAACAAGATGGATCTAAGAAGAGAAGACCATACAGGATAGAGCTAGTTGGAGTGGTTTGTGATGCTTATATGGCTGTTGTTAGAGGCATACGGTATGTACAAAAAAATATTTTTTCTACTATTTATAAAATTCAGATCTTTTTAAGCTCTAGTCATATGAATGATAGCAAATTATCGATTCTCTGAATACTATTAATGATACATTTTAGCAATAACAACTCCAAACGTGTTTATAATACCTTATGTAGATGGTCAATTAGAGAAATTTAACTATAATACACTCATACCTCTTACTTGAACTTCAACCTCATGGTACCAAGATGAGAAGCGTAGCCACTAGGCTAAAATCAATGGATCAATTCAAATATCTTGGGAGAAATTATTACCACCTTGCCGTTCTCATTTTCAATATCAAGATATATATATTTCATAACCAAAAAAACAAGAACCTTTATAATTTTGTCTTTGTGTTTCTAATTCTCATGTTTATAACAAAATGTACGACATTTTTGCAGGAGAGCTATCATGTGTAGGAGAGCTGTGAGGGTAAAATCACAATTAACCTCCCATAAAAGATTTGTAGATGCATTTACAACATATTGTGGCCTAGTAGATTTTGCAAGATTATATTGCACCAATGCCTTGGAAGGTCCACCTAAGGTATTTCTGACCCTCTAATAGAAATAAATTTCTAAGAACTTGTCTCGACTTTTGTTATAGTTGATAATTTAATATCTAATTAAGAATCCAGTTAAGAGATAAAGACATTTATGCATATGTGCTCCATCATTCGAAATTCAGAATAAATACACTTACATATAATATTCATAACAGATGTTTATCTAAACTATAAAACACAAAGAAGGCTTGTCATGGACCAAATATCATAGGTCGAGTAATTTGTGAACACCATGACTTTTATGAGAAAGTGATTTATAAATGTAGATTAGTTATGATGGCAAAAGTCATATTTATGTGATAATTATTTAGTGATTACCAAAATAAAAAATGCACATCTTGTATATGATAAAGTAGATGTGGTGCGTGCAAAAGAGGCAACATATTTGTGAGCTTTATTTGTAGCCTCTCCACCCCCAAAGGTTCATAAAAGTAGGAAAATAAGAAGGTTTTTGAAAGTCTATGATTTTCATTTACGAATGATGTCATACTAATGAATATTATGTGTATGAAGTTGATAGGATGGAAGGACAAAGAAAGAAATTTGTTGGTTGATCCAGAAGAGATACATTGTCTAAAAACAATAGGGACATTGAACGAATCAGCTGACTCCATATATGAGCTCTATAAGGCCAGTCATGCTCTCAAGGAAGGTGCTATTTGGAAAGACATTGTCCTCTCACCTTCAAGAATGCTCATTCAGAAAGAGCTTAAATTTTATATTCAGAAAGTTGAAAGCATGAAAGATTAGAAGATAAATTTTATTAATTTGTTCATGAATACTTAATTTATTAAGCACTGTTTGACCAGAGTAGTTATTTTTTTCTCTCAAAAATTGTATGAAATCATTCCTAGAGTATATAGAATAATGGAGGAGTCAGAATATTCGTTAGAGCTCCAATATAAATTATACAATTGTATTAAATATTAAATTGCACAAAACGAAAAGAAAAAAAATAGTTTCATGCACTAAAACATGCACCAAATGAAGACTTAACATATTTAAACAACAAGTATGAAGAATAAAATTCATAGAGAAGAGAAATAATGGTCTAGAAAATTTCATTATGTAAAATTCGAGCAGAATTGTCATGAAAAGTCTACGTTTGCCGAATTTTGAAAGAATATCATCTTCATCTGATAAGAAATATATACATATATAACATTTTAATCATAAGCTTGTTGCATTATCGATGATAATACATAGGAGCTCTAAGTCTATATACTAATCAAATGGACGAAAAGCTGAGATCATACAGGCTTCATCATGTGAGCATACTGTCCACATCAAATATTAATTTAGGGAAAAATATATACATAATTAACTTTATATTCCAGAGATCAATGAACAAAACATCTATGAACTGACTATACGTATAAGTAATGTACTTAATAATCCAGTAAATGTAGAACCATATTCACATTATAGATTCATATACAAATGTGTGCGCTCATAGATACACTTGTTGAATATTTATAAAAGGTTGCTGAAAAAAATGCAGTTGTAGAAACTTAAGTGTTCAAATATCTAAGAATGGATGTGGAAATACAAAGTAAACCCCAAAGGTTTTGTGTCATTTATTACATCGCCACAAGGTTTCAAATCTTGAATTTGAATGGGCTACCTAGCATTGTCATTTGCCTTGATATAACAATGTTATCAAATGATTTCTACGTCAATGAAGATCATTGACTAAATATTTTTACCGCACTTCTTATTATAAAAAATGAATATTTTTTTCTCTAACCTGAATTATTGATAAATTATTTAAATTTATTTTAACGCATTGAAGAGTATTTTTAATAAATTATCAACACTCGTCTCGTGTTTCTAATTTTATATTTTTCCATCTTTTTCTAATCAAATATAATAAGTAATTAATAACATGCATTTAATTTAGAAAATGTGAAAGAGTAATAAATTAATTTTGACAACTATAGTTCAGCCATCAAAATAATTGTGCACCTTGGAGTACACAACAACCGCAGTACATAAATAAAAAATGAGTAATCACTTAACTTGAAATTTTCGGATAGTCAGTACAAATAAGTAGCACTTCAAGTTAATCACATTATGTTGATTACAACATATTATAGTCAAATCTGGTTCGAGTAGTAGATTATAATAAACTAGCATAAAAACCCTGTAAGGTACGGGCCACTAGTTTAAGTATTTTTTATTTTTATTTTTATTTTTATGCTTTGATTATAAATTTTTATTTTAATTTTTTTTGATATTTTTCAAAATTCATTTCATAATCCAACTATGTAATTTAATTAATTCTGAGTTAAGTTGATTAGCCGATCAAATATCACTAAGTCGAATTTTTGCATAAATAACTTTTTAATACTTAATATATAATTTTTTAATAGTATGATATATGATGTAGTTATATATTATACATAATTCTAAATTTAAAATTTATTTATTTTTAGCTCAACTCTAATTTTTATATTTAAATTTAATAACTTAATACGAATACTATAAAACATTCTACTTAGAAATTTTTAGTTTGTCACATATATTCAAATATATTTATAATTAAATTTGGTAAATTCTCAATATAATTTAATATAATAATTATTAATTTATAAATAAAATATGGACATTTATATATTTATATAAATACACATAATATATTTAAATTTATATATATACTTAGATATAATTTTACAAAAAATGTAAATATTTTTTATATATATTTTTATGTCGGTCGTACACAAAAAGTGAATATTCATATCCGACACTAAATTTATTTTATACTTTTCGTATTTCATATATTAATAATCAAAATTTAAACTCATAATTTTCGTGTCATATAACAAATTGTGATGTCTACTTATATTTTTTTTATTGTTTTTGGATTTATTTTAATATAATTATATTATAAAATATTACTCCGTATATGATTATGATAATATTTTATAAGTCATAAATATATGAAATTTGCAATTTATTATTTACCAAAATAATTTTTCCTATAATTCTTTTTATAAACACTATATAAATTCTAATTTATAACTTGAGAGATTCTTGTTTGTGGATATTGTATTTCAATTTTGAAAACATGTGAGTGGTTGTATGATGGTAAAAAAATGTTTCAATATAAGAAAGGTTATTTGTTTGATTCACTTGCTCATTTTTTTTAACAATAACTAAATACAGGGACACATTATTCATTTTACTAGTGAACTGTTTCCCAGAATAATCAATCTATTACAGAAGGGGGTTGAATGTAATAGTGCCTGTAAATCGATTATGAACACAAGTATATTGAATGGAATACTGTTTTGTATTAATAATGAACTTGAATACAAAACTCTCTCAAGATATTAAGTTCTTAAGAGCTGCTAGGTTACAAGATATTGCTTTTATGAATTCGATATTTAATTATAACCTATCTCTGTGTTTATATAGACACAGCTACAAATACAATTACAAAACAGATTATGATAAGAATAGATTTAATAAGGTAATTTGACTTGCACTTGAATTCCTTCTTACTATCCAAATCAGACTCTGATTTGTCTGTTTCCTTTTCTGATAAACTCTGGAGCTAAACTCTGTCGGTTTGTCATTCTCTGATTTGAGCATTCTCTGTTAGAGTAAACTCTGATTGAGTATTCTCTGGTAGAGTAAACTCTGACCGACAGCTTCCTTAAACGCTGATGACGTCAGCATAAACTCTGTTTAGTAATCTCTGACAATCACCAGTGTTTGCATTCCTAACAATCTCCCCCAATTTATGCTTTAAGAATTAAAACATAAATTTCACTTATGATGTCAGAAATACAAGACAAATGCATCAGAGTTTATTTACCCTTTTTAGACTTAGATTCTTCTGTAAAATAATTCTTCTTTCAGAAATTGACTTAGGAGCTTCTCTTCAGCATTTTTCAGTAAGTCAACAAGCTTCTCCTTCAATTCCTTCATGTTTTCAGAAGAATCATCTATTTGAAATATTGCAGCCCTTAGAGCATAAATTGATGACCTTTCCATCCTTTCATCTAAGACAACGCAACAGGTCTTCATTCCATCAGGATTTAAAATTAGTGTAGGAATCCCTAACACCATCTTGACCTTTGCATCTCCCTTTCTCATAGCTCTTCTTGTTCCATCTTCAAGTAAATACCCGAACTCATAATCTTCAGACTTTATCATCATCAATCTTTCACTCTTCTTCTTTTCAGCTATTTTTCTTTCAAGAATCTTTCTCCACTTTGAAGTTGCTTCATTTTCATCATTGAGCAGATATAGAACATGTTCAAGTTCTTTAGATGCCTTATCCTTCAGATTTTCTTCAGCAATCTTCAAAACTCTCCCATCTTCTAGAAAATACAGAAGCTTCTCCTTAGCTTGAGCTCCATCAAAACTATCTTTCACTATGTTAACAGATATTAATTTGTCAAGATGTTCTTGAGACAGCTCTTCTTCAGGTTTATCTTTTAATGAATAAGGATCTCTGAAGATGTTTGCTTCACCTCTGTAGATCTTAGCATGTGTATCACCAATACCACCCTTGTTGTTTCCAAGCCTGGCATTGAGTGTCAGAGTTTGAGTTGTAGTCCACAGAGGATCAGACTTTTTCTTTCTGATCAGAGATTGTTGATGATCTTCTTCTTCAACATCAAACCTAGATCCACCTGGTAGAAAAATTGTTCCCATCATAGTAAGAGATGTTTGTGGTTTGGTTGGAGCTTTTTGTTGAATTCTTGAGGATGATCTGGTTTGAATTTCTGAGACTTGTTTTGGTTGATCAATTATCTTAGGAGCTTCAACAGATTTGATTTGAGTAGGCTTGGATTCTGACTTCTTCTTTTGAGCAGATGCCTTTTTCACATATTTTCTCTTCTTCTTTTCTTGAGCATTTTTATTTCCAGACTTTTTCAGTTCAGCTTCCACAGCAACAGGATCCAATCCTGGATTTTCTTCTTCAAACATTTTCTTTGCCAGTTCTGCATCTTTTAAGTTTTGTTCTTCAATCCTCTCAGGCTTATCTTCTTCTTCAAGCCTTTTTGCTAATTCCAAATCAGCATCTATCAGAGTTTGCTTGTCGTCAGAGTTTACATCAGACTTTGATGTCATCAGAGTTTGTGAGGTTGTCACAGTTTGTCTTATCAGAGTTTGTTTTCCTTCCTTATGACTCCCATGATCTTCATCATCAGGTTTGTCAGAGTTTAGAATTTCATCCTCCTTGCATTTGTCTGAACCCTTCTCCCCCTTTCTGACATCATTCCCAATGTGCTCAGTAAAAATTTGAACGAAGTTTGTGAGCATGCCCTGCATAGAAGTGACAGAGACAGAAATCTCATCAACCTTGGATTCCAAAGCATTCTGCTTGTCTGAAATGTTCTTTATCTTCATGCCTAAAGAATTCTGAGAAGTAGAGAAGGTAGATTCAACAGCTGCTGTAGATTTAGTGACAAAGTCCTTAAGATCACCAACTTCACTCTTAAGTCCTTTGGTCATTATAGTAGATGCCTTCAAGAGTGTCTTGAGTTCTGGAGAGTTTATTTCTTTATCAGCTTTATTGACCAAGTCAATAACATGAGGCCATGGAATATTTGCCTCAGGAAACTTCCAAGAGAAATCCCAGATTTCTTGTCTGTGAGAGGTAAGGTAATCTTCATTTGAAGTCTTTGGAGTAGAAGAGAAATCCCTTCTGACACCCTCTGCATTTAGATCAGCCTCAATTTGACCTTTGAGATTTTCCACCACCATGTAATCAGGATAAGCCATTTGCAATCTGTCAAGTGCATCATAAGAGTTGACAGGCCACCTTTTGGTGTTATACCGCTGTGTGAAGGGAATGGAGAGATCTGTGACTACTTCATCAGCAAAAATCACATCATCAGAATCTGAGTCCTTTCCATCAGAATTTAATAATTCAGCAGTGTTTGGCACAGCAGCAGAGTTTGCAGAAATAGGTAAACTCTGAGTACCTGCACAAATAATAGAACACCCTAAATCACTCTGATTTTTTTAAAGTAATCTCATTACTTCTCACATCACACATATCATAACTTTCAATAGTTAGATTTTGCTCACTAGAAGTAACTAACTTCTGTCTCAATTCTACCTCTCCTTTTGCCAGAGCCTGTGTCTGCCTCTCATTAATTCTGTTTTCCACACATTTTACCTCAGACTCACTAGAAAGGTTCAACACACAATGTCCTACAGAAATAAGAGGTGGCTGAGAAAGGATATTTGTAGTCACATGAATAGGGGTATCCTTTTTAGGACTATCCATGATCATCCCAGCAGTAAATGTAGGAAACATAAATTCTGAACTTATGCAATCAGAGAATGTAAGTTCTGAAGAAAAGTCAGAGTTTATACCTTGATCCTTTGAAGTTGTAGATGGAGTCTCCATGGGCTGTGTAGAAATTGGTTGCACTAAAATAGCATCAGAGTGTGCCTGTGGAGCTTCATCAGAGTTTGTCTGTCTAACATGTAAATCTTGGTCTGCAATCATAAGAGTGATGATTGGTTCTTGTGTGACCTGAGTCATATCTGTAGCTGCTTCACCACTTTGAGGTGAAGGTTCTTGTGGGCTTGACTCTGCCAGAGATTGGCCTTCAGCATCAGCAACAGCAATGTCTTTTATAATTGATTGAGTGCCTGCATCCAAACTTTGATTGAATGGTTCTTGTGTGGCTGGGGCCTTGACAACTTCTTCAACCCTTTGAGCTGAAGGTTCTTGTGGATTGTACCCCTGATCAATGCTGGCTTCACTTGCTGGAATTGTGACTTCTATTGAACTTTGATCAATAGGTTCTTGTGTACCTGACCCTTCAAGGACTGCTACCTCACTTTGAGAAGTAGGTTCTTGTGTGTCCTGGCCAAAAGTGACAGACTTTTTCTTCTTTCTTGAAAAATGTTGAGGACTAAGAGATGCTGACGATGACTTTGATTTCTTTGCCTCCATTTCTCTTCTTACTTCTTCAGCCAGTTCCCTTGCTCTTTCATAAGATATCTCCTTTATGACTTGCTTTGGAGACTTTGTAGGAGAATCAGAAACTGGTATAGGACCAGCTTCCTCTGGAGTGACATATGGCCCATCTTTCAAATAATTGTGTTGTCGCTCCTGTTCAGCCTTGAGCCCAATCATGTTCTCAATTGGAACTGGTAATCTAGGTTCCTTCCAAGGAATAGTTGCCTTCCAGCAACCCCATGCTTCACCAGAGTTTATCAAGACATTAGTGGTTGGCTCAGAGTTTGTAATGTCTTCAGAGTTTAAATCTTGAGGTTTAGGCTGATCAGAGATTAGGACGTCAGAGTTTAGAGCTGCATCAGAGTTTATCCCTGCAGTGTTTGCAGCCTCAGAGTTTGCAAGTTTGACTAATCTTCTCTTCTTTTTCTTTACCTCAGCCCCAGTCTCAGAAGCCTGTTCAACTGTCGTTCTTTTAGCAAAAACGAACCCTTCATCAGAATCTGTATTTTCATCAATTAATTTCCTCTTTTTGAGAGTAGATTCTGTTACTGACTTCCCCTTCCTTTTGCTGGAACCCTGTTGAGAGGTGTGTTTTGCAACTACAGTCTGTTGAGAGACTGTAGAGGTTGGCAAAGGTGTTTGGGAGTCAGTGTTTGGAGGGTGGCTTGGGTTTGAATCAGAGGGTGCTAAACTCTGATCCATAGCCACTGAGATGAAATCCCTGCCATACATGGTAGGCATTCTCTGATTTAAGAGAAGCCTGACCCATGTGGGATAAAAGAGAGGAGAGAGATTACCTTTCTTAGTGTCCTTCCTAGCTAGGTCAGCAAAAATTCTTTTGTTCATACAAAAACTAGCTAAACTCTGATCATTCTCAAGACTTACATTAGGCAACAAATAATTAAAAATTAACTGAAGAAATCTAGCAAAGTATATGGTGTGAACATCATCATTAATTTTGCTAGCTAGCTGCCTAATTATTAAACAAGGAAAATTGAAATTGAGATTATGGGTCAGAGAATACCCAATCTGTTGTGCTAGTTGTGGGATTGCATCAAAATTTGTGCATTTGCCTGTGAAGGCCCTTGTAATGCAATCGAAGAAAAAACTCCATTCTCTTCGAAGATTGGGTCTTGTCAGGCTCCCTAACTTTGATAGGCTTCCTCCATAGCCTATAGACCTGAAAAACCCCTTGACCTGTTCATCTCCAACAAGGTCATCATACACAGCCACTTCTGGTAGATGTAGAGCTTGTCTCACCACAGCAAGAGTAATTGTGTGTTTTCCATTGCATTGAAATGTGATAATGGGTTCTTCATCATCATCAGCATTGTTGTACGTAGCAGTGGACCATATTCTTACCAGAGATTGAGCAGAAAAGTTTAATGGTTCCTGGAGTGCATAGCCAATATAACTTTGTGCTAGAAAATCCTGGACAACATGAAAATCTTCAGGTGCATCCGTCTTATTTAACAAAGAAATATAGTTTGTGGCAGCAAAAGTATAGTTTTGGAAGGTTTGTCCTTTGGATGCCATTGAAACAAGAAAGAGTTGCAGGTTAGAGCAGTTTAGGGTTTGTGCGTAAGTGAGAAGTAATAGATACAGATGATTAATTCAAAATGACAATATGAATTAAACTGTGCCCTTTCAATTGCATAAAAACTGTAGTGGGACACGTGGCAAAAGCTGATTGGAAAAACAATTATTAGTACAAGTCTCAAAATTCAGCAAGTGTTTGTGTACTGTGTAATGATATGAATCGACAGTCGTGAGAAACACGCGCTTTATTATAAATCCAACCAGAGAATAATAATTATGATGTCACAAAAAGAAATATAATGTCATAAATGTGATCTCAGAGTTTACCACGTAATCAGAGTTTACAGATCAGAGTTTGTATGAGTCAGAGTTTAGTATGTACTGTCAGAGTTTACCACATACTTTGACAGAGTTTACCATAAATACTGAGAACTTGTGATCAAAGATTAGTTGATATAATGATCAGAGTTTACTCCATTTTCATCAGAGTTTACCCCATACTCTGACATAGACTCTGATTGTCTGAAACTTGCTAAGTTGAGCCACTTGACACCATCCCTAATTCAGAAACCAGTCTGTTAAATGTTGCTTCAGGCAGAGGTTTTGTGAAGATATCTGCTAACTGTTGATCTGTAGGAACAAAATGCAATTCAATTGTGCCTTCTTCCACATGTTCCCTTATGAAGTGATATCTGATACTGATGTGCTTTGTCAGAGAATGTTGAACTGGATTCCCTGTCATTGCAATAGCACTTTGGTTATCACAATAAATAGGAATTTTTGAGAATTTCAAACCATAGTCTAGCAATTGATTTCTCATCCATAAGATTTGTGCACAGCAGCTTCCAGCAGCAATATATTCAGCCTCTGCAGTTGATGTTGAAATTGACTTCTGTTTCTTGCTTTGCCATGATACAAGTCTTCCACCTAAAAATTGACAACTCCCACTTGTGCTTTTCCTGTCAATCTTGCATCCTGCAAAGTCAGCATCTGAATATCCTATCAATTTGAAATCAGACTCCCTAGGATACCACAAGCCAAGATTAGCAGTGCCCTTGAGATATCTGAAAATCCTTTTCACAGCAATCAAATGAGGTGCTCTTGGATTTGCTTGAAATCTAGCACATAGACATGTGGCAAACATTATGTCTGGTCTACTTGCAGTTAAATAAAGTAGAGAACCAATCATTCCTCTGTATGCTGTAATATCAACAGGTTCTCCAGTGTCTTGATCAAGTTTTGTTGCAGTAGCCATGGGAGTTGTAGCAGATGCAGAATCTTGCATTTGAAATTTAGTGAGTAGATTCTTTGTGTATTTAGACTGATTAATGAAGATCCCTTCTTCAGTCTGTTTCACTTGTAAACCCAGAAAATAACTCAATTCTCCCATCATACTCATTTGATACCTGGACTGCATTAACTTTGAAAATCTTTCACAGAGTTTCTCATTGGTGGAACCAAATATAATATCATCAACATATATTTGAACCAATAATAAATCCTTACCTTGAGTTCTATAAAACAAGGTTTTATCAATTGTTCCTCTAGTGAAACCATTTTCAAGTAAGAATAGAGCCAGAGTTTCATACCAGGCCCTTGGTACTTGCTTTAGTCCATATAAAGCTTTATCCAGTCTGTAGACATGATTTGGATATTTTGGATTGACAAAACCAGGTGGTTGTTCAACATAGACTTCTTCTTCAAGTTCACCATTTAAAAATGCACTTTTAACATCCATTTGGTAGACCTTGAATTTCTTATTTGCAGCATAAGCAAGAAAAATTCTGATTGCCTCAAGTCTAGCTACAGGAGCATAGGTTTCATCATAATCAATCCCCTCCTGTTGTGAATAACCTTTGGCTACCAGTCTTGCCTTGTTTCTTGTAATTATTCCATCAGAGTCTGTCTTGTTCCTGAATACCCATTTTGTGCCAACAATAGATCTGTTCTTTGGCCTTGGAACTAGGGTCCAAACTTCATTCCTTTCAAACTCGTTCAATTCTTCCTGCATTGCAGTAATCCAATCTGCATCTTTCAAAGCATCTTCAATCCTTTTTGGTTCTGTTTGTGAAAGAAAACTATGAAATAGACATTCATTTTGAGTAGCTTTTCTTGTTTTTATTCCACTCTCCAGATCACCTATGATTAAATCAGGTGTGTGATCTTTGGTCCATTTTCTTGGATGTGGAAAGTTCCTTGAACTAGATGCTCCCCCATGATCTGTGCCTTCATAGAATGATCCTTCTGTAAATGATGATCCTCCCCTTGAAGATGTGTTTCCATCAGTGTTTGATGTCTCAGAGTTTATGTACTCAGAGTTTGAATTATCAGAGATTGAGGTATCAGTGTTTGTGGTCTCAGAGTTTGAAAGATCAGAGTTTGTGTTGTTCAGAGTTTGGTCAGACTCTGATATTTCAATTGTTGAATCTCCAATGTCAGTATGTGATTGTTGTTGCTCCCCCTCAACATGTGCAGTTTCTTCAATTTCTATTTCAATCATTTCTGAATCAGAGTTTAAAGAATCAGAGTTTACCTCTCCAGGATTTGGTTGATCAGTGTTTATCTCGTCAGAGTTTGGTTCAACAGAGTTTATTTTCTGCAGTTCATTCTCAAATCTCAGTGTTTCTTGTGCATCTTTATCATATAACCCAGCTATCTTCCCTTCATCAAAGGAGACATTAATTGATTCCATGACTGTCCTTGTCCTTAAATTGAATACTTTGAATGCCCTTGAGGAGGTTTTAGAAGTTGTTGCATATCCAATAAAAATTCCCTCATCTGCTTTAAGTTCAAACTTCTTCAATTGTTCAGGATGTGTCTTGAGAATAAAACACTTGCTTCCAAAGATGTGAAAGTACTTGACATTAGGCTTTCTTCCTTTCAAAGATTCATATGGAGTCATTCCATGTTTGTTAATTAAGGAACAATTCTGAGTGATGCATGCAGTGTTCACAGCTTCTGCCCAAAAATAAGTAGGTAGCTTTGCTCCTTCGAGCATTGTTCTGGCAGCTTCTATTAGAGTTCTGTTCTTTCTTTCAACAACACCATTTTGTTGAGGTGTGCCAGGTGCTGAGAATTGTTGAGTGATGCCTTTTGTTGAGCAGAATTCCTCCATTGTAGAGTTCTTAAACTCTGTTCCATTGTCACTCCTTAGATTCTTTACTTTGTGAGTTGATCCATTCTCAATCATTGCAATATGATCAATAATTGTTTCTGCAGTTTCATCCTTCTTGTGCAAAAAGTATACCCAAGTAAATCTAGTGAAATCATCAACTATTACCAGAGTGTATTTCTTCTTTCCAATGGACATTATGTTAACTGGACCAAATAAGTCAAGATGCAATAGATGAAAAGGTTGATCAATAGAGTTTTCAGTTTTGCTCTTGAAAGATGTCTTCCTTTGTTTGGCCTTTTGACATGAATCACAGAGTCCATCAGGATGAAATTGAACTTTTGGAAGACCTCTAACTAGGTCCTTCTTTACCAATTCATTAATGTTTCCAAAGTTCAAGTGACACAACTTTTTGTGCCAATTCCAGCTTTCCATTGGTGATGCCTTTCCAAGTAGACAGGTCAAGGGACCATTAGAATTAACATCCAAGCTAGCTTCAAATAGGTTGTTATGTCTGTGGCCAATAAGAACTACTTTTCCATTTTTCTTGCTTTTCACTTCACAATGAGTTCCATGAAATTCCACAGAGAAACCTTTGTCTGTCATTTGACTCACACTGAGCAGATTATGTTTGAGTCCTTCAACCAAAGCTACATTTTCAATGATGACATTTCCAATCACAATGTTGCCATATCCCAGTATTCTTCCTATGTTGCCATCTCCATAAGATACTGCTGGGCCAGCCTTCTCCTCAAACTCTGAAAGCAGGGATTTATTTCCAGTCATATGTGCAGAACATCCACTATCAATTACCAGAATGTTTTTCCTGTTTCCCTGCAATCAGTAAATGCAATTTAATTAGAAGATTTTGGGGACCCAAACTAGTTTGGGTCCTTTCTTTGAAAACTTGTTAACTTTTGCAGCAGAAGTTCTTTTGTCAGAGTTTGTGTTAACAGAGTTTACATGATCAGAGTTTGCATTCACAGAGTTTGTACTGTCAGAGTTTACACTCCTTTTATCAGACTTTATCACATATATTTGCTTGACAGTATGTTTTGGAGAATCACTCTTTTGAGGCTTTGGTTTGTAAGAATTGTAATACAAATTATGATAATCTTTGTATGTATAAATGGAATGCCATAAACTACCACAATGAAAACAGGGATTGTATCTTGTTTGTTTTCTAGCCTCAAACCTAGGTCTTTCAGATTCTTTCTTTTTCTTTTGTTTGCAGTCAATAGCAAGGTGATTAGAATTACCACAAGTAAAACAGATTTTCCTAGGAGCATCAGGGATATTTATGTAATTATTCTCCTTAGTAATTCCTACTTTACCATTCCTATTTCTTTTCACCTTCTTAGTTTTATTAGTGACTGCCTTCAACTTTTCTTTAAGTTGCTTCTGTGAAAGTAATCCTACATTCACCTTCTTAAGATCTAGCACACTATTATTTTTAGAGCATTCAGGGAGAGTTTTCTTATCATTACTAGCTCTAACAAACTTCACAGGTTCACTCAATGTTCCTTTTGTGTGTGAATTAGTATGAATTTCTTTATCAGATTCATAACCTAAGGCAGATGTCCAATTCTTTTCAGAAAGCATTTGTTGGACCTTCTTACCAGAGTTTATCCAAACTCTGAAGGTCTCTTTTTCCTTAGCTATCTCAGATTTCAAATATGTGACTTGTATTTCCAACTGAGTTTGCATGTGTATAGCATTCTCACAGTCTTTCTTAAAGCTAAGCATGTGAACAAGTTCAGTTTCAAGAAAGTCATTCCTAGCATTCAGAGTTTGTATTTCAGATTTTAATCTTTCATTCTCAAGAGATTGTGATTTAAAGCTAACATGCAGATTTCTAAGAAAAGACTTTAGTTCATGAATATCTTCAGTATCAAAATTGAAAACAGAGTTTGGTACCTTGTCAGAGTTTAAAATGGGAGAATTAGAGTTTGCCATGAGAGCATAGTTAGTTTCTTCTTCAGAGTCTGAGGAATCCATCCAATCGTTCTTTGATGTGATGAGAGCTTTCCCAGATTCCTTGCTTCTGCACTCAGTAGCAAAGTGTCCCATCTTGTTGCACTTGTAACACTTGACCTTTGATTTATCAAGAATTTTTGATTTTGCATCTCTATTTTCCCTTTTTCTGAATCTGTCTTTCTTGTCTGTCTCACTATGCTTCTTCTAAAAGTTTCCTTGCTTCCTAAATTTTCTGTATTTCTTGAAGCTTTTGACAAACATAGCAAACATCTCCATCATGTCAGAGTCTGAATAATTTTCAGAGTTTTCATCAGAGTTTGCCTCAAACTCTGATTCACTGCTATCTTGGAGTACTACTTCTTTCCCTTTCCTTGTTGAAACCTTAAGCACCTTTTCTTTTGGTTCTTCAATTTTTGCTTCAACATTCAAAGCAATAGGTCTTGCCTTGTTACTCTTTCTATTTCTTCTTTGCTGTAACTCCAGATCATGAGTTTTCAATTTGCCATAAACTTCATCTAAGGACATCTCATCCAAGTCAGCCCTGTCTCTTATCAAGGATGTCTGCAGATCCCATTCTTCTGGAAGAGCCCTCAGAAATTTGGTGTTTGAATCTTCATTGTCATATACTTTATCCACCAAAGCTAAGTTATTCAACAGAGTTAGAAATCTATCATAGATATCTGTGAGGGACTCATTCTGCTTAGCCTCAAAGTATTCATATTCTTGGATTAGAACAGATCTTCTATTTTTCTTTATCTCCTTGGTTCCTTGACATTGAACCTCCAGTGCATCCCAGATTTCTTTGGCAGTTTTGCAAGCTATTACCCTGTTAGACATTACAGAGTCAAGACTGTTATGTAGAATATTTCTTACCTTTGCATCTTTCAAGACTTCCTGTTTTTCTTCATTAGTCCATTCTTTCTTGTCCTTCAGGGTGTAATACTCAGGGATTTGTCTTCCTTCCACAATTGTAGAAGGCACCAGTTTGGTTGGTAGGTACTGACCTGTATGGATCCTATCTAAGTAATCAGGATCAGTTGCTTCTAAGAACATCATCATCTTCACCCTCCATGTAGGGTATTCAGCCTTCTTCAATATTGGAATTCTGATGCTCTCATACTTGTTTCCAGACATGATTATTTGATCTTTTTGAGTTGAAATTTACAACCTGCTCTGATACCAACTGTTTCCCAGAATAATCAATCTATTACAGAAGGGGGTTGAATGTAATAGTGCCTGTAAATCGATTATGAACACAAGTATATTGAATGGAATACTGTTTTGTATTAATAATGAACTTGAATACAAAACTCTCTCAAGATATTAAGTTCTTAAGAGCTGCTAGGTTACAAGATATTGCTTTTATGAATTCGATATTTAATTATAACCTATCTCTGTGTTTATATAGACACAGCTACAAATACAATTACAAAACAGATTATGATAAGAATAGATTTAATAAGGTAATTTGACTTGCACTTGAATTCCTTCTTACTATCCAAATCAGACTCTGATTTGTCTGTTTCCTTTTCTGATAAACTCTGGAGCTAAACTCTGTCGGTTTGTCATTCTCTGATTTGAGCATTCTCTGTTAGAGTAAACTCTGATTGAGTATTCTCTGGTAGAGTAAACTCTGACCGACAGCTTCCTTAAACGCTGATGACGTCAGCATAAACTCTGTTTAGTAATCTCTGACAATCACCAGTGTTTGCATTCCTAACATAAAATGACTCAAAATTATATAAAATGACTCACTATCAAACCCAAACCCAATAACAATAACAATAACAATAATTAATTTTATTTTACTAATTAAATTATTTATTTTAAAATTAATAATATTTTTATACTTTTAACAAGTCTTAATATACTGTTAGAAAATAAATACTGATGCAGTCAGAGAATACCAGAACAGAGTTTGTGTTTGCTGACGTCATTAGAGAATAAGAAGCTGTCGGTCAGAGTTTAATTTATCAGAAAATACTCAATCAGAGTTTACTCTAACAGAGAATGCTCTATCGGAGATTATCAATCCGACAGAGTTTACAAATCAAAGTTTATGATGGAAACAGACAAATCAGAATATGATTTGGATAGTGAAGAAGGAATCCAAATACAAGTTTACTGTCTTATTAAAGCTATTCTTTTCATAATCTATTTTATAATTGAATTGTAAATGTGTCTATATAAACACAGAAATAGGTTAACAACAATGTAACTTTCAAGTCTTATTTTTCATAACCTAACAGCTCTTAAGAACAAAAAATTTCTTGAGAAAGTTGATTATTAATACAAAATTGTTCATCTTTTATACTTGATTGAATATTTGGTATTTATTATATTCAACCCCCCTTCTATAATAGATTATCATCTGGGAAAACAATTGGTATCAGATCAGGCAGTTAAATTCAACTAAAAGATCATAAAAACATATTTGGAAACAAGTATGAAAGTATAAGAATTCCAATCTTGAAGAAAGCTGAATACCCTACATGGAGGATGAAGATGATGATGTTCTTGGAAGTCACAAATCCTGATTATTTAGACATGATCAATAAAGGTTAGTATCTTCCAACTAAGCTAGTTCCATCAACAATTGTAGAAGGAAGACATGTTCCTGAATACTACAATTTGAAAGACAAAAAAGAGTGGACCAATGAGGAAAAACTAGAAGTTCTCAATGATACAAAGGTAAGGAACATTCTGCATAACAGTCTTGACTCTGTGATGTTGACATGACCAAGGAAATCAAGAAGAATAGAAGATCTGTTTTAATTCAAGAGTATGAATATTTTGAGGCAAAACAGAATGAATCTCTCATAGATATATATGACAGATTTCTTACTCTGTTAAATAATTTGGCTTTGGTTGATAAGGTGTATGACAATGAGGACTCAAACACCAAGTTTCTTAGAGCTCTTCCTGAAGAATGGGATCTGCAAACATCATTGATAAGAGACAGGGCTGATTTAGATGATATGTCTTTAGATGAAGTCTATGGAAAATTGAAGACTCGTGACTTGAAATTACACCAAAAAAGGAATAGGAAAAGTAGCAAGGAAAAATCTGTTGCCTCGAATGTTGAGACTAAAATTGAAGAACCAAAAGAGAAAGTCTTAAAAGCTTCAACAAGAAAAGAAAAGGCTGTGTTAATTAAGGAAAATAGTGAATCAGAGTTTGAGGCAAACTCTGATGCAAACTCTGATGACTCCATAGACTCTGACATGATGGAGATGGTTGCTATGATTGTTAAAGGCTTCAAAAAGACGAAGTACATAAAGTATAGAAAGCAAGGAAACTTCCAGAAAAAGCATGGAGAATCAGAGAAGAAAGACAGATTCAGGAAAAGAGAAGATAGAGATGTAAAATCAAAAACTCTTGACAAATCAAAGGTCAAGTGTTACAAGTGTAACAAGATGGGGCACTTTGCTACTGAGTGCAAAAGCAAGAAATCTGGAAAAGCACTCATCATATCAAAGAAAGATTGGATGGATTTTTCAGACTCTGATGAGGAAACAAATTATGCCCTCATGCCAAACACTGATGCTCCCATACTAAACTCTGATAAGGTACCAAACTCTGTCTTTAATTTTAATACTGAAGATATCCATGAATTAAAGTCTTTTCTTAGAACATTGCATGTTAGCTTTAAATCACAGTCTCTTGAGAACGAAAGATTAAAATCTGAAATACAAACTTTGACTGCTATGAATGACTTTCTTGAAACTGAATATTCAAATATGCTTAGCACTAAGAAAGACTGTGAAGATGCCATACACATGCAAACTCAGTTAGAAATACAAGTTGAATATTTAAAATCTGAGATAACTAAAGAAAAAGTGACTTTCAGAGTTTGGACAAACTCTGGCAAGAAAGTCCAACAAATGCTTTCTAACAAGAATTGGACTTCTGCCCTAGGTTATAAATTTGTTAAAGAGACACATATTAAAACACACACAAAAGGAAAATTAAGTGAACCTGTGAAATTTGTTAGAGCTAGTAATATTAAGAAAACTCCTGGTGAATGCTCTAGTAATAACAAAGGTAAAGAAAATAGTGTGTCAGAGAATAAACCAGTAAATATAGGGTTACTCTCACAGAAGCAACTTAAGGAAAAGTTAAAGGCAATCACAAATAAAAACAAACCTAAAAAGGTAAAGAGAAATAGAAATGGCAAAGTAGGAATTACTAAGGAGAATAATTACAAGTATATCCTAGAAAAACTTGTTTTACTTGTGGTAATTCAAATCACCTTGCTATTGACTGCAAACAAAATAAAAAGAAGGAACCTGAGAGATATAGTTCAGAGGTTATAAAACAAACAAGATATAGACCACAAAATTCCTATTTTCACTGTGGTAGTTTATGACATTCAATTTACACATGTAAATAATATCATAGTTTGTATTTTAACTATTATGAACTATTGTCTAATTTGAACAAAACTCATGTCTTTTCTAATCATACTGTCAAACAAAAATATGTGATAAAAGTTGATAAAAGAAAGATAAACTCTGATAGTATAAACTCTGAAATTGCAAACTCTGATAATACAAACACTGTTAACATAAACTCTGATAAAAGTACTTTTGCTGCAAAAGTTAACAAATTTCAAAAGAAAGGATCCAAACTTGTTTGGATCCCCAAATCTACTAATTAATTTGCATTAATTGATTGCAGAGAAACAGGAAAAACATCCTAGTAATTGATAGTGTATGTTCTGCACATATGACTGGAAACAAATCTCTGCTTTCAGAGTTTGAAGAGAAGGTTGGCCCAACAGTATCTTATGGAGATGGCTACATAGGAAGAACACTGGGATATGTCAATATTGTTATTGGAAATGTCATCATTGAATATGTAGCCCTGGTTGAAGGATTCAAGCATAATCTGTTAAGTGTGAGTCAAATGACAGACATATGTTATTATGTGGAATTTCATGGAACTCATTGTGAAGTGAAAGGCAAGAAGAATGGAAAAATAGTTCTTATTGGTCACAGACATAACAATTTATTTGAAACTAGCTTGGATGTTAATTATGATGGTCCCTTAACTTGCCTACTTGGAAAGGCATCATCCTTAGAAAGCTGGAATTGGCACAAAAAGCTGTGTCACTTGAATTTTGGAAACATTAATGAATTAGTGAAAAAGGATCTAGTTAGAGGTCTTCCAAAAGTTCAATTTCACCCTGATGGACTCTGTGATTCATGTCAAAAGGCCAAATAAAAGAAGACATCTTTCAAGAGCAAAACTGAAAATTCAATTGATCAACCTTTTCATCTATTGCATCTTGATTTATTTGGTCCTGTCAACATTATGTCCATTGGAAATAAGAAATATACTCTGGTGATAGTTGATGATTACACTAGATTTACCTAGATGTACTTTTTGCATAAGAAGGATGAAACTGCAGAGACAATTTTTGAGCATATTGCAATGATTGAAAATGGATCAACACACAAGGTAAAGAATCTAAGAAGTGACAATTGAACAGAGTCTAATAACTTTGCAATGGAGGAATTCTGCTCAATAAAAGCTATTATTCAACAATTCACAGCACCTGGCACACCTCAACAAAATGGTGTAGTTAAAAGAAAGAACATAACTCTAATAGAAGCTGCCAGAACAATGCTAGAGCTAGAAGGAGCAAAGCTACCTACTTACTTTTGGGCAGAAATTGTGAATACTGCATGCATTACTCAGAATTGTTCCTTAATAAACAAACATGGAATGACTCCATATGAATCTTTAAAGGGAAGAAAGCCAAATGTTAAGTACTTTCATATCTTTGGAAGCAAGTGTTTTATTCTCAAAGCACATCCTGAACAATTGAAGAAGTTTGAACTTAAAGGAGATGAAGGAATTTTTGTTGGTTATGCAACAACTTCTAAAACCTCTTCAAGGGCATTCAAAGTATTCAACTTAAGGACAAGGACATTCATGGAATCAATCAATGTCTCTTTTGATGAAGGGAAAATAGCTGGATTACATGATAAGGATGCACATGAAACTCTGAGATTTGAGAATGAACTGCAGAAAATAAACTCTGTTGAACCAAACTCTGATGAGTTAAACACTGTTGAACTAAACTCTAATATGTCAAACACTGTTGAACAAAACTCTGACGAGATAAACTATGTTCAACCAAACTCTGGTAAGGTAAACTCTAATTCTTTAAACTCTGATTTAGAAATGATTGAAATAGAAATTAAAGATTCTGCACATGTTGATGGGGAGCAATATCAATCAAATACTGACATTGGAGATCAAAACACAGTTATTGAAATATCAGAGTCTGACCAAACTTTGAGACCTCAAACTCTGATAATTCAAACTTTGAGTACATAAACTCCGAGACAACAAACACTGATGGAAGCATATCTTCAGGGGGGAGGATCAACATTTACAGAAGAATCATTCTATGAAGTCACAAATCATGGGGGGGGCATCTAGTTCTAGAAATCTTCCACATCTAAGAAAGTGGACAAAAGATCACACCCCTGATTTAATTATTGGTGATCTAGAAAGTGGAGTAAAGACAAGAAAAGCTACTCAGAATGAATGTCTATTTCATAGTTTTCTTTCTCAAACAAAACCAAAGAAGGTTGAAGATGCTTTGAAGGATGCAGATTGGGTTACTGCAATGCAGGAAGAATTGAATGAGTTTGAAAGGAATGAAGTTTGGACCCTAGTTCTAAGGCCAAAGAACAGATCTATTATTGGCACAAAATGGGTATTCAGGAACAAGACAGACTCTGATGGAATCATTACAAGAAACAAAGCAAGACTGACAGCTAAAGGTTATTCTCAACAGGAAGGGATTGATTATGATGAAACCTATGCACTTGTAGCTAGACTTGAGGCAATCAGAATTTTTCTTGCTTATGCTGCACATAAGAAATTCAAGGTCTACCAGATGGATATAAAAAGTGCATTTTTAAATGGTGAACTTGAAGTGAAAAGCAAAAGGGATGGCAAAGTGGTTCTCATTGGTCACAGACATAACAACTTATTTGAAGCTAGCTTGGAGGTAAACTTTGATGGTCCATTAACTTGTTTACTTGGAAAGGCATCATCTTTGGAAAGCTGGAATTGGCACAAAAAAGCTGTGTCACTTGAACTTGGGAAACATAAATGAATTGGTGAAAAAGGATCTAGTTAGAGGTCTTCTAAAAGTTCAATTTCATCCTGATGGACTCTGTGATTCATGTCAAAAGGCCAAACAAAAAAAAAGACATCTTTCAAGAGCAAAACTGAAAATTCTATTGATCAACCTTTTCATCTATTGCATCTTGATTTATTTGGTCATGTCAACATTATGTCAATTGGAAAGAAGAAATATACTTTGGTAATAGTTGATGATTTCACAAGATTTACATGGGTGTACTTTTTGCATAAAAAGGATGAAATATATTAGATAATTTTTCATCATATTGCTATGATTGAAAATGGATCACCACACAAAGTAAAGAATTTAAGGAGTGATAATAGAGTAGAGTTTAAGAATTCTGCAATGGAGGAATTCTATTCAATAAAAGGAATCATTCAACAATTTTCAGCACCTGGAACACCTCAACAAAATGGTGTAATTGAAAGAAAGAACAGGACTCTCATTGAAGCAGCCAGAACAATGTTAGAAGGAGCAAAACTACCTACTTATTTTTGGGCAGAAGCTGTTAATACTGCATGCATTACTCAGAATTACACTTTGATCAATAAACATGGAATGACTCCATATGAAACATTGAAAGGAAGGAAGCCAAATGTGAAATACTTTCACATCTTTGGAAGCAAGTGTTTTATTCTCAAAACACATCCTGAACAATTGAAGAAATTTGAACTCAAAGCAGATGAAGGAATTTTTGTTGGTTATGCAACAACTTCTAAAACCTCTTCAAGGGAATTCAAAGTGTTTAATCTAAGGACAAGGGCAGTCATGAAATCAATAAATGTCTCTTTTGATGAAGGAAAAATAGCTGGATTACATGATGAACACTACGCCATAAGTGCTCATATGCAATGCTCTCTGATGTAGCCTTATGTACCAAATGGTGTTGCCTTAGGCCTGAAATCGAAAAAGGCAACACTTTTTGAGTGTTGCATCTGCGGCCATTGCCTTTGACCTCTAATGCAACACCGCTGAAAGTATTGCATATTGGTCATAATGCAACAAAATTTAGTGTTGAGTCAAACTTTGAGATTTTAGAATGAATTGCAGAACACAAACTCTGAAGAGATAAACTCTGATGAGACAAACACTGTTGAGTCAAACTCTGGTGACTTAAACTCTGATTCTTTAAACTCTAATTCAGAAATAATTGAAATAGAAATTGAAGATTCTGCACATGTTGAGGGGGAGCAACATCAACAAATTACTGATATTGGAGAACAAACCAAAGTTATTGAGATATCAGAGTCTGACCAAACAAAAAAAAACTCTGAAACCTTAAACTCTGATCAATCAAACTCTGAAACCACAAACTCTGATCACTCAAACTCTGACCATTCAAACTCTGAATCATCAAACACTGATGGAAGCACAACTTCAGGGGGAGGATCAGCATTTATAGAGGAATCATTCTATGAAGGCACAAATCATAGAGAAACATCTAGTTCAAGAAACTTTCCACATCCAAGAAAATGGACCAAAGATCACACACCTGATTTGATTATTGGTGATCTAGAGAGTGGAGTGCAAACAAAGAAATCTACTCAGAATGAATGTTTATTTCATAGTTTTCTTTCTCAAACAGAACCAAAGAAGGTTGAAGATGTTTTGAAGGATGCAGATTGGGTTACTACAATGCAGGAAGAATTAAATGAGTTTGAGAAAAATGAAGTTTGGACCCTAGTTCCAAGACCAAAGAATAGATAAGTTATTGGCATAAAATGGGTGTTTAGAAACAAGACAGACTTTGATGGAATCATTACAAGGAACAAAGGAAGGTTAGTAGCCAAAGGTTAATCTCAACAAGAAGGTATTGATTATAATGAAACCTTTGCACCTGTAGCTAGACTTGAAGCAATCAGAATTTTTCTTGCTTATGCTGCACATAAGAAATTCAAGGTCTACTAGATGGATGTTAAAAGTGCATTTTTAAATAGAGAACTTAAAGAAGAGGTTTATGTTAAACAACCACATGGCTTTGTCAACCCAAAATATCCAAATCATGTCTACAGATTGGATAAAGCCTTATATGGACTCAAACAATGTAATAACCCGAAATTTTGACACTTGGGGTTATTAAGATTTTTGGATAAAATTTTTCATTTTATGAATAAATGATTTTATGGAATTAGTTTTTTCGTAAGGTACTTGAAGTGTGTGACCGTATTCTTAATACACGGGATATTCGAAAATATGTGTATCGATGTTACGGTAGCATACACAATCAATATGGGACTTATAATTATTTTTGGTCTAACAAAAATAAATTTGAAGTCCGGATGGAAGTCGTAACAGAATTTGAGAGACGGTGTAAGTAATTAGTGTTTATTCGGAGAATTGTTTCGTAAATTCTCGAAACAATTAAAGAGTATTAATTTAATGATTCTAAGTTATATTAGAATCATAATATGAGATTTTAAGTTTTAAAACTTAGGTGGGACGAAAGAAAAGAGTACGATAACGAGAGATTAAAACGTTATCGGGGAATTGCGCGACTACCGCACAAACCGTATTAAATATCCAGCTTCCACCACACGCGTTCACAAAATAAGAAAAGTCAGCTGAGCTCCCCCATTTCAAGAAGAAGAACCGAAGAGAAGAAAAGGAGGAGGAAGAGAAGGGAGAAAAAAAAATTGCTAGCTAACTCATCTCTTGCTTGTTTCTTGCGCTTGATAGCTTGAATCGAATGTAATCATCTCACCTTGCTTTGTCTTGATTCTTGTAATCATTCCTCCACTAAATCTTCAGTTATGATCCATGGAAGATGACTGTGAACAGTAACTCCGAAAATAAATAATCTTATTTCTTTGATTCTTGGATTCCTATAGCTTGGTGGATGATTGTTATAGCATATATATGTTATGGGTAGTGAGAATCATCCATGTATGACCCTAGAAACGCATGTTTTGATTCATTGATTTCTAGGTTTTGGTTTTTTTATGCTTGACTGATTTTTTTGCTTGAGGATGTGGTATGTTGGTTGTTGATGTTGAATGAGGAGTTTGGGATTGTTTGTTGGTTGATTTGGAGTAGAATAAAAATGGAAAACGATGAGTTTACAAACGAAACCATGCCAAATTTTTTCTAACCTATCTGCTGCCACTGTCCAGAAAAATCTGGGAATATTCAGTCACTGTTCTTGGCTTATGGTTGATATGGTTAGATAGTAGATAGTCTCTAGATCGCTTGAGCGCTAATTTTGCGTCATTCGGAGTTACGAGTCAAAAGTTATGGACGTTTTAGTAACGGTAGCGCAGGAAATGAAAATCCTATTTTTGTCCAATTTTGAGGCTATGATTGGACTAGCTACGGAGCGTAATAAAATATGAAACTTTTATGGGATATTCCTTGACAGTCATAGAAGACCTCAGAAAAGAAATCATGTCAAATGGATTAATTTCCAATTTATTAAAAATGCTAGAAAACAGGGTGTTGGAGTGAAATGAATATAAGGAAAAGGTTAAACGACCGTTTTGGGAAAAGATTTCGGGCAAGATAGAGAACTTGTCTCGAGTCGGCCCAGTAACGAAAGTTGTTAAGGAACATCATGACTATACGTAGATGCAAAGAACTTGATTAAAAATCATTGACAAGATAGTTTTGCGAATAGCTAAACTAAGCCCGAGGAGGTGAAGTACCGGGCGAAATGTAGAGTAATTGTATAAATTACAATTAACCTGATACATACATATGTATACTAAGAATGGGTTCTTATATGATTATAAAGTACCCGGAGCGTGGAGAAGCTGGAATAGCATTCGTTGGACTCCAGGCAAGTTTCCAACTCTATCGTTTTATCTCATATCAGAATATTGTTGATTCATGGTGATGCCAAAATTTTTGAAATCTTTCACTTAATGATAAGTTCTTTGATTGTACATCTTTGTTGTGTTTGGAACTAGTTAGCTCATTGTTGTATTGGAAATGCACGTCGGCATTTCACCTTGAACTGTCTTGTTCATATATAACTTGATTCTTCTGCTACTCTGAACTTCTCAAAAAGTTAGAGTATGCAAGTATCCGACGCTTTGTCACTTTTATTCTGATGTATAACATAAGCATGCGTAGGTTGTTTAAGATTGTTCTTGTGTATAGAGTAAGATCTTTTCAACCTAACCCTGCGACTCCTCTGAACTTCTAAAAAAGTTAGAGGACGTTTATTCTTCAGTTTTGTATAACTGAATCTGGTGTTGAGCATATCTTTTTGGTGCTCGATGGTCGACCGGGAGTAGTCTAGCGTGTCTCGACGGTTAGTCGAGGTTCAATGTTTTAAATAATATTTAGCTTATTAAATATTATTTAAAGAATATAAAAAGTGTTTAAAGGTTAATTAAATACTTTCAGGGCATTTGAAATCATTTAAATATTATTTAATATTGATTAAATATTATTTAAATATTTTAGGACATTTAAAAGTATTTAACTACTGATTAAATACTTTCGACTCGTTTTGGTTTATTTAAATATTATTTAATATTGATTAAATATTATTTAAATATGTTGAATCATTTAAGATTATTTAAATATTAAATAATCCTGATTGTATTTGAATTAAATATTTTAATTCTTTTAAATCCTTTTAATATTTTTCGAGGACTATTCTGGGCCTCCTAAATATTAATAAAATATTTATTTGTTCTTTAAAAATATTCTGGAGTTGTCTAATCTTCTTTAAATATTATTTTTCATTAAATAATGAATAATGAGCGATGACTCGGATATTTTGTATTCATTCTGAGTCGATAACTCCAGGTTAGGGAGGTAACGTCCGGCTCCGATATTCCTCCCAGTTGTATTGGTGCCTTATGGCCCATTGTTTCACTCCAAAAATGTAATATTTTATGGAGTCTATTTTCACTCGTATTAGTGGCTCCTCGGTCGCGTTCTTGAGTCTCCTTGATTCAAGGGTTTCTGTCATGTTAAATTCGTTGACTGAGAGTCAACCCAGATGTTTCGAGAGTACTCTCATCCTGTTTAGGGAGTCAAGCTATTGTCAGATATTGAAATCTTACAATAGGTCGTTGTTGTTCTGGAAGGTTGTATTAAATTCCCTTCCTTATCTGTTGATTGAAATCCTGTGATGGATTGTTGTGTTGTTCTGGAAGGTTGTATTAAATTCCCTTCCTTATCTGTTGATTGAAATCCTGTGATGGATTGTTGTGTTGTTCTGGAAGGTTGTATTAAATTCCCTTCCTTATCTGTTGATTGAAATCCTGTGATAGATTGTTGTTGTTTGGAAGGTTGTATTAAATTCCCTTCCTTATCTGTTGATGAAATCCTATGATGGATTATTGTTGTTCTGGAAGGTGGTATTGAATTCCCTTCCTTAAACAGTTAATTGAAATCCTAGAGTGGATTGTTGTTATTCTAGAAGGCTTGATTAAATTTCCTTATAGGTTTGATGAATGTTTAAGTATTCATCAGGGACTGGAGTAAGGTTGCGTAAGAGGTCGGTGACGCACGACCCAGCCGTAAACTAAAGGCCCATGTGTTGCCTAGGGTGACGTCCCGATAAGGGGTTGTCCTTCTACTACTAGAGAAAGTGACTGGTTTTTCTATTGTACAAGGCGACTGATCATCGCGTACAATAGGGCGTTGAAAAAAATCTCCAGATTAAGCCCGTTTCTTCCAATTGGAATTTGACGTTGCACTGTAACGAAAGCCTATGTGCTAAGTTACCGATAGTGTCAACGGGAATGTAATCCACTCTGAGTTGGTTGGTTGTTTTGAGTAATGTTTTATTCGCATATATCAGTTTCATTGTTCCTACACTATAACGAAAGCCATGGTGCTAAGTTACTGATAGTGTTAATGGGAATTGTTGAACTTTCATTCATTCTTTTCGCAGTATATTGAACTGCTTGCTTATTGATACTCAAACGAATGGTACTCGGTGATTGAGGCCATTGTGCTAAGTTATTGATACTGTCAGTCTCAAAAATTGTGAACTTAAATTGTTGTATTGCAGTAATGTGAACTGCATTATTGTTGTGAATATCTTCTTGCATCGTGAACCTTGAGTCATTTATTATCGAGATATAACTGGCTATACATCTTCAATCAGATTGCTAGTTATGTACTTTATTGTTGAATATCCAGTTGGGATAATTATGGCTATCACCTTTTCCATGAAATATTCTGATAAATAACTTGCTGAGCATTTTTTGGCTCATTCTTGCTTTTTGTAAATCTTAGATCTTGCAGAAAGAGATGACTATGAATTGTCTACCTCGAGTATTATGTTAAGGAACATGACGTTTCGAGCTTGAGCTAGTAAGGTTCAGGACTTCGATAAATGGTGCAAGAAAGACGGGATTCCAGATTAGAATCCTACACCTGTTGAAAAATATGTAATGTGACAGTAGATATTGGATTAATGTTTACTTCTAATGTAACATCATGTGGAAGTTATATTAGTAGTGTGAGATCCTGAGGTTACATTGGGTTGTAATAACTGTTACTATTTTAAGTTCGTTCCCTAAGACTATAACTCGAGTTGTATTTTTGGTTTGGGGTCACTGCTTTTATGTGTGGTTATTATAATGGTTAAAGCAGGTGTGTGTTAGTATTGTGGAAATTGGATAGTGACAACCTGGATTCCTGACCCCGGATCTGGGGGCATCACAAACAAGCACCTAGAGCCTGGTATGAAACTCTGGCTCAATTTCTACTTGAAAGTGGTTTCACAAGTGGTAAATTGATAAAAATTTATTTTACAAAACTCAAGGTAAAGATTTATTATTAGTTCAAATATATGTTGATGATATTATATTTGGTTCCACTAATGAGAAATTCTGTGAAAGATTTTCAAAGCTAATGCAGTTTAGGTATCAAATGAGCATGATGGGAGAATTGAGTTATTTTATAGGGTTGCAAGTGAAACAGACTGATGAAGGTATTTTCATAAATCAGTCCAAATACACAAAAAATCTTATCACTAAGTTTCAAATGCAAAATTCTGGATTTGCCACAACTCCAATGGCTACTGCAACTAAGCTTGATCAAGACACTGGTGAACCTATAGATATTACAGCATATAGAGGCATGATTGGATCACTTCTCTATTTGACTGCAAGTAGACCAGACATCATGTTTGCCACCTGTCTATGTGCTAGATTTCAAGCTAATCCAAGAGAACCTTATTTTATTGTAGTAAAGAAGAGTTTCAGATATCTCAAGGGCACCATCAATCTTGGCTTATGGTATCGTAGAGAGTCTGATTTTAAATTAATTGGCTATTCAGATGCTGATTTTGCAGGATGCAAAATTGACAGAAAAAGTACAAGTGGCAGTTGTCAATTTCTAGGTGGAAGAATTGTCTCATGGTTCAGTAAGAAACATAATCTATTTCAACATCAACAGCAGAGGCTGAATATATTGATGCAGGAAACTGCTGTGCACAGATTTTATGGATGAAAAATCAACTGTTAGATTATGGTTTGATCTTTTCAAAAATTCCTATTTATTATGATAATCAAAGTGCTATTGCAATGACAGGAAATCCAGTTCAACATTCTCTGATAAAGCTCATCAGTATCAGATATCACTTCATAAGGGAACATGTCATGGAAGGAACAATTGAAATGCATTTTGTTCCCTCAAATCAATAGTTAGCAGATATATTCACCAAGCCTCTGTGTGAAGCAACATTTACAAGATTGGTTTCTGAATTAGGAATGGTGACAAGTGGCTCAACTCCAAATAGCAAGTAGCAGAAAATCAAATTTATGGTAAACTCTGTCAGAGTCTCTGATAAACTCTGATTGAAGTAAACTCTGATCATTGGACCATTTATTCTCTGATCATCAGTCATCAGTGTTTATGGTAAACTCTATTAGAGTATATGGTAAACTCTGACAGTGGATATTAAACTCTGACTTATATAAACTCTGATTACATGTTAAACTCTGAGATATTATTTATGACATCATATTTATTTTTGTGACATCATAATTGTTATTCGCTGATTGGACTAATCAAGGGCGCGTGTATCTCACGAAAATCAATTAATATCTATACACAGATACACACACACTTACTATATTTTGAGAATTGCTCTACTCATTACGCTTCCAATAATTACATGCCATGTGTCCCACTATATACTATATGCATTTGATAGGGAATAGTTTATTTCATATTTTCATCAACTGCATCTTATTTTCTCTCTCGTTTTCTCTAAAACCCTAATTCTCCTTAACCTGCAAATATTTGAACATCAATGGCATCCAAAGATCTCTCTTTTCAAAATTATACATTCGCTGATACAAATTATATTTCTCTTTTGACTAAAACTGATGCTCCTCAGGAGTTTCATGTGGTTCAGGATTTTCTTCATCAAAGCTATATTAAGTACATACTTCAGGAACCAAATAACTTTTCTGCTCAGTCTCTGATAAGAATATGGTCTACTGCGAAGTTCAATAATGCTAGTAATGATGAGGAGCCTATCATCACCTTCAAATGCAATGGCACTCATTCTATAACACCTATTGTGGTTCGTCAAGCCCTTCATCTTCCAGAAGTGGCTGAGTATGATGATATTGTAGGAGACAAACAGGTTAAAGCATTTTTCAAAGCAATAGGCTATGGAGGTAGCCTATCTAAATTGGGGAGTTTGACAAGGCCCCATTTAAGAAGAGAATGAAGCTTTTTCTTCGGCTGCATCACGAGGGCCTTCACAGCAAAGTTTACCAATTTTGATGTAATTCCGCAGTTATCTCAACAGATTGGGTATTCTTTGACCCATAATTTTAATTTTAATTTTTCCTGTTTAATAATTAGGCAATTAGCTACTAAAATAGAGGATGATGCACATACTATTTATTTTGCTAGATTTTTACAGTTAATCTTTAGTTATTTATTTCCTGATGTAACTCTTGAGCATGATCAGAGTCTAGCTAGTTTTTGTATGAACAAAAGAATATTTGTTGACTTAGCTAGGAAGGATGGAAAGAAAGAATCTGTAGGTATTCTCTGCAACTTGTTTTATCCTACATGGGTCAAGGTTCTCTTACATCAGAGAATGCTTACTATGTATGGAAGGGATTTTCTATCAGTGGCTATGGATCAGAGTTTAGCACCTTCTGATTCTAACCCAAGCACCCATTAAACACTGATCATCAAACATAATTGCCAACCTCTACAGTCTCCGAAAAGACTGTAGTTGTAAAACAAACCACTCAGCACCAAGGCACAAGTAAAAAGAAGGGAAAATTAATAATGAAATCATCTCCAATAAAGAGGAAATTGATTGATGAACCAACTAATTCTGAGGATAGTGATGATGGACTGGTTTTTCCAGTAAAGAAGGTTATAAAGAAAGCTTCTGAAATTTCTCCAACTCCATACATGAAGCCATTTGTTATCAATCCAATGCCTGAGATTAAAAAGAAAAGAAGAAGATTGATCAAGGCTGCAAACACTGAAGCAATAATCTCTGATCAACCTCAAGCCATAAACTCTGATGCAGTTTTAAACTCTAAAGCCATTTTAAACTCTGAGTCCATATACTCTGAAAATTTGATAAACTCTGATGAGCTGGTAAAACCTAAGTTAGTTGGTGTTAATACAACTGTTGGTGATGTTGGTGATACAAATGTTGATATTCATTCCAGTGAAGCTGCTCCAGTTATAGTATTTGATACTCCTGACAATTCACCCAAATAAATCATCAAGGAGATATCTTATGACAGGGTAAAGGAGCTAGCAGAGGAAGTTAAAAAGGAGATGGCAACAAAGAAATCTCAATCATCTCCAAATTCTCCTAGTTCAAAGAAATTTTCAAGGAAGAAGAAGAAAACGGTATCTTTTGGACAAGATACACAATAACCTACCTCTCAAAGTGAGGTAGCAGTCATTGATAGGCCAGGCCCACAAGAACCTGTTGATCAAAGTTCAATAGTAGCCATTAAAGAAGAAGCAAGTGAAGACAACAGGAATCAGGGGTACAACCCACAAGAACCTTCAACTTAAAGGGTCGAAGAAGTTGTTAATGCCTCTGCCCCACAAGAACCATCCAATCAAAGTTTAGATGCAGGCACTACAACTAAAATAATTGAAGATTCTGATGTTACTGATGCTAAGATGATAGACTCTGATGAAGCTCCATTGGTAATCTCTGATGCTATCATGGTGCAACCACTTTCTGCACAGCATATGGAAACTACATCCATTTCAACTCCAACTCAAGGTATAAACTCTGACTTCTCTTCAGAATTTACATTCTCTGATAGTATAAGCTCAAAATTTATATTTCCTACCTTTATTGTTGGGATGACCATGGATAGTCCTCAAATGGGTACCCCTATTCATGTGACTACAGACCTCTTTTCTCAGCCACCTCTTATTTCTGTAGGACACTGTGATTTAAACCTTTCCCGTGAGACTGAGGTAAAATGTGTGAAAAACAGAATTAATAATGAGAGGCAGATACTGAATCTGGCAAAAGGAGATGTAGAATTGAGAAAGAAGTTAGTTACTTCTAGTGAGCAAAATCTAACTATTAAAAGTTATGATATGTGTGATGTGAGAAGTAATGAGATTACTTTAAAAGAAAAGAGTGATTTAGGTTGTTCTGTTACTTTTACAGGTACTCAGAGTTTATCATTCTCCACAAACTTTGATCAGCCAATCTCTAATAAAGCTGTAAACTCTGATGGGGATGACCCAAACTCTGATGATGAGCCAATTTTTGCTGATGAAGAAATTACAGTTTTGTCCATTCCTTACACTCAGTGGTACAACTCCAAAAAGTGGCCTGTAAATGCACATGATGCACATGAAAGATTGAGGATGGATTATCTTGACTACATGGTAGTAGAAACTCTCAAAGGTAAAATTAAAGTTGCTCTAGATGAAGAAGGTGTAAAAAGAGATTTCATTTCAAGAGCAGAACCATCTTAGGAAGATTTGCTCAAGTCTCACAGACAATCAATCTGGGATTTGTCTTCGAAATATCCTAATGAAGAAATTTCATGGCCTCATGTTCATGAATTAATCAATAATCCTGACAAGGAACTAAACTCTGCTAAAATGAAGACTGTGTTAAAAGTTACTACTGTGTTGTCCAAGGGACTTCACAATGCAGTTTGTGATTTGAAGGAATCTGTTAGCAAAACTACTGCCTATGTACAGACTTCTATCACTACTTCTCAACATGCATTGGAATTGAAGTTGAAAAATGTTTCTGTAAAACAGGATGCATTAGAAGCCAAAGTTGATAATCTATCTACTAATGTCAATTCTATGCAGAGCATGCTACATACAATTGTTGAGATCCTGACTGTAAGACAAGGGAATGATGTCAGAAAGGAGGAGAAGGTGTCTACAGACAAATGGAATGAGGATGTTATACAAAAATATGACAAGCCTAATGATGAAGATCAAGGGAGTCATAAGGATGGGAAGCAAACTTTGATTGGACAAACTCTGATTGGACAAACTCTGATAACCTCTCAAACTTTGATGACATCAAACTCTGAGATAAACTATGATAAACAAACTTTGGTGGATGCTGACTTGGAATTAACAAAAAGGCTTGAAGAAGAAGAAGAGAAGCCTAAGAAGATTGAAGAGCAAAATCTAAAAGATGCAGAACTGGTAAGAAAGTTATTTGAAGAAGAAAATCCAGGAATGGATCCAGTTGTTGTTGAAGAGGAATTGAAAAAATCTGCTACTAATAATGCTCAAGTCCAGAAGAAAAGAAAGTATATGAAGAAAGCTCCAACACAAAGGAAGGCACCTGCACAACAAAAGAAAATTGAATCTAAGTCTATCCAAGCCAAACCTACTAAAACAACTAAACCTATTGAAACTCATAAGCCAATCATTCAATCAAAACCAACTCCTACAATCCAAAAAAGGTCAATCAAAAATTCATCTTACTATGTCAGGAACAACATTTCTTCCAGGTGGATCGAGCTTTGATGATGAGCAAGAAGAACAACAACAATCTCTGATCCGAAAGAAAAAGTCTGATCTTCCGTGGACAAAGACTCAAACTCTGACTCTCAATGACAGACTTGGTAAAAACAAGGGTGGTATTAGTGATTCTTAAGCCAAAATCTCCATGGGTGAAGCCAATGCTTTCAGAGATCCCTTCTCATTGAAAGACAAGTCTGAGGAAGATTTATCTCAAGAACAAGGGAATGATGTCATAAAGGGGGAGAAGGTGTCTACAGACAAATGCAAGGAGAATCCTATACAAAAATCTGACAAGTCTGATGATGAAGATCAAGGGAGCCATAAGGATGGGAAGCAAACTCTGATTAGACAAACTCTGACAACCTCTCAAACTCTAATGACATCAAACTCTGAGATAAACTCTGATAAACAAACTATGGTGGATGCTGACTTGGAATTGGAAAAAAGGCTTGAAGAAGAAGAGAAGCCTGAGAAGATTGAATAACAAAATCTAAAAGATGCAAAACTGGCAAGAAAGTTATTTGAAGAAGAAACTCCAGGAATGGATCCAGTTGTTGTTGAAGAGGAATTGAAGAAATCTGATACTGACAATGCTCAAGTCCAGAAGAAAAGAAAGTATGTGAATAAAGCTCCAACACAAAGGAAGGCACCTGCACAACAAAAGAAAATTAAATCTAAGCCTGTCCAAGCCAAACCTACTGAAACAACTAAACCTATTGAAACTCTTAAGCCAATCATCAAGCAAAACCAACTCCTACAATCCAAACAAGGTCAACCTCAATTCAGAATAAAGCTCCAGCAAAATCAAAAATTCCACTTACTATGTTAGGAACAACATTTCTTCCAGGTGGATCTAGCTTTGATGATGAGGAAGAACAACAACAACAATCTCTGATCAGAAAGAAACAGTCTGATCTTCTATGGACAAAGACTCAAACTCTGACTCTCAATGCCAGACTTGGTAAAAACAAGGGTGGTATAGGTGATCCTCAAGCCAAAGTCTACAGGGGTGAAGCCAATGCTTTCAGAGATCTCTTCTCATTGAAAGACAAGCCTGGTGAAGATTTATCTCAAGAACATTTAGACAAGTTAATATCTGTAAACATAGTGATGCATATTTTTTATGGTGCTCAAACAAATGAGAAGCTACTTTATTTCTTAGAGAATGGAATGGTTTTGAAAATTATTGAAGAATATCTGATCCACAATGCATATAAAGAACTTGAACATGTTCTTTATCTACTCAATGATGAAAATGAAGCCACTTCCAGATGGGTGAAGATTCTAGAGGGTGTGATAAATGAGAAAAAGAAGAATGAGAGGCTACTCATGATAAACTCTGAGGAGTACAAACCACGATATGTATTGGAAGATGATTCTGAGAAAGCAATGGAAAAAGGAGATGCAAAGGTCAAGAAGGTGTTAGGGATTCCTACACTAATTTTGAATCCTGATGGTAAGAAGTCCTGTTGCATTCCCTTATATGAAAGAATGGAGAGAACATCAATCTATAATTTGAGAGCTGATATACAACAAATTGATGAATCTTCTGAGCAAATGAAAGAATTGAAGGAGAAGCTTGCTGAGTTGTTAAAGAATGCTGAGAAGAAGCTACTGGACAATTTTCTAAAAGAAGACTTCTCATTCAGAAGAATTTAATTCAAGAAGGAAGATTCAAACTCTGATGCATTTGTCTTCATATTTCTGACATCATAAGTGAAATTTATGTTTTACTTAATAAAGTATAAATTGGGGGAGATTGTTAGAAAATAAACACTGATGCTGTCGGAGAATACCAGAACAGAGTTTGCGTTTACTGACGTTATCAGAGAATAAGAAACTAAAATAAGTTCAAAGGAGAAACTGTCACAAATTCCAAGTGGGGCCATAAATTTTAAAATGTGGACCCCTATGACAAAAAGTAGAGGTTAAAAAGTATAACGGAATACCTTGTACCCCCATAAAATCCTAAATATATACCGGAGATTCTAGGAATTAATGACATAATGCTACCACGTATTTTGCATGCTACCAGTGACAAAGTCTTCAAATTTTAGAGGCGTAGGCTAAAATAGATTAATTATATATAAGTTAATATATCGCAATAATATTTTTCTTGTTGTGGGGGCTAAAAATATTTTATATATAAGAATTTTTATGTGAATTTTTGTATTGTAATGGGGATTTTAGATCTCACTAACCCTTATGTAACTCTATCACTAATGCTATGTATGTATAAATAAATATTTGCCAAATATATATGAGCTTATCAGTTCATAAAAAAGAATGAACGGAGAACAATAATCCATAAAATATATTCCATTACAATTTTAAAAGATTTTAACGAATTAATAACAATTCATTAAGTTGATGTTGAATTTTGCTGATTTCAATAGAAGTTTTACAAATCTTCCAAAATCTATGATTTCGAAAAGTATAAAAATAATAGAATATCCATCATTTTATAAAATCTTACTTTTGAATATCATCATATTTCAAAGAACAAAATCTAAATTGAATACTACTATATTTTGAAGGATAATTTAAAATCTTAATTGATTATCACAGGATCGAATACTCGTTAAAAATGTAAATTGAATACATCTGGATTTTCAAAATAAAAAAATCCTTCAAAATCTAAATGGAATAGAACCCCATTAATTAATTTAATACAAAAATAAAGCGACAATGAAAATATATAATATTTATAGTAACAAAAGTTTCAATAATTTTTTTAATACGATCAATTCTATAATAAAATTAAGTTTATGATTTTCTTAACTAATCAATATTAACCATACCTTGCAACTATAATTATAATTAACTAAAATTAACTAAACAAACAAAGTCTAATTTATTGACAACTTGAGAACTTTTAGTAAGAAGATTAATAGCTCGATTTGTCGTACGTTTTATAAAATGTATTGATACATTATTCAAGAGTGTATTCAATTCAGATTTTAACAGATTATTAATAATTCACAAATTTTAATAGATCGCAGATGATTTATGATTCTACATGGAGTCTATACATTGGTAGTAGAGTCTTTGTTGAGTCTGTATAGAGTTGGGTATAAATCCAATACAATCTCTTTTATTTTGGTGATATTTCAAAAAGTATAAAGTATATTGTAAAATCCATCAAAATTCATGGACTTTTAAAATTCATAGTGTTGTTACATTTTAATGGGCATTTTAAATTCTTGATCGAATATGCCCAAATTTTACTGATTTTTTTAAATTTAAATTGAATACCCTCAGACTTTTGAAATTCAAAAAAATACTGTCGAAGTCTGCTGAATTTTCTAAATTATATTTTTCTGCTTTTCAGTGAAAATTTAAATGCTACCAACTCTGACGTCAAATTTCATCATTTACCAATCTCGGTGTCATAATGTTAGCCCCTCTCTATCTTTGAATGTATAGTAGTCGTCCTACGAATGTGTTGCACTTCATAGAGAACTTTTCAATCTCTCTTCTGAAGTCATGATAATAGAGTTACCTCATTGTGATGGATATATATGATATTCAAATACCAAAGTGCCTATTTTATGAAGAGTATGGAAGTACAACAAACCGAAATAAAGGCATTTAACTGTTCCATTACCCAAACTCGTTTAGACTAACTGTGATTTGAATTCAGTTCATTAATAATCGATAAGAGAAAGTACATCACGGAGTGTTACAAAAATATCATTGACATTATACAATTAATATAATAGACGATAAGGTTGCACGCAATAAAAGACGCTTAAATGAATGGCTAAGATTTTGATGGGAAAAAATATCTGTTATATAATGACAGAATCTTAAAACAAAGAGGAGGTATCGGCAGAAAAGGCTATTTAACACGATTATACACTAACATATGAGATATTGAGATCATTGTTCATGCAACATATTGTTTCGTTAGTCAACGAAGGTAGACATTCTGTAAATTAGGGAAGTACTGTCTAAACAGTGATTTCAAGCTCCGGGAACAAATTGCATTTTAGTGGACTAAATTATTATCTTTCTTCATTTTGAAATAAAATTAACAAAAAATTGAAAATTGTCATACTTATTTGAAGTACTAGATGAAAACTAATATAACGATCATTACTAACAGTTTCAAGCTTTCCACAACATATATTAAAATTTCCTATTATAATATAAACAAGCTGAATAAGCGTAATTAGATTATAAAATTGTTTATAAGTTCGAAAATAATAAAAAGAGTCTGTATCATTTGATTAAAATTTAAATACATACATTTACTCAAGAAACACAAAATTTAAGCTCAAATATCTACATGTCCCATCTTTCACAAGAATGATTTGATATTTTGTTCACTGTCACAACTGTTGTACTTGTACTAATATTACTATCGGAAAATGTGGGTAAAAACCCCAGATTGTCAAGTCCTTTTGAGCTTAAATTTGAGTACGCCTTGGATGCGTGGGCACAACAAGTTATGTTTAGAGTAAGTTCTCTTCCGTTAGATATTTCTAACACATATTTAAGTACAAAGTGATCAAGTAATGGATGAGATATGATGATTCAAAATTGATCCCTTGAAAGTGAAAATTTGTAAGTAACAACTTGAATCCCACATCGAAATGAAAAAAGATATTGCATGGCTTTATATAGTAAAACACATGTATAGTATTTAAATGTATTAGTAATGTATTGTTCCATATCCACCTTATGATCAAAATGCATCAAGTGCTGGTTATAGGCATCCATTTTTTTTGTCCTTTTATGATTAAAATGCAATCCTGGTCATAGGCAAAATAATTAACTCCTCTAAGTCTATAACTAGTAGTGAGCGAAAAGCTAATATATGGATATAAAATAATGTCAAAGTGAATAAGGGTTAAAAATTGTGATAATATGAATATAAAAAAATTGAAAGAATGAGAATTGACAAAATATTTAAAAACATAATAATTTATCACGGGCACTTAAAATCATAATATAAACCATACAGGCTTTCTAATCTAAAATAGTCTTGTTCTTACATATACTCTTACCAAATATGAATAATACAAGTAGTAATTTAGTAGAACGTCATTTTACTTACTGATATAAGAGAAACTTTTATACTTATAGAATGTCATACATTTTCGGTTATCCGGAAATATGTAGTCATCAAAATTTACAGAGGCTTGCATAGTACAAAACAAATGTTATCCAATAATTTGCAAGGGCTTGCATGGAACAAAGAAAATGCTACATAATAACCTGTAGAGGCTTGCACAATACAAAATAAATGTTATTTAATAATTTAGAGGGGCTTGCATGACACAAAGTAAATGATACTCAATAACTTACGGGGGCTTGCATGGTACAAAACATAATGCTACCCAAAAGGTAACCTTAAACATACATATATCTTGCTCAAAAGCATACAAACCAAATGTATTATAAAATAGACTATTCAAAACAAAAATCAGTCCTGACTGATCTGAAAAGAAAACTAATTAACTCTATGAAGATGAATCCAAATGAAAAAGCACATGACACAAGATATGTAGAAGATTCCCAGAGCTTTCAAGAATAGTAAGACTTGTCAAAAACAGAGAAGTAATGAGTACATAAAATAAATAAATGCAGGATGTTGGAACGGAATCAGCACCTAATTACAGTTGTATTTTGAGATTTAAGACCTTAAAATCACAGAATTTGCCAACAAAATATACACAAAGATGAAGAGCTCGAGAAGATATTTCTAGAATGATATGGTATTATTAATAATTTTTGGACAAAAACTCAATTAAAAAGAAAGGACTCAAACTTATTTAGGTCCTCAAAACCACTAATTAAGTTGCATATATGATTGCAGGGAAACATGAAAAACTTCATAGTAATTGATAGTGGATGTTCTGCACACATGACTGGAAACAAATCCCTGCTTTCAGAGTTTGAGGAGAAGGCTGGCCCAGCAATATCTTATGGAGATGGCAACACAGGAAGAACACTGGGATATGACAATATTGTGATTGGGAAAGTCATCATTGAAAATGTAGCTCTGGTTGAATGGCTCAAGCACAATCTCTTGAGTATGAGTCAAATGAAAGACAGAGGTTATTCTGTGGAGATTCATGAAACACATTGTGAAGTCAAAAGCAAAAAGGTTGGCAAAGTGATTCTCATTGGTCACTGACATAACAATCTGTTTAAAGCTAGCTTGGAGGTAAACTCTGATGTTCCCTTAACTTGCTTATTTGAAAAAACATCATCTTTGGAAAACTGGAATTGGCACAAGAAGCTGTGTCACTTGAACTTTGAACATATAAATGAGTTGGTCAAGAAGGATCTAGTAAAAGGTCTTCCCAAAGTTCAGTTTTATCCTGATGGACTCTATGATTCTTGTCAGAAGGCAAAACAAAAGAAGACATCTTTCAAGTGCAAGACTGAAAATTCTATTGAAGAACCTTTTCATCTATTACATATTGATTTGTTTGGCCCTGTCAACATAATGTCTATTAGAAAGAAGAAATATACTCTTGTGATAGTCGATGACTACACAAGATTTACCTGGGTGTACTTCTTATACAAAAAAGATGAAACAACTGAGATCATTTTTGATCATATTGCCATGATTTAGAATGGATCACCACTCAAGGTAAAGATTCTAAGGAGTGAAAATGGAACAGAGTTTAAGAACTATACAATGGAGAAATTCTGTTCATCTAAAGGAATCACTCAGCAATTCTCAACACATGGTACCCCTTAACAAAATGGTGTAGTTGAGAGAAAGAATAGAACTCTCATTGAAGCTGCTAAAACAATGTTGGAAGGATCAAAACTTCCTACTTACTTCTGGGCAGAAACTGTGAATACTGCATGCATTACTCAGAATTGTACCTTCATAAATAAGCATGGAATAACTCCATATGAAATGATGAAGGGAATGAAGCCAAATATGAAATACTTTCACATATTTGGAAGCAAGTGTTTTATTCTTAAACACATCCTGAGCAGTTGAAAAAGTTTGAACTCAAAGCAGATGAAGGAATTTTTGTTAGTTATTCCACAACCTCCAAAACTTTATCAAAGGCATTCAAAGTGTTTAACCTGAGAACCAAGGTAGTCATGGAATCTATACATGTCTCTTTTGATGAAACAAAGATAACATGATTACATGATGAAGAAGCTCGAGAATCTTTAAGTTTTGATAATGAACTGATTAAAGGTCAACAAGACACAGACTCTGATGATTCAAACTATGACTCTCTAAACTCTGATGAAAATAACACAGTAATTGAAGATTCTGCACATGTTGAGGGGGATCAACATCACCTGAAATTGCAGAACCAACCTCAGTCATTGAAATCTCAGAGTCTAACCAACCTCTGACAGAGACAAACTCTGAGAGGTCAAACTCTGATCAATCAAATTTTGAAGTAAGCACAACTTCAGGGAGAGGATCAACATTCACTGAAGAATCATTCTATGAAGGCACAGATCTATGAGCACAAATTCTATGAAGGATTAACAACTTGTTATTGCCACAAATTTATGTATTTTCCTTAATCATTTTACTAGCATATCTAAACTAACTTGTATAAACTCGAAACAGATCAACTGTTCAGCTCAACTTCACTTTGAAGCTCTAATTTCTTTGTCAAGTACTTCAGATAGAGGAAATGGGAAAAGTATCATCTCTGTAAAGAGTCAGTTGCATGCATAAGAAGTAAGGAGTAAGGAGTAAAGACTTATTAACCTTCTTAAATAATAATAAGGAGGGAGAATGAACTCCTCATTATTGAGGAAGGATGTAGAGCTCATGAAATTTTAAAAAGGGGCTAGGAGCTTGTTTGAGACAATTTTATTCTTAAAATCTTCACACAAAAAAGACTAAAACTGCTACATGAAGATGTTGTTGGAGTTAGTCTAGACACAAGGCAAGTGACCAAGGGCGGAGAAAAAAATTTCGGGACTCGGTGAGAAGTTTAAAATTGTGTCTTCAACTCAAAATATATGTATTACTAAGGTATAATTAATTTTAAAAGTACCAAAAATTGACTAGTACTTTCCATATTTCTCATTTTTATTAAGTAAAATTTGACCAAATTGTTTTTACTAAGAAACTAACTTTTTTTGTTGAATTTCAAAATAATGAAATATATATTATATTATTATAATTGGAGACCCTTAAACCCACCTATATTTATTATATTACTATATATAATTTATATTACAATTAATGTAATACATGCCTATATTTATTATACTACTATATATAATCTATCTTACTCGAAATGTTTTGATAATTATTGATGAGTGAATTTCCTAACTATTTTTAAGTGGTTTTTGGTGAGCTATAAGGCTAACGATCAACTTAATCTATAGAGAATGTGAGTTGTTTGTGGGGTTTGAGATGAGCTTTAGAGTTCTTCTAACGATCTCATATTCCTTTAGAAATTTCTAGAATGCATGTGCATCGGTTTCTTGCATCTTTCTCTCAAGGTGCTTACATACTCATATATATAGGGATCAAACTCACGTAATTCTAATTCTGTGAAAATCTGCTAGGCAACAATAATGCTAGGTTCCCAGCCCTAGTTGGTATCATTCTCTCTAGAACCAACAACCATGAACATGTTACCTAACTTAAGTAGAACTCGAGTTTATACTCGGCTATGATTATCTTTGTTAATTCATGTCACATTAGAAGTATTGAATCAACTCCTCCCAAAAAGTACATTCCAAAAAGTACTTGGTATTCGTAACTTGCTCCAAAAGAATATGACACTAATTCATGTTATAACTCTGCTATAACAAGATGTCTGTGCATTGGAACCTGTTTCCAGGAACATGTTCCTGCACATGTAACAATTAACAAATACATAGTCTAGTGGACTTCATAGAGCTTCATCTGTACTGTTGGGTACTTCCCATGATACTGCTGAGCTGATATAACCTATTCTGAAAGAAAGAACCTACCCTCTAGATGACATGACATGCTTACTTACATGTTCTTGAGAAACCTTTAGATACATGTAAGTACCTCTTAATGAACCTTTTTATACAGCTCAATTACTCACATCTCACACTTATCTTTCATGTTGGACCCACTATTTAACCCATATACTACTCATGGGTTGGATATTTTAGCCCAATGAATCTAAATCTAAACCATAAAGATTTTAGGTTCAATGTTAATAATGAAATAACTATTCAAAGAAAAATTGTTAAAAAATGATTTTAGAATATTAAAATATATTATTCAGCTGCATAACAAAGTGTTCAACTATAAAATAAGACATGTTCTGATATGTAAGTTTATGTGTAGTAAATATATTAATATTTATAGCATTTATATGTTTCTATATTTATGTGTGCATTTAAATAATAGTAATAATGAAAGATACAATCTAGACTATCTATATACTATATTATATTAATGAGTAATGCTAGAGACCCCAAATATTGTCACAATTTTTTCTCAAATGACGTGACATGACATATGACTTACTTTAATTTGTGGGCACATATGTATGCACGCGGAGTCTCGTATTATTATAGGAAGGTTATCAATTATACACATGTTAACTCAACATTTAAGACAATTTTTGGGGTATCTAATTTAAAATAGATATTTTTACAAATTTTCTCTATATACTCCTTATGTTTTTATATTATACTCCCTCCATTCTCAATTACTTATCCTCATTGTTTCTTGTGCAGTCAAACTAACTAATTTTTTACTGCAATTTAAAAATAATATATAATTAAAAAAGTTAAAATTTTATATTATTAGAATCTATATATAATCTACTTTAAAATGTATTTTTTTAATTTCTTAAAATTATAAAAGAACAAATTCTAATTTATAATCAAAAATTAATCAATTTGATCACAAAAAATCAAAAAAAAACATATAAAAGGGGCGAAGGGTGTATAAAAATTTGAGAATTTATATTTTCGAGATTCTGTACCGGCACTCACCCGCCCTCCATCAGCGCCATCCGTGCAAATGGCATATAGATGATAAAGTTGTTCATGATAAAAGAAACTTTAACAATTGGTTAAGCATTTTAAGGAAATAACAATTATAGCATAAACACTTTTATATTATTTATAGGTGTTTTAATATTTTATTTTCTAATTTACATTTGCTTTGTTATTCTAATAATATATTTAATTTTATTTAAAATTGTGTTTTACGTTATTAATTACTTTAATTAATTTCTTGTGTTTCTATTATAAAATATATGTGTATGTATATAGATATTTTAATTTTATTATTTAATACTTCTTGTTCATTGTATATTTATATTAACTTATATCGAATAGAATAGTAATATATATTATTTTATTATATTAATATTATATTTTATATATTATTTTAAATTTAGATTTTTGGAATTCGCAAATGAAAGCGGGGCGGTTTATTTTGTACAAGGAGATATTCAAAAAATCCGAAATTTGATACGAATTAAATTTGAAAAAAATTCTAAAAAGTATGATTATTAGAAACGATTTTGAAATCTGAAAAATCGTTCAAAATTTTTGTATTATGAAAAAAATGATGTTGGAAAAGTGCTGCTGAAAAATCACATGATTGTTGCGTAATATTTTTCATGTGGGTATGTTAATAAATAACACTGTTATGAGATATAATTTTTTTGAAAATTTTTGATAATAAAACATGCAGTTGTTTCCGCAAAATTTAAAAGACAACTTTTTCTAAAAACACAAGATCTATTTTCTTTAAAAGTAGGTGTTTTAAACCTTGATTGTATATTAAGATAAAGTCTCACATTTTTGAAAGTTAAGATAAAATCCGAATAAAATCTAGAGTTTTTTGAAAAATCTAAAAACGCTGATATTTTAAATAAAAATCCAAATATATATAGTATATCACCAATAAATTTTAAAACTATTAATATATAAATTTTAAAAAGTTTGCATAAAAAGTTAGCCCGATTTATAGACTAAATAGAGCTTATATTTGGGGGGAAGCTTTATCCGATTCGGCCCAATTTTAGAAACAACCTGACCGACCTAATTTTTTTATAAAAAAAAAAATCCACGCCCACTTTTCATGCAATCCGGGTAACTTGGTGCCCCTTGTGCGTGCCAATGATTTACATGGGAAAGAACAAAAAGAAATGGTAATAATCGACTAAAAGCTCCAAACATCATCACGTGACTGAGCTTTTCAAACATTATTATTGATATATTATAAATAAATATTCAGAAAAAATAGTTTCATTAATTATTTTTATAAATAGAAATTTAACATTTACTTATTTACTTATTTATTAACAAACAAGAAACAAATTAAAAATTAAAATTTCAATATACTTTAAAAAAATAAAAAAAGGCAAGTAATTTGATACTGTTCCTGAGATGTGGTGGTGCACATTCTGCAATGTGCCCAAATTTACACTTTGCAAGATCTCTCCACTAGCCTAGTCGACCAACCCCCAACACCTCTCTGTCTCTGTAGCTGTTTTATTATATCTGAGTAGGCCCATAAAACACCTACGCATGTTGTCTACTGATTATTGGTGTTCAAATCGATTCGGATTGATTTTTATAATCAGCATTTATATTATAAACTTCGCTTTAGATTTAAGTATTTGATCCTGATTCACTTGTTTGACACTATAAAATTTAAGTTCAACTTTCGAATACTAACGGCTTGCACAAATAGCATGTGACTTTGTGTATAAAATTATAATTACATTCCTAATGTTAAGATATAGATTTGAATCACATCAAACTAGTTAATAGATAAATTCTATAGGATGCGGATGAAATTTAAACAGAATAATGATCTAAAAAAATATTTTCAAAAAATATTCTGTTTGTCAAGGCAGTCGAACAAAGCCACGTGTGGTGGTGTCGACGGTGATAGATTCAAATTTTTTAATTGATAGTCAGTGTGAATGTAGAAGATTCATCTTATTTATTATTTTCATAATTAATTAAAATTAAATAAATAGTATTTGGGAATTTTTTCAGGGATTAATTTGAGATTTCTAACATTTTTTAATTCAAAAATGTGTTTATAATTTTAAATGAAATCTAATTATGTGAATATTCATCATTTCAACATGATATTGAATTTGACAACTCAAGTAGCAATAAATAGTAGATACATAATTAGTTTATTGTGATCGTAACTTTAAAAGTTAAATTGATTATTATTTTAATTAATTTAGAATTTAAACAAAGTAAATTATTTATCAAGAAAATGTGAGATCAATTTTTTTAGCAATACTATAGCAATAGAGGATTGTGAATTGTGAGTCTGTGACAGTGAGTTTGTAATTATTTGACATTTCATTAATTTGTTGATGACATTTTATTGCTAGACCCTAGATGATCGATCATGAATTCATGATTCATACGAGAAATTGTTTTGGCTTACTTAACAAGGTAAAGAGGATAAGAAACCTAAAATTTATATTAGGTAATTTTATCTAAAATAGTAAATAAAATAATTGTGTTTTAATAATTATGATATTTTTATATTCACAATCAAAATAATATCTATAAAAAACGTGTATATCAAAATACCATAATTATCAAACACAACTATTTTATTCACTATCTTAGAAAAAATTAACTAAGATAAATCTTAAACTCCTTATTCTCATAATGTAAATCACTTTAAAATTTAAGCTTATCATCAAAAATATCATGTATAAATGACACCATATTATTAAAAAAATATATATATTACGATGTGAATATCATATTAAATTATTATAAGTTAATCTTGTAATGTCTAAATTTCAACATAAGAATTGTTTTTGATGGACCAATATTAAGTCAAAATTACGTTTGTATGAATGGAGGTCTACTTGTTATTATCACTTACTTACATGAATGAGATTTTTAACTCGAAAATTATTGCTATTGTTTCTTAAGAAGAGATTTTTTTAATCCGAAAATTATTCTTACTGTTATTGATGAAGGTTAGCCTCTTTAATCTATGAGTTGTCATTGGTGGTGGAGAGTTTTGGGATATTATCCGCTCTTCACCTTAAAAAAATCTTTTCCCTGTAATCAGATGGGCTACCATTTTCTGAAAGTCTAAGATGTATCTCGTATTTGGGCCAAATATAACCTCCAATTAAGAATTATGGGAAGTAGTGATAGTAGATCGGCTTGGTCTTATGAGTCAACGTCGAATTCATGAAGTCTTTAATTCTTATATTAATCTTTGGACTAGGCAAATAAACTCAAGATAGTGTCATCTTCATGATAAAAAAAAAAAAGAAAAAAAAAGGATAGTGTCATCTTTCAAGTGAGTTTATTTTTAAGAATTACGTGAACTTGATCATTTATAAATAAAAGTACTTAAACACATAATTAGGGGTTGTTCTCCACCCACTAGAAATTATAGCAATATCAATCCCCATATCATCAACCACCATATTTCAACAACTTTTCAAAAATAAGAATTATCATTTTAAATCTTGACTACGGTTATTAATCTTTTGTTGTTATCAAATTTTTCTATCAATCATATTTATCATAAATATAAGACGGACAAATTAGGGAAAAGCAATATCTCGAAGTTCGATCACATTTTTTAATACATATTTATACAGTGTCATTACATTTGTGATATTTAATAATATAAATTGGAAAAAAGTAATTATTTATAGAGCATTCTTTTATTGAAATAGTGTGTTACACACGTCCACGAGGGAGGGGAGGATAGCATAACTCAACATATTCTGAAAATAAAAAACTTACTCTGAAAATTACTCTTTCCGTTGATAATATTTGACTCTCGACTTTTTAACACATATTTTTTAAAATTTTAATTATATAATTAAAATTAGTTTTCGAAAACAAAAATTATAATTTAATTTTTTTTATTTTAAAAAGAAAAATTATAAAAATAATTATTTTTAATATATAATCAAAAAATTTTAAAAATGTGTACCAAAAAATCAAACGTAAAAGTAAAACCGGGAAAATGAGTAACATTTAAAAAGATACAAAAATGTACGCAACCATTGAAAGCATTTTAGCAAGCTTTAAAAAAAGTAAAGTTAAATGTTAGGGTTTGAATTCATGTCACGTGATTATTACAAAGCGATAAGAATTAAATATCTCCATCTTACCATAATTTAACAACAATCATGGACGTAAGTAACCCAACCACAATATCTTCTCATAAGCTGCGTATTATTCCAAAAATAAAGCTGATTGCACCTTCTCTCATTCAAAAAAGGCTTATTTACTTCTTAACCATTTAAGTTTGAGCCATTAAACACACTGAACATTAAAGTTTGTTTTTGTCCGGTTTAACCATGCTCGTAAACCGATTGAAAAGTAAACGCGTGTGGTACAATTGCTGGACATTTGACTGGGTAAAGTATTTAGTACACAATTCTTTTTCGTTCATGCATTAATCTGGCCCTCTTCCTCTTCCTCTTGGCTTTTCAATCAGTTTCCGTTCAAAATGGTCCAATAGTATTCGGGTGCATAGTTAAACCGGACAAAAATAAACTTAAATGTTCAGTGTGTATAATGGCCCAAACTTAAATGATCAAAAGGTAAATAAGCCTTCAAAAAAATTAGCACGGGGGCAACAAGTAACATAGCTGCGGAAAGGCCGGTTGGAACAAATATTTTATTTTATTATTCCTGCAGCGTCATTAAATTTCCAATATTTCACCTCATAATTAAATTTCTCGATATTCTCGTCTCTTCCAAATCTCACCCATATTATAAAAAAAAACTCCAGAAAAGTATACCAAAAAAAGGAAAAAAGAGTAAATGTACAGAAACCATTTAAAGCATTTTACACTCGCCAACGTCCTCCGTCACCGCTTCTCTCTCTCTCTCTCTCAATCTCGCTACATGATCTCTCTCTAACAATACTCAATACAATACAAACAAAAGCCAACTATATTCCTAACATAACAATACACACGCACATACACATTTTTATACAAGTAGAACCGCGTCAAAAACCCTAGCTCTCTCTCTCTCTTTCCATTCATCAAATTGAAATCATACGTATATAATTAGAGGCTCTAATGATCACAAAATTATTATTATTAAATATAAATCTGTGATAAATAATCATCGATGAAGCGATTGCGTCGATGCAGTGCGCGGAGATTCATAATCTCGCTCCTCGCTGTTTGTGTTGTTATTCCTCTCTTTGGTCTCTCTCATAGGCTCATTAATCTCTCTTCCGAAGGTTATTTCTGTTTCTATACATGTTTATGTATGTATATTTGTATCTATATGTGTATTGGATTGGATTTGATTTTATTGAATTATTGTGTGTTTGTTGATTTTGATTGCAGGATCAAGATCGAATATTGAAGATTTGTCCACTATTGTATGATCCTCTCTTCGAGCATTTGTTATCTGTTTATGCATATATTTATGTGTGTGTGTTTTATGTTTGTAGGTTTTGTGTTTTGGAAAGTTTGATTTCGTGTTATTTTGTAAATATGAATGGTGGAATTAGAGATGTGTGTAGGAGAGCTTATAGATGTGATGATGAAATAATTGCGGTTTGATATTTTTTTTTCCGGGAGTAGTGGAATAGAGATTTTAGTAAGTCAAGGTAGTGGTTGGTGAATTGGATGTGACTATTGACAGTGTTTTTTATTTTGGTTCAGAAGTACAGGAAAGATATTCTTAATCTACGATCAACAGATCAGGTATAAAGTTTGTTAGTGTTTGTTGGTGGTAAGCGAAGATGTATATTTGTGTTTTGTTGTTAAGGAATGTGGTATATTGTCTTATTGTTGTTTAGGGAGATGATAATGATGTAAATGAACCGCCTTCGTTGGTGTACAAAGATGAAAATGTTACTGCTGGTTCTTTTGATAAGGAAGTAAAGCTTGAAGAACGTGGATATGGTGGAGGCATTGTTACCCTGTCGGAAAAGAATGGTTTGTGCGATTGTGCTGAAGCTTTTCTATTATTTTTTTATATACTGTTCCCGGCCATTTTTTATTTCTTATTTTATTTTTCAATTCAGCAACAAAGTACGATGCAGAAGAAAACAGTGAGCAAAATAACACGAAGAATTCATTGTCTGCATTCAAGGAAAAGGTAGGACATTTGAACGTCATACCATATCAATTCATAACTATTGTCTCATACTTTAGAGAAAGGAATAATAATTAATAATAATAGAGGACAATTCCTTATTAACTATAATGTTGCACACTCAATGGGAATATTCAAGCGAAATGATGTAGGACGGATTGTAAGAAACAATGATATTATTGAATAAAAATGATAACACGTGAACTCGGGTGGGATAACTGGAGGAAACCCACTACCCCAAGATAATTCCCAATTGTAGAAGGGCTGAATCAATGTATCACAACCCATAATAACACTCGATTTAATACTCAACGATGTTTTCAATAACCAAGTCTTATTTGATATGTGGGGAATATACCTTAAATAGGAATAAAAAAACCCTGATAAAATAAATAGCCTAATGGACAAACGCCCGTAAACATTTGGCCTTATTATAAAATAAACTACTCAGTTAATAATCTACTAGGCCCACATATAGAATACATAGATAAATAAACTATTTATAAACTAATTAATAACATATATATTAATTCTTTATTTCCTATCGCGAAACAAGTATATGCTGCATGTGGTAATTTTAAATTATGCCTGTACATCTCACGTAGTGGTGCAATTAGGCCGATTTAGGGCGTGGTCACCATCCATTAGGAAAGAAGACAGGCCAAGCTGATTTATCTTTGCCCAAGGTCTTGACTGTAGGAGCTACCGGGACATATCATGATGAGATGGTATACTTTAGCTTTCAGTTACCAATATAGAATATTACATTCCACTATTCCAGGAGTCGACTAATTGAAAACAGTTTTCTATTAAGCATACACATGGTCTATATTACTCTATGTATCTGAGCAACATTGGCAAAAGAATTACTACTGAAATTACTGTTTCAAATGCCTTTTCTTAATGTCAGTGCACTGTATGTGTTACAGTTCTTTTGATATTGAACAGTCAGTATTAATTAAGCGCATAAAGTTTTTATTAGTGATACTTTGATTAGTGGCATGACACCAACTTGATAAAGTAAACTTCTTGAGATATGTTAACACAAAAATGGATGGTATATCTCCGAAAATAGTATTTGGTAGGACCTAAAGCACTAAATATGTTTGGAAATCTTAAATTAATTATAAGGTTTGAAAAAAGGATATGAATCAGGACTTTATTAATATTATGTGATAAGATTGATGCTTATGAAGTACTGGAACATATGCGTACCAACCTACCAGACTACATATTTATTGTTGCAGAAGTTGTAATTGGGTAATAGATAGCCCTTGAACTGGTCCTGGGTGTCTTATATCTGATATTCTATAAGTTTCGCTGGGAGCACACATTAAGTTGAGGTTAAGAGGTAGATTGATGTTTCTATTATTTTTTGGGCTATTAACTTGGTTAACATTTCCAATTGTATGTGCTTTAGAGATTAAATTTATGTTACTGAAATTCTGCTTTCAAGAATACGAATAGTCATTGTATACTGGCTAATAGATATGCTAGCGTAGGGCTAGATGTATGTTGCTGATTTTTTTCATCGTCGTCTTTATACCTTTCCGGATTCTATATTTGCAATAACCATATCTTTCTTATTTTCCTTTGTGGTAGAAAGTACCTAAAGGATACATGTTTCAAGAAAATCGAGAACTGCAGCCGCCATCAGGAAGGGCAGTAGATCAGAAAGTAAAGGAGATAAAAGATCAGGTCATTAGGGCCAAAGCATACTTGAATTTTGCTCCGCCAAATAGCAACTCCCATTTCGTAAAGGAATTGAAGATGCGAATCAAAGAATTGGAACATGCAATAAGTGATTCCACCCGGGATTCAAACTTATCCAAGAGGTAAGTTTGTTGGTTTCTTATTCCTTTGGCATTTGATTCGTTACTTTTCGAGATATGTATAACCATTGTAAAGAAGCGCGGAAAAAGAATCTTTAACGTATAGAAAGTCTTACGCTTGTTAATTGATCTATTTGTTTTCTTATTTTGGCAAGTACTTGCTTTATATGTCTGTTCTTTTCCTCTGTTGTATCTTACCTATTATGTTATATACTCTATTCATAATATGCTGTAAAAATTAATTTAAATAATTATATTTTACCCTTTGATTAATGTTTGGCAGGAGTATAGCATGTGTGTTACTGTTTATTGTTTTTTTCCCTCTTTGGTGTATCCATTGATACCTGTGTTGATTACAATTTTGCTGGTATGTAAATGTCAAAATATTTTTTGTCAAATACTAATGAATATGAACCAGCATCAAAAAGGGAAATGAACTCGATTATAATGATTTATGTTTAAGCATAAACTCCATGTATTTATGTGTCTGTAGTGAAAAAAATGAACCAGCTTCATTGTCATTCTTACATCGAGTGTTTATGGACCGATTAAGGAATGTGATGTCTCTCTTATATAAATATAATCAGCTTCACATGCGATTGTAAAATGAATTCTTCAGGGCTTTGCAGAGGTCAAGTCTAATGGAGGTGACTTTGTCGAAAGCCAATCGTGCCTACCCTGATTGTGATGCTATGGTCAAAAAGCTCCGTGCTATGACATACAATGCAGAAGAAGTAGTCCGGGCACGGAAGAAGGAAACAACCTTTCTAGTACAGCTTGCTGGAAGGACTACTCCAAAAGGTCTTCACTGCCTCTCCATGCGGTTAACTACAGAATACTTTGCGCTTGAACCTGAGAAGAGAAAGCTTCCCAGCCTGAAAGATGTGCATGGTACAGATTCATTTCATTTTGCTGTCTTCTCGGACAATGTATTGGCTTGTTCAGTGGTTGTGCAATCAACCATTGCTACTGCTAGGGTAAGTTGCCGAGTTTATATTCTTACACTCAATAATTTTTCCTAAAGACAGCTTGAGTATGTCCAAACGGTATATCCCATCCATTTATAGTTTAAAGATGATACAATATTACAATAAAAAAATAGTTTTCCCACTTGTAGTTAGGCCTCATGGCCTTCCTCTTTAGAACTGTTCAATCTTAAATCTCTGTATCTTGTTTTTTCCCAGTTAGATATTTTCCCATTAAAACAGACCTAACATCAATTCCGAGCATTGCAATGAATTGTTATATAGGTTAATGGAAATTAGCGATCTGGTGTATTTACATTGGCCGAATCTCCATTATTGTAATGGAAACCTGGGTTTTGGAATGGCAGTTAAAGTGCAGGACCTCAATTAGTATACAAGGATGTTTATTACTTTATTGTAGTAATTAAAATAGATATGCAGCTCTTATGTTGGAATACATCATGAAGGAAAATATATCATTTATGTTGGGGAAAGAGGTTTAGTACTTGAATGTACTTGGTATAATTAAATAACTACTGCGAGGGTCTAAACTTTCTTCTGTTAGTGAACTATAAGATGTTAGAATCCATGGGTGTTCAGATGTAAGTTTCATTGTCTATGTGCCTATGCGTTGGTACCAGAACAATTTTTTAGCATTTATTGGTCTATACTGAAAATCCACAGCATGTCAATATTTGAACCAAGTTAAATCTGTCATAACTCTTTGTACTATGTTAAGCTATTATTTGGTACTGCTGAAGCACATGGTGAGAGTTTATTTTAAATGGACTCCTGCAGGAACCAGGGAGGATCATCTTCCATATAGTAACTGATTCTCTCAATCTACCAGCGATCTCAATGTGGTTCTTGTTATATCCTCCTGGTGAGGCCACAATCGAGATCCAGAGCATAGACAAATTCAAATGGGTGTCCAAAAAATTTGATATAACAAAGCAAAAGGAAGATTCTCCTGACACGAGATATACTTCTGCACTTAATCACCTTCGGTTCTATCTACCAGACATATTCCCCAAGCTGGACAAGATTGTGCTCCTTGATCATGACGTGATTGTCCAAAGGGACCTAACAGAGCTTTGGAACATTGAGATGATGGGAAAAACGAATGGTGCAGTGGAAACTTGTCAAGTTAACGCTCCGTCATTTCGTAGTATGGATATGTTTATTAACTTTTCAGACCCATTGGTGGCAAGCAAGTTTGATGTCGAGGCATGCACGTGGGCGTTTGGGATGAATATATTTGATTTGCAAGAATGGAGAAGAAGAAATTTAACCAGGGCATATGAGGAATATCTGCTACTGGTAATGCATACAGGCTTATATATGTTTTATGTTTCATTTCAATTAATGAAATTGTTACCTTCTAAATCTTTCATTGTTTATTTGTTTTTATGAAAATTATTGGTCAAAATTTAAATGCACATACATTACTTATATTAAGCCTGCTAAACACCGTGCATCTTTTTATAAGTTCTGGAGATCAATGTTATTCCTCATCAATGATGTATGTATCTATCTTTGAATGTGTTGTTTTGTTGACATGTTATTTTGCCGTTCAGGGTAAGAAGAGGCCGTTGTGGAAAGCTGGTAGCTTGCCTTTAGGATGGATCACCTTTTACAACAATACTGTGCCCTTGGACAGTAAATGGCATGTTCTAGGGTTGGGGTATCAATCCGGTATCAAGCAGCTCGATATTGAACAGGCTGCAGTGATACACTATGATGGTATCATGAAGCCATGGCTAGACGTTGGATTAGAGAAATATAAGCTCTACTGGAGGAGACAGATAAACTATAGTCTACCATTTTTGCAACAGTGCAACATTCAATAATACTTAGATCAACATAGAAGTCTGATTATCTCTCTTACAAATACACGAGTTGACAAAAAATTTCTTTACGGTTCTATACAGTTTTTTTAATGTAAATTTCAACTCATACTATCTCTCCCAATTATTTCGGCCATAAGCATTAGGTGCCAAGTCAAGTCTAGCAATAATAGTGAATAAGATAGTTGTTCCCTGTGATGTGATTGTACTCATGGAACTTCTGTATATAAGTCTTGTTGGAGCAACATTCTTTTGTTAATCTTGATAGATATTTTGCTGCAAGAATCATAGTATTCAGATTTTAAGAAGAATTGTTCTCGAAAGCAGATTGGCCTGGTTCAATATTTGGTATATTCTTTGTTTTAGTATAAATGTATGCCAATAACTTATCTTTTTTCTTTTTTTGCTATATATTGTGGATTAGGTTTGTGCTTCGAACATTATAATTTTTCTGTTGCTGTTGGTGCCGTGTGTGATTTTTACTTGTCAAGGATAGATGATGGTAGAAGCATTTGTCCATTGGAAGTTTAATCAGGTCAATAACTGGGTGGCTTTACTGTTGCGTCTTTGCCAGTCTGGATCTTTTTGTTTTAGAATTGCTATTTGGTTGTAGCGATGAAGGTTATGGCTGGTAAGGCTTTAGTTATTAGGATGACACGCGGAAGAAATCAATTGGGTGTTTGTAAAGTTAATCCAATCTGTCTATCCGTTATCCAAGAAGTTGTGTGGAGATACAGTGTTTGACCTTACCATATGAATGTTGTAATAAGATATTTTTCCTGATGCCATGTGAAAACAGAGCACAAGTCTCTGAACCTCCTTGTAGTACTCTAATGTTTTATTAGTTCGTTAATAATACAAGTTTTGAACTTAATCTGGATCATAGTAATGGCTGCAATCACTGGTTGCAATTTGGCGGTGGTAGCCTGTGCTGGCATTGTGCAGAATGTATCTACTATGCGCTCTGTTCTTGGTAAGATTTCAAATTCTGTTCACTTGTTACCTTAGAAAACAACATTAAGTCAAAACAAACATGTGCAGTGTATTGCACTCGGTCGGAAGTAGAGTTTTAGGAGCTAAGATGTAGGGATCTCATCCACATTCCCAAAAGTAGAGATTGTTTAACATATGGATCTTGTTCCATTAAGCAAGACTGTTTCCATGTTTACGAAGACAATGCGAGTTTCCATATATCTCTGTGTGTGTGTGTGTGTTGAATCAGACTGAAACTTGTTGGCCCCTTTACAAACTATTTATCATATATGGATACTGATGTCAGACTTGCAGGGTTTCCTGTGATGCCAAGAGCGGGAAAAGTGAGATGTTCAATGAAAGGGAAGTCTAGTAGCGGCGACTCAAAAGTGTGGATGGGAGCATCCTTGGTTGTCGTGGCCACTGCTGCAGCCATGTCAAGCCCAGCAGCTGTGGCTTTAGTTGATGAGAGATTGAGTACAGAAGGAACAGGACTTCCTTTTGGTTTGAGTAACAATCTTCTTGGTTGGATCCTATTTGGCATGTTTGGTTTAATTTGGTCTCTTTACTTCATCTACGCCTCTGGACTTGATGAGGATGATGATTCAGGATTGTCCCTGTAAACACTTCCAATTTCTTGTTGACTGATTGCTATTGTAAAGTATCAGTGCAAAGCATGTTAACCGCTGCCCACTTCCTTTTATTCCCCAGCTAATTGAATACACAATACACTTGCATCTTCGTTTTACTTTCAACAAGACTTGAACCATCAACCTGTAAAGGGAGTGAGGGCGATACCAGTTGCTAAGTTTTACTTATATAGGATTTTATCACCTAACAAATTGAACAGATGGTTGCATTCTGTCATGCTTCTCTGTACGTTACACCACCCCTTTTCTGTGCGTTTTGCCATTCAGTCTAGAAATTAATTAATTCGCGTTAGCCTCTGCCAAATCTCAGTTTCCCGCAATTAGACGAGTCCAACAACAGACCTAGGGAGGGTGCAATTATAAAATATCGACGAGATGATATATATCTATTTGGAGCATATAGCTCACAACACACACTCTATGGATAAAAGAAATCTTTCATATAGCTTAAAGCACAATTATTATTTTTTTTGTAAAGTTTTCTTTTGGTAAATTAATTATTAACCACGCATGGAACTTTTTTGTACTAAATCAGAATTAATATTGTACATATAAATATATGCGTATTGTTATAAACAATGATTGTCAAATATAATATAATATTATAAACCGACTTATAAGGCCATGTATGCCTATAAATTTATAAGGCTGATCAGCTCATGTTTGTACAACAAAAACAGAAGTTCTTATAAGAGTTAACAGAAGTTAAGTTCCTTTTGGTTGCATTCATATATAATAATAATAGTAATCTTATAACACTTTATCAGCACGGGTTTCTATCCAACTGAAGTTTATTTGAAGAAGGAGGTATGATTTAATCTTACTTATTTTATCGTTTATAAATTTATATATTACTATAAAGATAGATCTGTCGTCAAGTATTATTATAAAGATGGCTATGCCATTAAGTATTATTTAAAAGTTCAATGGTCAACTATACCGCCGTAACTTTTGCACTAAACTATTTCAAAAGTTTAATTGTCGGCTATGTCGTCGTAACTTTTGTAATAGTTTATATTATATTATTATACATGTTTTATTAATTGTTTAAATATTGATGTGTTATATTATATCATATTTTAAATATTTACCATAATAGAAAATCTTACAAAATTAGAATTTGTTGCACTAAATATTTCTGGGAATAATTATTTGTCATGAGTGCTCGATGCAGAATTACATCTTAGTGCAAACGGGTTAAAAGATACTATTGAGCCCGGAAAACCCCAACTATTGAACAAAATGCAAAAGCCATTATATTTCTTAGGCATCATATCCATGAAGATTTAAAATTAGAATATCTAACAATTAAAAATTCGCTCACTCTTTGGAATAATTTCAAATATAGATTTGATCACTAAAAACTTGTTTATTTAACGTCAGCTCGATATGACTGAATTAATTTAAGGCTACAAAATTTTAAAAACTGTAGCGGAATATAATTTCATGTTATTTAACACAAGTTCAAAACTAATTTTATGTGGTGAGAAAATTACTGATGATGAGATGATTGAAAACACTCTCTCGACTTTTCACCCCTAACACTATAATACTAGCGTAACAGTACATAAAGCGCAATTTTCAGAAATATAGTGAATTGGTAGTTCTCCTTCTTGTGGTTGAAAAGAAAAGTTATTGCTAATAAATCATCAGACACGTCCTACAGGCTCTGCCTAGTTACCCGAAGTATATAACACGTCATTCCAGAAGAATGAACGTGGAAAAAGGGCATAGAGGAGGATGATGTTATGAACGAAACCGTGGACGAGAAAGTTTTCGTGGTCGGTTTCGAAATCAATATAATTATGGCCACCTGAAGTGGCAGTGTGATGGTTACAATAACTGTGGTAATCTGAGGTGCAACCTGAAATGCCAAAAGGAAGGTATCACAAGATGGAGATGTTTGTCATAGATGTGGGGCTGAAGGATATTGGGTTCACACTTGTCGAACGCCAAAACATCTTGTTGATTTGAATCAATCATCTAAAAGGCCTAAAGTAAAAATTGTGGAGACAAAATTTGCTAATTATAACCAGAATTTAGATAATGATGCTATAAGAAATGATGAACCCTTAAATATAACTGACGCGAGTGCTAAACTTTATTACGACCTAGATAATTAGTTTTTACGTATTTGTTTTATATATAATAGTTTCTATATTTTTGTTTCATATATGTAAATGTTGTTTACTTTCATACAATATAGTATGTAAGATATATGCATTATTGACTGCACAACCTATCACACAATTTTACAAAATTCGAATATTTCTCACAGTTAACTAAAACCAATTCATATGTGTGGACGATTTCAGGCACATCTAGTATAATAGAAGATTTCAATAAAGCTAGTTTTCTTCTACCAAATGAGACACAAATTCATATACCTAATACCCTCTATGCTAGTAAATCCACTAGAAATCTTATGAGTTTTAAGGATATTCGTCTTAATGGTTTTCACATTGAAACCACTAATGAAAATGAAAAGGAATATCTTATTATCAATTCAACTAGCTCAGGCTATAAGAAAATCTTAGAAAAATTACCCTTAATCTGTACCAGGCTATATGCTATAAAGATTAAAGTCGTTGAATCTCATACTATCAATATTCCCAAAATCATAAATCCAAAATCTCTTACCCTTTGGCATAAAAGACTAGGTCATTGAGGAGTGTCTATGATGCGTCATATTATTGAAAATTCTATGGGATATCCTCTTAAAAATCAAAAGGTCATACCACGTAACGAACTTCTCTGTTTAGCATGGTCCTTGGGAAAATTGATTATCCGACCATCTCCTGTCAAACTACAAACTGAGTCTCCGAATTTCTTAGAAATAATTTAAGGAGATATGTGTGGCTATATTCATCCACATTTCGGTTCTTTTAGATATTTCATGATGCTTCAACTAGATGGTCTCGTGTTTGTTTACTTTCAACCCGAAATACTGCATTTGCAAAATTACTTGCCCAAATAATCAAATTATGAGCTCAATGCCCTGATCATCCTATTAAATTAATTTGTCTAGATAATGCTGACGAATTTACATCTTCAATTTTCAATGATTATTGTATGCCAATAAGAATCTCTGTTAAACAACTCGTGGCTTATATTCATACACAAAATAGTTTGGTTGAATTTTCAACTTATCATTCGTCATATACTAATAGCTAAGTTACTTACATATAGGTTGTGTTATATTTTATGCCACAAACCTAATAAGATTTAGGTCATCCGCTTACCATAAAGAATCATTTTATCAATTAGTTCTTGGTCAAATATCTGATAATTCTCATTTTAAGAGTTTTGGTAGTATTATATATGTCCCAATTTCACCACCACAAAGTACTGAAATGGGAGCACAAAGAAGATAAGGTATATATGTCGGTTTTGATTCATCATCTATCATAAGATATCTTGAATTATTAACTGGTGATATATTTACTGCTTGATATATTGACTATCATTTTGACGAGTCTTTGTTCCCTTCATTAGGGGGAGATAATATTTTGCATAAATCTTGAACTGTCGTGAAATGCAATGTGATTTAATTTTATTGATCCACGTACTAATCAATGTGAAACTAAGGTTCAAAGAATTATTTATATGCAAAATATTGTTAATCATGCCAGATGTTATGTTTTTAATGATTCTGGACATATTGTGAAATCATATATACATTTTGTTAATGCTCCGGCAAGGGTTGATATCTCTAAAGATAAAATCAATTCCCGAAGAATTGATCTGGGTTTCAAAACCATGCCAGAAACGTGGTAGGCCTGTTGATGCGAAAGATATTGTACCACGAAGGTGAAAATTGATCGGAACTGCCCCTGAAGTGACATGTGTTCCGGAAAATACCCCTGAAGTGGTATTACCTCCTGAAAGAGGTTTGAAAACGGAAATTGGTTGGACTAGCCCCAGAAGTGGCAAGTGTTCCAGAAAAACCTTCGGAATGGTATTACCTCCTGAAGAGGTTCGAGCCCCAGAAGTGGCTAAATATCCCAAAAGTGGTATTACCTCTAAAAGTGGATATTGTCCCAGAAGTGGCACATACTTCTATAGAAGCAAAGGTACCTGAAAATTATGAGATATCGATAAGTTATGTACATAACGAGAAATTATTGGATCGTGGGAGTACTGAAATTGATGATGTATATGTTTTTTCCGTGGCATGTGATATTATTATGAACTCCGATCCTAAATGGGAAATTGTTGGATCGTGGAAGTACTAAAATTGATAATGTATATGCTTTTTTCGTGACATGTGATATTATTTTTAACTCTGATCCTGAACCACAAAGTGTGGAAGAATGTCGACAAATGAATGATTGGCCAAAATGGAAAGTTGCAATTGAGGAAAGACTTGCACTCCTTGCGCAAGAGAAATGTATTTGGACCTGCAGTCCAAACACCAGTTGGTGTAGTCCTTGTCGGGAATAGATGGGTATTTGTACGAAAATGAAATGAGAAAAATGAAATTGTGATATATAGAGCCTGATTGATAGCTGAGGGGTTCTCTCAAAGACCTGGATTTGATTACCAAGAAACATGCTCTCATGTTATGGATGAAGTTACCTTTCATTTTCTGATGGATATGGCTTGTATGGAAAACTTGGAAACAAGTCTCATGGACGTTGTAACAGCCTACCTATATGAATCACTTGATAGTGATATTTATATGAAAATCCCTGAAGGATTAAAGTTAGATAAAACTAAGCCTCGAAATCTATATTCTGTTAAATTACGACGATCATTATATATATTTTTTATCTGGTCGTATGTGGTATAATAGGCTTAATGAATATTTATTGAATAATGGGTATATTAATAATCAAGTGTGTCCATGTGTGTTTATTAAAAGGCCAGTAATTGATTTTATTATTGTTGTTGTATATGTGGATGATTTGAATCTTGTTGGTACTTTTGAAGATATTACTAATGTTGTTAACTATTTAAAAATTGAGTTTTAAATGAATGATCTTGGAAAGACAAAATTTTGTTTAGGTATACAGGTGGAGCATTTATCTTCAGGCATATTTGTTCGTCAGTCAACTTACACATAGAAGGTGTTTGATCGGTTATATATGGACAACTCTCATCCACTAACAACATCAATGGTTGTTCGGTCACTTAAACCCGGTGATGATTCATTCCAATCTAGAAAACCAAATGAAGATAACTCAACTTGCATTAAGCAATTAAAGGAAGGATATATCAAAGGAGATCGAAGGCACATTCTGCGAAATTTTTCTACACTCATGAGTTATAAGAGAATGGTGATATTGAAATACAACAAGTCTGGTCATGCGATAATTTGGCAGAATTTGCTAACAAAGTCATTGCCTACATCAACTTTTGAAAAGCTGCGAAATAATATCGGGATGCGAAGATTGAGAAATCCGATACATCAAGATGTCAAAGTATGAGGTGTTCATTGAGGGGGAGACTGTACTCTTTTTCTTTCGTCAAGGTTTTTATCCCAATGAGTTTTTCCTTTAAAGGTTTTAACGAGGCAGTCAAACTCTACATTAACAATCAAGATGGTAGATCGTAAAACATTTTATTCAGGGGGAGGCTGTACTCTTTTTCCTTCATCAAGATTTTTATCTCACTGGATTTTTTTCTTGCAGTTTTAATAAGGCAGCCAACCTCAATAAACTCTATATTGGAATCAAGGGGCGGTGTTATAAACAATGATTGTCAAATATAATATAATATTATAAACCGACTTGTAAGGCGGTCATGTATGCTTATAAATAAGGCTGATCAGCTCATGTGTGTATTGAGCTCTTTCATTAACTGATAGAAATATCAGTTAGTCCTCTTTTTTTCTTTTTTTTATAGATATGGGTCCGTATATAGAAATAGAAATAGATCCCCTTAGAGTAAGTCCAATGCTCGATGCTAAATATCTATTTCTATTGCTATAATATAATATCAAAAAGTGTTTTTTGATATTAAAATAAAAGTTACACTCCAATACTAGTTTCATAACTAGTTTTAAATTTAGCTAACTTTTTTAACTTTTACTCATTTCAATATGATTTTGGTATTTGGTGATGTAAAATACAATAATTATTTAACTGTTACCCCCATTTATAGTTATTGATTATGTAGCAAGGATAGATGAATCCATCCTTGATTTCAAATATATATAGAACCAAGAATACATTTATGCATGGATGCATCCAAATATTAAACTCCTTTGGAGTTGGATTTTTTTGAATTTGGTGCTATAATATAGTAATAGAACCAGGTATAATATTGCATTGGACTTGCTCTTATATAGATTTAAAATAAGTCTCTAGCTTGTTCATTTTCTTTGCAGAACACAAACAGAAAGAACGAAAACCAAAAAAATAAATAAATATATATATATATATATATATATATATATATATATATATATATATATATATATATATATATATATATATATATATGTAAAATGAACATTTACAAGTAGAGTTATAAAAATAAAGAGGATTGATATCAGACTTGTATATACTTGAATGTAGTAGTAGAGTCATTTGTTTATCAGACAGTGAAGCATAGGTGAATAACAGAAACATTTTTCAAAGTTTCAACCCTTAACATATCCATACCGTCTTTAATTATCCGAGTATTGAACTTGTATAATCTAAACAAGATAACACTTTAAGCAACAACAATATAATTTGATACACAGTGCAGTCATGCAGACCTTGTGGTCTAGATAATTAACTAACTGTGTACAAAGTGTGTGTGTATGGATCATGTGTATAGTTTTGTTGGCTCGGGAGTTTTAGCACACAACTAGGCAATGAACGAACTGATCAGGATTCAGGATCATGAGGCTCCAAGTGCTTCTTTCTATGTTATTCTCATGCTAAACTGTGTATATATATTGCAATTCAAACATAAAGAGTAGAAGATGAGTTCAAGTTGAGAAACCTAAATGCCCGATCAGCAGGTCTTTTTTATGGCAATTTTGCTTGATTGCTCTGATCTTTTTGTTGAGACTTCCAGGTACAATGAACTCAACACGCAAAACATATTTTTGGATTTATTACACTGCACCGACAAATTAAATGGTAATATTTTCTACAACAGACTTACTCAAGTAATGTCATCTGGACAGTGATCTCAAACTCAACCTCTTTATACAACAGCCTTATTTTGTTCCGTCTATTATTTAGAGTCATTTCCAGCAAGAAACTTTTACTAGTGAGCTGTCATTGTGACCTAAGACCGGCCATTTCATTTTCATTCTCTCAATTTCTCACCCGATATACACTCATCCTCATCTCACAGCAGCTACTTTACCCCCTACTAAACTATATCTTTATCTGTTATAAGTGTGGTTTCCAGATTTATGAGTGAGCCAAGTAAAACACATTTTGTAGCAGCAAAGAGGATACTACGATATGTTAAGGGGACAGAGAAATTTGGACTCCTCTACAGGTCAAAAGAAGATAGTAAGCTTGTAAGTTACACGGATAGCGATTGGGCAGAGTACGAGTGGTTTTGTGTTCAGTCTTGGTACAAAAACCATCTCGTGGTCATCAAGGAAACAAAAGACAGCAGCGTTATCTTGTGCAGAAGCAGAATATGTGGCAGCTACAAGTGCAGCATGTGAAGCGATATGGTTAAAAAGGAATTTGGCAGATATGCAGAAACAAATGGATGGATCTACTGACATATATTGTGACAATATGTCAGCTAATGCATTGACCAAAAATCCTGTTTTTCACAATCGAACAAAACATATTGAAATACGTCATCACTTCATTCGGGAACTTGTTGAAGATGGTGAGATCAAAATTCTGCATTGCAGAACTGGTGAACAGCTAACAGATGTTTTCACTAAGGCGTTGCCAGCTGATAAGTTCTACTACTTTCGATAGTTGCTTGGTGTCAAGATTTTACGACTCGTAGTGTGTATTTGAACCTCCTGAAGACGTCCTCTGTAAGGATAAGGCGTACTCCACGATTGTAGGAGTTGAGTCCTAGTAAAAGTATACCTCTTCAAGCCACCTAACAGACTGATAACCTATCCACGTCCGTCCATCAGGCACTCTATCAACACTAAATATTAAAACGCTAATATAATAAAAAAAAAATAATTATATATTTTTTATTTTAATTGTATATTATATAAAAGTAATGTTTTTATAATAATTTTTTAAATGTTTATTATATATTATATTTTTAATCATACTAATTGTTTGCTTGTATTTTTATTTTAAAATACATACATATGTATAGCAATATAATAATATTATCATTAAATATATCTTTTCATTAATCTTTATTTTTATTTTTATTTGTGTTGAATCAAAAACAATTAATTATATTTACTTTTAACTTATAAGATTTTTTCCCTCTAATTTTGTTTTTAGTCTGCCGATCACAACCACGACCAAACATAATAACTCATTTAATCTAATTATATGTAGGTTATAAATTTATAATGAATTTATCATATAGTGATATTGGATTTTAATAATTTTTTATTCTAAATGATCCGGAATTGATATTTTCAAACTAGATGGGTTGCACTTCAAAAATTCGACAACTGAGTATGATGCAAATTTGATAAATTAAATAAATTATGAAACTAGGGAAATTCAAATTATTATTTTTGTCAAGAAGTGGAATTCAATTTAAACCCGAGTTAACAAACTTATATTTTGGAGGATATATAGAGAGAGATTTATAATAGAGCCCATGATGTCCCGATGATACACAACATATTATATTTTTGAATCTTTACCATCAACATAAAAGCCTGCATATAATTATTATATTCAGCCCAGCCCAGTGTCCCGATGATACAACATATTGACATGGCGGTATCATTTATCAACTGAAATTATTATATTCAGCAATTAAATTAAAATTTTTAATTTGATTCAAATTTCAAAATATTTATTTAATCTAATTTATATTTAAGTTACATAATTATTTAAATTTATTCATTATCTTATAATTATGTACAATGGTAACTTAAGAGAGATAAGGACCAAAAAACAATAATTTTAGAGAATGTGTAACAAGAAATAAAATTATTTTTGAAATATATTAATATCAATTCGGATATATGGATATTTCAAATAATATGACCATTCAAATTAAAATATTTAAATTTAAAAAAGTTCTTATTAACATATCATAGTATATTTGTTCGGTAACCCCGAACTGAAATATTTCAGATATATATATATATATATAAGTTTGATTTAAATTATAAAACACAATATATATACACATATAACATTTATGTTTTATTCAAACTAGTATATGTAAAATTTTAAAATTTGTTACAAATAATAGTACGAATCTTGGTAAGTCACGAATAACGAAACCATTTGAGTGAAATATAATACTACTGAATACTGATATCTAAAAATTACGAATACAAAAATTTCATAAAGCCAAGTCAGATTCATGTAGTATATAATATATATACATACCGCTATTCGAAATAAAATATCTTGTAAAATTTAATTATAATCGTAAGATATACGCATAAACTAAAGCCTACCCATTGGTTTATCCTCCGGTAGGATTTCATTGTCTAGCTAGTAGCTAGTAGAGGAATTATTAAAAGGATTCCTTTATTAATTATGGACTTATGGTGCATGAATATTACAAAGAATGTTTATTTATCTTGTACAATGACACACATACTTACTACACTAAACTACTGTTAGCAATATTATCATGGACCTTAAGTTGACATTCCTCAACAAGGTCAGCTTTCAAGATGGTTCTATGTTATATAATATAATAATATTTATAAGTTGAGATTTTTAATCAAATCCATTTTAAAATAAAAATAAAAATAAAAATATTTTGTATACAAGGTTGATATTTTTAATCAAATCCATTTTAAATTTTTATCTTTTTTCATATTATTTGTCATTCTCCCGCTATATTATCTACGCATTTGTTTTTTTGACTAATTTAGCTTATAGCCTTACAAATGAGTATGATAGTCTCGGAGTGAGTCCAGGATCTCGATCGACAGATGATAAGATCTCAACCACTTAAACTATACAATCGTGCTCAACTATTTCAACGCACTTGTTTTAATTGAGTTTAAATTTGAAAATGATGCGAAAAATATGAAAAAGATGAAGTGCAATAAATTCAAAGAGAAAACAAAGATGACATGGGTGTGTATAGTTATAAAATGAAATTAATTGGGCGAAAGATAAAACATGCGAGTTATATATATATATAGGGTTCTGCGGCGTCCTGATCCTTCACAATCGCATGTCAGGTACCAGTTAAATAACATAATGTTCTACAACCGTTGGATGGATCGATGGATGGCCAGGATTAAAAAATATATTCTCTCTTTCCATGGTTAAAAAGCGCAGAAAGACACTCTTTCCGCGATTTTTAAACATGAAAAGATTGATTATATAAAACGGCAGCTGCTAATAAATAGAACGACATTCTCCCTCTCCGGTAATAAAAGCGGATTTTAAAATAACAGTTTTCTTCTTTCTTTCTTTGATGCAATCGCCTACAAATCGCCGGTGTTGAGTTGAAGCTTACGATAATTCTGCCTTCAATCCTCAGATCTTTCTGCTCGAAAAGCCATATCTGAATACACGCTTTCTAGAAACATTCTTTAATAACAAAACAAATCAAACTATGAATTCACATCCATCAACATACAAATCGAAAAAACACAAATGGGTTAATTAACTAAAATACTAATATGTAAATATAAAATTAAACAAAGATGAGAACTTACGCTTTGGAGAAACATGAAAATCAAGTTCTGAATTGAAACAATACATACAAAATTGTTATAAAAAGAGTCAAAATCAATGGATAATTCGCACTACTGTGGTGTTAGAATAAAGAAAGCAAAAAAAGAAGAAGAAAACTGTCATTTTAAAACCCGCATTTCTGCGTTTTTTATTAGCGGAAAGGGAGAATGTCTTTTTATTTATTAGTCGCTGCCGTTTTATATAATCAGCCTTTCCGCGCTTAAAAATCGCGGAAAGGGTGTCTTTTCACGCTTTTTAATCGCCGAAAGGGAGAAAATATTTTTAAATCCTAACGGTCCATGAATTCATCCAACGGTTGTGGAATAATATGTTATTTAATTGGTCCCTGACATGCGATTGTGGCCCGTATATATATGTATATGTGTATATATATATATATAATAAATGGATAAAAATGTTTTAAACGGAATTATTATCTAAAATAAATAATGATACACAAAATGTGAGAATTTTACAAATATAGCATTATAAATAAAAAATAAAAAACATAATATTATAAATAATATCTCGATCAAAATACATGTACAGAAAGTATACTTTATTATTCGAAAATAAGAAGAGTCGGTCCTAACAAGCGCGGCAGCTGTGCGAGAGCTATTAACGACCGAACTTGCTGAGCACAACACGTGAGTTATACACACCGTTTCCACCGTTTCGTCTTGTTTTATTTTACGTCCTAGCTAGTTATCACAGTTGTTTCTTTCTTCTCCTAAACTCTAATCCAAAAATTTGTCTCACAGGTCACAAGGTGACCCTACTATTCAATTCACTTATCCATCCCTTTCTTATCTTTTTCTATTTCCCCCACGTCCCATCACCCTCCCCACTCTCCACCCAAAATCCTCTCCTCCGTTCATCTAAAACTAAACAATTTTTCATTATTTTAAATAATTTTGAGATATTTCAGTATCGAAACGAGGAGAAAATAAATATTATTAAATCATGTTCATAATACAAAATTGATCATATTTATAATATGAAATTAACCTTAAACCGTTACAACTCGGCTTTCTCAAATTATGCATTCATACACAAGTATATATATATATATATGCAGGTATATAATCTACGCCGCCCCTTCTAATAGATTAAATAAACATCGATATATATATATATATATATATATATATATATATATATATTCCAAATATTTGTGTCTAATATGAATATTTATTATATTAATTAACAAGAAGTTAAATTTCGAACAAAATAACAAATTTTAAAAAATTAAATATTTTAGGAGATCGAATCTAACCTAATCAATTATTCAAATTTCTCATTCATGACCTCACATACGAACAAGTGCTACAAATAGTTAACAATATCGCCTAGTACCAACTTGATAAGCTACACAAATAGTATATAAATTTTGTGTATCATTTTCTATCGAATATATATATATACACCTTAGTTCCTTTCGATTCATTTTCCCTAATGGATTTACAAACCGATGAGGGTCCATCAACAACACAACCACCAAACACCGCCGAAGCGAGTCCTCCCGAGTCAACGCACCCCCAACTCACCCCACCACCGAGTCGTTACGAGTCACAAAAACGCCGAGACTGGAACACTTTCTTACAATACCTAAAAAGTCACAAACCGCCGTTAACGTTAACGAGATGTAGCGGCGCTCACGTGATCGAGTTTTTGAAGTACCTAGACCAGTTTGGAAAAACAAAGGTGCACGTGACCACGGGGTGCATGTATTTTGGAAACCCTAATCCGCCAGCTCCATGCAGTTGCCCACTCAAGCAAGCTTGGGGTAGCCTCGACGCGCTCATCGGTCGACTTCGAGCGGCATACGAAGAGAACGGAGGACGACAGGAATCAAACCCGTTTGGAGCACGCGCTGTTAGAATATACTTGAGGGAAGTTAGAGAAAGTCAAGCTAAAGCTAGAGGAAGGCCTTATGAGAAGAAAAAAAGAAAACGTCCGGCGAAGATTACGGCGGTGATGAGCTCTTCTAATCAGGTAAGTGGCGGCGGCGGCGGCGGTGAAGTTCCCGGTGGTGGTGGTGGTACTATTGTTTCTTCTGCAAGTACAGTGTTATGATATTAACCGCTTGGTAATTAATACTAGTGGTAAATTAAATTGTATATATAATTAATTTTTTATATTTTACTATGTTTTTTTGGTTAATTTAGAAAAAAAATCTTTGAAATTTTATACATGTGCTTCTATGTTAAAAAATGGAGATTTAAACTGTTAAAAATATACATTGCGTCAATGTTAAATACCCTGTTCATTTGAGATTTAAGTGAATCTCAATTGTGGGATGCAGGTTTCGTAAATATCCTTAAGATTTAATTAAGAATAAATAGAGTAAAAAAAATAAACATATATAGGAAGAAATGAATGAAAGTTAAAGTAATGTAAAAATTTGTGAAGAATACGAGTGTGAAAGAAATATATATATATATATATATATACTCAAATTTCTGGGATTGAAGAAAATCTAAAAAATAAATATTAGTAGTCTATTTTAAAAACAAACTTTTTAGTCTATTTAATTTATCTTATTAATTTGAAATAAATAATTTTCAAATTATAAAATAAATGTGTGGTAAACTACCACCCTTGAGTTGAACATATTATTTTTGTACTCGTGTATTTACAAAGAAAGAAAGTGCAAGTAAATAGAGGTAAAACAAATGACAAAGGCAATTGTGATTTGTGATAGCTAGGGAAAGATGTGGAATTGGTCACGGAAGGTAGCTAGGAGTGCATGTACACGTGGGGGTGGGGTTGAGTGACACAGTGCGAGTAATTACTTCAATCCAATCGTCAGGTGCCTCCTTTATATCTACTAGACTAGACTAGACATTAGATACAGTAGTAGATACATACATATAATAATTACTAGTATCATATATGCCAATATTCCGCTGATAATTTCGGATTTTGGGTCCTCCGTATATCTAAAAATTGTATTCATACACACACATTTATATGAGTACATCTCTTCGTGTGAATTTTACTATTCATCATCTAATTAATTTTTACGATTTTTGATCAACCCTTTATCTATGAGTAAAATGCAGAACTGGATACGAATTTCACAATAATGACGTCTTTTAACTTAATTTATCTTTCTTTTATAAAGAGTAAAATTATCCTTAAAATACAAATCATATACCTCTTTGATTATCGAGAACTGTATTATAAACATACGAATTTCATAGATAATAGTGTTATTATTCGACTCGAACTTATCTACCTCTTAGGCTCTTATGAAATATAGAATTATCTTCAAAAATGCTTATGTTGTTTTTTATAAGATTGAACATATAAAATATAAGATTATAACTCGTGTGAAACACAAGATGAATGACTAATATTTAGGTAAATTTATTTATTTTTATTATATTTTATTGATATTTATTATAAAATTTTATAACGTTGAGAATTTATGTTAATATAATGCTCTTATAATATTATTCGTGAAGAGTTGTATAAAAGGAGGAATATCAGGTATTAGAGTTGTATGTTATTATACAATGGTATTTATATATTAATATTCATAAACTTTAATGATATATTAAATAAAAATGATAGGATGAGTAGAATTTTTAAAATTGAAAATATATAATATAATTTAAATATGATATAATATTATCTGTGAGTAGTTGTATAAAAGGAGGACTATCGGGGGTTAGAGTTATATGTATGATATATATTTTTTTTAAAATTAGATTTTTATTAAAATTGAATGGTTAAGATCGTTTCTATGGTTCATCTAAAATTGGACGATTATGATCTTTTCTATGGTTCACCTTGAACCAAATTTTTTAATCTTTCAGCTATAATAATATAGTATAGATATCTAATAATTTTTATCATCACAAATAAATAGGGTTGTGTTATGCCCAATATTTGGACATGGGTCCTAGGCAGACCCAATGACATAAATTGGTCAGCCCACCTCGCATCTAGGCTCACATGGCTTCAAAGTCCACATTCAGCTCGCATTGTGTTAAACAAGATAAAATATTCTAAGGCCCTTGGCCTAGCGTGAGGTCGCATCGCTAGCTCACCAGCCTTAGACTCATTCAGCTTCAATAAGGAAGAGAGAAGAGAATCGTCCCCCAGCTCGGTTCGCTTCTCATCACCTCTCTTCCAGGTCGCATTGATCTGACAGAAAAGGGACCTCATCCCGGGTCGTTCGTCTGGACCGCTCTATTCGGTTCGCATCGCTTTAAGGATGAAAAGATATTATAAGACCTTTGGCCTAGCGTGAGGTCGCATCGCTAGCTCACCAGCCTTAGACTCACTCAGCTTCAAGAAGGAAGAGAGAGGCGAACCGGCCCCCAGCCCGGTTCACTTCTCATCATCACCTCTCAGGTCGCATAGATTTGTCAGAGAGGCCCTCAGCCCGGCTCACTTGGCCAGGCTCACTGCCTCCGGATCGCTTCGCTAGCCCGGAGTACTTAGCACAGATTTCTCATAACTAGCTGAAAGGTTCCTAACCTCATGGGCTCACCTCACTTGGTATTATTTGCTAATCTGAAGACTGTAGAAGGCCCCCCGGGGTAATATCTCAACATACTTATCTATTTGAAGACAGCTAGCCCCACGGGCTCTCATCTCATCAAGGGATCCGCACATGATCACCTCTACATACTGCTCCCGTGAGGCCACATCACGCACAACCGCTCCCGCGAGGCCACATCGCGCATAACTCCCTACGGGAACCCCTTGCTCTACAACTCCATGACAGCCCCCGGAGCCTAACGGGCTTGGGACATGGCAGTTACAGACATCTGGAAAGTTTGCCCTCTACATCCACACAGACTTGGGTCAAAGCCCAGCACGTCTAAGGATTTGGGCCTGATGGACCGGACCAATACCTAGCCCATATAGGTAACTTGTCCTCCAAGAACTACGTGTGGCTTGAACCCCTATATAAAGGGTACGTAGGCCTCTTGTTTCAGTTGGGACAACAGTTGGCAGCAAGAGAACACATATTTTCTCTAGCCTTCTAACGAATCAACAACAAGATCAGCTACCAAAATCCATCACTTTCCTCCCGTGTTCTTCGCGTTCTTCATCAAGTTCATAGCAAAATCATCATATTTTGCTCCGTGATTCCAGCAAACCTCCAAATTACTGTTATACCAGTTTCTCCCTATAACAATTGGCGCTAGAAGGAGGGGCACTTGACATCTGAGGGAGAAGGATGTCTAACACTAGAAGAACCGGAAACAATTCAGAAAGTGATGGAGCTGGGGAATACGAGACCCCGAGAAATGCCAACGAGAACCCGCCTCAGACTGACCCCAAGCTCTTGGAAATCTTGGATGAGATGGGCCACCAGATGCTCGAGTTCAACAAAAAGAATGAGGCAGATAGAGAAGAGAAGCGTCTCTAGAAAGGTTAGCATGAGCTCTCGGCGAAGAATGAGGAGGGCCAACAAGTCCAAGCAGCTCAGGTCGACTGTGGAGCCTCGTGACCTCATGAACGACTTCAATAGTGAAGGTGAAGATGAAGATGAAGAAAATGATGAATCGTTAGAATGAGATGAAGTGCCCCCCAGTCAGGCGCGGCAGGACCATGAGACCCCTCCCAGGTCACTTCATGGTCCAGCCCCCTCCGAGGTGAAGGCAACAAGTGTTTTTGATAGAGTCGGAAAGAAACTAACGGAACATGATCTAAGGAGGAAGCTGGAAAGAGCCCGAGCAAAAACACTGAGGAGAGACCCCTGAGTCCGGCACATGAAGCGGAAGGACCCCCTCGCCATCGCGAGCGTGCTAGGTCCCTACATCGTGCTCGTAGACCGGAGAGGTCCCCTCTCAGAGAAGAGGGGAGATAATCAAGGCAAATGAAGAAATGAAGAAGCCCAGTCTTTGGTAAGTGAAGAAGGTGGAGGCCGAAGACATGAACAAGGATCGGCTCCATCACACAGAGACATCAACAGTAATAGATCTCCTCGATGGGATAACTCGAGAAGTCACAGTCAGGCGCGGCAGGCCCATGAGACCCCTCCCAGGTCGCTTCATGGCCCAGCCCCCTTCGAGGCGAAGTCCACCAGTGTTTTTGACAGGATCGGGAGAAGACTAACAGAACATGACCTAAGGATAAAGCTGGAGCGAGAGAGATCGAACTAAAAATACTGAGGTAAGGCCCCCGAGTCTAGCACGTGAAGCGAAATGACCCCCTCGCCATCGCGAGCGCGGCAGGTCCCCGCATCGTGCTCATGCACCGGAGAGGCCCCCTCCCAGGGGAAGAAATCAGGAAGCTCAGTCTGCGATAAGCGGAGAAGGTGGAGGCCGAAGGCGTGAGCAAGTACCACCCCCATCCCATAGGGCCAACAATGACAACAATAACGAGGAGAGACTGGGAAACCTTCACATGAACGATCTTAGACAGCTTTTGGAGCGCATGGAGAAGGAGAAGAATGTTCCGAATCCTATCTCCACTCAGTCGCCTTTTACCAATGAGTTCCGGGTCGCACCTCTGCCCGCCATCTTCAGAAACAATCCAAATCTCACTTTTAATGGAGATACTGATCCAGCCGAATACCTAATCCGCTTCAATATTGAGATGGAGGTCTACCAGGTTTCCACTCTAGCCCGGTGCCGGCTATTCGCCGCCTCTCTCAGAGGCAGTGCCCAACAGTGGTTCTCCAAACTCAGGCCCATTATGATCGACTCTTGGGAACTACCGGCAACATTATTTATTTCAAGACTTCGTATGAATAAATCATCCTAAGTCTCGGGGGGTAGTAATGTTATATAAACACCTCTTCGAGCTGATATAGGTCCGGACTATGATAATGTGTGGCCAAAATACGCGAACTAGGCGAGGCCTAACGGCCAGCCAAGCGACGCGACGTGGCGCCAGCGACGTGAGGCCATAAAAATAAAGGCTAGCGACGCGAGGCCAAAGCCAGAGGCCCCGTTACAGCGAAGTACAGGCCAGCACGAAGGCGAGGCCACTTCTGTTCGAAGAAACTCGAACTGGGCCCCCTCATGCGAGGCCAGATATAAATGGGCAAATTGAAACGAACTCAAGAGTAGCGACCTAAAAGCAGTTGGTCATTTTGCAAATATGAAAAGCAACGAAGTCTGCTAATCAATGAAGCAATGCAATCCCTCAAAGCAATCAGAAATAGCTATGACAATGTGTGGCCATAAATCGTAAAGCTAGGCGAGGCCTAACGGCCAGCCGAGCGATGCGACGTGGGGCCCGCGTCACCACATAAATGGACGATGCGAGGCCACAACCACGGGCCCCTTTGGAACGAGCTCAGGCCAGCATCAGTGCGAGGCCACTCGGTTCTAAGGCATACGAATCGGGGCCCCCATGCGAGGCCATAAACATGCGAAGAAAAGCTAAGTGGTGCGAGGTCATTAAAGCAACCATAAAATAGTTGTGCAAAATCAAAAGAAACACGCAGCATAGAGATGTAACATGTGACACGAGCAGAGTATTAAAACATGCATAAAATAAAGGGATGTGAGCAGAAGGAAGATTGAAAAGTTTAAAGCGTTGGAAATAAATCGAGATAATACAAGTGCGAGGCATAGTTGGTGCTCGCAACTCATCAAATTCACCCCAATGTAGCAAGGCGAATTGGTCAGCGTCTTCAGCGAGGCCTAAATATCAGTCCGGTTCATCTTAAAGGAGACCTCATAATCAAAGATCCAGTGTGACATCGGGTTATTCTAAAAATTGGAGACATTAAATGGTTATGTTTAAATACATTAAAGGCTGTTAGTCACGAAGCGAGGCTGACGAGCCAGCTTGGGCCAGCTTCATGATGCGAGGCTGACGAGCCAGCATCATGAGGCGAGGCCGACGTGCCAACTTTGGGCCAGCTTCATGATGCTAGGCTGACGAGCCAGCATCATGAAGCGAGGCCGACAAACCAGTATCACAAGGAACAACCCATGTATTAAATCATCATCAATGCATTATGAGAAGTGACCCGATTCTAGTGCGCTTCAATTCATGAGTCAGACTGACATGAGCTCACCTCATTAGCCGGCATAACTTGAGCTCCCCTCACTAACCGGTCTCACACGAGCTCCCTTCACTATGCGGTTCTACATGGTCTTCTAATCAAATCCAGACTAGCTAGCTCACAATCTTATAGCTAGCTCATATCCTTCAACTCCGTTCACTATGTATCAATAATTGTTGAAGTTCATGCAGTTCGGGTCGAGCTACGTTAATGTGCAGCCAGAAATTGCAAAGCTAGACGAGGCATGTCGGCAAGCCAAGCAATGCGACGTGGGGCCCCGTCGTCACATAAGTGAACGATGCGAGGCCATAACCACGGGCTCCTTTGGACGAGCTCAGGCCAGCATAGGTGCGAGGCCATTTAGTTCCAAGATGAACGAACCGGGCCCCCCATGCGAGGCCAAAAGTAAAAGTAAAGTGACCTGGAAGCAGCTATAAAAAATAATAATGTGATGCAACAGTGCAAACATGAAAAATATGGATGCGATGCGAACAGAATGATAAATGTGAAGTGATATCGATGTGTACCGGACTCAGTCCGAGCTCGCTTTGCAGGTGGTTTCTTAGTTGAGCCCTCGATGACTTTTCCGCCTCGACCAGCGACTCTGAGGTCAAATTGGTTCTCAAATCGCGAGTCGCGAGCACTCGAAGAGAATATGGTCTCGTTGAGGAGCTGCTTGCACCATCACCCACAGGCTTCGCGCCTATATAGATCGGCTTCTCAAGCCCGGGCTAGTCGGGAGGTATATAGGCCTCGTCATCGGAGTCCTCGAGAACGAGCTAATAATTTTCCAGATCAATCACCCGGATCACATGGAGCCCAGATCACCGGTCCGGTTCGCATGGATCCCAGATCGCTAGCCTATGGTACTTCTCAGAAAATATTTCACTCAATCCTAAAGGCTTAGCAGGTCGTTTCGCATGAAAGGTCTATGGCATCAGTTATTATCTGATTCCACCTCGCATCGCTAATGGCGAGGAGGAATCGGGGGGTAGTTGTTATGCCCAATATTTGGACATGGGTCCTAGGCAGGCCCAATGACATAAATTGGCCAGCCCACCTCGCGTCTAGGCTCACATGGCTTTAAAGTCCACATTCAGCTCGCATTGTGTTAAACAAGATAAAATATTCTAAGGCCCTTGGCCTAGCGTGAGGTCGCATCGCTAGCTCACCAGCCTTAGACTCATTCAGCTTCAATAAGGAAGAGAGAAGAGAACCGTCCCCCAGCTCGGTTCGCTTCTCATCACCTCTCTTCCAGGTCGCATTGATCTGACAGAAAAGGGACCTCATCCCGGGTCGTTCGTCTGGACCGCTCTATTCGGTTCGCATCGCTTTAAGGATGAAAAGATATTCTAAGGCCTTTGGCCTAGCGTGAGGTCGCATCGCTAGTTCACCAGCCTTAGACTCACTCAGCTTCAAGAAGGAAGAGAGAGGCGAACCGGCCCCCAGCCCGGTTCACTTCTCATCATCACCTCTCAGGTCGCATAGATTTGTCAGAGAGGCCCTCAGCCCGGCTCACTTGGCCAGGCTCACCACCTCCGGATCGCTTCGCTAGCCCGGAGTACTTAACACAGATTTCTCATAACTAGCTGAAAGGTTCCTAACCTCATGGGCTCACCTCACTTGGTATTATTTGCTAATCTGAAGACTGTAGAAGGCCCCCCGGGGTAATATCTCAACATACTTATCTATTTGAAGACAGCTAGCCCCACGGGCTCTCATCTCATCAAGGGATCCGCACATGATCACCTCTACATACTGCTCCCGTGAGGCCACATCACGCACAACCGCTCCCGCGAGGCCACATCGCGCATAACTCCCTACGGGAACCCCTTGCTCTACAACTCCATGACAGCCCCCGGAGCCTAACGGGCTTGGGCCATGGCAGTTACAGACATCTGGAAAGTTTGCCCTCCACATCCACACAGACTTGGGTCAAAGCCCAGCACGTCTAAGGATTTGGGCCTGATGGACCGGACCGATACCTAGCCCATATAGGTAACTTGTCCTCCAAGAACTACGTATGGCTTGAACCCCTATATAAAGGGTACGTAGGCCTCTTGTTTCAGTTGGGACAACAGTTGGCAGCAAGAGAACGCATATTTTCTCTGGCCTTCTAACGAATCAACAACAAGATCAGCTACCAAAATCCATCACTTTCCTCCCGTGTTCTTCGCGTTCTTCATCAAGTTCATAGCAAAATCATCATATTTTGCTCCGTGATTCCAGCAAACCTCCAAATTACTGTTATACCAGTTTTTCCCTATAACAGGTTGTAAATGAGTCGATACGCTCACGAACCATTTAGTGTTCAGCTTAAAAAAAGTTTGATTCGTGTTCGGTTCGGTTTGTAAGCGAGTTGAACATAAACACAATTTTTAAGTTCGGTTAAGAGCCGAACTTGAGCACAACATATTTCGGTTCAAAAATTCGCAAACAAGTTCAATTAAAATGTTCATAAAATTGTTTGAAAGAAATTCATGAACATATGTTCATAAATATTTACGATAAATAGTAAATAATTATGTATATATTTGTTTACAAATTATTTCATTAATTTATATATTTTCCTTGGCATCAAATTTTTTAAAAATATTCGTAAATTTTTCATGAGAATAAGTCTGTAAACTAAGGTGTTCATGAATACAAATTTGTGAGTAATATTCACGAGTAGTACCTCATGATATATGTTTGTGAGTGATTCACGAACATGTATTCGTGAGTGGATTGCGAACATGTTCGTGAATATAAGCGACTCAAATTCAAACAAAATATTTGATTTGATAAGGGTTTGGGTTTGGGTTCGAGTTCGAAAAATTTTAAACAAGCTGAACGTGAATAGTCTAAAGTTCAGCTCGGTTCGGCTCATTTACATCCCTGCAAATAAGCGGTAAAAATATATTTTTTTGAGAAAATGATTAGATTAACACAATTTCTTTTTTCAATGAGCAATAATTTTATAAACCGAGCAAGAAAATACATCAAAATTGAATTTGTACAGCTTAATTGACCCTATTTAACAAAATAGCAACCAAGCTATAGGTCATAATGAAATTAAGGTTGCTGTCGTGTAGTGTATATTATTTTTGTTAGAGTAACCACCACTCGAGCTTGAAAAAGATAGCCAGCCAACTCTCACTCCATTCTTTTAATTTTATATGAGCTAGGATAGTTCATTTAAATATGATAACGAATCATATTTAAGTAGTTTTAGATTAGTTTATCCCAGTAATTATAAATTTATAATAGTTGTCCCTTCAATCACTCGGCAAAAGAAAAAATAAATTAACCAAATATTTATTCGATCCCTTTCGAGGACTATTTTAATGCCTCTTCTTCTTGAAAAACAATACACATGATATTCATTGATGCCATGCTGCTGATATATACAGATAAGGTTTGCCAAATTTGACGTCGTAATGAATTATGTATAAATTGGTTTTGCTTAATTTCCTTTATTGATTAAGGACTATGTTTGCGTTTTTTTTCTCCAACTTTTTCGTTCTTTTTTGGTACCGAATTGGTTGAAGTCTATAGTCTATACACCATCTAATATTTGTTACGGGGCATAAAATCAAGAAGGCTCCTAACTTAGAAGTTAGAATGACTAGTTTTTTTAATTAATTTAGTTTATATGTCATACAATGTGAGTATATGTTTTAACAAATCTCGTGGTGAGCGAGAATCGAACTTAGGCTCAGAAGTTAAGATATATTTTGAATATATATGTCCTGTAAAACTCTAAGACATTTTGGTCTCATAGCTCAGTTGGTTAGAGTGTTGCTCTTATGAGCCGAAGGTCGCGGTTGGGACCAAAGAAAATCCATCTAATTGTAATAATATTTATTTTGGAATGCATATTTTTTTGCCTTTGCTTTTAGAAGTTTGTACGAGTGCAGTTATGAATATATAATAATATAGTGATCTTATAAAATTCATGGTTCCTTTTTTGTTTTTTAAGTGTAATGGCAACTTCATTGAAATATGCATCTTTATGATGAACCTCAACAAGGACCTCTACGAACAATCCATTAATCTACTGCAACAGTACGAATACCAGATATGAATGCTCTATGTTGTAGACTTGTAGTCAATAGACATAACTAATGGCTTCTCACAGACGCTCTCTGCGATCACCATCTTTGTCACCGACTTAAGTTAGCTTCAAGCCTTCAACCAACAGAAAAGGGCTTACTACTCAACAGTAAATTGGTTTCAGACTGCAGTCCCTTCCAACAAGGAGACTTGCTAAGCACAGCCTTAATACTTACATAGAAACCAACCCGAGTAAAGCTTCGGCCATGAATACATGGCATGATCAAATTAAGTAAATAAGAGAAGGAAGAGAAATGAAATACTATGACTGCAACAAATGCATTATATATATAGGTTTAGGTTCAACGAGTAACTCATTTATTTGAGTAATTGAGAAACCAACAACAAATATATTTACAGAACACATGGAAAAATTGTGGAACATAGAAAAAACTACATAACAGAAAAAATAATCACAAAACAAACAAAAAAATTACGTAACAGTAACATATAAAAATTACAAAACACAAAATTACAGAACATTATTCAGCATTAGTATTCTGTAATTTGTGTTCTATATTTTTTTGTATATTATATAATTTTTTTTGTTTATTTTACAATTATTTTTGGTGTTCTATGATTTTATACATGTTCTGTAGTCCTGTAGAATTATTTGTTAATCAAATTCTTATAAAATAGAAATTAATTCATGAGTTACTCGAATAAGTAGTTCCCGTTGAACCTTACTCTCCCTCTATATATATATATATAAACAGTTAAATCGGTAAGAGGCTGCCAAATGTATGGTTACCATCAATTTAACTGAGCAATTATAAAGCCCAAACTTCCTGATTTAGAAACATTGTTAAGAGATGAGCCCCAAAATTTAAAATATTCAATACTGATTGAACACACAAACTTGCGCTCATTAGTCACAAATTACTATAACATACGGAATCAAGTAGACTCTTGCAAGAACATTTCAATATCCTGATCCAGCATTTAGCATTTAGCATTAAGCATTTGAACATGTATCTGATTTTTTCAAAGCCAGTTTTTGGCATATTGGTACATCTCTGTCCTTTTACCCTTATCCAGCCATACTGATTTTGACATTAGAGTTCGGGGACTCGGTTTTTTCATTGCTATCCACTGTTTTTGCAGGTCTACGACCCTTGTCAGGGCCTCCAATTACACCCCAAGTCTCAAATTGCCTTTGCCGAGCTCTCGCCCTCTCTTTCTCTTCTTCAGATTTTGATGAATAGCAGTATGGACAAGAAACACCATACTCCCACTCTGGAGCTTCCATGTCAGCATCACTCACTGGCTGCTTGCACCCATAACAAAGCTTGAAGGTCCCTTGTACTAACCCATGATCAACTGAGACTCGTTTGTCAAAAACAAAGCATTCACCCTCCCATAGGCTTTTAGCTTTTGGTATGTCCTCCAGATACTTCAAAATCCCACCTTCTAGGTGATAGACCTGGAAAGAGAGATGGAGACCAGCCAGAGTAGATAAAATTAAAAGAGATACATACAAAGAGAACCCCCTATATGATGGACATGAACATAGACACCCGGAAAAATAGCTAGTAAAGTCTTTTAACTATCAATATACTCCTTTCAATTAAAAGAAACATCACAACGAATCTTGGTCATCACAAACAATGTATCACTTTTAGAATTCTAACACACTCATACTATATAATGACTCGCTACATTTGGCTGCAAGATGATCACCTCTTTGAAACCTTTGCTGAGGAGAAGACTTGAAGCTTTTTCACACCTAATTCCCCCTGTACAGTACATTGCAACTCGTGGTGGCAGTTTTGGTCCTTCAGTTTGTCTCATGTTCGCAGATGAATTATTACACTCCATTTGGTTTTGAGTTTGATCAGGTTGATACTGATCATCCACCCAAGATGGGAACTCTCTAAAAGCTGAGGTGCTTGGATCTACCGCTCCTTTGAACTTTCCGATTCTAGTTTCATAGTCATTGCGTACATCAATGACAACCTATATGCACAGTATTAATGTTAGTGTACTGTCAACTGCCCAACCTTTCATTCATTACAAAACATGTGTAATGCAGGGCAAGAAGAAAAATATGGAAGAAAACAATAAAAGTTTGTGGCTTAACCGCAAATCCACTAGCTCTAAGGTGACCCCACCGCAGAAGAACCACTACCCTTAGGATTTCTCAACCACAAAAGAGAGGAATTTTATGGATCACAACCCATAAGAAGACAGAGAAATTATCAATTCAACAATCATTCAAATTCTTCCTATAATAAACCATTACATCTCCTTGGGAATAAATCCCTAAAACTTAACCAAGAAGTAATCTATACTATATACTTACCTATTAAAGTCAAAACACTTGTAAAACAAAATGAATATGAGAAACAATGTCAAATATAGCTGCTTCTAAGTTTTAATGAATTAATATAACTGATCCACCAATTAATAAATATGAGTTTTGCTGGTTTGGAGACTTACGGTATCTGGATCACTAATCAGATCATTCCAATCCTTTGGACTAATATACTTTCCAACTTTTTCAATAGGTGAGACAGATGGCATTCCCAGAGAAACTATCTGCTCAAACACAAAACAGATAATAAATTGAAAAAAGATACTTTGGCCCGTGTACAAAGAGTGTATTACAGAAACAGGAGCTCAAAGATATGCCCTAACAAAACTTACCTCTTTCTTCAACTTCACTCTGACATGATCCCATCTGAAAGGTGCATCTTCTCCTGCTGCAAGAGGAGAGCTGCTTGTATGTCCATGATGTATCGCTTCTTCTTCAGGACTTACTGGTGACTCCACTTGTCTAAGCCCCATAAGCCGTCCATCACTTTGAATGAATCCAATTACTTTCTCTACTGATTCTCTTGTCCCACATATACTGCCGTTTATTCCTTCTGGTGCAAGTATAATACCACCTGAAACACGCTGAAAGGTATCAGCTTGGTGAGCACACAAGAGAGAATGAATATAAGTCTCAAATGTAAAGTTGAAAGAAAAAACTGTGGATGCAAGCAGTTTAGATAAATCATTTTCATAATGGTCAAATGACTCTTATGACAGGTTAACTAGAAGAAAGCAACAGATAACCATAAACTAGATGACTACAAAATCCTTTTACAAGTAATTATCATATACAACCTTCTGCTTACTAGGCGATGCAAAGCCTTATTAGCACTGCTCTGAAATTCATTTTTTTAAGTATACCCCTAAATTTCAAATTAGAATTTTTAGTTATCGATATAATAATAAATAGTAGTTAATGACTTAGAACCATAAGCCGAAATCGAGGAACACGTTGATTTAGAGGTGTTTCGTAAAGAAACTGGAGTGAACATGATGGATTCAGGCATAAGAACTACCCATAAGCAACAAACTTGCTGGAAGAGTAAAGCTAAACCTACCCATAGTGCTCCTTTCCTATACAAATGTAACCAGTTCAAAAGAAAGACGCAAATTTTAAAAATCATTAAATTAAAGAAAACAGATAAATCAATATAAACAGAGTATAAAAGCAGAAATGAAAGCGCATGATAATGCTTATCAAGTATCCATTTAAGATACACTAAACACCCTAAATTCGCCACTGCAAATCATTAAGTTTAAAGTTACAAAATTTAAAAATCATTAAGTTAAAAGTAACAGATAAACCAATATAATCAGAAGTATTATATCAGAAATGAAAGCATAATAACAATGCTAATCAGATATTCATTAAAGAAACACTAAACACCCTAAATCCACGACTACAAATCTCACCAATTAAAGATAAGTTCCGTCCGGTTAACAAAGCACTCGCATTGTTATTTGCAAGCAATCTCCGTAGTTACTTACCTCACAAATCTATAAACCTATTATCCCAGGATCCTAATACATTATCAAAAGTATCCCTCAAAACACTAAAGTCCAACTTTTTCATACTTAATGTGCAACTGCCAACTAGTCAAAGTCTACTCTAGGTCACTTCAGATATATCACACATTTACTAAACATTCGAAAAATGATTAACAACCCAAGGCACAATTATGAGCAGCAACACTACAAGTAACAAAACATTTAAACTCGAAACATGAGAAAATAGCACATAACACAAACATATCGATTTATATGAATTAAAGAGCATAAATTATATACCAGGTGCTGGCAGAGTTGTTTGAGGGGTGCCCGAAAATCGGCATGATCGGGGAAATCAGCAAACTTGTAAAACGACACAACAACAAGCGCAGACTCCGAAACGACACCGTTTTGATCATCCGAAGCTGCTAATTTAGTGGGTGAAGTAGTAGCAGAAGAAAAGGGTTTGTAAAAAGTGAGTTTTTGAGGTGAGTTCTTGGGAGGAAAAAACATCTTGGGATTCGTGAGATTTGGAAAAGATGGTGAACAAGGAAGAGAATTGTGTAAATTAGGGTTAGGGTTTGAGAGAGAGAGCATTCTCAGTGAAGATGCCCAGCTGATTCTTCTTATCAACATGGGTATCCTCGTCGCCGCCACCAGATTCCTTTTTTATTTTTATTTATTATTTATACTCTTTTTTAATGATGCAAATTTAATTCGAGTAAAGTGCACTTCGTATACCCGCAGTTTGTGTGTCAGACCACTTGAGATACCACACTTCAAAAACTACCACGCGCTATACTGCACTTCTTAACGTCCTAGCACTTTGCTGTTTTCCGTTAAATTGGGTTAACGCCGTCAGTTTTTTTATTTTAGAGAAGAAGGTGTTCTTCGTGTTCTTGAAGATCAAAACAACTTTTGAAAATGATTCTGAACTTAGTTTTCTTCATATGAGTAACCAAATTGAATCCCATGTATTGAAGTACATGACTACGTGCTCCGTCTTCGTTAGAAATTGCTTGGTTTGTAATTCATGATTTTCGGGTTATACTTGAATTTCTTATTTATTTTTCCGTTGATTTGTTGCATAAACTAATTACATGATTACTTAGATCGGTGAAATGACATGCTAGTGATATTTTTTGTTTGTATTTATGGGTTGTTTTTGGAGTTCGTCGGAAAATTATTTTTCCGGTAAAGCTCGTCGTATTTCTTCAATTTACGGCCACGTGGTTGCTTGTTTGTATGTATAATTGTTATATACGTACTCCTGGCAAGGATAACGTTATTTTGGTATAAAAACCGACAAGTTTTGTTTGGGTTTTGTTTTGCCGTCGTTCAAGGTCACCGAATACGATCACGACGTTAACCCAATTTAACGGAAAACAGTAAAGTGTTAGGACGTTAAGTAGTGCAGTATAACGAGTGATAATTTTTGAAGTGTGGTATCCCAAGTGGTCTGACACACAAACTGCGGGTACACGAAGTGCACTTTACTCATTTAATTCAGATCGGTAATTTCGTCCATAAATGAAATTATGAAAACAATTTTTTTAAATATTATATATGGTTCCTTGTTTCTCGTAATTATTTATTCCTAATTTTTTGTAACGAAAAGAATTAATCTCATTTTTTTTGGAAATCCTGCTATTTTTTGGGGTGCGCAACGAGTAAATTCACGGGTTCCGCAATAACTTGACAACGCCATTTTATCCATGCTTGGAATTTGGAAGAAGTATTTTAAAAAATATTTTTACTCATTATAAAATTGATAATTATTGATAATCGATGGTTATAAATCACTCATATAAATATTATTCATAATATTTTAACATTTTTTATATTCAACTCTATTATTATGATACTCTAATCTCATGTATATATATATATATATATATATATATATATATATATATATATATATATATATATATATATATATATATAGTATGGATCTAGGAAAACTTTTTTGATAGATAATTTAGAGTACTTATCTCAACCATCGATTCATGTAATTAATATTGTTATTAATTCTATTACAAATCAGAAAATATATTATGTCTAGATAGCATACCAAAATTAAAAAGATACTAAAATTTAATTCATTAGACCATTATGAAAATAATTAAAAAATTGAGATTTTGTGAAACTCATATAATCTTAAATATTATTATATTTAAAATTTTGTAGAATATTTATATTTTAAATAAAATAATATATTTTTATCAAATTAAAATATATGATAAATACTTAGCAGAACACATAATATAATCTTTTTTTAAACTACATAATATAATCTTAAATTAAGATTCCATAAAATATTGTACTAAGTATTTCTACTAAATTTCACCTCGTCAAATATTTTTAAATTTCGATGTAATATAGTTTATTTTATTTAATAATAATTTTAAGATTATACTAAAGGATATATTTATTATTCTAATAATATTTAGATTCTACTATGTTTTCTACTAAAATATTAATATTTCACTAAGTATTCATCTCTACTCATATTAAGATTCTACTACGTTTTCTACTAAAATATTAAAATTACACCAAATATTCTACTAAGTATTTACCTAAGTATTCTACTAAATAATAGAATTCTTATATTAAGAATAAAATTATATATAAAGTATATTTAACGCGGGAGTCAGTGGAATCTCAATATTTTTAATATATTGTAATAGAATTTTACTTTTTATAATTATTAAAATAATTATTATAAAACTGAATATGATCGAATAATTTATAAAATTTAAATGAAAATAATTAATTGAGTCTTAATAAAGATAGGAGAGAGATGATATGAGATGCCTGATTTAAAAAAGTTATATATGTTAAGTGTATTAAAAGACGATCTGCATTTATTATCGTATATAAATAATTGATTCAGTCAATATCAACCGTTAGATTATTTACAAATCAATGGCCGACAAATGTACCTTAAGTTTTCTCCAAAATAAGGTTTTCTTTGGAGTCTTCCCCTATATATATATTTATATATATATAGTAGGGATCTAGAGAAAACTTTTTAGATAGGAAACTTAGATATCATCATCTACACCGTTCATTTTAATAGTAGCATATATAATTAACAAAATTGTAATAGTTTCCAAATATATATAAATAAATGTAAACAACTGAAAAGGAAACTAATATTCTAATTTAATATGAACCATCAGATCAATTAGAAATCAATGGTTGATAAAAGTATCTTAGTTTTCTCCAAAATATTGATTTTCTTTTGAGCATTCCCCTATATATATATATATGTATAAAGTTTAACTGTGGGAACCGCAGCCGCTACCCTTTATCACGTGAACACAAGTGCGACACGTTCTGACTCAGATGACATAATCACACATTCTCCTCTCGTGGAGATTCGAACATGTGATCAAGAGGAAGATATTTCTCTCTTTAACCAATTGAGCCAACGATTGCAGACAAGTTATATTAAATTTATTTCAGAAGGAGTATTATTAAATTTAACAATGAATCATGATTTTTTATGAATTAATTAGAATTTGAGTTATTGTCATATTTAATATCACAATCGACTCTTAAAAATTAATGTATTAAATTATCAAAAACGGAGACATGAAAGTTAATAATATTATTTCATAGTAATAAAATTTTGAATATGAAGACATCATGATATTATTTATTTTCATATTTTCCAGATTTATTTGCATATCTCCTGAATTTGTTTTATATTCATCGGACTAGGTAATTTTAGTGTTATACATGAATATGATGATTTTTGTGTATGTTTATGAGACAATACCATTTTTAATGATGCTATAATAGTTGTTATATGTTGTTTAATGTCAATTTTGTGTTGTATTAGATGATTTTTATTATAAATTTAAAATCTTACGTTATATATAAAATATTTTTTATATAATTAAATAAAAAAAATTGTTTATTTACTTAAACATCTAATTGAAGGGGGTTCTTTTGATTAAATATAACAATTTATTATTTTTATAATTTTATATTATAAATATTATAATTAATATTTTAGAGATTTATTATTTTATTCATATTATAATTTTGGGTGTATTTTTTAACGATTTTTGACCGGAAGACAGAAGTATTGGATGACTGAAGTATGACAATAAACATGATTAAGTGATCAATCGTCACATATTAAAGTTAACTCAAATTTCATATTTTAATGTGTATTTTATTTTTAAGTATTTTTTTCAAATATTAATTTTTTTTTTAATTTCTAAAGACCTCTTTACATTACATTCCATTAGATTATAAAATTTTTAAAACGAATAATTGTTTTCTCTATGTTTTGTATTTTAACTCTAAAAATTATATTTCAATATTATTCATTTATGAGAACGTACTTTTATCCAAAAAACAATCTCACAATAAAATTTATTTAAAATTACAATTCATTATTAAGAATAAGGACTCTGAGGTTAACCTCGTATACTTTTCTAAAATCACAACAAATATATATACAAATAAACAAATATAATTATTTATTGAGAATATGGCCTGAGGTTATATTAGCTTGCTGTACAAATATTGAGTAATATTTTTGTAAATATTAAATTTACCTCTATATATTTACATAAATACCCTTATTGTATTAAAAATGATTCAAATTTTAGGTGTTATATGAGTTCATCCTGCACAAGCCCTTATTTATTATTAAATATTTACTTATTATTTATTTTACTCTGTTTATAAATTAGAAAAATAAATATTTAGATGTTAATATAATATAGTCAAGTCGACAGAGGACCAATATCTCTGCAAATTTTCTTGAAATCTACCCCAGAATCCTTATTCTCTTCATTATTTACATGAAATCTCATTAATATTATTTATTTCATCTTAATCATGATTAATGAGTGATTTTTGAAATAATGCTTTAAATTAATAATAAGTTTTATTAAAAAATCGGAAAATTATAAAAAAGTAGTGTAGATGATTATCGACGGTGAGAAATGGCAAGAACACGTTATCACCACCAGCCGCGAAACACTTAATCACATAAATATAAAACAATTATATTCTTCCGTATGTAAAATGTATGTATATTATCATCACTCTATTTCTCCGACAGATCAACCCGAATCTCTCCTCCTCCAGGTCTGAATATACACACACATATAGACAGGAGGGCAGTATGTTGAAATTCTTACAAAGCGTTGTAGCCGGATCCGGGTCGGGTCTGAAAGATCTGCCGTATAATATAGGCGAACCTTATTCTTCAGCTTGGGGCTCTTGGATTCACTCTCGTGGCACTTCTAGGGTATTTTATTTCCCTTTTTATTTTACTATTTCACTTGTTTTTATTTGATTTTATTATTATATATGATGATTTGATTGTTAATTTGCTATGCTACGCATTTAGTTATTCGAAACAATCATGATCTTGGATTATCGATGGTCCAGTTTGTTTTAGATAGTTGCATTTAAGTTTGTGGATTTGGTGTAGACTTGGATTTCCGATTTAGAGGAGAAGTAAAATGAGCATCAATGACATTTTAGATTCACCGGTTTTAATGATTATTATCAAATCAATCATAATCGAAACTCTTTTTCAGCTCAACAAGATTAATTTAGCGATACTATACATTATTTTCCGTCTTCCTTCTCAATCATCTCCATATGCGGAGAATTATATATGCTGAGACACACGATTTTGCAACAATGTTGGATATTTAAAGAGACATAAAGAATTAATATGTGATTTTTGTTTTTGACATACTGACATGTTGTTCAACTTCACTGTTTTTGATCTTTAGCACTTATTGGAATATTGGCTGTCCTTGAATGTACTTTCGAATGATTAGTTTAGTTAGATCTAGTGACCTATATTGGTTCTTAGTTTCATGGTATAGTTGGTACTGTAGACTTTCACCTTACATATTTAAAAATTAATAGATTGTTGTCAACTTTCCTTAGGGACTCGGGAGATTGATGACATTTAAAATTCTACTTTCTAGGATCAGTTTCCGTATGTTTGTAGGGTAAAAGCTTCCGTTTTGTTTCACTAGTAATTTCTGCTTTTTTGTTTACATTAATTGACAAGGATATAATTTGAAACATTTGGACTTGGAAGTAGGCATTAAAGCTTTTTTTATGGATAAGCCAAGTCTCTGCCTATAAAAATAATTAGTTTGTTGAATATTCGAACTTTAAATGAAGTAGTTGGTGTTATTCATAGGATAATATATCTTTATTGCATAATAATATCCCGAGCCTAATCCAAGATTTAAGCTTCAATACGGAGATTCTACTTGTCAAATGACATACTAGAGGTGTCGGAATACTAGACGTATCGGAGCCTTAACAGGCTGTATTCTTTTATTCAGAAGACTAGTAAACAGAGTCTATTTTCCAAGGATGGAAGTTGCCCCAGCTAGGAATCAGCATCAAAGGAGATATAAAAAGCTAATTACTCATATATACTTGCAGTTAACGTTAATGTCTCTATTTCTACACACACTGAGTCTTTGCTTGTCAAATTTCTTAAACATTATGCATCAATCTGTGTTCTAGACTGATTCCTTGAAGAAACTTTTTTTTTATTTCTTTGTCTGTACTTTATTTATTTTTCTGGGGGTGTATAGCTGATAAACTCAGTTGCTCGTTTCAGTATATAATAATCTTTATAACAAAAATAAAGATTAAGTTTACATATACACAAATTGTTCTCTGAATAATGTGTATTGACCCACTTTCTTTAGTTTTTTCTTAATAGAAGCAACATCTGGGAAGTTAGGGAGTTAGCAGAATTTGAGGAAATTGGACTTCAATATAGAATTATCAGTGTCAAACTGTCAATAAATTGCCCCAACATAACACTTCTGCAATCCTCTGGCTTATTTTTCCATATCAAAGCAACTGAGTAACCTGAAAATTCATAAAAATGGCCGATCAAGCAACTAACTTTACCTTTCTGTAGTTAAATTAGCATTGATTGTTAGATGGCTACCGATTTGAATACTCGTTTGATTGGAGCTGTAGATATAAATGCATAACAAGGATATTGCTCAAACTGTTTCTCTGTGTATCGTACCCATGTGTTGTGGACCTATTAATTATCGCTAGTAGCTTAGTAGGCACATTTGTTTCCACAATTCATCTGGAAGCCAAGCTCTTTCTATCATGACTGTATATTCTTTCTTTGAGATGGTACTTGTTAGTCAGATGTTTGGCAAGAACATGAACTTGATTTGTAAAACTTTTCGACCCTCAGTCAGAGGCACACTAGGATCATAGACGTGTCATCATATTACTATGTTTTACAGCTCTTATACTTTGTAGCCTTTGTTGGTATTGCCAAGCTGCATCTGATTCCTAGGTGAATTTTCATGATCTTCTGAATAGGCAGGGCAGTGAATTTATTACAATCCCGGTTCTAACCTCTTCCCTGGTTTATAACTTTTCAAGTGCCCAGGCGTTCCAGCTGGCTTAAAGTTTTCAAATGTGCTCAACCGTTGTACAAGTCATGGAAATCCTGCCCTCTCCTAATCTAACTTTTTATCTTATGATTGCAATACAAAATGCTTAATGCCTTAATTAATTTGTATTAAGTGTTGATGGGAAGTTGACCGGTACTGATCATTGTTAGTTTTTCCAGGATGACGGATCTCCAGTGTCAATATTTTCTCTATCAGGGAGTAGTACTAATGATAGACATATAGCTGCTGGCCGCAATGGTGTCAAGCGTCTTCGAACGGTAATTAAATAATTGATGTAAGCGGGTGAATTTTATAGTAGCCTTTTCAATTGGCAACAATACAGTTGCATAAACAAAATTATTTGCATGTAATGACCTCATGTCTTTGTGTAAGAATCCATATTGGTGTTGCTTAATGTATTGTAGCTTTGATATATTTGTTTCCTTCCTAAACTTTATATGTTTTTTAATTTTGCACTTCATATAGATATTGGTTGATTCAGTAATATTTTACTTCTTGAATAAAATTATGGAGATGTCTCCAGTTTAGTAGTGAGTCCTTCTAATTTGAGACATGTTAAATATTTTTATTATTCCTTTTCAGGTTAGACATCCAAATATTTTATCATTCCTTCACAGTACTGAGGTCGAAACTTCTGATGGCCCTTCCACAAAGATTACTATATATATTGTCACAGAACCTGTCATGCCTTTGTCGGAAAAGATTAAGGAATTAAAATTAGAAGGTACACAAAGGTATATACAACTAATTCATTCCGTTCTTATTGACTTATTACGAAGTGTTTACTTCTTTTGGTTTTTTTTATGGTGTCGATTAGTTCCTTGTCACATGATTATACTTATTGACCTGTAGCTCAAGTTGCTACATTTGGGATTTTGGGTATACATGTGCAAGGCCTTTCCCTAGTCTAGCACATACTTGTCTATCTTCTTGTTGAATATTACTCTTGGAAATTGTTTGGAAAAGCCAAAAAAAAAAGCAAAGTAAAATGTTTGGAACATTTTTGTTATTAGGTTTTGCTGTTAAGTATTACATAAATAGGTTTTACTATGTATCATGATGCAGGGATGAGTATTATGCATGGGGACTGCACCGGATAGCTAAGGCCGTGAGCTTCCTTAACAATGACTGTAAACTTGTAAGTCTATATGTATGTGTGTGTTGGATATATAGTGAGGCAGGCTACAAGAGAATTGAGAACAGAGCTCGGTCATTTTTATACCCGAAATATCTTATAAACAAGGAAGAACTTGAAGATACGATACAAATTTAAGAATAAAACTTTTTTAATTTAATCTCTTACATTGTACCATGATATTTGCTTCGAGAGTTTGGTTTAAATACTTGTGAACTCAACTTTCTTTCAACGCCACATCACTTCCATTTGTTTTACTTGTCTTGACTTTCCTCTCAATTTATGCCAGTGTACAGAATATTACCGAGTCTTTTTTTCCTCTGCGTTTCACATAACGCGTCGAGGGCAATTTAATGAAATATAATGCCTTTTCTTTATCTTTGCTCCTGTTGATCTGTTTTTGTCAGTTTTCGCCTAATAGACTCTTAATATTCGGTATAGGTTCATGCAAATGTTTGTTTGGAAAGTGTTGTTGTTACTCAGACTTTGGACTGGAAGCTACATGCTTTTGATGTTCTGTCGGAGTTTGATGGGAATAATCAAGCAGCTTCCACGGGACCCATGCTGGTATTTTCTCTTTGGATGTAGTAATTATTAATTAGAGTTTCTTTCTTCCATTTGTGATTGGAGTTTTCAATTTGTGTGATGCATACTTGCGAAATGTACTGTATAGTTTGCAGTATATATATAATCTTCTGTTATATAAATTGAGGATGGTAACTTCCGGGGTCTAGTTATCAATGTGAGATGGATCCAGAAAAGGGGAGGTTTTATTTATAATTTAGAAACAATTCGTGTTTATATTTCACAGAAATGTGAAATTGAGGTAGGACATAAAGTCTTCTTGGTCTCTCTACTTCAAGTTGAAATCTGGTGCCCCTGCCCGAAGTTATTTTGCTTTGGCGTGCTACTGTTTCTTGGCCTTTCAGATATCTGGCCTTTCCGCCGGGGGGGGGGGGTGCACTGGCCCCACAGCAATTTATGAATTAACACATGCTAAAGAATCTTGGGTTGGACGAGTTATCTGAAGATGATTGCTGCCTGAAAAATTGAGGTTCAGGTCTATAAGCAGCGAGAATAGCCCTATGAGACTCGCTTTCTCAGTTTCTCTATGGCTCCAGAGGGTTGGAAGGGTAAAGTTTGTATTTTTCAACTTCAACAATTTCCAGATGATTTAGTGCAGAAGTTCATGACTTTAACAGTCTATTACTCTGTACTTGCACTACTTGTGATATCTTTGTAATGAGCATATTCTCATTTACCTGATGAAGTTGTTAAGACAGTTTGATGTGTTTGATGATTGCCAATATAGTCATTTTTAAGCATGCATGACAATTTTTATTTGAATATTAATTTGTGGTCTCACCTATATAAAATTCCATCTTTAACCCAGCAATATGAATGGCTTGTTGGTACTCAATACAAACCAATGGAGTTGGTGAAGTCTGACTGGACAACGATTAGAAAATCTCCACCTTGGGCTATTGATTCTTGGGGTTTGGGTAAGTGATATAATTTGTATCGTCTCGCTATATTAATTCTGCAGTAAAATTGGTTGAGGATTAATTTACCGTTTAAATAATTATTATAAGCACTACCTACTAGTGGCTTTATAATTACTTAAGGATATGTCTTTCTTCTTCTTTCTGTTTCAGTGGATCGTCTATGTTTTGAAACTGACTGTTTATTAACACTTGTAGGTTGTCTTATTCATGAACTTTTCTATGCTACCAAATTGGCCAAAACAGAGGAGCTTCGTGATACTTCTTCTATACCGAAGGTGAGTTTACTGAATCTCTTGATAAACACAGGTTCATGTTGATCCACTAAGAACTTGTTTTTGTTTTAAAACCGTAGTCTTCTCAGTGCCTTACCATCTTTTTATTCCTGTCTCACAGTCTCTACTTCCAGATTATCAGCGGCTTTTGAGTTCTACGCCTTCTCGCAGGTTGAACTCGTCGAAGCTTCTAGAGACTTGTGGTCAGTTATTCACTTTCTTATATTTGACTTTTTGTGAAGCATTTGGCTAAGCAGTTTAGGGAACTGTTTATAAGGCCTGATCGCTTAATTTAAACCCTTTGTGCGGTAGTTGACCAGTCAATTGTTCTTGAGCAGTGTACATTGTTTATTGCTGTTAGGTTATTAATCTTAGTACTAGCTAAGGGAACGTTATTTTTATTTCTGATGAATTTGGAGCTGCCGACCTCTTAAATAATCAATATGTATGTACTAGTAAACTAAATACTAGTGCTTCTCAAATCAATTTTGACTAGCGTCATAATGCGTCAAGCATAAATATTGCTATGTTTTATTGTAAGGGTTATTCTTTATATTGTTTATTATAGTTGTACCAAAAGATAAGTAACTTGCCGTGTTCAACTTCTTGATCAATGAATTGAGGGGCAAGTTTCAGATTGACAAGGATTTGATTGTTGGAAAAATCTTGAAAGTTGAGATCTGGCACATGCTTGCATATTTCATATACAGATGGCCAACAACATAATATTTGAATTTTAACAAAAAAATTGACCAGTTATATATACTTGCCAATATATTTCCATATACAAATAATAGCTACCAAAATATTTAATTTGCTAATAATATCTACCAATTTAATAATATGTGCCAGAAATTTTTGGCTGTAATTATAAAAATACATACACCTGCAGTCGCACGATTCGTAATATGTTGAATTTGTATCAGAAACTACAAGGATATTAATTTAAAGTAATCATATGGCCTAGGGATATGCCTAGAACAGAAGAATCCTTGCTTCTTAGTTCGAAGTGTCTTAGGTCGCATTTGTTTCTTATTTACCTTATAGCTCAGTTTCTTTGAGCTCTGCTAGTAGCTTTTGTTGCTGAAAAAGCACATATGCTTTTTGGATTGCATATTGGAACTTTTAACACGAAGCCTAAAATTATTCAGGCCCTGTGAAGTCTGTTGTTCATTTTCTCCAGATCATCTGTTGTTAATATGCATCATTTTTTATCGTCCATTACTTGTTCCTAGGTTATCTTTTGTGTACGATGAAATCATTTAAACTGTTCACTCCACAACTGCAGAATATTTCCAAAATAAATTGGTGGACACCATTCACTTCATGGAAATTCTCAATTTGAAGGACAGCGTTGAAAAAGATACTTTCTTTCGTAAGCTACCTACCCTAGCCGAGCAGCTTCCTCGACAGATTGTGCTAAAAAAGGTACTTTTTGATTCCCAAGTTGTAACTTTAATAATTTTAAACCTTGTCATTTTGACAGCAATGTATTTTTTTTGCATTTCGATTAGCTACTTCCTCTACTAGCTTCAGCCTTAGAATTTGGCTCAGCTGCAGCACCTGCTTTGACCGCATTACTGAAGATGGGTTCTTGGCTTTCAGCTGAAGAATTTACAGTCAAGGTTTTGTTCTTTAAATACCCATTGGGGGTCTTATTTTATATAATTGTCACTAGTTCAATTGAATACTGCCATTTTTTCCTGTTGATGTGTTTGGTAAGAGTATATGCTGGATTTCTTGGATATTTTTATAGGTATTACCAACACTTGTCAAACTTTTTGGTTCTAATGACCGAGCTATTCGAGTTAGTCTCCTGCAACATATTGATCAATTTGGAGATTCATTATCATCACAAATTGTCGATGAGCAAGTAGGTTCAGCCTAAAAGTTTGGCTCTTCTTAATTTGTTATTGCAGATAATTTCTTCTTCACTTTGGTTTTAATAGTGATATTCCGGTGATTCTTTAACAGATTTATCCTCATGTTGCTACTGGTTTTTCCGATTCATCTGCTTTTCTGCGGGAATTAACACTTAAATCAATGCTTGTTCTTTCCCCCAAGGTACATGCATAATCTTCACCTTAAGTTGTTAAGTATGTAATTTTTTATTGAGGTAGTCTTGTTGAGCATGAAGTAAGCTTGTATATAGTAGCTTACATGTGCATGCCATTTTCTCTATGCTTTATCCGGGTTAATTTGTGAAAGTGTCACTTCTGTTCCTTGATCAAGACACTTGGACCATATAGGAACTGACAGTTGATATGGATAATTTATTTCTCGCTATCAAGCAAATTTTCTATTTTCATTTTGTTAGTCTATATTGAAAGAAAGATTAGTTATGTGGCTGACGTAGTGAAAACCTATGTAACAGTAGTTCAACAATAACTTAAGTTAGTTCACGTTGATTTTTGTGGTGCTCTGATACCTGAATGCAATTATGAAATCATCTTTTGGTAGATTTCTCTTTGTTGCTTTGGAACAGTGTGCACTCTGTTCTATTTTGTGCTCATATATTGGGATATATCTTCATGGAATTCGGGCACTCTCCTTGCATATGATATATTTCTAGTAGCTATATTTACAGGGATTGGGGTCATTCCTGATTAGAGAATTCATCTCAGTATATGTTTTGGATCCCTCTAGTCATTTCTTTTTTATTCATACACAGTTAGAACTAGAGGAAAAAGACGGAATAAGTGTGCTCGGAGCACTTTGTTAACTTTTTGATATCTGAATATTTGAAGCATGAAATATTATGACATTGTTTAGAAGAATTATCTCTTGTGCTGTAGCTTGGGTGCTGCATAATGATCATCATATGAAGTTAGACGTTTATGCCTTAATGAGTTCAATAAATTCGGTATTTCTTCGATTCTTAATGCAGCTGTCCCAACGGACTCTATCAGGATCACTGTTGAAGTTTCTTTCAAAGCTACAGGTATGATAATGAAACCCCTTACCATTGTCTGTGGGAACTAGTTGAACTCTCTGTCACTTTTCTTTAAATTGTGGAACTTTAGTGATATTTTAAAATTTGTTCTTTTTGCATTTCTTGATTTGCATTTTTCCCATTCTTGCAAGTAATGCAGGTTGATGAGGAACCAGCTATTAGAACAAACACCACCATACTGCTTGGAAATATTGCCAGCCATCTTAATGACGGGGTTAGTAATAGCTGCAGTTCTATCTCTTCCCATCATTAACACATTTTCCAACCATTGTGCTCTTTTATGCTCAACCCCAGCCTTGTGGATTTTCTAGTTCATAGTTTTTAGCAGTCAAAGATGTAATAAAACATATCCTATTTTAATGTTCCTTTTTATGCTTAAATGATCATTAACGAAGTCGAGGAAAATTGCAGACACGGAAAAGAGTTCTCATAAATGCATTTACAGTCCGTGCTTTGCGTGATACCTTCTCTCCCGCAAGAGGCGCAGGTTGAACCGTTCGCTGATTCCTAGACCAACTTTCAATGATTTTTACTTTTGGTCGGTTTTCCCTTGATAATAATAATTCCTTAAATTGTTGTTGCAGGGATTATGGCTCTGTGCGCCACCAGTTCTTACTATGATTCCACTGAGATTGCAGCTCGTATCTTGCCAAATGTTGTTGTACTTACCATAGATCCTGACAGGTGTGCTTACTATTGATAATAATTTGTAGTCTAAAATTGTGGATGAAAGCATATTTTTCATACTTGTCTTCGTACACTCCATTATGAAGAATCTCTTTTGTAATTCTAAAAAATCCAATTAGAGCTTGAGACGATGTTTATGAAAAAAAGAAGACAGATATGCTCACTTCATATTAGCGTATCTTGCTAAAATGTATAGCCTTGATTCAATTGTTTGACAGTTGCAAGAGGTTTAAGGTGTTAGAATCTCTGAACTGGAAGTGCAGAGATGTAAGTTTTAACAAGTAGTTTAAGTGTTTATATGTAGATTTGTATGTTATACAGGCTAGGAATGTAATGAAACACAGAGAAAAGCAATGAATTGGAGGTAGAATATAGTAGAGAGGGTAGCTTGTAGAAGAAGAAAACAGTTATAGAGAGAGAAACAAGACAGAGAATCAAGAGCGAGAGAGATGGTGGAAATGAATTTCATTTTCTGATAATAGTTCAAAACATAACCAACAGTACATACTCTTATCCTATTTATACTAGTAATCCACTTGACTCATTAAGCTATAGTAAAAAGACACAACTACCCCTTCCTTTACTACTTAGTCTATACTGCTATTAACAAGCCACTTCCTAACATAAGGGCATTTTTTTTTGAATAATTAGCAAGTGTTATCTGTTATTTGGATTAGTTGCAATATCCTGTCTGTTTTTACATTTTGCATTCATGTGAGAATTTGCTTTAGCAAAGACCACACTACTGTTCAACTCATTAACTGTGTAGTTTAGTGCAAAAGAATATAGGTATTGCATGATTCCACTTGGCAAGAGCTTATAAACTAGAAGATTGAGATGTCTAAATTCTCTTATAGACCCTTGAAAATTAATTTAAACTTTTGAAGTCCAATGTCTTCTATTCTCTTGTTAATATCCTTCGCATATTCAGTTCTTGAAGAATATTTTACTCGAGGAATGTTGATTCTGTAATTGCTTATCCATGTCAATTAGAAAACTCTGCTCATGATAAATTGATAATGCTGCAGTTAGCAGTTATAGTTTTTCTTTTCAGTTCGGCCCAGTTTGACTTGCCTTGTCTTTCAGAAATAAGTACTTATTTCCAGAAAAAAGTATGTACATGTAATGTGTAGTTTTCCCCCCTAAAAATAAGTACTTATTTCTGTAAAATAAAGGGAAACAAACACCCCCGATATATTTTTAAGTATAAGGCGAGGGAAGGTGAAAATTGAATTCTTGACCTCTTCTAGCACTAGGGAACACCTTTAGTACCGCACAGACCGGTGCATTAATAAATAATGAAATTTTGGAACTGATACTGAAGGGAAACTTGTGCTGTTCAGTTTCTGACTTTCTGTTGTTAATCTAAACATAAGCCTACGACATTGTTTTTGGTATTGATTGCACCATACTGGCATCAGTCTTAATGCTCATTTATATCCGTATATTGTTCTAGTTTTCCGGTTTTCCCTTCCTTTCTTAATTGCTGCACTTGTTAACCTCCAAGCTCCTCTATATGATATGATGAAAACTTGAAAAGGGTATTACTAAGTTATTTTCTGTATGTAGTCTTTTAATATCTGTTTACATTTTAGATATTAAGAAAAGTAAGCATTCACTTAAGAAACGTTAATGTTTTTTCATATCTTGGCAGTGATGTTCGATCGAAGGCCTTCCAAGCTGTTGACCAATTTCTGCAAATCCTGAAGCAATATCATGAGAAGGTCTGTTATTACCTGTTGTCAAATTGGTTGCTTGTACTACTGTTTAATGCTAATCTGCTCAAGAAGAGCATTCGATTTCTAAGTGATGTGCACTTTCCTGTGAGCCCTGCATCTTATCTTTTTTTCTTCTTTATGGATCTACTTTAATCACTGGTTTTAAGAGCATTGTGTTGGATTTCACTGCTGTCAGTTCTAATTGTACAGGTAAAAAGACAAACTTGAGGCACCTTCTATTTTCATCCAAACAGAAGTGTTATCATAGTAGTACTTCTAATAAAATTAAGATAAATAGCATCTGTATCCCTCAAAAAGGATAAACGAAGAAACTCTTCTGTCTTTATTTTTGCTCCATCGCCCTTTCTAGTTATCCTAATGCAGGCTCATCAGAGGTTTTGAGGTGAGTAAATTTGCAAGTTATCTAGATCCCTTTGTGCTATAACATCCAAAATAAAGGGAATCCTCTATTGCCTTCTAAGCTAGAGTTCTGGGGGAGTGCAAGGCAGGATATGTGTAAATTTCTTGCCAAGATGTATACCTCTCTTCTTTATTATTTTTCTCCACGTTTTGGAATTCAGTTTTAGTTTAAGAATGTTTTTTGAAAGATGAGATCTCCTTTCTCAAAATCATATCCTTTTCATTTTCACAAGTTTCATATTGCAACAAACGTAACATATAAGTATATAACTAAGTTTGGAGGTAAAGAAAATCCCCAATATATACTGAATAGCTGATTTATATTAAGTAATGTTTCTATGCCAAGGCAGGGGCAGATTTAATTCCTGAATCTTTAAGAAGTTGTCTGTGATCTCTTTGTTGTCTTCTGCAGACCAGTGGTGGGGAATCAGCTGGGGACTCAAGCATGGGGATGTCATCAATACCAGGAAATGCTAGTTTACTTGGGTATGTTATTTTGAAATCTAGTATCACCAATTTCGGGTAAAAAGACCTGATGTTTCTTTCGGCAGTAGCAAATGGACAAGAAGCATAATTTGCAATTTTGCATTGTGGTGTTATCTTCTTGCTTTAGCTTCTAACCGTCGACTATTCGAACCTACACCTTGGATCCCTTGTTAATGTTATCCAAGCCTAACAAAGCATGACCTTTAGTAACTGAATTAAAGTAAACATATTCTCCCTACTGATATTAAGCATCTGGTGATCTAGCGTCTTAATCCCAATATTGCCCATATAGCAGCATATAGGTATTACTGAATACATACTTTATCATCCATTAGATGAGTTTTTAAGACGATTTATTGCTTTCGATGCATTCTTATGATTATTGATACTCATTATGAAAGAGCTGAAATTCTGAGCCTATCTTTAGTAAGCAATACATAAAAAAAACTCAGAATCCTGGTGTAATTTATGCATCAGAAATTCAGAATGGACCCTGACAGTGGGCTTTCATGAATAGTTTGTATGTCAACCAGACAGACAGACATAACTTGCATCTTTGATCTGAAAATCCTCATCATTATGGAATGATATCAAAGTAGTTTATGAAATTTACAAGACATGCCTGTTAAACTTAAAAAACTGTAGTTACATTTAGTGTGCTAAGGAAGTACAATCTTGTAGTTGGCTATTTGTTCCTATGGCATCAATATTAGGTTCTTTCTTTAGTAATGACAAGAGTAACTATTTAGTAGAGTGACATCAATAGTTAAGTAAAACGATCTTCGGAAATGCTTATGTGCGACCTCACTGTTCCTCAGAAATATCATACATTTATATTGGACCTCATTGACTTCAGATACATCATACTTCGAATTTGGTTTTCATTAATATGTCTGGTGTGCTTTCTGTAACTTATCGGAAACAGAAACTAGATATATTTTTTTATTTTTTATTTTTAGAAACAGGGATGTTCTATTAGAATATACCACCGTGGCTTCATATAATATACCCCCCTTCCTTATCTTGAGCTTTCTGGTGACAACATACTTGTCTGTAGCCCTTTTTATATTTTATTTATTTACAAAACTCAATCAACTGGTAATATTTGCCTTTGTTGTGTTTTGATGGCTACTTATCCATCTAGAAGTTACCTGAAGTTACTAATTCTAATATTTTTGCATAATTTAATTTGAACTGTTAGAAAGTCCTTCTGGGTGCAATTTTGACCATAATTATCTTGCAATTTGTCAATGGTGTGTAAATACCTTGAAGCTAGTTTGGAGCATGTTGACCTATAGATTTTATTTTATAATATTATTTAAAGCATGCATGCTAAGCGATTTTTCTTTTAAGGGAATGTTTAGTAGTCGGTACAATTCGTAATATCAGACTAGTGCTTTCATGATTTTACATTGAACTCTTAATCCTTGTTCTCCAAAGTTCAACAATTATGTTCACTATTCAGGTGGGCCATGAGTTCCTTGACCCTCAAAGGCAAATCTTCTGAACAAACTCCACATGCAGCTGTCAACTCCATTTCACCTATTACTACTGTTGCATCCAGTGCCAGCTCAGGCAAGCATATTGCTCATTTATGTTTCTTTATGTCTGAATGTGGTGCATGCTATGTTTTATACTTAAAACAACTTAACTCTTTGGCAACGATAGCATGAAACAGTGCTCTCCTCTTTCTACTTCCCCTTGTAATGTTGAACAATGATGCTTAAAGACTTATTGTCTGAATTAGCCTACAGTGTTTTCTTTTAAAAAAACTTTAGTCCAACAGCATAGGGAAATGTTAATGACGCAATCATGTTTATTAAATATCGACGGGATATGTGTGGTCATTGTAAGTGGGCGCAATGTTCTTGCCTTGTAGATATATTAGCACTGTGTGGAACGCAACCTTAAATAATGGGAAGTTCTACAGGCAACGTTAAGCATTATTACATAAAAACTAGAATTTAAGCACAATTATGTAGATAAATAATGTAAAACTGTCGCCAACTAGGTAAAACAGGAAGAGAAAGAGACAGGACTAGTTTAACATTGTCATTATGATTACCTAGTTTAAACAAATGGGGAAGTATGCATCTTTCCTTAGTCGTTACTAGTTATATTGTAATACAGACATTTTAGTAAAAATCAGACAAGTTGATATTCTAAATGTGTGAAATATATATGCACGCATCACTGAGATAATATATGTCTTTTCATCACCATAGTGATAAATACTCCAAGCACGGCAACAGTCGATTTGAGTTCAGAAGCTTATATGGCTGATCAGCCTGCACCTGTGTCCCCAACATCAACTGATGGTTGGGGTGAAATAGAAAATGGAATTCACGAGGATAATGTGAGCGACAAAGATGGTTGGGATGATATTGAACCACTTGAGGATCCGAAGCCATCTGCAGTTCTTGCCACTATTCAAGAAGCTCAAAAGCGACCCGTCTCACAGCCAAAACAAGGTATGTTACTATATAAAATCTCACTAGACATGTCAGAGCAGAAGTACAGGTCTTATATGTGGAGATATTTTTTTTACAGTTTAAGCTTTGACTGAAAAGGTTGGTCTAAGATCTACTAATTTAAAATGTATGTTGAGCAAATAAACATTAAAAGAGGCGAAAAGAGGACGAATAACCAAAGTTCAAGCAGTTCAGCCTTATCCTTTGGTAGAAAAGCTTGGAAATTGTGCATAGATTGTGCATTATATGCTCTTTTGAGTTTTGTGCGAGTCTCAAGACGGCATGATGGCCCTTGAATTATCGGACGATCTTGTTTGAGATTGTAGTTTGTATCAATGCGTATCATGTATTGCACATTGCATTGTATCTGTATGTGCTCATTTGTTTTATGGATCTCTAAATTTATAGACAGATCATTTGAATTTTGACATGTACACTTGATAGCAATTGCTTTTAAACAAAAACCATAGGGTATACACATACCATACTATAAGATGTCATCTCACTCATTTCACTTGGACTTGAGTTCTGACTTCTCACTCAACCTTTTGCTGGAGTACAAACTTTATTGCCAAGATTTGAAGTGACTATAATATAGTGGAAATGAATTATTATTGCTATAGCATCTTTACTTCTTTCATCTCTACTTGCTACTAAATATGAAGTTCACAGGTATCTAATGTAAGTCGTTTTATTGTGCAGTTCTCAATTCAAAACCCAAGATTACATCCAATGTTCTTAAACACGAGGATGATGACTTGTGGGGTTCCATAGCTGCCCCTGCTCCAAAATCCGTTAAACCGTCAACAGCAAAATCAACTGTTGCACCGGATGATGATGACCCATGGGCTGCTATTGCAGCTCCTCCACCTACCACGAGGGCTAAACCTTTAGCATCTGGGCGAGGACGGGGATCTAAACCTGTTGTATCAAAATTGGGTGCCCAAAGAATAAACCGGACATCGTCATCTGGGATTTAAGGTGCCCAGCTTTTGTCAAATTAAGTGAAGAATTTTAGGAACCCTGTAAATTTTGTCTTATGGGGATATGATTTAGAAGTTCATACAAAAAAGAACTGAACTTTACGTGTCTCCATGAGTTGTATACTTCGATATACAACATTTGATTTGTAAAATTATTGTTTTTAGTTATGGTGTGAGCTATATCATTCTTTTTTATTCGTCAGCTTATAGGGGTCAGCAACACAAGATGAGGGTTTTGCTCGTTATAGGGTGAGATCATTAGTAAATACTTTGCTATTGTATATTAGGCTGACGAATGATCTTTAACTCTAATATTGATCTGTCCTCGCTCTAAATTTGAGTATCATTAGTAAATACTTTGCTATTGTATGTATATTAGACCGACAGATTATCTCTACTTTAATATTGATCTGTCCTTGCTGTAAATTTGAGTTTGCTTAGATTCTTAGAATACAAATTTCAATTGGTCAAGATTTTATTTTAATATTTTTTTGGATTGTTTATCTGTCATTACATGTAGAACAATTATTTGAATTTTGAACTATACATGCCTGTTAAATTATGGACTTTCGAGTCAGTTAAATTTGTTCTTGATAAATAGGAAACGCGCTACTTGCATGAAATAATACTACTATTAGCGCAAGATTTATAGTTTTCGACACTAAACAGAATGATGTTGGAAGTCATTCTAAACATTTTGATATAATTAAGTGAATAATTAAGGTTAGTGTTGTTTAGCTTTCTCCACAAACAACTGGTATGGATTTCCAATGTTTGGCAATTTCCACTATTGGGAACTCAAGAAAAGACAAATCTGATCAAAGTTGTTCACTTAACTATAGATTTGATGTCAAATTCAAAATGCCCAATTATAAAAAGAATCAAAGATAGGGGCGTTTTCTAGCTAAACATGAAAAGAAATGTGACATGAAATTTGTGCCAAATAATTGTTTCTTTATGTATTGATGTTAATCATTTTATCAATTATCCCAAATATATGTTGCTTTATTCTTTCCTTGTATTTCAAAGTATTTTATAGACATATATATTTAAAATCAACATTTCTTAACATTTTCTTTTGTATATAAATGTTATATTTATATTTATAAATTTAAATATATACTTCAAAATTCAAATATAGGGTTAGCACTTCTTTCCATAGCTTTCAAAGTATTTTGTAAACATATTACACATGTACTTCAAAAAAGTAACAATTTACACTTAGAGACCAGAGGTACTAATTTGGTTTCCATCTATACAAAGCCTTGCTTTAAAATACAAATTATCTTATTTTATAAATTTTACAAAATCATCAACTCGAAGCTCATCCGTGTCCGGGCTCTTGATTATTATGTTTAATACAATCCTTATAGTAATTTCAAGTCTCTGTCGCTTCAATTCTTATATGATTTGATGTAAACTCCTCTTTAATGTTATATATATATGTTCATTTGAGTAATTTGTACAATTATAATTGATAATTTATAAAATTAATAGAGTCAGTAGATCAAGTGGTTCGTAGTTAGCAATTGTATATTTGTATGCAAAACTTATCCATTTGCACTCTAATTTTCTATTTAAGTGCAATTTTGTATATAAAGCTCCAGCTTTGTTACTAAGGCTGAGTTGGTGGATACCACAACCTAAATTATTCGAACTCCAAGTCCAAATGAATGTACCAAGGCTCATGAACTGTCTCCCTCTCAATAAACCAAACACATACATATACATATACATATACTACCCTCTTTTCAAAATATGAGAGCAGGATTGGTGATTATAATTTATACCTAATTTGTTACGGACTTGCTGAATAGAATATAAATTTTATTTATTTATTTTTCTTTGTTGGGTAAAAAGAATTATACATGAGTATAGGAATTGAGACATTGAAATCATTAAATATTTGATAACATATGTAATGTGCAGCCTCATGAGTCAGGAGTCATGTTTAACTCAAGAATGTTCCAAAATATGATGACCTTGTGATAGTGGCATTGCCCCCGAGGGAAATAAATTCCAACTTATTGAATTATAAATATTTGCCATAAACATAAGTTATAATTATGCATTCGAATTAACTAGGTAGTTAATCAAATACGAGTGATCACGCGCATATGATGATTCTTTCCTAAAAATGCAAACTAATTCGCAGTTGTAATTTAGTCAAAATTTCAAGCCAAACCTGTATTATATAATAAAAAAATTACGTAAATTATCTTGCAAAAAATGCGGTACGGTGCGGGAGTTTTTAGAATATATCAAATTTGTACGAAATTTACCTAATTTAATATTATTATTATTATTATAGTATTAAAATAATATACATATATGTATACAGGCCATTATTCTAAAGAGAATGATATTAGATAGATAATGGGAGAGAATTCTAAATTTAATATGAACCTTAGATCTAAACTTAATCCAACGGTTGCTATCATTTAACAGTAAGAACAAAATTATTATATCTTCTTAACAACTTTAACGGATGTATGTATAGGTTAGTTATACATACAATCTAATTGTGCAATCTCTCTCGGGAATTCTATGAGCGATTTCATCTGAGATCATGGCATCTAAAGATATGTCACAGAGAAGATTAATATATTAGGATTGACGAATAAATTCTACTATAGAATTTGATAACTCATAACAATAATAAAATATGCTTAAAGTCGTATTTTTTTTTTTTGACGAAATGCAGATATTTTATATCATTAAATCAAGATTAAGGCAATCCTTAACTTTGGTCGGAACGGTCTGCCAACCAAAGATACGATCAGGATACATATGCGAGGCATGAGCAAGTTCATGTGCCGACATATTCGCAGATCGTTTAATAAAATACAACTTAAAGCTGTTAAAATGACGAGCCATTTCTCTACAATCCTCAATTATTGAACCAAGCCTAGAGCGCAACAGTGCTGCACTTCTTATCAACTGGACCACGATCAGGCAATCTGACTCCACTGTGATCATATCCCACTTCATCTCCTTTGCCCAGCTAAGCGCCTCTTTAACTGAAATTGCTTCTGCCAACGTGGGATTAAGAGTTTCTGAAATCAACTTCGTCTTTGCCAAAAGTAAGTGACCCTGGTGATCTCTAACAATGATTCCACACCCCGACTCTCCACGACCTTCAAAGACTGCTGCATCCACGGTAATCTTTACTTCATTCTATTGCGGCTTAACCCAGGTCATAGCCCCATCACCCTCTACAGGGGGTTTGAGAGGCACACAAAACACTCTACTCTGGGCTACATTCCACTGTGAAAGATACTCCCATGCTTTAGCTACAATCCTCAAGACTGGCCACTTCCTATTGTTCCACACCAGGTCATTTCTAGACCGCCAAATGGACCAACACAAAGTGATGATTTTGGCTTTCATGCTACACGACTGACCTGTTAAAATTTGCTGTAACCACTGCATAAACTCCACATTTACATCCGTGTTAACGTCTGGCTTAAAGATCTGCCAACACCTGGATGCCATAGGACATTGAACCAACGCATGCATTATAGTTTCTGGTTTCTCTCTGCAAACTGGACATTGACTTGTAACCTGCACGTGCTTGGTCTGAAGTTGTGTCATAGTCGGTAGGCTAAAACTAGCTGCTCTCCAGACAACATTTAGAACTTGAGGGGGTGCTTTAATTTGCCATAGACATTTCCAAAAACCAGTCAAGTCGCCTGCATTCCAAGCACCTTTCTGAGCTTGTAATAACCTGTATGCACTTTTGACTGAGTATTGCCCCGTATTCTCTAACTTCCAGTTCAATACATCATTACCCAAGTCTTGCTCGATGTTTGTATTAAGAATTCTTTGCTGATCTCCAATTTCAAATATGTCTCGTATAATCTCAAGATCCCACTCCTTAGTGTCCATTCTGAACAAAGAGCATACCTTCTGATCCATCAATGACTGTGAAACAGTAGTAACATAGGCATTCTCCATATCATTTAGCCACGGTTGATTTAAGATTTGAATATCTTTCCCATTACCAATTCTCCAACTTGAACCTGTAGCTATGACCTTTTTAGCTTCAAGAATGCTACGCCAAATAAAACTTGGACTACTACCCAGCTTAGCTTCCATAAAGGTCGAATCTGGATAATATTTTGCTTTGTATAATCTTGCCACCAGACTGTTCTGGTTAGTAATGAGGCGCCAACATTGCTTCCCTAGCATGGCTAGGTTGAAATCCCGCAGATTTCTGAACCCCAAGCCCCCAGCATGCTTGTGTTTGGTCATTCTATCCCAAGAAATCCAACTAATTTTAGAACTATTCTTCTGATAAGATTGCCAGAAGAATTTAGCTAAGCACACTTCAATATCCTTGATCAACTCGAGGGGCAGTAAGAACACGTTCATCGCATAAGATGGAAGTGTCTGAGCCACCATTTTAATCAAAATTTCCTTCGCAGATCTTGACACATTCCTCTCTGTCCAGCTCTGAATACTAGCCCTCACCTTATCTTTTAAATACCCAAAAACCACTGATTTATTCCTGCCAAGTAGACTTGGGAGGCCTAAATACTTAGATGAGGAGTCTGCTTCCTGAATCTGCATATTGTGACAAACCAATTCTTTATTATAATCAATTACATTAGCACTGAAAAACACTGTGGACTTGCTTCTATTGATCCTTTGACCCGAGGCTTTCTCGTATACATTCAGTAACTCCATAACTCTAGTAGCTTCCTCCTGATCCGCCTTACAGTAGAGGTAACTATCGTCTGCAAACAGCATATGAGTTATCACTGGAGCTCTTCTACAAATTTTGATTCCTTGCAGCCATTTTCGAGTCTCATATTGCCTGATTAATGCTGACAAACCTTCAGCACAAATTATAAAGAGATAAGGAGACAAGGGGTCCCCTTGTCTCAGCCCTCTACTAGGAATGATAGGACCAATTTCAAACTCCCCCTGGACAATATTATACTCCACTGTTGTCACACATTGCAGAATCAAATGGGTCAACTTAAAGTCGTATTTAATTCTACTATAGAATTTAATTAGAATTTAATTAATATATTTATACTACATAATTATAGTAACAAATTTGATATCTAAATTGATATTCGAAGGTGTTTCACCGAATAGGTATGTCTTTTAAGTTTTGATTCTATAGTAGAATTTTTGTGAAATATTTAGATAAATTCATGTGCATGTAAATATTATATGTGCATGTAAATATTATTGTATTTTTAGATTTAGATTCTACACTAGAATGCAATTTTATAATTTTGAGTATTGATTTTAAAGTAGAATTAAGTTTATAATTTAGAAGATCTAAACGAAATCATATGTATTTTTACATTTTCTTAAGGTTGTATAGTGGAATCTGAAAATTTATATGTGTATTTATTTTTTAATGTTTTTTTATATTTAGATTCTACACAAGAAAGTAAGTTGCATGGTTTTATATGTTGATTGAAGAAATGTCAATTGGTGGTGTTGTGTCATCAGTGACTCGGTCTAAATTAGCCCATCATATATTTAAGCAAATTAGTTGATCATATTAACAAATTCAGATGCGTTTCATACTTGCCTATATCTTAATTTTCTTTGATGATGACAATCATTTTAGCTCTATAGCGACAAGAAAGAACACAATAAATCCCCTGATCAGAGAGTGGAAAGTCATGGCATTGACAGTACTGGTACTCCCCGTGAATTCAGCAGGAATTTGTCCAACCATAAGGGTCGTTTTATGTCCTTGCCTTCCCGTCTCTCTAGTTATTCACAACCACTCAGACCTGCAACAAAAACCGTGTCAGGAAACCTATCATTTCTCTCGAAAAGCAACAGCCAGAAAAACTTCTGGCCGCAAGAGTGTGGATGGTATACGGAGAAAGCCAGGCTCACTCTCAAGAAGTATAAGCACCAAAATCATGTATTTCAACTCTACTGGGGTAATTAAACCACCTGTGGTTGAGCAAATGGTTGCTTGCACTCTTGAGGAATTATGCTTTGGGTGTATCAAGAAGGTCAAGATCACGAGAGATGTAGTCGCAAACAACAGGTTAGAAATATACCCTTTTTTTAGGTACAAACACTTGGGTATACATAAATGGTTTACATTATCTGCACCTTCAAGTTTTATCTGAAATGTATAACTTGGTAATTAAATTTGACAAAATGGAATAATCGAACACTATGACCTTAATTCATTTCTTTCAGAAGTTTAGTTAGGTGTCCTTGTGCCTTTTCGTACTTCATTATGTTTTAAATTTAGTTTTTGTACGCAAAAAAATTGATTGTGGACTTGGGTTTTTAGATGGATGATTTACAAGATCATATTATATCATGTGGATTTGGACATGTCGGCCAGGTATTTCAACAACTAAAAAAATCCGCTTATTAACTGGTTTATATGAAAGATTGAGGAGCTTTATGAGTCTCATTCGAATCAGTATTTTATTTGATTAGATCATTGCTCAGCTTTTGTCTGAAAGACTAATTCCATTTGTTGCTCTGGATGTCAAGAGGTATGAGTTTCTATTTATCTGTCCTTTTTTCAAAGTAGACTGATAATCTGTAGGACCTTGCTCCTTAGCTCCGGACTCTCTTTTATTCAAAGTAGACTAATAAATCTATAAAATCTTGCTCATAAAGTACAGACTCTTCTTTCATAAGCACTGGACAACTTTTTGCTGGGAAAGTCTTATACATGTTACTGGTTTAAGAGTTCGTTGTTTATATTATACAAGTAAATGGAATATATTCTAATCGTGGTTTCGATACATGGTATAAAAGCGTCTAAAGTTTCTTGCTAAATGCACAAAAATATATAAATATATTCTAGGCAAGATATCAAAAACTTGGTAAACGGTCCAAACAAAGATATTACACCAGCCTTTGAATTTAAAGATAAGGTATTAGATGTCCTTTTGCTGCTTGGGGGGACACGATTTAGCATCCAATAATATTTACTCTCAGAAATTCCCAATTTTGCGTAGCTTGTAATTGTTTGGCATCTATTAGTTAAATTTCTGAAGAATGCACAGCCTTTGTTAAAATAAAAATGTATTCATACTTCGATGTTTTGCAAATATTTAGCTGTACTATAAGATTTAGGCTTCCTGTATCAATAGATCTGTGCGTGCACCTTCAATATTAAAAGTTGTACTTTCCTTCAGTGATCGAGTATCAGTTGGGCGTGCCCTTGACCTTCCAGTGTACTTTGGTGATGCTGGTAGTAGAGAGGTATGGTTGAGTTAAATTAGCTGTGGTTTTTTCTTATTTCCAAAACATGATAATCTACTTGATAACCATCTGGTTGACAGGTTTTACATGAAGTTGGAGCTGAAAGAGCTTGTGCTGCAGCAGTAACTATGGATACTCCAGGTGCAAATTATAGAACTATTTTTTTCCAATGTCAAGACCTTTGTGCGTGCTCATGATGTTGATCATGGGATTAATTTGGAAAAAGCTGGTGCAACAGCGGTATGTTTCTGCTATATTATGATTTTGTGAATTACTCTTTTTTTAATTATATGGATTAGATGATCTTTTTAGTTTTCTTCTTTCCTCTGGACATAAATTCTTAAACACGTCATTGTCTTCAACCTACCCCCAATTAGTAGGAACAAAAGGCATTTAACTGAAGTCAGTTGTAATATAAATTCATCATATGGATAGGTTTAGCATCAAGACATTTTAATCTACCACACTGATCTCTGCGTAAAATTCATACTGCAAACTCTAAAAGGACTCGCGTCAAAAAAATAAAAAAGAGAGGATTAGACAAAAGTAGATTCAAAATACTGAGTTACAGACAGAATATGCATAATGTTCCTGGATGTGTCTGTGATTTCTCCGGGCTGAAGAATATACTGTAAACATATTTACCCCCAAAAATTTACCTCTTGTAACTATTATTGGAAACTAAAGTAAAAACTATGCCTCAAGTAATGCTCAAACTGAACCTAAATGTCCCCTATGCCACAAAAAGTCTAGACTCTTCACTTAGAAAAGACCTCATTTCTGTTGCCAGCACATATGTATCTATGCCAAGCCTTATTTTAGTTGGAGGAAATACTGGTATATCATATCTAAAAAAATTCTTCTAAATTTGTGCAGGTCGTCCCAGAGACCTTAGAACCAAGCCTACAACTAGCAGCTGTTGTCCTTGCGCAAGTAAGTTTCATAGAATATTATATAAGAATGATCGAGCTACAATATCTAAAATTGAAATAGTTTTTTTCTTTAGTATGATTAATAGGCCAAACTTCCAACGTCTGAGATAACAACAACAATCAATGAGTTTAGGTCTCGCCATCTCTCTCTGAGCTGACTGAGGTACCTAATCTTTGTTTTTCTTCTACAATAAATTATAGGCTATTTATAGTAGATTTTGGTGTGGGTATCCCTTTCTAATAACACATGCTCCAGATATTTTATAGGTTTCTAACGAACTACTAATGTTATGTTTGTGTAGTTGTGTGAAGCAAGTAGAAACTCTCTTGGTTATGGTTATTCTCGGATGATGACTAAATCAAAACCATTGTTTCAGACGAGGATGAGTTGACTGAAGGAACTCTAGCTATATAACCATTAGATTCAACACGGAAAACAGAACAATGAATTAAAGAAAAAATAGATGAATATGTACTTGGATATTGTACATCAGTTTCCTGGCATGTAGTCAAAAATTGTGTAGAGATATAGGATTGAAATTGCTTAAAAAATTCTCTCAAATAAACAAGTTTTACTCTATAGCTTCGTCAACCTTTTACTGTTAACATTCCACATTTACCTTGATTTATTGATCATTACGGAAACGTATAAACTGCTCATATCGGATGTCAGGATCTCCGGTCTATTCTCTTTGATCTCTCCGGTCCCCTCATTTATTATTAGTGGTATCCCAGATTTGTTTGGCATTTTTACAATTGATAACATGATTGTACATGATGTAATCCAGGGAGTCTACCAGTATGAGCTTGAGACTGTTATCTAGAGTCATGTTTTCCTTTTCGTCCTCCATATAATCAGACGGATCTTTAGGAAACTGTCTATGAGGAATTACGACCTCATCTATCTCGTGCTCGAGAATAACTGTAATTGGGGGTTCAATACCATTGACCAAAATCCTCGCATATTTGGTATTGGCGTTCCCCAGAAATAACAGCATTTTGTGCTTTTACAAATTATAGTGATCTTTATCAAATGGTGGAATTTTAATGATCATCATTTTTTGTGTAGTCGTCTTTAAATAAGATTAAAATTTTAAGTGTTTCAAAAAGTATTTTTTGACTTAAAATAATTTATGATCAAAAAATTTTTTGGGTAAGAATTATTCCGAATAAAAAATAATTTTTGAGATCTGTATGAGTTGTGGAATATTTGGTTTGAATATGATATTAGAAATATCAACCAGCTCTGATGCCAATTGTTGGTCTCTGATATTGTAGAAGTGGGGTTGAATACAATATCTGAATTTAATCGTGGAATTTCGGATTGAAAAATATTATTTTAAATAATCATTAAATATTAATTTTAATGAAATACTATTCAAGTAGAAGATATAATTTTAACTTGAAAAGTATTACAAAATTAATATGATGAAAGTGTTTATAATTGATAAAATATTCTAGAACGATTTTGACATGAAGTGTTCTTGTTTAACAATTATAATCCAAACTTGCAAAGAAATCTGTGAATATTACAATGCATACAAATTTTTGAATTTGAATGTTTTCAACTAATTCAAAATATGAAGTGCTACCTCATATTTATAGAGGAATTCTATAGTTTGTATGACTTTCTAGAACATGACATTTTTCAGATTTTATTTAAGTCTATATGACTTTCAAAAAACACTTGTATGACTTTTAAAAAGCTCGATATGACATTTAGAAAATCAGTATGACTTTCTAAAATCATATTCAATATGACATTTGAACTAAAGTTTCGCTATGACTTTCTATCAATCGCATCTGTATGACTTTTATGTCTTGAGCTCGGCATAACATTTTAGGCCAGGTTTCAGTATGACTTTCTGTTACACAATTCGGTATGAATTTTTATCAAATAAATCGGTATGACTTTCTTCAATCAATTCGGTATGACTTTTTAATATAGTCTAAAAGACTTATTAAAAGTCATAAAAAGTCATATCCTTTATAATAAATTAATTCTACTTAATTTAATTAAATAATTTATAAATTAATTTAAATAATTAACTTTTGATAGTAGAATTAAAATACTATCTTGACTTGCATAACTTTGTTGTTAGCACTGAAATCTTTCCATCTTGTCTTCAAGTCAGTACCGTCAAGTTTTTTTTAGCTGTATCCAGTCAAATATTCAATCTTGGATTCTAACTTTTGTACACTACATTCAAAACAAACCCGTATCCCTTTGAGATTCCAGCTTCTGTCTTCTTCATTCTAAAATAATTCTAAAATAATTAATCCTTTAATTAATTTAAGAAATAAATTAATTCTAAGTGAATTAATTTACTAATTAAATTAACTAATTAATTTAATTAATTAATAGAGAATTAAATTAAAGTCTTGACTATAAGACCATTGTTGATGTAGATAAAATTTTTCTGTTCTTCAATAATAATCTTTCTAACCACTTGAATTTTTTGATGACAAATCTTTACTGACATTGTTGACACCCTGTGCACTGGTCTAGTTCACGGATGACTAACTACAATGTTAATTCTCATTTCTGCTGTAGTGGTCTTTATATCTTGTCTTGTCCTGTCTTCTTTTTGTTTTTCCTCTATATTTTTTTTCTTCTGAAATCTTTCTATAATAGACACTTAAAACCTTCTGTATCTTCTGAACTCCTTGAGATACTACTTTTTTATTTTACATCGACGCTTGAACATATAAATGAACTTCTTCCAATGTTGAGTAGGAATCTTGTCAGAATTCTTCTGATATTCTGATTCTTTGTGTCTAGTTAACATTCTTCGTCTTGATTTATGTCACCAAATTTGTTATTTATTTATCTTTCTTATCTGAGTTGAGTTGTCATCTAATTATTACAAATAGACTTAGTCATATGTCTTTCAGGTAAAGAGAAAGTGGATGAAGACATGAATTTGAATTTAATGGTCTCGCTGTAATTAGATATTTTTTTCCTCTTGTATTTAGTTATTTTTAGTAGGTCACACTTTTTTCCCCTTGAGTTTTTTCCCATAGGGTTTTACTCATCTGAGGTTTTAACGAGGTCCTTCTTTGATGGTGTTTTATTTTCAGACATTAAGGTATTATTGTCTAAATGTCCGGAGGCAACATGTGTGCCTTCCGGTTAGATGATAAAAGTGGTAAATGAAATTGAATACGAGATAGGAGAGACAGAGGTTGGGGAGACTTTGATAGTCATTGTCAGACCCGGGTCCTGAGGGAAGGGCGGGTGGGCGATCGCTCGGGCCCCCGAATATTTTGGGGCACATTTTTTGAGAAAAAAATTAGTATATATATTTTACTTAGTTATAAAAATTATAAAGTCAATAATATCACAAAATATAAATTAATAATTGGATTATAAAACAAAAAATAAGTACTAATTACATATGTATATATATATATATACTATATTATTAAAGCTGTAATGGCAAATTTTTGATCTGTCGTCGGTCTGTTCTTTTTGTGTCTCACTCAACTTCAAATATACGTGTGTTTCCTACTCAATTTCAAACACATTCTTTTAATCAATAATCAACTATGTTTTAATTTTCTCATTAGTCAACCTCTTTAATTTATTTAATATCATAATTTATTAATTAAATTTTATGAATATTAAAATAATAATATTATTTTATTTATATTAATTAAATTTTATTATTATGCTCTATTTATATTATATTACTCTAAACGAACTTTTTTTTAATTAGAATATAGAATTGTACTCACATCTACTAGCATGTTTCAATTTTCTCATCACTCAAACACTTTAATTTATTTAAAATTGCAATTTTATAATAAAATTTTTGAATATTAAAATTATATTAATATTTTATATATATTAAAACATACTCTTTTATTTGAATTTTAATTAAAATATTTTCTAATATATTTGAAACTCTTTTTATTAATAAAAATTTATTAATGCTTTGGACGAGTTATTAATCTATGTTAATTAATATAAATATATAATAATATATTAATTAGAATGTAAGCACATTACATAAATATTGATTTCTGTAGCCCGCAAGGGTTGACTCAGTTGGATAAAGAGATGAATATCATCCTCTTGGTCACAGATTCGAATCTCACGGGAGAAAAATATGCGATTATATCATCCTGGGCCAGAGCATGTCGCGGGTTCCCACAGTAAAAAAACAATATTGACACTTTCGGGGGTGGAGGTTGTTTTTTGGCAGGTTGGACCATGTGTGTACATGTGAATAATGTATATGTGAGCTAGACTTATTAATTAGGCCGAGTATTTTCTATTTCTCATTTAAGTTATTTCTTATTTGAGTAAAACTCTCTCTCTCTATATATATATGTGTGTATATATATATTGTATATATATATATATATATATATATATATATATATATATATATATTCTAAAAACTAGATAATTCATTATTAAAAAAAAAAACAGAGTTGCATTGGTGTTCGGTTATATATATTTTATATCAAAACAATACTAATCTATCTAATATATATATATATTTATATATATATATATATATATATATATATATTTATATATATATATATATATATTTGATGTAAAGATTCATTTTTTTCAAATTTTTAGTGAGAATTTTGAATTTGAACTATCTATTCGAGGTGTTATTATGATGTTAGTTTTAGTAATAATTTTACTGAGATTTATATGATATTACCTAAAAAGTAATTACCTGGATGTGAAAAGAGCAAAAAAATGAGTTGATAAGTGAAGAATTACAAAGGAATTATGACTAAATTTGTTATAAAAAAGTAGACTTCTAAAGCAAACTTGATAAAAATTTGGTGAAAATTTGAAAAAAATTACCGTAAACTTTTGTTATATCATATAAATTTTTATATATTTTTATAGTTACGGTGATAAAAAAAATTTAGGGGGCTATTTTTAAATTTTCGCCCCCAGGTCTCAAATATGTCAAGAACGACCTTAGTCATTGTACTTCGATACAATTCATTAATGAAATGTTATTTCTGTCAAAAAATACCTCTGCATTCAATTTCATTATTTTTATCATCTCAAACTGAGAAATTCTACATTTCACAAAACCTTTCCTCGTGAGTTATCACTTTATTTTTTTCCCTACCAGAGGGGATACCACAAATTTATATATATATATATATATATATATATATATATATATATATATATATATATATATATATATATATATATATATATATATATATATATATATATTTGAATAATTAAGTTTATAACCTTACAAATTGAGTGTCCGTTCTAATAAATTCTCGGAGTGAGTAACCCGGACTTGGAACAACAGAAAATAAGTGCTTATCATTTGATCTATCCAATCGTGCTTAAATTAAAATATATATATATATATATATATATATATATATATATATATATATATATATATATATATATATATATATATATATATATAATATGCGCGACTTGAGTATCATTGAGACCTTGCTCTTTCGAATTAGCTCAGTTCGAACTTCGTGTTGATACCAAATTAAATTATTATTATTTTGAATATAGTTTATAAATTAACAAGTAGTATCGGTTTTATAACAAATTTTGGATTGAGTTAGAATTGAACCAAACATGTGGACATGATACATCCTTATTACTAGGTTATCCAATCACGCTCAATACCAAACTAAATTATTAATTTTATTTTTTTAAAGTGCTAAATTTGTGCAATTAAATGTAATCGTATTTAAATTTTTGGTCGGAAATATTAAATAACATTTGCGCGTGTTTTAACTTATAACGGTCCCGAATAAAACCAAAAAATCATATGAAACTCGAATTCGGAGTTGAAGATTGCATTACTTTCACAGTTTCACCGGTACCGGCATCGTTATATATCCAACCAATATGTCTACATCAAGCTATCTGCCTGCCTTTTTGATCCAACCCTGAGTTGGCACCAGATCAAAACAGACAAGAAGACTGATAGTTGAAATTATGTAGGCAGTTGGCTTCACTTCCAATATGGCAACAAGTGCTCAAACCTAACCTTCATTAACATATCCCATCACTTCTACTTACAGCATTCTATAGTTTCCCTATCCATACTTGTAACCCATACCCCATATTTCATCTTCAAAAAACTCTCCCCACTTATTTCTTCCGTTTTAATATGGCTGCACAGGATTTTACACCCTCGCACGATTACTTCAGTATTAACATTATAAGCTTCACCTCTAAATCCCACAGCCCGGGCGCTCTTATTGTAGTTGTTTTCTTCTTCTCAATCATCCTTCTAGCAGCCCTTCTATCCCTACATTTTTTCTGTCGTCGCAGCAATACTATTACAACAGTTGCCCTTCCTGTGACAATCGATATCCCAGCTGTGGCACTAGGACTTAATGCAGCTGCCATTGACAGCATACCTATATTCTTGCATGGATCGATATTATGTAATAGTAACATGGGGATTGATCAAATGGAGTGCTCCATATGTTTGGGAATGTATGAAGATGGTGAAAGAGTTAAGGTGTTACCTGAATGTCTACATGCTTATCATTCTGATTGTGTTGATAAGTGGCTTAAAAATAAGTCGAGTTGTCCTCTTTGTAGATCTTCTCTGGATTCTACTGCTACTCAACTTGCTACTGCTTAACAAAAGTCCTGACGAGTTGTCCTCTTTGTAGATCTTCTCTGGATTCTACTGCTACTCAACTTGCTACTGCTTAACAAAAGTCCTGACAATTATATCAATCCATTGTAGTTTAGTTATATTGTTTTATTGGCAACAAAATGTATAAGTTGAAATGTCGACCAACGCAACCCTGTTCCAGTATTTGTATTTATTTATTGCCATTGACCTTTATAATAATTTTTTTCAAATAATTCTAGTTACACGTTTAACGAAGACAATCCTGTGCGAGTATTTGTACTATCCATTGACCCCTACAAAAAAAATTCTAACAGTTCTAATTATGAGATCATTTTCTGTCGATCCAGAATATTAAAAAAAAAAAAAATACTCCGTATAAATTAATTTTAGTTTATTTTTAGTTTTGTTTCACATGACACGGTGACGATGAAGTCACATTATTTACTTAATTGTACTTGCATGTTTTTTTGTCAAAAAAAAAAGTACTTGCTCGCACAGTACTTGCTCGCACAGGTGGAGCTGGGCGGGCGGGCCGGCTTGGCCGTGACTCAAGCACGACACGCGGATGTAGCCGAGTCGGGTCGGTTTGGAAAAAGTCTGGTTTGTGTACAGTTTGGCAGGTTTCATTTTTTCATTTTTTATTTTTTATTCCATTTAGTATTGTAGTTCATTGTCGTGCCGTGCCGAGCTAGTCGGGTTTCGCGAGCCACTATGATTTTGTATGTGGTTAGACTTTCTATGTGATTAGACTGGCACTATATATATACACGCATCTATATGTATCTACTCAAATAAATACTCTATAAATGTATCTAGTTATCTACACATCTGGATTTAATATTTCTAATTCTTTTATTTCATACGTACATATTTTTATTGAAAATAAATAAAAATTTAAGGTCGAGTTTTATTTCATTTTTTTAAAAAAAATACTTATTTCATACAAATATTTTTGGAATAAAAAAGGACGACACCTCTATAAATTTTATTAATTAAAAAATATTTTACAAACAACTTTTACATAATAAACATATTAAAAAAAATACAAAGCAAATCAAATTTAAAAACACAAAATAAAATAATTTTAACCACTATTTAAAACATTCAATTTTTTTGTTTTTTTAAATATTCGTTTGTTATGTTTTAAAATTATTTGAATATTCTAATTTTTTAAAAAATTCAATTTTTGTGTTTTTTAAAATATTAGTTTGTTATGTTTTTTAAATTATAATAACAGTTATTTATAAATAAATCAATCGACGCATAAACGATCTCAACAAAAGTTCGAATAGAAATTACATTCAGTAAAGTGCAGTGTAATACAAAATGCTATTATATAAGGTACTTTTTTCTTAAAAATAATTAGTAGATAAATACAAATGTTTAATAAATATAATTACGATAAAATGTTGTATATGTCCAAGGAGTCGAGGACCAAGGGCATTCACGCATTAACTAACCAGCAGCCAAAGTGTCGAAGTGGGCTAAAATGCCAATGGTCTCAGGATTGGGTGCCAGCTGAAATGTGGGAAGTGCCATATGTGCATGACGAGGCGAGCCAGACGGGCGAGACGGTTTGGCGAGCCGTGCCGGCCATACCGGTTCTGTTTGTCGCGGTTCGGGCGGATTTGACTTGCCAGTTCCAGTTCACTCCAAACCAAGATCGTGTCCGGCTCCTTTTTTAAGCGATTTGTGCCGGTTTTTGAACCGGCCCGGTTTCCAGGCGGCTACTATGAGCTCAAGGCCTAGTCGGGGCAAGCCGACCCGCCTGTTTAGCCACCTTTACTTGCAGGCAAGTGAAAATGTGAGTTGCTATTTTGTGTTGATGAAGACGTGTAATAGATTGTAGGTACTGTAGGTAGTAACTGGCCAAGTAAAAAGATAGCTATTGGAAATGGAACAGAAAATGTTCCTAATGAGACCACAAACAAAACGGGGGCCTTTCAAAATAGTGGGGAAAAAAACCATTCTTCTGGAACCAGAAAATGGTCCTAACAAGACCGGAAACAAACAAGGTCCAAGCCAAAACTTCAACAGACCCCACCTGTCATGATCGATCCTCACCATCCTCATTGTTAAAAAAAATACACCCTGAAAGCACTAGTTTTTTGTTCGTTCCGAGTTTATCAAATAAGCTTTTCTAGATCAGTTCCCCTTGCACTAGCCTGCAAATTAAATATCCAATGTTGTACGAGAATTGCCTATCATCTACCCCCTAATCTTTTATTAGCCAACAAAGGTTTACCGACAATTTGACAGAAGGGCAGAGGAACATTAAAAAAAAAAAAGACAGCCTAATCTTGCAATATTGTTAATTCTATTGGGGATGAAGAATTTTTTTTCTTTTATAGTTATTTGTACAGACCGTGCGCCTAAACCAGCAATTTATCTTGAAACCCCAACTCAAATATGTAATTGCTAGACAGAAACTGGAATGAACAGGAGCAATTACATCTGACCTGAATATTTCACCATCATTAGTTTCACTCAAGAGTAGATTTTCTTGCTATACGATTTTATAAACTTCGAAGATGACTGATAACATTATGTTGACCGTATAGAATCTAAAGAATTCATGAACTACGAAGATGACAACATTCTGTTGACCGTAATACTACGGTGAGAGACAATGAGAAGGAAATCAAGTACCTATCCATAAATTAGTCAAAAACTGAGCAGTACTTTCCTTTTAGCTCACGTTGGGACTTGGGAGTGATGCAAGAGGATAAAAATGAAATCAAAAACACCCTACATCAAATCAAAAAGTTCAAGATTTCAACAAAAGCAAGATTGAGCAGGCAGCAAAGAGATTTTAAAGACAAATATGTCATAAAAAATTTACTCCTAACATTACCAACTCCTACAATTCACAAAAGAAAATATCAATTTTCTATGTCACGACATATGAGGTTTAAAAAACAAATAGTACACCACTGATAATTTTGCTAACAAGGAACACAAATCCTAAGCTCCCACATCAGAAATTGTGTCCAACCAAAAACTCTTCAGCAGCATTAGGGTTTTTACGTATCATTCATTGACAAGTAACTCACACCAGGACAAAACCAGACTCAAAATAGTAAAGACCCTATAAGTTGAATGCATGACCTTAAGTTTGGATTAAAAGTGAAAAATTTAATGACAGACCGACTCATCCACACACCAATCCTACCCACTAATAACAATCCATTGCAGATTTACCAGACTGAACATGCAAAAGATGGGCAGGTAGCAACTGAGGCAAAAATATCAACCTCGGCAAAATGAAAGGACATAATCTATCAGGTAGACACACTTGAGGTCAAGAGCCAGGTTCCTCATTCATCCTTCTTTGACTCTGCCTTTTCAGGCTCCTTAATAGCAGCATCCTCCTCGGTGGTTGCAACTGGAGCCACTTCCTCTGCTTTCTTTTCGTCTTTCTTCTCTTCTACACTCAACTTGTCAAGTAGCTCAGCAGTCGCACTAGTCTCCTCACTTTCTTGTTTCTTCACTTTGGATTCGGCAACCTCCTGGAATGTTTCCATAAAAAGCTTGCAATCTGAAAAAACATAACTTAATTCAGGGGATATAACCTGAACTACAAAAACTGGCTGTCAGGAGTACTGTTAAATTACACCATTAATAAAATTTATTTTGCCTTGTCAAATTCAATTGCAGCTGTTGTGAAATTGAGGAATGATGCGACCAAAAAACAATGAACATAACATTTAAAATACTCCCTCCGTTCCAAAATAATAGTCTCTTTGACTTCTGGCACGTATGTTAAGGCGTAAAAAAATATAATTAGACTTATTATAAAATTTAAATTTTTATATCAAATAAAAGTTTAGAATCTATATTTTTATTTGATATAAAATTTTAAATTTAATACTGAGTTTAACTATGTTTTTTCTCACCTTAGCATACGTGCCAAGAGTCAAAGTGACTATTATTTTGGAACGGAGGGAGTAAGAGTAAGTTATGATTTGTAAGAAAATATTAATTCTAAAGAGTACCGTACCCTGCAATCATTACTCACCACTCCTTTGAAAGCTCACAAGGAAACATTTACATACTCAGATACCCACACTAAAATAAGAAATACAACAAGCCAAATACATTAAAAGGACATGATTAAAGATTCATGCATTAATGTGGCAATCACACTTTCAGGACATGATGGAAATAAGGCAGGTCCGGGCAATAAAGATATGTGAAATTCTTGTGACATTCACAACCATACACACAACCATACACTCCATTTCGTTGGAAAGGAATACAATGAGAACATAAATAATACTGAGGAAAAAGATAGAGAGAAGATAAATAGAAAAGTGTGATGTTTTTTTAATGATAAGCCTCACGGGTATAAATAGAATAAAGGAGCATTGGTGGGAGTCATATCTAAATTTATATGGGAGGGAAAGAAATGGATGAAGGAATTTTAATGATGATTGATGTCTATAAAATAGTACAAATATTATGCAATCTCCTTGTCCCATTCTTTGCAACCAAATAAAAAGATATAGACTACTTCATAGGTTGGCAAGATTGAGAGCGCAAAGTAAATGCCGTGAATAAGAAATAACAATTTGATAAGTTACTTAAATAAATACCAAATTTGTAGTAAATAATTATACAACTCTTGTCACAGGGGTAACAAGATGGAACAGGCTAAAGTAATTTTTTAAAAGAGAAGATAAATACTTGTAAAAGAAATTATTAGCCTATCTGGTTTCGAGTGCAGTCTCAAATTTGCAATCGAACAAAGTACTCTGTCATCACATCTCATTTCTTTCTTTGTTTTATTCCTCCAACCTTCCCTTTTGTAACACGTGATACTTCAATTACTTTCTTTTCTTTAAAATTTATATATAAATAATCATTTCCCTTCCCACTAACATACACAATTTCCTATTTTGGGGAAGTCGACTACCACAAATCTTGGCTAATAATTAATCAATGTAAACCCTTATTGCCCTTTATCACCTTTCACCTAAAAACGCAAGTAAAATCTCAAGTCATCCAAATATTTCTTACAAAATAGTTTACTATTCTTCTATAACATTGGTTGCCAAGGAATATCAGACATTCACTTGCTTTACTCAACACAACATTCAAGTCCACAAACCCACGCAACAACTCAATCAAACAAAATCACATACAACCTTGAAACACAAAACCAAATTTGTTATTTGAAAACATACTCTCAATCGATCCGAATCTGATACAAAACAGTTCATCCTTAAGTTCCCCATCAGCAAAATCAGTAGCATGCCAAACACAAGACTTCTCATTTCCAGCGTGTTCCTGAACAGTCATAGTAGGCACAACTACAAAAAGCAAACAAAAAAAACTCAAAACCGAAAAAATACAATCCAATCTCAAATCATCAATTCACCCACAAAACTCAACACTTCACACAATAATCACAAACAAACCTAGATGATTTGCACAGATCTTGAGAGTTTTCGATTGACGCATAACAAGACGAACTTTTCCAGTTTCCTTATGCTTCAAAAACTTAACAGTACCAGCACCTCTCTCTTTCCACTGGTTTCCATCTTTATCGAATCTATACAACTTCGATTTACTACGCACACACACAAATCAATCCATCAAACATCATAAACAGACACTAGATATATAATTACACACACACATACATATAAATCCATTAATCAAAAACCCTAAAACCTAGATTACACATTCATATAAACACACAGACATACAAATCCATAAATTAACAATATTAAACCCTAGAATTCACAAAATTAAGTAGATTACAAGATTATACATACAAAAATAGATACAAAATGATGAGATGAGATGAAGAAGCTTACAGATCGAGAATAGCTTCTTCATTTTCTTCACCAGTAGTGACGGCGACCTCTTCTAATCGGACGATCGGAGCGACCTGAGCTCCGGTGTCTTCATCTTCGCCGGCGGCGACGTTGTTTTCTTCTTCTTTATCGGCTACCACCTCTTTCTCTACTTTGCGCTCTGCTTCGCTGCTCGCCATTGCTGCTATAGTGTGTGTGTTTAGTGTGTGAAAATGTGTGCATATATTGAAACCCTGAACCTGAGGGTTAAAAGAGGGTTTTACACACTCACCCAAATCATTTTAGCTTATCACTCAAGCTAACAAAAAATCATTAAAAAAAATCTGTTTTTTCATAAAATTATTAAAATAATTATTTTAAAAATAATGGATAATTTAATTTATGATATATATCTATACTATATTATTATAACCAAAAAATTAAAAATCTTGATCGGTAAGTCGGTCGATACTTGGTCTCGTGTCTAAAAAAATATAAATATATCAAATATAATTTTATTTATTATAATAAGAACTCTAACTCTAACTATATACATATTTATATTTATACATACTTGAGGATTTCCTCCACTTGTCTTTTGACTCCTATTGGATGTTCTAATAGATCTGCTTGTTTGGTGTTCCGATGGTCTCCTGGTTAGCCATTTCTCGGTGATATTGGGTTGATGACTCAGACCACTCCGTGTGTTTACTACTGCTTTATGTAGGTCATTTATTGTTGAGACTTCGACTCGTTTGTTGAGATTGAATGATGTATGGTGATTTCTCTTGGACAATTCAGGCCACATGAACACTTGTTGTACGCGATAAGTTTCGATTTGTTTGATTTGTTTCAAGTGCAAGGTCATATGTTCAGGTGTCTTTTCTCCAACTGTTTCGTTACCAGATATCTTCTATTTCTCTTTTCTCTAGTTGTTGAACAACTTAGCCCTCGATGTCCTACCCTTTTTCCAACTGGCTTGGTTGCATTATGCTCTATTTTCAAGCTTGGTCAACTTGATTGTTGATTTGTAGCTGCTACTTTGCTTGCTGGTGGATCTTCTAACCAAACTATCATGTTTTGTTTTTGGAGTTGTTTTGTTGGTTCCTGCTATTGTTACTTATGATGGTTAGGTGTTCTAGATTGGGGAGCTCGTGGTGTTTGGCTTCCTAGGGAACTGTTGTTCCTTAGGATGGTTAGGTATTTGAGATTGGGGTGCTCGTGGTATTTGGCTTCCTAGGGAATTGGAATTGGAGGTGCTTACTGGGGGCGCTTGGGAGCAGTTGGGATACCCATGCCACTTGGTGTGTTCAGAGCTATTTATGGACTGTCTTTTATGATAGTTCTCGATTGTAGAGTTGTCCTGACTATCTGCTGTTATTGGCCAAAGTAGAGCGTGATGGTTGATTGAACTATTAGATAGTAGGGTACCAATTGATCATACCTGTTTAGTTGTTCTAGCCATGATGATGCAAATGGATGATTGCTAGTAATCTTTATAGTTGGATGCACTCTAAAATAAGGTAGTTTCCTTGGAGATCTTGCACCATTTCATTCCTTGGTGCCTCTGTTGGTTGCTTGTTACAGGCGATTGTTGTCACTAAGGCAATAACAAGAACTTGTACATTTGAACTAACTTGACGGGAAGATGCCGTGGGCCATTGTTAAGCTAGTTCTTTGCGATTCAGAGAGTGTTTAAATGTTGACTTGATGCACCCAGAATCTTGTTTTCTTCCTCTTTGTGGGAATGTTGTAGGATTTTCTATGTACCTCGTTGATAGGTTCTCATAAAATTTTAAATTGTTTCATCTTGGCTTTGCCAAGGTGCTTTAGGGCAGAGCCCTTGTTTCTTATGACCTCTAATGTTACTAGAGCTAGGTATCTCTTGCGCTTATAACGCTTGAGATCCGAATTTTATCGCCTTTAATCCAAATATATATATAGAGAGAGAGAGAAAAATTAACAAAAAAACATTTCATATTTATTTATAATATCTAAATTTAATTAATTTTAAAATATATTTAACCAAATGCCAGGTATGGGTTTGGATTGGACAAAACTCATACTTGATATCTCGAAATCACGAACCAAACGATCTGTTGGTTACGACTTTAATGTGGTTCGTATTTAACAAAAGAGATGGCGCGAAAAATTTTGGTTGTCTTCAGATTGCATAAATGTTATAGAATGTTTGAATAGTAAAGTTGTATCTCTTACTGATAGATATATTATAATTGAAAATATTATCTCTAAGCACGTATTTAGCAATTGTTCTAATATTTTTTACCCCCAAATAGATCAATAATGTAGTTCATAGCATAGCTAAGTTCAATTTGAATTATTGTATTTCTGAATCTTGGTTTAAAAATGTGTCCCATTGTGCATCTCCTAGTGTGTTAGAAGACTTGTCAAATCCTTTATAATTGTACTTTTGTATAAAAGTTTGATTTCTAAGAAAAAATTGTCAAAGTCATAAGCATTTGATGATAGGATCCAATATAAACTATTTCTAAATTAATGCTAGTATCACATCTAACAAGTAATGTTGTATTTGGTTGAATAGAATAAAATGTATAAAAATTAAAGGAAGATAATGAATGTAGGATGGAAAACTTCAAAAAAATGAGCGAGTATAAAATTTTTATGATGAGATTTTGGTAAAAAACTAGCTCTAAACCCGTGCGAGGCACGGGTATGCTCTAGTTGAAGTACCGTATATATTTATACTTTTTATTGTTGACATTTTATTTTTATAAATATCCTGCAAATTTATTGATAAATAACTAAGGTGTGTATGAACTGCTGCAAGATTGTAATTGGTGAATAAAAATAATTTTAAATGTGTTTAACCTTGTTTCAAATGTATAGCAGGTGTACATAATAAAAAAGTAATCATTATGATAAAAATTTAATTTGTCTTAACATTTCATCAAACATGAAGCGTCTGATTATTTGTTTTGGCGCCAGACCTCGTCGTCCTATTTGGTTTCTCTCAAATGAATTTGGTGGATTATACCGGTGAAAAGTTAAAAATAGTGGAGTGGTTACTAACAATAGATATGCAACTCATTTAGTTCTAGAACATCTTAAACCTCAAAATTTAAATCCTTTAAAACTTGTTACAGATACTATAAAACCCTCTAATGCACTGATCCACCATTATTAATCGTAATGCAAAATGTACTGCAATTGGAGTAAATCGTCCGGCCAAAACATGTTGTTAGCCGTTTAGTTGACAAAAATAAAAATAAGATTTCATCTTTTTCTGATAAAGAATTGCAAACAGGATCATCAGAATCAGTATATACATTGCCGAAGTTCTCAGATATTCTCTGCCATTTTAATTATTTCAGCTATCTTATGATGTTTCTTCTTTTTCTCTCATCTACCAAATGGGTTCTTCCTTCCCATACTAAAAATTCAAACTTTGTATATGATGACTCCATTAATCCACTTAAATCTTATGTTTCTATATTCCAAATCACTTTTGACCCATAAAATGTTATTTCTCTTCTTGTTTAGACTGTTTTTAAGTCATTCCATCCATCTTTCACAACTATCTATAATTATAATAAAGTTAAATAATACACATATTGCCTATAAAAAAGAATTTGAGAATTATCTCTTTACTACTTTCATTTGATTTTTCCCGGTAAAAGAGAAAGTTTTAGTTGAACGAACATAAATGCTTTTTAGTTATTATTGTTATTCTAGTCTTATTTGGTTTACTTTTTTTAGTATTGTACATTTGTCCAATGCAAAGAACTCATTTATAACTTTCATCACAAATAATTCTCGTCAAAATAAATACACTCATGTTAGTCCTTAGTAATCTATTTGATACTTATTGTAATATAATTTATTTGAAATTGTTTTCTTTCAAATTAATTTGAATGCTTAAGTAACTTTTCTAGATTTCAATTTCTAAGAAAAAAAATTGTTGAAATTATTTATTTTAATATTTTTAAAATTTCATTTATAATTTTTAAAGTTATAGTATACATAAAATTTTAAAAAAAATGTTATATGTATATCAACATACCCAATATATTTATCAATATAACTCTACAAATTTGTTTAAAATTTCTATTTTTAAAAGAAAATTACTAATTTTTTTAATGTTTTTAACTATATTTATCATTATTAAAATCATAGTATTTATAAAACTTAAAAAAATATTTTTCATACAATTTGGAGTTGGTATTATGAGGCTTAATATCCTTGATCTATTGTTATTCTAGTCTTATTTGGTTAACTTTTTTTAGTATTGTACATTTGTCCAATGCAGAGAACTCATTTATAACTTTCACTGCAAATAATTCTCGTCAAGATAAATACACTCATGTTAGCCCTTAGTAATCTATTTGATACTTATTGTAATATAATTTATTTGAAATGGTTTTCTTTCAAATTAATTTGAATGCTTAAGTAACTTTTCTAGATTTCAATTTCTAAGAAAAAAATTGTTGAAATTATTTATTTTAATATTTTTGAAATTCCATTTATAATTGTTAAAGTTATAGTATACATTAAATTTAATATAAATGTTATATGTATATCAACATGCCAAATATACTTGTCAATATAACTCTGCGGATTTGTTCTAAATTTCTATTTTTAAAAGAAAATTACTAAAAATATTTTTTAATGTTTTTAACTATATTTATCTTTATTAAAATCATAGTATTTATTTAATTTTAAAAAAAATATTTTTCGTACAATTTGGAGTTGGTATTATGAGACTTAATATCCCCAATCTATTGTTATTCTAGTCTTATTTGGTTAACTTTTTTTAGTATTGTATATTTGCCCAATGCAGAGAACTCATTTATAACTTTCACTGCAAATAATTCTCGCCAAGATAAATACACTTCTGTTAGCCTTTAGTAATCTGTTTGATACTTATTGTAATATAATTTATTTGAAATGTTTTTCTTTCAAATTAATTTAAATGCTTAAGTAACTTTTCTAGATTTCAATTTCTAAGAAAAAATTGTTGAAATTATTTATTTTAGTATTTTTGAAATTACATTTATAATTGTTAAAGTTATAGTATATGTTAAACAATATGAGTGTTGCAGGGAGTTGAATGCAACCCGACAATTTATCACTAATCTTGCTAACAACAAACAAGTAGCAATAATGTCAAGTGAAGAATGCAAACAACAAAAGTAAATGAAGAAAGGTGTGTAACTACAAAAATTAATTTTATTAATTTTTATTTTGCTATAACTAACTGGAAGATGTTTTCAGCTTCAATAGATACAATAACAAGAGTTTGCTAGTGTTTTCTATGCTTGAGAAAAGTTAAGCTCGGTTGCATTAGGGAAAGTATCTGTGAGATACGCGTATTTATACTGAAACACATATCTCACTTACAAGTGAACTTTCCCTTGTTCCTAGGACAAAGATTAAAATAGAAACTTCATTTTTCCTATTCAAATTTGTATTCATTTCATTTGTAGATAAAGCTGCTCTGAGATGATCTGATATCATTGACTCTTTGACCATGTTTTATCTTTTTACTTGCTTTTTCTCAAGTTGCAGTAGTATTCTTGACAGACTAGATAGAGTTGTCAAGATCAATCTTTGAATTTTCACTACCTAGTCTGCTACTTGAAACAGACTGTCAGCTTCACCAAAAGTTTACTGTCAACCTTTAGCTTCTCTTTGGTGACAGCATCTTTGACTCCGCATATTTTACTGTCGAGCTTGACAGTCTTCTAAAACATGCTGTCGTCCAAAGCTACTGTCAACTATCCCCGCCAATATTGTTGTCAACTATCCCCGCCAAAGTTACTGTCAGTAAAACTTGTTGTCTTCGATTCTTCAATCTCCGCCAAGTTTACTGTCAAGGTAATAGTTGTTGTCAGTAAAACTTGCTGTCTTTTATTCTTCAATCTCCGCCAAGTTTACTGTCAATGGAATAGTTGTTGTCGTCTGTTCCAAATGTGTTGTCACTTGAATATTATATCATAGCCTTCAGTTTGCAGAATATTTCTGTCAATGATTTGATCCATGTTGTGCATGAACACTTTGTGAACTTCTACTTCATAGATTATTTATTACATTTTTACAAGACAATAACTATTGATACTTACTGTCACCTACTTGGCTTTTTATACATATTATTCTAAGTGACATCTAAACATACTGCCAATATACATATGACAGTATGTTTTACTTAGTTAATTTCTAATTAATCTAAGTATCTTATTAGTCGATTACAATGTTAACATCACAATCCCTAACAATCTCCCCCAATTTATTTTTATGAAAAATAAAGAAAAATTTAAAGTAAATGGCAGATGTTAACTCAACTAATAACAAATGAAGTGTTTGACAAGGAAATAAAAAAAAATTACAAGTACAATTCTGTCTCAAACTATGCTCCTCTAGACTAAGCAAATTTTCAACTTTGGTTTGAGCTTCAACTTCATTTCTTCTCTGCAGTCATCCTTCCATACAAACCTTCAGGAGCTTTTAGTGCCTGGTTTTCTTCATCTGTCTTGGCATGCTCAGAAACACAGTCTAAAACTAGCTTCACCATTTTATAGGAGAGATCATTCAAGTCTTCATAGGTGTAGTAGTTCTCAGATGGTCCCTTGGAGATACACAGATATTTCATCCCAAACATGTCCTTGAAAAATCTGTCTTTAGTATAAGAGAAAACCCGTTTCACCTTGAGATTGTCAATGGCTTCATCTTCATCTTCTCTTGACTCAATAATCTCCCATACAATCTTGCTTAAGTCTATTTCAACTTCTAGAGATGAACCTGTAGTTAGCCTGAAGATCCTTATCAAATTCTCATTGTTGAGCACCCTGAAATTGGTAGCCTCCGCTTCAATGCTATCAATTATAACTCCGAAGGACCCAAACAGGACTTGAGACACATATGTAGCTCTTCTTGAGAATTGATAATTTAGCATTGCATGCTTCATGTCAATCTCAGCCTCCTTAATTCTTTTGGTAATGTTCTCTACCTTTTTCTTGGTAGCTTCCACCTCACTCTCAAACTTTCTTCTTTTCTCCCTTTCTTCTTTCTTCTTAGAGTCACAGATATCCAGTGCTCTATTCTTTAGATCAAAAATCTCAAAGTTGGTGATGTTGAGCAGTTGCTTCTTGATTAACTCAGTGATTTGAGGATCATTCATAGCCAGATTTTTCAATTCCTCAAAGGTGATTTCTTCAGCAAATCCACCAGAATTGTAGAAAATCATTCTGTCAGGGTTTCTAAGAAGACATTGTTAAGTCTTCTCATACTCAATCTTTCTTTCAAATTCTTTCTTTTTCTTGGTTTGAATTATCCTCATAACATTTCACATGAGACTGTTTTTCTCAAGATAAGGATACTCTTTCAACTACTTCGCCAATTCTTCAAGAAGATCTAGATTCTTTTCTTGTAGGGATTCCATGCTCCAAAACTCCTTAACTCCATCTTCACTTGCAAACATCACCACATCTGAGTATACGATTGTCTCAGGCTCTTCAGCATCTGTAAAATCCAAAGGGTGAGGTTTGAAGGAATCCATCAGTTCTAGAAACTTCCTAATCAACATCCCTCTCAAGACTTGAGTCCTTATGTCTGTTCCTTGAATTATGAGCAACATCTTTCTAATCAAAAAATAGTTTGCATCTTTCATCTCATAACTCATTTCTTCTGTTGCTCCATTTGAATAGATAAGAATTAGCTTGCTTAGAGAATTAACTTCAGACCATTTAACATCCACCTTGATTAATGATTCTGCCTTGGATTGTGCCAAGTTATTGATAGTAGGTCTTCTGATGTCAAGACAGTCTTCATGAATCACCTTAGACATTAACTTCCACCCCTTTCTGCTAGGCTTCCTGCTAGAATGAGGCTTAGGTCTTTCAGCCCTTGCTTTCCTGCGTTTATTTGTCATAGAGATTTTTCTTGATAGTGACTTTTCACTCACTTCTTTTGATAGCGACTTTGAAGTTACTATCAATGCAGGCTTGACAGCATGTTCCATGAAAACATCTTTCTTCTCTTCTTCAAAACCAAGAACTGCAGTCTTCAAAATCTTTCCTTCAATACCATCCTTATACTCCTTCTCATCATTTTCATCCTTATTTCCAGTTCCAGAGGTCCATGCATCACCATCATTGTTGTAGTTGGACTTGGAACTACCTGCACCATCCTCAGGCTTTTCATCATCATTATCTCCATCTCTTCTTTCCAGAGTTTTCTTCACATTCTTCCTTGTCTTCAATTCTTACAGCCTCCTCAATTCTTCATCCAACACCCTTAATACTTCAATTCTTTCTTCATTTACAGAAATTTTCTTGAAGTAGTCAAAGGCTTCTTTTACAGACCTTGGTCTACACATACTTACCCTTTCAAGATTCATAGACCTGTATTTGCCATCTGTAGTGCTGCTAAATTTTATGCCCAAAGGATTATGAGTTATTTCTGGTAATTTTTCAATTATCAGCTTCTGGAGTGTCCTCTTCAGATTTTCATTTAGCCATGACATGTATGTCTTGATTTTAAGTTTGATGGCTTCTATCACTGAGATTTCTTGTATGCTTAAATATGCCATACTCACACACCAGCTGAGACCTCCTTCAGTTCTGACAGAGATTACCCACTTCTTGCTTTTTGATACCATTATAGCTGCTCATACTATTAACTGTCTCGTTGAATCAGAAAATTTCTTGGGATCTCTGTTAGATGAGGCTTTCATATCATTGATCCTTTTATTGAATTTAGCATCTTCAAAAACTTTTCTATTTTCATTTTCATCAACCATAAGAATAGAAGCTTGTTCATCATCAAAATCTTTTCTCTCTTCTATGATCAGATCATCACTTTCATCCTTAAAGAGTTTTTCATTTCCTTTCCCAGCTATATGCACCATATGAGCCTTCTTTACACCACCTTCTTTTATTACAATGCCTTTCTACTTAGGACTCTCAACATCCTTCTCCACCTTATCACCACCAAGTTGTGTAGTAATCTCAGCAGCCACACTAGCCAATAATGCTAGTTGACTCTCCCTCTGAGATGCGGCTTGTATTTTCACCTTATCACTCCCATCTACAAACACTTCAGCATCATCTGTACTTTTCTCCCCTTAGTTGAGGTAGCAACTGCATTGTTTGAAAATTTGGAATTGAACTCTTGAAGCTTGTCAAATATGGTCTTGAATCCATCATTCATAGTTTGCTCCAGACTGACCATCTTATTGATCAACTTCACTTCATTTCTGCCAAAATGTCTAGATTCTTTGACAGTTTGGAAACTTTATATGAAAGAGATTTCAACCTTTCATCATCTTGTTTGGAGGAGTTGAAAGATGTTGTGGTTCTCACACTCTCTTGCTTTTTCTGAGTGATCTCATCACTCCTCACTAACTCATTCTCAAGGCATATTGCCTTAGATATTTTGGCTCCCACATTTTTCTTTTTCAATTGGCCTTGCTCAGGGCCCTCTTCTTTTGCCTGAGATTTTCTCAGCCCCTCATTTTTATTCTCACTTCTCTTTTCTTTTATCTCTCTTTTTCTTTTCACACCCTCACTCATCCTAGGTGCAAGAGACTGAGCATGTACATCTTACACAAGAGATTTAGATTGTACCTTGAGGATTGTAGAAATGAGAGCAAAGTCATCATCATCATGTTGATAAGTTGCAGCCTTGGGGAGTTACTGTCTGGAATTTGAGTGTTGACAGCATCTTTGGCAGCATCTGTTGTGAAGTTACTGTCATGAGGGTTGACAACAACTTTGTCATTAACAGCTACAGAGGCTGTGATAACAATCTCTTCCACCCTTTGAGTGGAAGGTTTTTGTGGATTGCTATGATCAGTCTCATCCAATTATTAGAATAGTGCATCAATATTTTGGTCTTCAAATTTGGCAAAATTTGATGCACCATAATTGAATGAGCTGTGTTCCACATTATCTAGCCCTATCGTGTGAGTATCTTCAAGTGTGGGTTCAGGTTGAGTGTGTTCAACCTGTGGTGCAGACTTTATACAAGTTGCCATGGGAGACTAGCCAATTTTAATAGATGTCTCCTGTTGAGAGGAGACATCCAGAGATGTGTATTGATCATTTTTTAAGAGATGTGCCCTTTTGAGAGGACATACTCTGGCTAACAGAGGTTGATACCCTTGCTTTCTTTCTCATAGGCTCACCAGGGCCCTCTGTGAGTTCTGTGATCATACTATCAACCTTATTTGTTACATCTTGTGCAGTTTCACCACCTACCTATGGAATGGTTTCTAGCCTAGGGTTATTGATTCTCCTCCTTTTAGGAGCCTGGTCCTTTTGAGAGGAACCAGACCCTTGGCTAACAGATTTTGAGACTCTTAAAGGTCAGACTCCTTCAAATGGTTTTGAGTGTGGGTTTGGAATGGTGAGGTCAACACCATTCTCATCACTCAATGAGAATACATTGTAGTCCCCAACAATTTTTAAATTTAAATCATTGATTGTTGAAAACACGAAAACAATAATGAACAACCCCAATTCAGTGTTAAGAGGTTTACTGGTTAACATATAATGAGTGTTATTTTTAAGTGTTGGGGACTCCATGCATTGAACACTATCTAAATTTATTATGCCTACAACAGAATTAATGATAAGCATAAAAAATCTAGGATAGTAAATTACTGGTTTTCTTGTTTCTTTCTTCCCAAGCACCAGTTTGAACAGAGGCATCAGGATTTTCCAATGCCAATTCGGTAGTTGTGCATCATGGAATGCACAATCTTCCTAATGTAGACTAGGACCTCATTCTAGGCACTGGTCTAGCTTGACATGGACCTTGAAACAGCATCCAACATCATGCTCCACTCTTTTTTCAGGTACTTTCTGTTTATGCCGCCAGACGAGTACCAATCATCATTGTCATTGCTTGTCCTGGGTCCAGTATACCCAACCATCTTAAAGAACTTAGCAAGTTGAACATCACTTACAGGCTCCTGAAAAAGTGTACCATCACCTGCTTCCACATGAAGAGCTTCATTGACATGAGAGGAATCAATTGTGTAAGAGGTGCCATTGATTTGAAACGATATGGTGCTTGCATCTTGCTCCACCTCACATGTGGCAGAGGTCCATAGTTGTGACAGTCTTGGGATTTCAAGTAGGGGGATTTATGTGAGGGCGTAAGAGAGGTAAGAGTTATTCACGAAGCCAATAAGAGGTTTGAAGGCTTCTACAGCTTCACCCACTAAAGCCATGGCGGTGAAGTTGGTTTGGGCAAGAGAACAAATGATTTGAGGTCCAGACATGGTTAAGAGATAAAAGGTTTAGAAAATTGGAAAACGGTTTAGAGAAGAAGTTGCAGAGAAAATAGAGGGTTTTTAGAGCGTTAGAGAATTAATAATTTAATAGAGAAATAAAGCAAAGTAAAGAGTGAGAGAAATTTTAGTTGTTTATATATATGATGTGAGAAAGAAACTGTCAAGAAGGAATTGTAAACGATTTTAAGTGACAATTGTCTTCTAGTTTCATTCTTTGACAGTAACCTTTGCGCTAGAATTTACACACACTCTTGACAGTAACATTAGTGGTTAGAGAATATATAAAATAAGTGAATAACCGTAATATTTATTGTTGACAGTTTATTATGCGGGGATCTTAGAAAACTATACTGTCAAAGTTGTTGGACAGTAAGTTTCACAAGGATTTGACATTAAGTTTCAGTCCCACATAATATGCTGTCAAGACTTCACCATCGTTTGACAGTAAGTTCCACAGGATTCGACAGTAAGTTTCAGTCCCGTGTACTATACTGTCAAAACTTCTCAATCATCTTACACTGAGTTTCACAGACTTTGACAGTAACTTATCACTATGTGACAGTATGAATAAAACATATTTTCAAGCAACTTGACAGTATCTTTTATTAGCAACATAAGAATTAAGTTACTTAAAAATAAATTAGTTAACCTCTCAGTAAAATATCATCATGTCTTTCCACTGTGATAAAAATCTAAACACCTCAAGAGGCCATTAATTCACAATGAAATTTAGTTAACTAAATTTTTGATCAACTAAACAGAATTACATTAATAGGACAAATTTAACATACCCAGTTCACTCACTAGCATGTTGAATGTCTTTTTATCCAGTCGTTTGGTGAAAATATCTGCAAGTTATTTCTCTATGGGCACATAGATCAGCTTTATTGTGCCTTCCTCCGTATGTTCTCTAATGAAATGATGTATTATGATGTCAATGTGCTTAGTTTTGGAGTGTTGAATAGGATTATCAGAAATTGTTATGGCACTATTGTTATCACAAAATATAGGAATACCTTGCAGAGTCAACTCATAGTCCAATAGTTGATTCCTCATCCAAAGTAACTGAGCACAGCAACTACCAGCTGCAATGTATTCAGCCTCTGAAGTTGAATTTGATACTGAATGCTGCTTCTTGCTAAACCATGAGACCAATCTTTCTCCCAGAAATTTACAGCTACCTGTTGTGCTCTTTCTATCTATCATGCACCCTGCATAGTCTGAGTCTGAATATCTAACTAAGTCAAAACCAGAATCTTTAGGATACCAAAGGGCTAAATTTTGAGTGCTTTTATGTATATAAGAATCCTTTTTACAGCCATTAAGTATGACTCTTTTGGATCAGATTGGAACCTTGCACACAACCATGTTGCAAAAATGATGTCAGGCCTGCTAACTGTTAGGTAGAGAAGAGAGCCAATCATTCATTTATACATTTTGTTGTCCATCTTCTTTCCTTTTGGATCCTTGTCAAGTTGGGTTGCTGTTGACATTAGAGTCTTTGCAGGAGATGAGTTTTCCATATTAAAACTTTTCAAAAGATCCTTGACATACTTAGTTTGGCAAATAAATATTCCATCTTATTTTTGATAGACTTGAAGTCCAAGAAAGAATACTAATTCACACATCATACTCATCTCATATTTGTTCTGCATCAACTCAGAGAATTTTTTGCATAGATCTTCATTTGTTGAACCAAAGATGATGTCATCAACATATACTTGAACTAGAATGATATCATTTCCATGTTTTTTGTAGAAAAGAGTTTTATCCACAATCCCTCTTGTAAAGTTGTTATCAAGAAGAAACTTGAAAAAAATATCATAACAAGCCCTTGGTGCTTCCTTTAAGCCATACAATGCCTTTATGAGTCTGTACACAAAGTTCTTCATTTTTGGATCTTCAAAGCCTGAGGGCTATTCAACATACACTTCTTCTTTAGTTCTCCATTAAGAAAATCACTCTTTACATCCATTTGAAAAACTTTGAAGTTGTTGAATGCAGCAAAAGCCAAAAAGATCCTTATTGCCTCAAGTCTGGCAATAGGAGAAAATGTTTCTTCATAGTCAATCCCTTCCTGTTGATAGTAACCTTTTGCCACCAGCCTTGCTTTGTTTCTTGTTACAGTACCACAGTCATCCATCTTATTCATATAAACTCACTTAGTACTTATTGTTGATTTGTTCTTTGGTCTAGGCACCAATTCCCAAACACAGCTTCTTTCAATTTGATTAAGCTCTTCTTGCATGGCATTAATCCAATCAGGATCAACCAATGCTTCTTCTAGGGTTTTGGGTTCAGTTTGAGAAAGGAAACAAGAGTACATGCATTCATTAGCAACATTTCTTCTTGTTTTAATTCCTATTCCTGGATCACCAATGATTAAGTCATTAGTGTGATCTCTGTTCCATTTTATTTCTCATAGAGAAACACTGGAGTCTTCAACACCTTGTTGATTGACAGCATCTATTGCTCTTGCACTGTTGACAATATCAATTTCTTCAAGTCCACTATTCATGGGAACATTCCCAGAAAAATCAGTTGTTGGAGCAGTTCCTTCATTGTTTTCAGACTGGATAAGAACAATAGTTGGACCAGAAATTGTGTGATCAATTCTTGGTGAACCTTCATCAATCTCTTCTAGATAGCCTTGATTTTCAAAGGCCAAAGGTTTTGTTTCTTGACTTCCTTCAACTCCCGGAAATTTCGTTTCATCAAAGGTGACATTTACACTCTCTTCCACAGTCTTGTGATCAATAATTTAGACTCTGTATGCAGTCATGTCAATGTCATACCCCATAAAGATTCCTTCAAGTGCTTTAGTGTCAAATTTTCCTTTGATCTCAGTTGAATCTTTCATGTAGTAGCACTTGCTTCCAAAGACATGAAAGTAATTGACTATAGGTTTCCTTCCTGTGAGCAATTCATAGGGTGTTTTTCCATAGGCCTTGTTGACTACAGTCTTGTTTTGAATATAACAGTCTGTATTGATTGTTTCACTCAAGAAGTAGGTAAGAAGTTTTGCTTCACTTAACATTGTTCTTGCAGCCTCAATGAGAGTTCTGTTCTTTCTTTCCACAACACCATTTTGTTGAGGTGTCCTTGGTGCAGAGAATTGTTGAATGATTCCATTGTCTTTGCAGAAGTCATTCATGATACTATTTTTAAACTCAGTACCATTGTCACTTCTCAAGGTCTACACTTTGTACTTGGGATTCTTGTCAAGAACCCTTACCAGATCAATAATCTCTTGAGCATCTTCATCCTTGGATGCTAGAAATCTCACCCATGTATATCTTAAGAAATCATCAACCATCACTAAGGCATATCTTTTTCTTGACAGTGATTGCACATTCACATGAACAAATAAGTCCATGTGAATTAGTTGAAATGCTTCATTGATTGAACCAATATGAGTGTTTTTGTGTGTAGCTCTCATTAGCTTCCCTTGCTGGCAACCCTCACACAATCCTTCTTGACAGAATTCAAGTTGAGGAAGCCCTTTCACCAATTCTCTCTTCAATAGATAATTCATTGCTTTAAAGTTCAAATGAGAAAGCTTCTTGTGTTATAGCCACCTTTCAGATGGGGAAGCTTTACTGTAGAAACAGTAGACTTTATCTTTTCTTACTGAATCCAAGTCAGCTATGAAGAGGCTTCCTTTTCTAACTCCTTGAAGAACTTCTTCACCTATCTTTTTGTTAACAATGGAGCATCTATCTTGGTCAAAACTAACTTGGAATCCTCTTTCACAAAATTGAGTTACACTCAATAGATTGTGCTTCAAACCATTTACTAGAGCAATTTTCTTTATCTTCAAGTTTCCAACTTCCAGCATGCCATATCCCATTGTGAAACCAATGCTATTGTCACCAAAGGTTACATAAGGGTCAACCATTTCCTTGAACTATAATAATAGGGGTTTATCACATGTCATGTGTCCTGAGTATCCATTGTCAATGATCCACATGGCTCTTTTATTTTTCCTGTTGCCCTGCAAAGCAAATATCTCAAGTTGCTTTTGGTACCCAACTTTCATTGGGTCCATTTTGCATAGCTAGATCACAATTTGAAGTTGATTCAGTTGTAATTCTTTCTTTTGCTTTTAGCAAGACTCCTATAGCTACCATGATTATGTGATTTATTAATTATGTGATTTATTAATTATGTTTTAAATATTAATTTAATATTTATAAACTCAGTAGAGAATTTATATCGATCAATAAATATTTTAATAAAAATATATAGATGGGTTTAAAACTAAAATTAAAAAAAAAAATTAAAATAAATAATACAACTAAAAAAAAGTATAATTTGTTGGAGTGCCAGCATAAGCTGTTACAATATAAAGATTATAAGGTGTGTGTTCTCCACAAGTAGCTGCTTTTTGCGTAGTGGTAAACGCTTAGATCCTAACATAATGTTTCCCAGAATAATCAATCTATTACAGAAGGGGGTTGAATGTAATAGTGCCTGTAAATCGATTATGAACACAAGTATATTGAATGGAATACTGTTTTGTATTAATAATGAACTTGAATACAAAACTCTCTCAAGATATTAAGTTCTTAAGAGCTGCTAGGTTACAAGATATTGCTTTTTTGAATTCTCATCTTAATTATAACCTATCTCTGTGTTTATATAGACACAGCTACAAATACAATTACAAAACAGATTATGATAAGAATAGATTTAATAAGGTAATTTGACTTGCACTTGAATTCCTTCTTACTATCCAAATCAGACTCTGATTTGTCTGTTTCCTTTTCTGATAAACTCTGGAGCTAAACTCTGTCGGTTTGTCATTCTCTGATTTGAGCATTCTCTGTTAGAGTAAACTCTGATTGAGTATTCTCTGGTAGAGTAAACTCTGACCGACAGCTTCCTTAAACGCTGATGACGTCAGCATAAACTCTGTTTAGTAATCTCTGACAATCACCAGTGTTTGCATTCCTAACAATCTCCCCCAATTTATGCTTTAAGAATTAAAACATAAATTTCACTTATGATGTCAGAAATACAAGACAAATGCACCAGAGTTTATTTACCCTTTTTAGACTTAGATTCTTCTGTAAAATAATTCTTCTTTCAGAAATTGACTTAGGAGCTTCTCTTCAGCATTTTTCAGTAAGTCAACAAGCTTCTCCTTCAATTCCTTCATATTTTCAGAAGAATCATCTATTTGAAATATTGCAGCCCTTAGAGCATAAATTGATGACCTTTCCATCCTTTCATCTAAGACAATGCAACAGGTCTTCATTCCATCAGGATTTAAAATTAGTGTAGGAATCCCTAACACCATCTTGACCTTTGCATCTCCCTTTCTCATAGCTCTTCTTGTTCCATCTTCAAGTAAATACCCAAACTCATAATCTTCAGACTTTATCATCATCAATATTTCACTCTTCTTCTTTTCAGCTATTTTTCTTTCAAGAATCTTTCTCCACTTTGAAGTTGCTTCATTTTCATCATTGAGTAGATATAGAACATGTTCAAGTTCTTTAGATGCCTTATCCTTCAGATTTTCTTCAGCAATCTTCAAAACTCTCCCATCTTCTAGAAAATACAGAAGCTTCTCCTTAGCTTGAGCTCCATCAAAACTATCTTTCACTATGTTAACAGATATTAATTTGTCAAGATGTTCTTGAGACAGCTCTTCTTCAGGTTTATCTTTTAATGAATAAGGATCTCTGAAGATGTTTGCTTCACCTCTGTAGATCTTAGCATGTGTATCACCAATACCACCCTTGTTGTTTCCAAGCCTGGCATTGAGTGTCAGAGTTTGAGTTGTAGTCCACAGAGGATCAGACTTTTTCTTTCTGATCAGAGATGGTTGATGATCTTCTTCTTCAACATCAAACCTAGATCCACCTGGTAGAAAAGTTGTTCCCATCATAGTAAGAGATGTTTGTGGTTTGGTTGGAGCTTTTTGTTGAATTCTTGAGGATGATCTGGTTTGAATTTCTGAGACTTGTTTTGGTTGATCAATTATCTTAGGAACTTCAACAGATTTGATTTGAGTAGGCTTGGATTCTGACTTCTTCTTTTGAGCAGGTGCCTTTTTCACATATTTTCTCTTCTTCTTTTCTTGAGCATTTTTATTTCCAGACTTTTTCAGTTCAGCTTCCACAGCAACAGGATCCATTCCTGGATTTTCTTCTTCAAACATTTTCTTTGCCAGTTCTGCATCTTTTAAGTTTTGTTCTTCAATCCTCTCAGGCTTATCTTCTTCTTCAAGCCTTTTTGCTAATTCCAAATCAGCATCTATCAGAGTTTGCTTGTCGTCAGAGTTTACATCAGACTTTGATGTCATCAGAGTTTGTGAGGTTGTCAGAGTTTGTCTTATCAGAGTTTGTTTTCCTTCCTTATGACTCCCATGATCTTCATCATCAGGTTTGTCAGAGTTTAGAATTTCATCCTCCTTGCATTTGTCTGAACCCGTCTCCCCCTTTCTGACATCATTCCCAATGTGCTCAGTAAAAAGTTGAACGAAGTTTGTGAGCATGCCCTGCATAGAAGTGACAGAGACAGAAATCTCATCAACCTTGGATTCCAAAGCATTCTGCTTGTCTGAAATGTTCTTTATCCTCATGCCCAAAGAATTCTGAGAAGTAGAGAAGGTAGATTCAACAGCTGCTGTAGATTTAGTGACAAAGTCCTTAAGACCACTAACTTCACTCTTAAGTCCTTTGGTCATTATGGTGGATGCCTTCAAGAGTGTCTTGAGTTCTGGAGAGTTTATTTCTTTATCAGCTTTATTGACCAAGTCAATAACATGAGGCCATGGAATATTTGCCTCAGGAAACTTCCAAGAGAAATCCCAGATTTCTTGTCTGTGAGAGGTAAGGTAATCTTCATTTGAAGTCTTTGGAGTAGAAGAGAAATCCCTTCTGACACCCTCTGCATTTAGATCAGCCTCAATTTGACCTTTGAGATTTTCCACCACTATGTAATCAGGATAAGCCATTTGCAATCTGTCAAGTGCATCATAAGAGTTGACAGGCCACCTTTTGGTGTTATACCGCTGTGTGAAGGGAATGGAGAGATCTGGGACTACTTCATCAGCAAAAATCACATCATCAGAATCTGAGTCCTTTCCATCAGAATTTAATAATTCAGCAGTGTTTGGCACAGCATCAGAGTTTGCAGAAATAGGTAAACTCTGAGTACCTGCACAAATAACAGAACACCCTAAATCACTCTGATTTTTTAAAGTAATCTCATTACTTCTCACATCACACATATCATAACTTTCAATAGTTAGATTTTGCTCACTAGAAGTAACTAACTTCTTTCTCAATTCTACCTCTCCTTTTGCCAGATCCTGTGTCTACCTCTCATTAATTCTGTTTTCCACACATTTTACCTCAGACTCACCAGAAAGGTTCAACACACAATGTCCTACAGAAATAAGAGGTGGCTGAGAAAGGATATCTGTAGTCACATGAATAGGGGTATCCTTTTTAGGACTATCCATGATCATCCCAGCAGTAAATGTAGGAAACATAAATTCTGAACTTATGCAATCAGAGAATGTAAGTTCTGAAGAAAAGTCAGAGTTTATACCTTGATCCTTTGAAGTTGTAGATGGAGTCTCCATAGGCTGTGTAGAAATTGGTTGCACTAAAATAGCATCAGAGTGTGCCTGTGGAGCTTCATCAGAGTTTGTCTGTCTAACATGTAAATCTTGGTCTGCAATCATAAGAGTGATGATTGGTTCTTGTGTGACCTGAGTCATATCTGTAGCTGCTTCACCACTTTGAGGTGAAGGTTCTTGTGGGCTTGACTCTGCCAGAGATTGGCCTTCAGCATCAGCAACAGCAATGTCTTTTATAATTGATTGAGTGCCTGCATCCAAACTTTGATTGAATGGTTCTTGTGTGGCTGGGGCCTTGACAACTTCTTCAACCCTTTGAGCTGAAGGTTCTTGTGGATTGTACCCCTGATCAATGCTGGCTTCACTTGCTGGAATTGTGGCTTCTATTGAACTTTGATCAATAGGTTCTTGTGTACCTGGCCCTTCAAGGACTGCTACCTCACTTTGAGAAGTAGGTTCTTGTGTGTCCTGGCCAAAAGTGACAGACTTTTTCTTCTTTCTTGAAAAACGTTGAGAACTAAGAGATGCTGACGATGACTTTGATTTCTTTGCCTCCATTTCTCTTCTTACTTCTTCAGCCAGTTCCCTTGCTCTTTCATAAGATATCTCCTTTATGACTTGCTTTGGAGACTTTGTAGGAGAATCAGATACTGGTATAGGACCAGCTTCCTCTGGAGTGACATATGGCCCATCTTTCAAATAATTGTGTTGTCGCTCCTGTTCAGCCTTGAGCCCAATCATGTTCTCAATTGGAACTGGTAATCCAGGTTCCTTCCAAGGAATATTTGCCTTCCAGCAACCCCATGCTTCACCAGAGTGTATCAAGACATTAGTGGTTGGCTCAGAGTTTGTAATGTCTTCAGAGTTTAAATCTTGAGGTTTAGGCTGATCAGAGATTAGGACGTCAGAGTTTAGAGCTGCATCAGAGTTTATCCCTGCAGTGTTTGCAGCCTCAGAGTTTGCAAGTTTGACTAATCTTCTCCTCTTTTTCTTTACCTCAGCCCCAGTCTCAGAAGCCTGTTCAACTGTCGTTCTTTTAGCAAAAACGAACTCTTCATCAGAATCTGTATTTTCATCAATTAATTTCCTCTTTTTGAGAGTAGATTCTGTTACTGACTTCCCCTTCCTTTTGCTGGAACCCTGTTGAGAGGTGTGTTTTGCAACTACAGTCTGTTGAGAGACTGTAGAGGTTGGCAAAGGTGTTTGGGAGTCAGTGTTTGGAGGGTGGCTTGGGTTTGAATCAGAGGGTGCTAAACTCTGATCCATAGCCACTGAGATGAAATCCCTGCCATACATGGTAGGCATTCTCTGATTTAAGAGAAGCCTGACCCATGTGGGATAAAAGAGAGGAGAGAGATTACCTTTCTTAGTGTCCTTCCTAGCTAGGTCAGCAAAAATTCTTTTGTTCATACAAAAACTAGCTAAACTCTGATCATTCTCAAGACTTACATTAGGCAACAAATAATTAAAAATTAACTGAAGAAATCTAGCAAAGTATATGGTGTGAACATCATCATTAATTTTGCTAGCTAGCTGCCTAATTATTAAACAAGGAAAATTGAAATTGAGATTATGGGTCAGAGAATACCCAATCTGTTGTGCTAGTTGTGGGATTGCATCAAAATTTGTGCATTTGCCTGTGAAGGCCCTTGTAATGCAATCGAAGAAAAAACTCCATTCTCTTCGAAGATTGGGTCTTGTCAGGCTCCCTAACTTTGATAGGCTTCCTCCATAGCCTATAGACCTGAAAAACCCCTTGACCTGTTCATCTCCAACAAGGTCATCATACACAGCCACTTCTGGTAGATGTAGAGCTTGTCTCACCACAGCAGGAGTAATTGTGTGTTTTCCATTGCATTGAAATGTGATAATGGGTTCTTCATCATCATCAGCATTGTTGTACGTAGCAGTGGACCATATTCTTACCAGAGATTGAGCAGAAAAGTTTAATGGTTCCTGGAGTGCATAGCCAATATAACTTTGTGCTAGAAAATCCTGGACAACATGAAAATCTTCAGGTGCATCCGTCTTATTTAACAAAGAAATATAGTTTGTGGCAGCAAAAGTATAGTTTTGGAAGGTTTGTCCTTTGGATGCCATTGAAACAAGAAAGAGTTGCAGGTTAGAGCAGTTTAGGGTTTGTGCGTAAGTGAGAAGTAATAGATACAGATGATTAATTCAAAATGACAATATGAATTAAACTGTGCCCTTTCAATTGCATAAAAACTGTAGTGGGACACGTGGCAAAAGCTGATTGGAAAAACAATTATTAGTACAAGTCTCAAAATTCAGCAAGTGTTTGTGTACTGTGTAATGATATGAATCGACAGTCGTGAGAAACACGCGCTTTATTATAAATCCAACCAGAGAATAATAATTATGATGTCACAAAAAGAAATATAATGTCATAAATGTGATCTCAGAGTTTACCACGTAATCAGAGTTTACAGATCAGAGTTTGTATGAGTCAGAGTTTAGTATGTACTGTCAGAGTTTACCACATACTTTGACAGAGTTTACCATAAATACTGAGAACTTGTGATCAAGGATTAGTTGATATAATGATCAGAGTTTACTCCATTTTCATCAGAGTTTACCCCATACTCTGACATAGACTCTGATTGTCTGAAACTTGCTAAGTTGAGCCACTTGACACCATCCCTAATTCAGAAACCAGTCTGTTAAATGTTGCTTCAGGCAGAGGTTTTGTGAAGATATCTGCTAACTGTTGATCTGTAGGAACAAAATGCAATTCAATTGTGCCTTCTTCCACATGTTCCCTTATGAAGTGATATCTGATACTGATGTGCTTTGTCAGAGAATGTTGAACTGGATTCCCTGTCATTGCAATAGCACTTTGGTTATCACAATAAATAGGAATTTTTGAGAATTTCAAACCATAGTCTAGCAATTGATTTCTCATCCATAAGATTTGTGCACAGCAGCTTCCAGCAGCAATATATTCAGCCTCTGCAGTTGATGTTGAAATTGACTTCTGTTTCTTGCTTTGCCATGATACAAGTCTTCCACCTAAAAATTGACAACTCCCACTTGTGCTTTTCCTGTCAATCTTGCATCCTGCAAAGTCAGCATCTGAATATCCTATCAATTTGAAATCAGACTCCCTAGGATACCACAAGCCAAGATTAGCAGTGCCCTTGAGATATCTGAAAATCCTTTTCACAGCAATCAAATGAGGTGCTCTTGGATTTGCTTGAAATCTAGCACATAGACATGTGGCAAACATTATGTCTGGTCTACTTGCAGTTAAATAAAGTAGAGAACCAATCATTCCTCTGTATGCTGTAATATCAACAGGTTCTCCAGTGTCTTGATCAAGTTTTGTTGCAGTAGCCATGGGAGTTGTAGCAGATGCAGAATCTTGCATTTGAAATTTAGTGAGTAGATTCTTTGTGTATTTAGACTGATTAATGAAGATCCCTTCTTCAGTCTGTTTCACTTGTAAACCCAGAAAATAACTCAATTCTCCCATCATACTCATTTGATACCTGGACTGCATTAACTTTGAAAATCTTTCACAGAGTTTCTCATTAGTGGAACCAAATATAATATCATCAACATATATTTGAACCAATAATAAATCCTTACCTTGAGTTCTATAAAACAAGGTTTTATCAATTGTTCCTCTAGTGAAACCATTTTCAAGTAAGAATAGAGCCAGAGTTTCATACCAGGCCCTTGGTGCTTGCTTTAGTCCATATAAAGCTTTATCCAGTCTGTAGACATGATTTGGATATTTTGGATTGACAAAACCAGGTGGTTGTTCAACATAGACTTCTTCTTCAAGTTCACCATTTAAAAATGCACTTTTAACATCCATTTGGTAGACCTTGAATTTCTTATTTGCAGCATAAGCAAGAAAAATTCTGATTGCCTCAAGTCTAGCTACAGGAGCATAGGTTTCATCATAATCAATCCCCTCCTGTTGTGAATAACCTTTGGCTACCAGTCTTGCCTTGTTTCTTGTAATTATTCCATCAGAGTCTGTCTTGTTCCTGAATACCCATTTTGTGCCAACAATAGATCTGTTCTTTGGCCTTGGAACTAGGGTCCAAACTTCATTCCTTTCAAACTCGTTCAATTCTTCCTGCATTGCAGTAATCCAATCTGCATCTTTCAAAGCATCTTCAATCCTTTTTGGTTCTGTTTGTGAAAGAAAACTATGAAATAGACATTCATTTTGAGTAGCTTTTCTTGTTTTTATTCCACTCTCCAGATCACCTATGATTAAATCAGGTGTGTGATCTTTGGTCCATTTTCTTGGATGTGGAAAGTTCCTTGAACTAGATGCTTCCCCATGATCTGTGCCTTCATAGAATGATCCTTCTGTAAATGATGATCCTCCCCTTGAAGATGTGTTTCCATCAGTGTTTGATGTCTCAGAGTTTATGTACTCAGAGTTTGAATTATCAGAGATTGAGGTATCAGTGTTTGTGGTCTCAGAGTTTGAAAGATCAGAGTTTGTGTTGTTCAGAGTTTGGTCAGACTCTGATATTTCAATTGTTGAATCTCCAATGTCAGTATGTGATTGTTGTTGCTCCCCCTCAACATGTGCAGTTTCTTCAATTTCTATTTCAATCATTTCTGAATCAGAGTTTAAAGAATCAGAGTTTACCTCTCCAGGATTTGGTTGATCAGTTTTTATCTCGTCAGAGTTTGGTTCAACAGAGTTTATTTTCTGCAGTTCATTCTCAAATCTCAGTGTTTCTTGTGCATCTTTATCATATAACCCAGCTATCTTCCCTTCATCAAAGGAGACATTAATTGATTCCATGACTGTCCTTGTCCTTAAATTGAATACTTTGAATGCCCTTGAAGAGGTTTTAGAAGTTGTTGCATATCCAATAAAAATTCCCTCATCTGCTTTAAGTTCAAACTTCTTCAATTGTTCAGGATGTGTCTTAAGAATAAAACACTTGCTTCCAAAGATGTGAAAGTACTTGACATTAGGCTTTCTTCCTTTCAAAGATTCATATGGAGTCATTCCATGTTTGTTAATTAAGGAACAATTCTGAGTGATGCATGCAGTGTTCACAGCTTCTGCCCAAAAATAAGTAGGTAGCTTTGCTCCTTCGAGCATTGTTCTGGCAGCTTCTATTAGAGTTCTGTTCTTTCTTTCAACAACACCATTTTGTTGAGGTGTGCCAGGTGCTGAGAATTGTTGAGTGATGCCTTTTGTTGAGCAGAATTCCTCCATTGTAGAGTTCTTAAACTCTGTTCCATTGTCACTCCTTAGATTCTTTACTTTGTGAGTTGATCCATTCTCAATCATTGCAATATGATCAATAATTGTTTCTGCAGTTTCATCCTTCTTGTGCAAAAAGTATACCCAAGTAAATCTAGTGAAATCATCAACTATTACCAGAGTGTATTTCTTCTTTCCAATGGACATTATGTTAACTGGACCAAATAAGTCAAGATGCAATAGATGAAAAGGTTGATCAATAGAGTTTTCAGTTTTGCTCTTGAAAGATGTCTTCCTTTGTTTGGCCTTTTGACATGAATCACAGAGTCCATCAGGATGAAATTGAACTTTTGGAAGACCTCTAACTAGGTCCTTCTTTACCAATTCATTAATGTTTCCAAAGTTCAAGTGACACAACTTTTTGTGCCAATTCCAGCTTTCCATTGGTGATGCCTTTCCAAGTAGACAGGTCAAGGGACCATTAGAATTAACATCCAAGCTAGCTTCAAATAGGTTGTTATGTCTGTGGCCAATAAGAGCTACTTTTCCATTTTTCTTGCTTTTCACTTCACAATGAGTTCCATGAAATTTCACAGAGAAACCTTTGTCTGTCATTTGACTCACACTGAGCAGATTATGTTTGAGTCCTTCAACCAAAGCTACATTTTCAATGATGACATTTCCAATCACAATGTTGCCATATCCCAGTATTCTTCCTATGTTGCCATCTCCATAAGATACTGCTGGGCCAGCCTTCTCCTCAAACTCTGAAAGCAGGGATTTATTTCCAGTCATATGTGCAGAACATCCACTATCAATTACCAGAATGTTTTTCCTGTTTCCCTGCAATCAGTAAATGCAATTTAATTAGAAGATTTGGGGACCCAAACTAGTTTGGGTCCTTTCTTTGAAAACTTGTTAACTTTTGCAGCAGAAGTTCTTTTGTCAGAGTTTGTGTTAACAGAGTTTACATGATCAGAGTTTGCATTCACAGAGTTTGTACTGTCAGAGTTTACACTCCTTTTATCAGACTTTATCACATACATTTGCTTGACAGTATGTTTTGGAGAATCACTCTTTTGAGGCTTTGGTTTGTAAGAATTGTAATACAAATTATGATAATCTTTGCATGTATAAATGGAATGCCATAAACTACCACAATGAAAACAGGGATTGTATCTTGTTTGTTTTCTAGCCTCAAACCTAGGTCTTTCAGATTCTTTCTTTTTCTTTTGTTTGCAGTCAATAGCAAGGTGATTAGAATTACCACAAGTAAAACAGATTTTCCTAGGAGCATCAGGGATATTTATGTAATTATTCTCCTTAGTAATTCCTACTTTACCATTCCTATTTCTTTTCACCTTCTTAGTTTTATTAGTGACTGCCTTCAACTTTTCTTTAAGTTGCTTCTGTGAAAGTAACCCTACATTCACCTTCTTAAGATCTAGCACACTATTATTTTTAGAGCATTCAGGGAGAGTTTTCTTATCATTACTAGCTCTAACAAACTTCACAGGTTCACTCAATGTTCCTTTTGTGTGTGAATTAGTATGAATTTCTTTATCAGATTCATAACCTAAGGCAGATGTCCAATTCTTTTCAGAAAGCATTTGTTGGACCTTCTTACCAGAGTTTGTCCAAACTCTGAAGGTCTCTTTTTCCTTAGCTATCTCAGATTTCAAATATGTGACTTGTATTTCCAACTGAGTTTGCATGTGTATAGCATTCTCACAGTCTTTCTTAAAACTAAGCATGTGAACAAGTTCAGTTTCAAGAAAGTCATTTCTAGCATTCAGAGTTTGTATTTCAGATTTTAATCTTTCATTCTCAAGAGATTGTGATTTAAAGCTAACATGCAGATTTCTAAGAAAAGACTTTAGTTCATGAATATCTTCAGTATCAAAATTGAAAACAGAGTTTGGTACCTTGTCAGAGTTTAAAATGGGAGAATTAGAGTTTGCCATGAGAGCATAGTTAGTTTCTTCTTCAGAGTCTGAGGAATCCATCCAATCGTTCTTTGATGTGATGAGAGCTTTCCCAGATTCCTTGCTTCTGCACTCAGTAGCAAAGTGTCCCATCTTGTTGCACTTGTAACACTTGACCTTTGATTTATCAAGAATTTTTGATTTTGCATCTCTATTTTCCCTTTTTCTGAATCTGTCTTTCTTGTCTGTCTCACTATGCTTCTTCTGAAAGTTTCCTTGCTTCCTAAATTTTCTGTATTTCTTGAAGCTTTTGACAAACATAGCAAACATCTCCATCATGTCAGAGTCTGAAGAATTTTCAGAGTTTTCATCAGAGTTTGCCTCAAACTCTGATTCACTGCTATCTTGGAGTACTACTTCTTTCCCTTTCCTTGTTGAAACCTTAAGCACCTTTTCTTTTGGTTCTTCAATTTTTTCTTCAACATTCAAAGCAATAGGTCTTGCCTTGTTACTCTTTCTATTTCTTCTTTGCTGTAACTCCAGATCATGAGTTTTCAATTTGCCATAAACTTCATCTAATGACATCTCATCCAAGTCAGCCCTGTCTCTTATCAAGGATGTCTGCAGATCCCATTCTTCTGGAAGAGCCCTCAGAAATTTGGTGTTTGAATCTTCATTGTCATATACTTTATCCACCAAAGCTAAGTTATTCAACAGAGTTAGAAATCTATCATAGATATCTGTGAGGGACTCATTCTGCTTAGCCTCAAAGTATTCATATTCTTGGATTAGAACAGATCTTCTATTTTTCTTTATCTCCTTGGTTCCTTGACATTGAACCTCCAGTGCATCCCAGATTTCTTTGGCAGTTTTGCAAGCTATTACCCTGTTAGACATTACAGAGTCAAGACTGTTATGTAGAATATTTCTTACCTTTGCATCTTTCAAGACTTCCTGTTTTTCTTCATTAGTCCATTCTTTCTTGTCCTTCAGGGTGTAATACTCAGGGATTTGTCTTCCTTCCACAATTGTAGAAGGCACCAGTTTGGTTGGTAGGTACTGACCTGTATGGATCCTATCTAAGTAATCAGGATCAGTTGCTTCTAAGAACATCATCATCTTCACCCTCCATGTAGGGTATTCAGCCTTCTTCAATATTGGAATTCTGATGCTCTCATACTTGTTTCCAGACATGATTATTTGATCTTTTTGAGTTGAAATTTACAACCAGCTCTGATACCAATTGTTTCCCAGAATAATCAATCTATTACAGAAGGGGGTTGAATGTAATAGTGCCTGTAAATCGATTATGAACACAAGTATATTGAATGGAATACTGTTTTGTATTAATAATGAACTTGAATACAAAACTCTCTCAAGATATTAAGTTCTTAAGAGCTGCTAGGTTACAAGATATTGCTTTTTTGAATTCTCATCTTAATTATAACCTATCTCTGTGTTTATATAGACACAGCTACAAATACAATTACAAAACAGATTATGATAAGAATAGATTTAATAAGGTAATTTGACTTGCACTTGAATTCCTTCTTACTATCCAAATCAGACTCTGATTTGTCTGTTTCCTTTTCTGATAAACTCTGGAGCTAAACTCTGTCGGTTTGTCATTCTCTGATTTGAGCATTCTCTGTTAGAGTAAACTCTGATTGAGTATTCTCTGGTAGAGTAAACTCTGACCGACAGCTTCCTTAAACGCTGATGACGTCAGCATAAACTCTGTTTAGTAATCTCTGACAATCACCAGTGTTTGCATTCCTAACACATAATTTTACGATGGTACGACACGGGCTTTTACGCTAGTTAAAATTTTATTTAATTTCATTTAATCTCAGTCATCACAGCCAAACATCACATAATTAGCTATTGTTCCCCGGCCGTTTTACATGAAAAATATTGATTGAATTGATTAAATTCTAACGCAATTATTATTTCAATTGCAATTTGACTAGTTATTCTGGATTAACATAGATCAATATTACTTCATAGAAATAGAATTATAAGAACTTATAATATAAAAATGAAAAATTGAAAATGGAACGGAATAATAAAAGGAAAATTAGTAAAAATGTGGGTTATGACAATGATAAAATATATGAATGAGATGAGTGTAGAAACAAGTGGAAATGTATTCTTCGATTAGTGAGATTTGAATGTAATATAAAATTAAATTGAATGGTTATCCATAATTATTTTAAACCTCGTTTGATATTATTATTGTAGACAATAATAATAATTTTTGGCAAAAAACAGGTAGAAAATTGTTTAATAAAATTCAAAAAATAGCTTTCTTGGAAACTAATTTTAATCTTCAAACGGTTGTCAGAGAAAACGGTTCCCACACTTTTGAAAACCTCCACATTATGCCCAATAATCGGGTATGAGTCTTAGTCAGACCCAATATCAATAATTGATGTTGATGACCCCTTCTCACAATTGTTTCCACTTAAGTAATGTTTGGGAAATTTTATAAACTACTTATAATTTGAAAATTACAAGCCCTTAGTAAGAAATGCTCATGTTAAATTCGCGTTGTTTGAATAAAGTACGAAGAATCTAAGTGGCTTGGCTAGCGTGATGTCGTTTGCTAGCCCATCAACCTTATGTTCGCTTCACTATCTTATTCTTGCAATTCTAGTCATTTGAGCTCACATCACTTGATATTTTCTAGTAACTTGAAGACTATTTAAGGCCCTTACGAAATAATATCTCAATATAATTATTTATTTGAAGACAATTATCCCTACGGGTTCACATCTCATCAATCTCTAGTAGATTCCTACGAGATCATCTCTACTGATTACTGCCGCGAGTTCATTTCACTTACAACTCCCTACATGAGGCACTTTACTGTACAACTCCATAAGAGCCTCACAGCCCTACAGGCTTGGACCATGACAGTTACAAAATTATATGCGTACATAATAATTATTCGTTTATATAAATATATTAAAGATAAATTATGATTGAAATCATAATTTTTAAGAGATTTAATTTTTCAATTTGTGGGTCAATTTAAGAGATTTTTTTTAAAAGTTCAACATTTAATCATTAAAATATGAATTATACACATGCTAGTAAAAGTTTTCCTTTCTATTCAAGTTTTTTATTTTTTTAAATTTTAAATTTTTTCTCACCAATTTTAGCGAACTAATCCGATTTTTTTTACCGATGAATCCAAGTTTTGACTAATTACATCGATTTTACTGACATTTTAACTGATTTTTATAAAAAAATAAATTTTGATCTAATTTTTCATAAAATCTAATCTCTACATATATGGGATAACTATTAATGGGTACTTAATCCTGATTAATTGGAGACTTTAAAGACACGGCTTAGACCATTTCTAATAGATGACATTAAAATAGTGTCAAAAGTGTCACAAACATTATTTACAAAATCAACTCCAATGAGAGTGTCACTATATTCTACACTATAAATAATCTTTTATTTATGAAATAGAATATTTTTCTTCTTATATAGAAATAACTATTTTTAATAAATTATTTATTAATATATAAACTTAAAAAAACACTTCATAAATATATGATTCTATAATTATGACTTATAAATTATTTATTAACATATAAATTCACAAAAATACACTTTACTTTTTTTCTTTTTCTTTTAAATATATATAAATTTAAATTTATAGTAAATTAGAATATATGCATTCCTACTTTCTTAAGTAGTGACCTTATACAATTATCAGCTTATACCTATGTGATGCACGGATTGAATTATTTTAATATTTTTTTTATATAATTTGAATATATTTTTATTTTTATAATTTAAATTTAAATTTTATTTAATATTATATGTATATATTTTATATAATTTTTCATATACTTTATTTGTATTTTAATAGGATAATATTTGTGTGTTTTGTTTAGAGATGTATTTTATTTATGAGATTAATGTGAGATGTATATTAATTAGAATGTTAGTCTTTAAAAATTAGGCTCAATGTCTTACATGTATTTTAATTAGGATATTAGTATTAAAAATTAGGCACAATAGTAGCTATCCGGCCCAAATACCGATCAAAGATCACCAAACTTTTAATGTTTCGGTTTTAATAATATAGTATAAATATTTTAATAGGATAGTGTTTCTTTGTTTTTATAGAGATATATTTTAGTTATGATAAGCCCAATAATTAAACAATTATTAATATGATAATGTTTGGGTATTTTGTTTAGATATGTGTTTTAGTTATGAGATTAAAGTGATATATGTGTTTTAATTAAGAGATTAGAGTTTAAAATATATTAGAAAATAGTTGTTTAATTGAAATAGGAAGCTCTGATAAAAAACCACCAAATTTTTAATTTTTCAATTTTAATAATATAGTACAGATAAGGTGATAATATAATTTGATGCAACTTCTAATATATATCGTTGATAAAACGGCAACTTCTGTGTATACCAACAAGTTCCTAAAATGCTAAAATGCGGTAGTAGAATACACAAGTTCACAGTAAAAAACTATGACGAAACTAAGTTTAATATATTTGATACAATTGTTTAATCTTTTGTATTTCCATATTCTTCCTGGAGTTACTCGATCAAGGCGGGGCATTACGAAGTTCATTTGCTTAATAATATATGAATTTTTTTTTTTTTGATAAACTACGATTTTATTGGAAAACACAATTGTTTGGTTGGACAAGAGACCCCAACCTAAGCACCTGGCCACTTCATACATCTGCGACTCATCCGCAACATAATGATTAATTTCCAGCTAGACTTGAAACTAAAACATTCAAACAGAAGCAAACATACTTCGCATACTCATCTCCATCTAGACCCTGCCCAATGTTCTGTGTATTATGACGATTTATTTCCTTGTACCTTTTAATTTATATTAATGTTAAAATAATATTTTTATAAATATATTATATATTTTATCTATAATTATGAATTATCAAAAATAATCTATACTATTATATCATATATATATATATATATATATAGGCAAATGCTCAAATAGAAACCAAGTCAAATCTAGAAACTAAAAACTAATCTAAGTCACATATTTAATCTAATCTAATGGCCCATAGGGAGCATCTCACACAATTAAAATACACACTCTCATACACAATATCATCTAATTCCATCCGTTTTTAGTTTGAATTTTCCCGCCAATTGGTGAATCTTTTTTTAAATCTAACTTCACCACATTTTTTCTTATCTCCCAACGATCAGTTTGCATAACATATGTGCTATATTCCGGCGACTTCCATTTTTCCGGCGATCTTCATATATATTTATTTAATAAAATTGGTGATTTTGGTGATTCTTATAATACAAATTAGTGATTCTTATAGTACAAATTAGTGATTTATCTAATATAAATTAGTGATTGTATTTTTCTGGTAACATATATAATATAAATTTGTGATTAATTTTGAAGTCGCCAGAATATAACACATATGGTATGCAAATTGATCGTTGGGAGATGGAGAAAAATGTGGTGAAGTTAGATTTGAATTTTTTTTTGCCAATTGACGGGAAAATGAAATTAAAAACGGATGAATAAAGTTAGTTTCTAGTTTCTAGTCATACTCAAATAGAAAATAGCTTAAATGAGAAATAGAAAACCTTATCATTATACCTGCCGCACCCACACACAAATTATATACACCCTCACAATCTCATCTATTCTCCTCCGTTTTTAATTTGATTTTTCCCGTCAATTGGCAAAATTTTTTTCAAATCTAACTTCACCACTTTTTTTTTCATCTCTCAACGATCAGTTTTCATACCATATGTGCTATATTTCGGTAAATATAATTTATAATTAAAATAAATTCGTCACTTATCATATTCAAACTTCAATCACTAAATAATATTACAGAAACCACTAATTTGTATTACAGAAATCACTAAATTATATATCCTGGGTTCACAAAAAATAATGGAAATTGCCGAAAAAATAAAAGTCATCGGAATATATCACATATGGTATGCAAACTGATTGTTGGGAGATGGAGAAAAATGTGGTGAAGTTAGATTTGAAAAAAACTTCACTAATTAACGGGAAAAATTAAATTAAAAACGGAGGGATTATGTGAGATTGGGTGTATGATGGTGTATTTGATTTGTGTGTGGATGTTCCCCTTGCCATTAGATTAGATTGAATATGTGTTGTAGATCTTATTTTCTATTCTAAATTATTTTCTATTTGATCACTTGCCTATATATATATATATAATAAGAGTAAAAGTCATCTTATCTAAATACTATCAAACGTCAAAAGAGTTTGATACTCACTAATATCATATTTAAATTTAATATTTATATCTTTAAAATTGTAACTTAAATCCTATATATAATAAAAGTAAGGGAAATATAATTTAAATATTATCAAAATATAAGAGTTTGATACTAACTAACAATATATTTAAATAAGCTTTTCAAAAGAAAACAATATATTTAAATAAAATCCAAAATACTAATGATAATATATGATGGTAACCTGATCAGATTAAAAAAATTAAACAACCCTGCAGGCTGCAGCCCAAACCAATTCTACTATTACATTAAAAGTAAAAAAAAAAAAGGATTTCGCATGATATCTTTCAAAAAGAAAAATATATTATCACGATACGTAAGAAAAAACATATATAATTACATAGGACATTAATTATATTTGGTTTATAAAAAAATTAATATTATATTAATTTAATATTTGACTGCACACTAAATTAATTTAAAATCTAATATTTGTAATTTTAAAGATGCTAATCAATTATATATACATTAGTTTTAAAAACACTTCCAAAGGGTTTAAGATTTAAATAAGATTAGTAATATATTAATATTTAATAATTTTTATATTATATTGTATATCTTATATGATATAATATTTATTGTATCCTATTATATTTTATCTGAAATAAGAATAAAAGAGTTCTTATTAACAAAATATTTAAATCTAATATTTATAATTCTAAAGATATTAAATATCCATTTAATATTAAAATCTTATTAACAACATATTAAAATCTAATATGTATATTATTAGTTTTAAAAAAACTAACAACATGTTTGAATCATATTACTAACATATTAAAATTTAATTTTTGTATTATCAATTTTAAAATACTAATAAATATAAACGATTTCAATTTAAATAACTAAGACAAATATATAAAAAATTATATATTAATATTAAGTTATAAGTAAATATAAATTATTAAATAAATATAATTAAAAATCCGTGCTTCGCACGAGTTTAAATCTAGTATTATTAAAATCAAAACATTAAAAGTTTGGTAGTTGGTTTGATAGACGGTTGATATTTGGACTGGATAGTTATTGTTGGGCCTAACTTTTTAAACATTAATCTCTTAATCAAAACACATCTCACATTAGTTTTCTAACTAAAACACACCCCTAAACAAAACACACAAACACTATCCTATTAAAATACAAATACTCTTAACTAAAATATATTCAAAACACGTACTAAATATTATGTTATTAAAACTGAAATAAAAATAAAGTATATGAAAATTATATAAAATACATATGTACAACATTAAATAAAATTTAAATTATTATTAACGAAAATATTAAAAATAAAATAATAAAATACTAAAAAAACTCGACCCGTACATGACACGAGATATAAACTAGTATTAACTAATTTGTGTGTGTATAAAAATTTAGTCAAAAGATTTAAAAAATTATATTAGAGTTAAAAAAAATAGAAACGAAATACATAGATGAACTTATAAAATTCCGACAAAAAAATTGAAGTCGATAAAAATTTACACTCAAAAGATATAAAAAAATTGTAAGTTAATAAAAGTTAAAATAAAAAAGAATTGAGTTTTGGGACTCAAAAACAACAAATTTATTTTTGTTAACAAATATGATGATATAGTTGAAATTTTGAAAATCGCCAAATTTGATGTCATCGACACCAAATGTATGTTTGAATTTGGTGTCACTCTAATAATTAAATATCATCTTGACATTATTTTAATATAATGTTGGAGTTGATTTTATACTAAAACAGTGTTAAGAGTGTTTTAGTGTACATTGGGATGCTCCTGAGTTATAACCAAGCGCAAGTTCATTCCGATGAGAAAAATAAATAGGAGTATTTTTCAAGTGTCCTACCGACTTATATGAATAAAATGGTAATAATTATACGTAAAAATAAATTTTGTTAAACAATATTTATTTCAATTTATATGAATCTCCAATTAAATAAATAGAATAATTATACATAAAACAAGAATGTCAAGAATTCTATATGAAAAATCTCGATTAGGACTTGGGAGTAAAAATTACGAGATTGTAATCACGCAATGTATTCTCTAGATTTAAATAAGAGGATTACTATTAATTTCGCACTCCAAAAATATGGAATCAAACTACTCAACAAAAAATAAGATTAGAAAATCACCACCGACAATAACGACCCTAGCTAAAACACATTATATTCTTTACAGACCTCCATATATGATCTTCACTATTTAAAACTTAGACATTGGTATAACAAAGATGTTGTCCAAGAACGATTTGATTGTATACATTCGAAACTCACAGAAAAATAAGGCAGTAACATTACATGAAAAGATGATTCAAAATTTTCACTTACGACTATTTTGAGTATTTTCTATCTGGCTTAAGATTTAATAGTCTATATATTTTAATATTGCATGCATACTATTACCAACCGATCAACTTTTTGAGAGGTAAATAATTCATTAATTAAAAATCAAACGACATCTATAAAAATAAACAAAATTTAACGAATACATTATATAGATCAAATTAATGTTTCATTCACTAAAACTACTATCGTCATGTTGATAATACATTATGGAACATCTTTCGTTTGTACTGCCGGAATATGCAGCATTGTTGAATAGATAATCTAACGATTTGTTGTAGTTTTGAGTAGAAGTTTGAATACATAATTTATCCAAAGATATTCGAAAACTCGACCATATACGGGATTTCATATGAAACTTTCTTAATGAACTACTACTTTTGTGAAACTTATTAATATCTATTATATTGAACATCAAACACACTAAAATAAGAATAAAACTCAAAAACTGGGTAGAGAAAAAAACACTAAATCTCCACGAGGGAGAACAAAACTCAATAAATATGTACTAAAAACTCTCAAAAAGAGAGACTTATTTAAATAAATAGAAATAAAATGAAGAAAAATAAGAAAATGAGGTGCTTATCATTAGGGTGAGTATTCAGTTAACCGAAACCGAAATTTTTTTCGGTTAACCAAAATTGAATTAGTAAAAAAATGTTACCGAAAATCGAACCGAAATTAATTCGGTTTTTAACCGAAACCGAATTTATTATTTTGGTTATTACCGAAAACCGAAATTTATTTATAAAATATTATATATTATGTATATTAATATATATATATAATATTATATTATATATAATAATATATATAATATATTATTATAAAACGAACCAAATTTTTTTCAATTAATCGGTTCGGTTGTCGGTTAACCGAACCGAATACTCACCCCTACTTGTCATCCATCAAGAAACTCATGACATTCCCGAATTGAATTTTTTTTTTTAGAATTTACGGGGGAGAAGGGAGGGGGGCGGCTGGGCTCCCAGCAGTTAAAAACACGTACACCCTTAAGTGGATACTTAAACATACCAACCGATCAACTTGGTTTGAATATATCGGTTATCGAATTTTAAATATTTTATTTTTAAATAATAAAATTATATATATGTATTTGATATTTCAAAAAATAAGGTTGACTCAATTTTTTATACAATGCACGGGAATAAAATTGTAAATGCAGAAAATTAATTCTTAATTTATAAAATTGTCACTCATATTTATATATAAATCTTTATTATAATCTCAGTATATTCGCTAGGATTATCCTCAAAACATTTTTTACAATATATATTTACTATCATCGTACAATTGAGTTTTTCATAATTTAATATTTTCATGGTTTCCACTTGATTTCGCTGTTACTTCCTCAATGTATTTTATTCAAAAGAAAGGGACTTCTGTTCATGTCTTCACTTTTACTTGCGCCACATCTCCCAGTTTATTTTCTGCGTATTGCCAAAAATAATAGGCCATAGCTCTGGACTGTTCTTATCGTTTGTCTTCTTAAAATATATTGAAAAATAATGTATTTTACAAATTATCCTCTTTGTTTCCTGACATTAAAAATAAAAATGTTATCACTAGCTTAGGAGATATTTATGAGATTTCGTTAATCAAAATGATATATTATTATTGATGATTAGTGTTGTGCTGTATTTGGTTGGTAAGATGAATAAAGTTGAAAGGAAATGAAATGGGACTTGTATAATGTTTTAATAAAATTTTATTATTATAATTTGTTATAATTTATTATTACATAGTATTATATAATTATAAAAAATTATAAGAAATATATCATTAAAAAATATATTTAATCTACTTTAAAATGTAACTTTTTTTATAATATACTAGCTATAAGATAAAAGGACTACTCTAATTTATAAGAAAGAGCAATATACTTGAGAGAGATGAGAGCATAGAAATGAGATTGTTGGGTGCAAATTTTTCATTCACATGCTATTTATAACTAGGGGAAAGGAGCAAGTAATAAATGTGATAGTTATTATAAGATTAATATTGATTGTCAAAGGCACTAGAAGCTACAGCTCATTTTGAGTATACCAATACACGGAAGAGTTAATGCAGGATGACTACAACAAATTTATACTATGTGTTCATATTAGAGGCGGTGCTTCATTGGCATATAAATAGAGATGCACTGAATCATTGTAAACTTGCACTTGTGGAGTAAAACAGAATACATATTACTATTTCATTATCTATGTTATATTAGTATATGTAATCTTTATTATAATTATACAAATCATAACACGTTATCAGCACGAGTCTCTGCCCGAGCAAGTTTTATTCACAGAAGAGATATTATCCGAAAAATTTTATTTACGAAGAAGGTATTGACAAAGGAAGTGTTGCCCGTGTAAGTGTTGCCCAAGTAAGCTTTATTTACGAAGGAGGTATTGGCCAAATAAGTTCTATTTAACAAAGGAGGTACGCTTTAACTTTATTTATTTTATTTTATAAATAATCGTTATAATTGTTCTCGTTATTATTATATTACTCTTAAATATTTATATATATTACAATTGCTATGCTTTCAATATTATTAGTCACGAGCTTATAGTTGGCTATGTCGTAGTAATTTTATAAATTTTATTGTACGTGATTAATTATTTATGTTTTAGCATGCATATTATTATATCATATTTTAAATATTTATTTTGTAAATCAGAATGACGAATCTTGCAAAATTAGAGTTTGTTGCTTTGGATGTTTCTGGAGATAATTATCTGTCTTAGGTGCTTGATGCTGAATTACATCTGAGTGCAAATGGGTTAAAAGACACTATAGAAACAGGGAAAACTCCAACTGCTGAACAAAATGCAAAATCTATTATCTTCCTTAGGCACCACATTCATGCGGACTTAAAATCTGAATACCTAACTGTCAAAAACCCACTCACCCTCTAGAATAATCTTAAAAACAGATTTGATCATCAAAAACTTGTTTATTTACCCTCAGCCCGATATGATTGGATTAATCTAAGGTTCCAAGATTTTAAATCTGTTTCTGAGTATAATTCTGTGTTGTTCAAAACAAGTTCAAAATTAATTTTGTGTGGTGAGAAAATTACTGATGCTGAAATGATTGAAAAGACCCTCTCAACCTTCCACCCCAACACTATAATTCTAGCACAACAATATAGGCAGCGCAATTTCACAAAGTACAGCGAGTTGATATCTCTCCTTCTTGTAGCTGAAAAGAATAATGAGTTGTTAATGAAAAATCATCAGATTCGTCCCACAGGCTCTGCCCAGTTACCTGAAGTACATAACACGTCATTCCAGAAGAATGAACGTGGGAAAGGGCATAGAGGAGGACGAGGTTATGGGCGAAACCGCGGACGTGGAAATTTTCATGGACGGTTTCGAAATCAGTATCATTCTGGTCACCTGAAGTGGCAACGCGATGGTTACAACAACTATGGCCACCAGAAGTGGCAACATGAAGTGCCAAATAAAAGGAAGGCACCACAAGAAGGAGATGCTAGAGATATTTGCCATAGGTGTGGGGCTGAGGGACATTGGGCACGTACTTGTCGTACTCCTAAACATCTTGTTGAACTCTACCAATCATCCAAAAGGCTTAATGGAAAAAGGGTGGAAACAAACTTAGCTGACTATAATCAAAATATAGAAAATGTACCAACCAACGAGACCTCAGTCAAATTAGACACTGGTGCTAATCTTTATTATGATTTAAATGGCTAGGTTTTATATGTACTTTCTTTATTTTCATGTACTTGTTTCATGTACTTGTTTTCATGTGCTTGTTTTATGTGCTTACTTTATGTACTAATTTTATCTGAATAAAATCGTTGTTTACATATATACACAGCAAAAATATGGGAGACATATGCATTGCTGACTGTGCGACCACTCACACTATTTTACAAAGTCCAAAATATTTCTCACAGTTGACTAAAACCAACTCACATGTTTGGACAATTTCGGGTACATCTAGTATAATAGAAGGTTTTGGGAAAGCCAGTTTTATCCTACCAAACGAGACACAAATTCACATACAAAATGCCCTTTATTCTAGTAAATCCACTAGGAATCTTCTGAGTTTTAAAGATATCCGTCTTAATAGTTTTCATGTTGAAACTACTAACAAGGATGAAAAAGAATATCTTCTTATCACTTCCACTATTTCAGGTCATAAGAAGATTTTAGAAAAACTACCATCAATTTCCTCTGGATTATATATTATGAAAATTAGAATCTTCGAATCTCACACAATCACCATTCCTAAAACTATAGACCCAAAATCATTTATCATTTGGCATGAACAACTCGGTCATCCAGGAATATCTATGATGCGTCGCATTATAGAGAATTCTACGGGACATCCTCTTAGAAATCAAAAGGTCATACCACGTGATGAACTTTCTTGTTCAGCATGTTCCTTGGGAAAACTAATTGTTCGACCATCCCCTGTGAAACTCCAAACCGAATCTCCAAAATTCTTAGAAAGAATACAAGGTGATATTTGCGGTCCAATTCACCCATCTTCTGGTCCATTTAGATATTTCATGGTTTTAATTGATGCCTCAACTAGATGGTCCCATGTCTGTCTACTTTCTACGCGAAATGTAGCCTTTGCAAGATTACTAGCCCAAATAATCAAATTACGAGCCCAATTCCCTGATCATTCCATTAAATCAATTCGATTAGATAATGCTGCTGAATTTACATCCTCAACGTTCAATGATTATTGTATGTCAGTAGGAATCTCAATCGAACACACGGTGCCTCATGTACACACACAAAATGGTCTAGCAGAGTCTTTAATTAAAAGACTTCAACTTATTGCTCGTCCTTTATTATTAAGAGCTAAATTACCTACATCTGTTTGGGGTCATGCTATACTACACGCCGGTAATATAATCAGGGTCAGACCATCTGCTTATCATAAAGAATCTCCACACCAATTAGTTCTCGGAAAAGTACCTGATATTTCCCACTTTAAGATTTTTGGTAGTACGGTATATGTCCCTATAGCTCCACCACAAAGAACAAAAATGGGACCTCAACGAAGAATTGGTATCTATGTTGGTTTTGATTCCCCATCTATCATTAGATATCTTGAACCCTTGACTGATGATGTTTTTACTGCTCGTTATGCTGATTGTCATTTTAATGAGTCTGTGTTCCCTTCACTAGGGGGAGATAAAGTTTTGCATAAATTAAATTATGAAATGTCATGGCATGCATCAGGATTGAATTCTATTGACCCACATACTAATCAATGTGAAAATGAGGTTAAAAGAATTATTCATATGCAAAACATTGCTAATCAAATGCCAGATGCTTTTAGTGATTCTAGACACATGATAAAATCACATATACCTGCTGTTAATGTTCCAGCGAGAGTTGAAATCCCTAAACATAAATCAATTCCTGAAGAATTGATAAATGATTCAAAATCACGCCAGAAGCGTGGTAGACCTATTGGTGCAAAAGATATTGTACCACGAAAACGGAAATTAGCTGGACTTGCCCCTGAAGTGGCAAATGCTCTAGAAAATACCCCAGAAGTGGTATTACCTCCTGAAGAGGTTCAAGCCCCTGAAGTGGCTGTAACTAAAACCCCAGAAGTGGTATTGCCTCCAGAAGAGGATATTGCCCCTGAAGTGGCACATGCTTCTATAGAAGCAAAGGTACCTGAAAATTATGAGATCTCAATAAGTTATGTACATAATGGGAAATTGTTGGATCGTGGGAGTACTGAAATTGATGATGTATATGCTTTTTCCGTGGCATGTGATATTCTTGAAAACTCCGATCCTGAACCACAAAGTGTGGAAGAATGTCGACAAAGAGATGATTGGCTAAAATGGAAAGTTGCAATCCAGGAAGAATTGCACTCCTTGCGCAAGAGAAATGTTTTCGGACCTGCAGTCCAAACACCAGCTGGTGTAGTCCCTGTGGGGAATATATGGGTATTTGTAAGAAAACGAAATGAGAGAAATGAAATTATGAGATATAAGGCTCGATTGGTAGCCCAAGGATTCTCTCAAAGGCCTGGATTTGATTACCAGGAAACATACTCTCCTGTTATGGATGGAGTTACCTTTCGTTTTCTGATGGGTATGGCTTGTATGGAAAAATTGGAAACACGTCTTATGGATGTTGTGACAGCCTACCTATATGGATCACTTGATAGTGATATTTATATGAAAATCCCTGAAGGATTAAAATTAGAAGATACTAAGCCTCGTCATTTATATTCTGTTAAATTACAACGATCGTTATATGGCTTAAAACAATCTGGTCGTATGTGGTACAACATGCTTAGTGAATATTTATTGAATGCTGGATATATTAATAATCATGTGTGTCCATGTGTGTTTATTAAAAGGTCACAAACTGGTTTTGTTATTATTGCTGTATATGTGGATGACTTGAATCTTGTTGGTACTTCTGAAGATATTACTAACGCTGCTAATTATTTGAAAAATGAGTTTGAAATGAAGGATCATGAAAAGACAAAATTTTGTTTAGGTATACAGGTGGAGCATCTACCTTCAGGAATATTTGTTCATCAGTCCACTTACACAGAAAAAGTTCTTGATCGATTCTATATGGACAAATCTCATCCACTAACCACACCAATGGTTGTCCGGTCACTTGAAGTTGAAAAAGATCCATTCCGTCCAAGAAAACCAGATGAAGATGTTCTTGGACCTGAATTTCCATATCTAAGTGCTATTGGTGCTCTCATGTATCTTGCAAACAACACTCGGCCTGATATTGCATTTGCTGTAAATCTACTGGCAAGGTTCAGTTCTAATCCAACTAAAAGGCATTGGGATGGAATTAAACACATATTGAGATATCTTCGTGGGACAATTGATCTTGGACTATTATTTCCAAAAAATTCAAAATCACAGCTGATTGGATATGCAGATGCTGGGTACATGTCAGACCCTCATTTTGGACGATCACAAACAGGTTATTTATTCACATATTGTGGAACTACTATTTCTTGGAAATCTGTAAAGCAAACTATGGCGGCAACTTCGTCAAATCATGCAGAGTTACTGGCAATTCACGAAGCAAGTAGGGAATGTATTTGGCTACGGTCTATTATTCAACATATCCGGGAATCATGTGGATTATCAAACATCTCAGACAGCCCTACAGTTATGTTTGAAGATAATTCAGCCTGTATTAAGCAACTCAAGGAAGGATACATCAAAGGAGACCGAACAAAGCACATCTTGCCAAAATTCTTCTATAGTCATGAGCTCCAACAAAATGGTGACATTAATATACAACAAATTCGCTCAAGTGAAAATCTGGCAAATTTACTTACAAAGTCACTACCCACATCAACATTTGAAAAGCTGCGGAATAATATTGGCATGCGGAGATTGAGAAACTTGCTACAACAAGATGTCAAAATGTGAGACATTTTATTCAGGGGGAGATTGTACTCTTTTTCCTTCGTCAAGGTTTTTATCCCACTGGGTTTTTCCTTGCAAGGTTTTAACGAGGCAATCAATCTTTGTAATAACTCATATTGACAATCAAGGGGGAGTATTATAAGATTAATATTGATTGTCAAAGGCACTAGAAGCTACAACTCATTTTGAGTATACCAATACACGGAAGAGTTAATGCAGGATGACTACAACAAATTTATACTATGTGTTCATATTAGAGGCGGTGCTTCATTGTCATATAAATAGAGATGCACTGAATCATTGTAAACTTGCACTTGTGGAGTAAAACAGAATACATATTACTATTTCATTATCTATGTTATATTAGTACATGTAATCTTTATTATAATTATACAAATCATAACAATAGTAAAATTTCTACTCCGATATGCTAGCCATACTATTTCATTTTTGACTAAATGGGCAATCACTTTATAACAATTTTAAATTTTCAAAAATTATAAAAAAATAATCTCTAATTTTCGGTCAAAATTTAGTCAAATTGACCGCAAAAATTCAAATAAGTCAATTGAATTGAGACGGAGGGAAGGAGTATTATAATAATAATAAATTTGAATCTAAATACTCTTAAAAATGAGGAAAGTAAAAAAAAATGGAGAAAAAAGAAAAAAATAAATTTCTTATTTACAAAAATGAAATAAAAGATTACTAGAAAATATATAAAAATAAGGAATAGTTAATGAATCGGGAGATGTCTTATACTAAAAAAACTATTACAACATCATTTTATGTTACATTTCTTATATTTGATTTAAGAGTTCGTTTAAATTTGCGCTTTTTCTAATGTTTTGTCCTATTTATACCGGGTAGTACTTTTTAATCATATCTAGTTCAATTATATGATTTTATAAAAGTGGAAGGATAGAATATTAAACAATATCAATCGAGATACCGGTATATCCAATAGTATTAAAAAATGCCATTATACAAATGAAAATAATGTGTCGAGGATTCAAGGAATATACCCGAACCACCACTGTACATAGACAATTCTTTCGTTTTAAATCCGGGCATTGTGTTTACTATTCCCGGGTAACTAGATATATGTACACGAGTGGTGAGATTTCCAACAAGTGATTTTTGACAATAATTATTTTTGCGTTTTTTTACAGCTAATAAGTGAAATTAAACTTTACGACACGAATTATTAACTACGAATTTACATAAATTTTTTTATGTTAATGTTATTCACAATAACAAATCATGGTCGTTTGGTTTATGTATCAGTATGAGTTTTATCCATTCCAAATCAATATCTGGTGTTTGATTGAAATTTTTTAATTTTAAAATTCATATCTCGAACCCATAAGGTATGAGTTTCAGATACCTTAGTGGAGGTGAGTATGAGCTGCGGCTATGAGAAATTAAATCAAAAAATTATTATTTTTATATTTATTTGTAAAGTTATATGTTAATTTTTAAAATGAGAAATTTTAATGATTTTGTTTAATATTTAATAACTAATAGTGATTTATTTTTCATATTAACTGCATATATTTTTTTATTTATTAAAAATATATTAAATTAACAAATTCATTATACCATTCAACCAAATACATGATATAACTTAACCCGATTCATGATTCCAACTCAATGACCCTCCGTGAACTAAACAACCCCTTTAATACTTAGGGGTCGTTTGGTTTAATATGACTTAGAAAGAGAATTAAAGAGAAATGAAAAGAATAATATTCAATTCTTTTCCTTGTTTGGTTTAATTCCGGAAATAAAATAAATAATTATTTTTAATAAATTATTTTAAACAAATTATTTTTTTTGGGATTGATATAAAATATAATTATATAGAGGTTGGAAGTGGTGAGATGTTTGAGAGAGAAAAGGTAATAAGAGCAGCTGCATCCGGGGGCTAATTGCCACCTCAGGCAGAGAGAAAGGAAACTAAGACTGCAAATATGTGGTTGGAGTGTTGTATATGAAATGGAACGTCTCGGTTTCAAGGGACGGACCATTTCAAAGAAGTGGGCTCTAATTTTTGCACTTTTTTGTAAAAATAGCTAGCTGCATGTTCTGAATAATTTTAATATACCCGTTAGCTGCTTAAAATATATCCGTTGAACGGATAGAAAAAAATAGTCGTTAACAACAAATTTAGTATAAATTGGATATATTGATTCTTATTTTTTACAATATTCTTATACTATATTTTTGAAATTTTTTTTACACGCAAAAAATGAATCCCAACAACAACTCTCTGCCTTCAAACTCACAAAATCCAAACCAAAATTCTAATTCTCAAACACCAAATACTCAATTTCCATATTCATTTCCAAATCCTTATTTTTCATATGTTCAAAATACGAATATGGATAATATTCGATTTCCACATCCACAAAATATAAATTATAATCCTCCAACTCTGAATTCTCAATTTTTGAATCCATTTTTTTTTCATTTACTCAAAATTCTCAGTATCAGTTTCTATACGGTCAAAATTTTCAAATAACTCCATAATTTGAAAACCAACAAACACCTATAAATAATCAAAGTTCTCTATAGTCAGATTTTTCAGTTTTCGATGGAACAAACATTATCGATCTCAATAATAATTCTGATGATCTTGAAGATGTACAAGAAAGTATTGGTCAGTGGAAATGGATTGAAGATAAACTCTTAATTAGTGCATGGTTATATGTATCTATTGATCCTATAATCGGTGCTGATAAAAAAAGGGAAGCATTCTGGGAGCGAATTTGTCAATATTGTGAGGAAAACAATTCTGAGCTTATCAAGAGAGGGTAACTAGGTATTTAAAAATGGTGGCACCGAATAAATGAAGGAGCTCAACGATATGGATCATGTTATGAACAGGCGGAGCGAAGAATTGGGAGTGGTTCAAACTTGGACAATATAGTTGAGTTAGCTCATGAATTGCACAAAAATAAATACACAAAAAGTACAACTTTGATAGGCACTGAAATGAGTTTCGCAGACAACCAAAGTGGAAAACTCCTCTGACAAATAATGGGAGTACAAAGAGAACGAAAATAAATGAGTCTGGAGCTTATTCGTCATCGACTAACAATGACACACTAGCAGATCATAATGATGTTGTGCAATCCCCGGTTCGTCCTAAAGGTACAAAAGCAGCTAAGAGAAAATGAAAGGGAAAAATGCTCGAAGAGTTGGAAGATATAAAAGCTGTTGAATGCCGAAAATTGTCCTTGTTGGAAGAATTTAACAAGAATTACGAAAAGGACAACGACATAAAGATCATTATGGCAGACACTACGGTAATGAACGAGGCTCAACTTGAAGTGCATGCATCATTGCTTCAAGAAATCAAAAGCATGAGAACTAGCCGTTAGAAGCTATCCACAAGAATAATGCGAGCTTGCATCATCTTACATAACATGATTGTCGAGGATGAGAGAGACACATATGTCACTCCATGTGGTCCACTGCCATTTTATGATGATGTAACAAATGAAATATCGCAACGAAATATAGGATAGAAGCATTTTGCTCCTTATGAAAGGTATATTGAGAACAACATTCGAATTCGTGATCGGCAAAAACACCGTCAACTCCAAACTGATTTAGTGGAACATATTTCACAATTCCATAATACTCGTTGAGTTATTTGCACGTGCGGTTCTTAATTATGTAACAGTTGTATTTTAGTAATGTTTTTAATTTTGTAACGTTTATATTTTAATAAAAATTTTAATTATATAATTTTGTATTACATTTTTTAATTTTTTAATCATATATATTATTTTGACAATTTTTAATAAAATTATTTTGTAATACATATTTATCAAGTAATAATATAATATATTGAATAATAAGTAGACAAAATTGCAGTTTGTATACTTGAAGTTTTTTGTTTTTGCACTTTAGTGGCCGGAATAAAAAAGTAGTCATTTGTATGGCTAAATATATTTTTAAGCACTTTAAGGCCTCCAAAACAGGGATGTTAGAAAAGTAACGGATTCTTACGTGTTTGAAGGGTAAAGTGGTCAATTTAATATTATAACGGTTATATTGTATATATCCTCACCTTTAAACCCTAATTTAAAACATCTCAGTGATTATAAACTCAAATTTTATTAAACTCAGATATCGTTATAGTACATATTAGCCATTAAATCTGAGTTTCTAATCATCGAGTTATTTTAAACTAGGGTTTAAAGTTATGATATATACACAATATAGTCATTATAAGTTTGAATTGACCATTTTACCCTTCAAAAACGTAATGATCCATTACTTTTCTAATGTCCTTGTTTCAGAGGCCTTAAAGTGCTTAAAAAATATATTTAGCCATGCAAATGACTACTTTTTTATTTCGGCCATTAAAGTGTAAAAGTAAAAAAATTTAGGTATGCAAACTGCAATTTTATCTAATAAGTATCATATAATATTAAAATTGATATAAGCTTGTCTACTTGTAAGAGAAATCAGACTCTTGGATTGGAGCAAGATAACCACTTTTGTTTAAAATACCACTTGAAGATTAGTTGTCATGTGAGTGGGGTAAAAAAAGAAGAATTGAAACTCTACATTGGAGTTGTTCGGGAAATGAAATATCTTGGCAGAGATGGGGAATAAGAGTGAAAGATTTTTGGCTAAACCCAAAACTTAAATGGGTCAAAGGAAATGATTAATTTTGTAAAACAAACAACAAAGAGAATGAATCTTATTCTTTCCCTTTCCCTTTCCCTTTCCCCTTCCATTTACTTATTACCCTTGTGAGGTAGAAAGGTTGGACTAGTTTTTGGTGATAAAGTTAAAAATTCATAGGAATTTTTCTGGTCGAGTCAACTGCCTTGTTTTTGCGATTCCGGAATTTCAACGGTTGGATCGTCCTGAATTTTGGATAGCATGTCCCTTACTCCGATATATAAATTCTGAACGGTGGAGATCGGATTTGAAGGTCCAGAAGGTCAGTTTATTAGGTGGCTGGATAACCGTTTGTCATCACGGTGACGGGTTATGTTCACCGTGGTGATTTGGCTTATCCTTCGATCAAGGGTTGACTTGGAGTGAGTATTTTTTACCCAAATGTATTTTTTGATTAATTCTTGGATTAGACAAATGATTTTTATGATATGTAAACGGGAGTGAATTAGCTAGGTTTAAACCTAGAGTGTGATATATTGTATACATACAAAATATATATGTATCAATATACACGGAAAAAAGCTCTTTCACTTGGCCAACAAAATACTTCTTTGTGTTTCTCGTTTTACTTGTTACTTTTCTTATTGTTTGTGTTGAATCTTATAACTTGTGGTGGTAGAATTTGATGGAAGTTCTAGACATAAAAGTTTCTGTTCAGATGTTATTCCGTTGCGTTACAGTTTGTCCCTAGCTTGGGACTCAACAACCCTTGACCAAACGGCCCTTATTGTCATCGCTTGTCAGGTTTCTATTCAAGTCACAGTACTAAACCAGGTGCGTGAACCTTCCGGTAAAGAGGATATATGCAAACACACACCTTATAGGCTTATATATGTGTATGTGCGCCAATAGTAGAACAAACAAGGACCACGGCCTAATATTATTGATCATGGTTCGGTCCACCCCATGCGACCTGTTAACTAAAAGATATTATATATATATATATATATATAAAAGATGTACGTCAAATGCCAAAAATGTGCATGGAAAGATATATAAATGGGATTTGTAACTCGTAAGATGGTAAAATTAGAACTCGATCAGTACAGTAAAAAAGAGGTGATGAATTAAGTTATACTTTTCAAAGCAGCATACGTGGTGTGATAAGATCTAAACAACTACTACCTCACGGTATTGGATCATCTTGGTCCTGGTCTTGGTACAGCTGCCCTTGTTTTGGTCAGCACGTGTGTGCAGTTCTGGATAAGATCTGAAATCTGAATTCCTATTTATCCATTACTTTTTTCCTACTTGTGTGGAAATATCTACACAAATCATTTGTTACAGTAGCAATATACTCCCTCGATCCGGACCAAATGTTTACATTTGGTCCGGGTACGGAGACCAAGAATAGTGAAGTAATATTGTTAAAATAAATGAAGTAGTGAGTGTAATAGTGATTTTATTATTAAAATAAATGAAGTAGTGGGTATAAAAATGTAAAGTGTTGAAAAAGTGAAGTGAAGTAGTGGATGTAATAATGTATTTTATTGTTAAAAATTACTATTTTTAGTAATGTAAAAAATTGGGTGGGATATCTCAAAAAGAAAAGTGTAAAGAATTGGTTGAGACAGAAGGAGTAATTATCTGACACGGATTACGGGTCGATTGGATACAGATATGAGTGCGGAGGTGTGAGATGTTATAAAATTCCATTTATAATTATCTTTTTAATAAATATTATGTATATATTTGTTATTATATTTATGATTTATTTATGATTTTTATAATAAAAATATTTTTTATCTAAAAATATATAAATTAACCAAAAAATGTAAAATTTGAAAGTACTAGTAAAATACTAAAATTGAATACTAATGCATATTAATAATTTTATAAAAGTATTGAAAATATGTTTTAAAATTACAATAGCACATAACATATGAAAAACATATTACAAAATATATTTAAGAATATATTAAAAAGGAAACTGTTCATCAGTTACAATTGGATATCTTTTGATATCCAACCAACCAATCTCCTACCGTTAAAAAAATAAATCAACAGCTGAGATTAAAAAAAATATACACATACGCTCTATACATACGCTCTATAATAGAGCGTAAGTGCATATTTTTTTAATTCTCATTTTACCCTTTAAAGTTACGCTATATTATATGTCTCCCCGAAATACACATTCTCATCTCCTAAAAACACACTTGTTCTTTTATCCTACCCTTATGCTCTATAATTTGTTTGAAATTTCAAATTTTATGGTATTTTGGAGTTGTATTATGATTTGGAGTTGTTTATGGTATTTTGGAGTTGTATTATGATTTGTATTGATCTTGATTTTTGATTATAATTTGTTTGGAATTTCAAATTTTATGATATTTTTGAGTATGTTACAAGCAAATTTTTTTCTTTTAAAAATAAACATATGTGCCCTATTATAGAGCGGACATACGCTCTATAATAGAGAGTAACTATATAGAGGTATTTTAAAAAGAATCAATTTGTCTTAGTTTTTTTTGCCAAACATATATGCACGCTCTATTATAGAGCGTATGTCCGCTCTATAATAGAGCGTAACTGCAGTTAGGTTTCCAGCTATTTGATTTAGTTTTTTTCCTAACTTTATACATCCGCTCTATAATAGAGCGTATGAGTATTTTTTTTAATAAATACCACGTGCCAAAGTAAGGGCAAAAATGGGAAAAAAACAATTTAGAGCGTAGACATTAATTTTTTTTAATCTTGACCGTTTTTTTTAATGGTAAGAGATGGGTTGACTTGATTATTAATTTTATCCAACTGTGGCTGTAGAAAGAACCCCTATTAAAAAATATATTAAAAAATAAATTACAGAACATATGTTGAATAATCACTATAAGGAACAGAGTCAGAATGGACCTTCAAACAGTCGGTTTTAGAGTGATAGCGGTCGATTTTATTTAAACACGACTGAAAAAGGTGTTGGGTTAAACCTGGTCGGTTTTAATTAAAATTGGTCGGTTTTAGCCTTGACCAAGGTTGACTCTTATTGACCCTACAATGCTGAAGTGGCAGTTACACATGTGTGTGACCAACACACGTATCACTGCCACATATGAAAGAACATAGACCAAAATCGAGCGTCAAAACCTACCGCATTTCAGTCGGTTTTACTTAAACCCGACCGTATGTGCAAAAACGGTCGGGTTTGCTGTAGAAGCAAATTTAATTTTTTAAAACCGATCACTTAAACCCGATCGCCATAATATAAATATAATCAGATTTAGATTGTAGACCACTACCATCACTGACCACACCGTGTAGACCTTTTGTTCCGAGTTGCTAAATGGACAAAAACCACCGGTTCCTTCAAAAGATCTTTCGAAAGAACTTCATCAAGCAATCCAAGTAAAGAATCAAATACTTTTTCGGAGCATTGTGCCACATTCTTAAAATGTAGCAATCTACAAGTTAATGACATTCTTGTAAAAGTTGTGTTACCCGATAAATAGGAGCTCCCGAATCCTTAACATCCGAATAAAATTGAGAAGCATATGAGTTTAGTTCTTATTCGACGTTACTATTTCCCGAGCCTTGTTCCTTGTTATGATTTCCACCATTTAAATCTCGTAATAATATGTTAAAATCAAATTATTCTTCAACAACATACTCCGAAACAACATCTTCCGAGTTACGCTTGTGTTTTTACTTTTTAGTAGGTTCTTTAAATTAACCATGTAAAGTCCATACTTTATAATGTTCCATAATTTCACATTTAGTTAAATAAAGTTCGACCTCGTCAATTTTCAATCATTTAGAATTTTTGTACTTAATACCAAACTTAGTCATCAAAAAACAACAACCATGTATATGTGTATATATACATGCATAATACACATAAATAATGAAAATACAAAAAGAATGATATTTACAATTAATGAGTTTTAATTCCTCTTTCACAGTCAAACCTTCAAAAAGTTAATAAATTTCACTCACTTTTTCTCACTTTTTCTTTTAAAAATGAAGATGAGTGAAATAAATTAAGAAAGAAGGGGTTAGTATCATAAATTTGATACAGAGTTAAAACTAACCGACTATATCTTTCAATCAATTTTAAATGAATAAAATATTCATTTTCGTACAACAGGACTGACATTAAATGCAGACATAAAACTAATCGGTCTATAGTGATCGAGTTTGGACGATTAGTTTTAGATAACGTGTCACTACGTGTTGTTTGTCAACCCTGAAGTTTAGTCAATTAGATTTATGACGGTCGGAACTAACTCTGTTACTTGCGGTGAATATAGTACAAAATATAATTTGCTGCACTTTTGTGATTTGATTCAATCAAGTTATTCTAAGAAATCTTTGTAAAATAAAGTTAGTCTAGTGTAAAGTGATATGCCATTTATATCTATAGTAAAATAATCCGTTAGTTGTTATATATGTTTATTATCGAAATATATATTTTTACTAATAAATTAATCCCATTTTAGTTCAATTTTTTCTAAAAAATAACAGAGTTAACAATTACATCATACAGGGAAAAAGAATCTAAAGTTAATTTTAAATAACTTACCTAAATTCACTAGCATTTTGAGTGTAAAAAGTGGATGATATTTTTGTAATTATAAAAACTACCATCTTGCATTTACAAAAATAACCTTGATATTGTATTATAATAGATATTAACTTTAGATAGTTATCTAAAATTAATTTTATGATTATTAAACCCACATCATATAAACATGTTTAATAAGGGTTGTCAAGAAGGTTGCTAAATTTATATGACATGATACAACCTTAATTGCCTATTTATTGGAGTATTAGAGTTGAGAGATTGTAAAACATTAGTAATTTTTTAAATTAGTAAAAAGTTTTATAAAATATTTAAAAATGTATATTGTTCTACCCACTTTTATATTGAATTAAAAATAAAATTAATATAAAAGGAATATATGGACAATTTTTGAAGTCGCTAATTATTCGAATAAAATTTTAATAAATACTATCAAGAATGATATAGATGTGAGAAAAAAATTAAAAAATAATATATTTTACAAGTATATTAACAATCCCTATTAGAGATATATCTTGCATAAAAATCTGAAAATATAAATTCAAAATATTAATAATATAATTTTAATAAACATAAAAATATACTCGTAGTAAATTAATATCCTGTCCTCCGAACATGACCTTTTAAGCAACTTGAAAGGGTGATAGGCAGAAATAATTATGATTCTCTTACTATACTTTCTGCCGAATGCATAGGGTTAAGGGACAATTTATTTTATAACTTGGATATAAGAGTTGCATACTTGCATCATATTTTGTGATAAAAAATGGTTCAAAATAGACCCAAAGACTTGTAAAGCCGTTCAAAAATATTTCTCCCATCAATTTATTATAAATAAACATGTAATATAAAAATATATAGTACTAGTAACTAAATACGCATATATACTTTTTCAAGTATGTATAAATGATAATTATAAAATTTTAAAAACAACCGGATCTATTAAAATTCTTGTAGTTTCTTATAAATAATTTATAAATTAAAAAATAAACAAAATTTCTAATTTATAAATATATGACTTATAAGTTACAAGTTTATAACATAAAATAGTAGATCAAAATATTGAGTATTCTATGAAATATCTTTACGCGAGTCAACTATCATCAAATAGATTAATTGCACTTGAGATATTTCTTTAGGATTGTGTGTCAATTATCTTCGAATAGTTTAATTGGAATTCAAATTTTTTTTATGATATTAATGAATAATAAAAATTTTAAAAATATATTTCGGTCACTAGATTAAAATATCAAAATTAGGTAATGCTAGAGATATTCAATTGTGTATTAAAATAAGTATAGAAATGATATGACATTAATAATTAACGTCACACTCAATTTTAATTAATTATATTTATGTGGATTTTATGAGTTCATGTTATTTTATTGTACTATAATCAATTAATATTGATATTTAGTAATGTGAAATTTATTATTTAAGAATAAATATAAGACACCTGATATTTTCACCTACTAATTAAGTGTTTGTGTCTGTTTACTCTTAAATAGAGTATAAATTGAAAATTTATATGTCAAGAATTATGTTCTGCAATAATTTTATAATATATTATAAACAAAATATAATGCATGATATATATTCTCCACTTAATAATCCATTTAAAGGTTCCACACAATATTTATATATTAGACAAAACCATCTCAAATATATTTATTTTTATTATATTAGATGATACACCAATTATACCCATTTTTATTACATTAGATGATTTCTATTATATTCGCATCATACACATCGATAAATAAAAGTATTAATTCATCAAATAAATTAATAGATCGATAAAATTTAATAATGTAATAGTTGTTCAATAAGATTAAATTTATCAATCAGTTAACTATTTCATCAAAAAATTAATAGAGTTAATAATAAATTAATAACTATTAATTTAATGGATAAAGTAATAACTATGTTATGAATTAATAAAAGTACATTAATTCATTAATTAATTAGACTTAATTTTTAAAACAAATAATTATTTTAATTTATAATTAGTGAATAAAAATTAACAAAATAAATAATTTTTATATAATAACAAACTTTATCAAATAAATTGATAAATTACCAAATTAATAGCTAATAGATAGAGATTATCCGACTAGAGTGTAATTTCGGGTCAGGTTAAATATTCTGACCTATTAAAATTTCAGAACGGTTTCAAGTTCGGTTGAAATTCTGACTTGAATTTATCAATCCAATCTGAAAACCGAAATTGCCACCATATTGTAATTCATTTAACCTTGGTCTCAATTCAAAATCATATACGAGCAGAATAAAAATTTGAACTCATTTATTTTAATGTGTCAAGCTGAGTATGAGTCGAACTGGATAAAGGCTCGGTTCGACTTTGATAATTTGACTCGATTAGGTTCGTGAGCTCGATCCCGAACTCGCTTATAATTATATATATATATATATATATATATATATATATATATATATATATATATATATATATATATATATATATATATATATATATATATATATATAATTCTAATTATAAATTAATTTATTTTATATACTTTTAATTAAATTTGATTCATTTAAAACCCGGCCTGATTAACTCGTTAGTAAACTTGGTTCGACTCGTAAAATTTGAGTTTGTTTAATTTACTCGAACAATTACACTCGTTTAAAAATATTTAAACTGAAACTCATTTAATAAAAATCCAGTTCGACTTGATTCGAATTACACCCTAACTCCGAGTAACACCGATATCCCATTCATCAAAATTGATGCGCAATTCAGAGTCCGCAGGAAAATTGCGATCCTACAACGCACGAGATAAATACACATACAGACATTTCGTTGTAGTTATCCAATTTGGTTCAGACGAACAGAGGATTCTAATTTGGTAAAAGTAACGGAATTGAGAGAACAAAATCACAGAGCACAAGGACAATTGTTTCAACAAATTTACATACGAAAGTAAATATCATAATAGACTAATAGTAGTCCAGCATCCTCGTTGTATACACGTGGATAGTTGAAAAATGCAGTAGATATATAACTTGATACTCTAGCTCCGCCATTGGCTTATTGGTTCCGTATGGCTCAACATGAAGTAGCAGTTGTTGATAAGGGATAAACCATAAGTTGGACAAAGCAACATGTCTTGTGAACATGGGATGTCTAGTGTTTCCGCTGCGCCGGCAATTTAGTACATGACACGAATAAAATGATATAAAATAACATGAAAATTTAGTGTTTCTATTTCAATTTTGAGTAAACGAAATTAAAGTACACGACGAAATGAAAGTACACGAGCTAGATTTAATGTTATATTTGTGTTTATCATTTGGGTACACAACACGACACGAAAGTATACGAAATAAATATATTTACATTTAAATATTAATTTTTATTATAAATATATGTATATTTATTCATATAATTATACATAATTTTATAATCTTATATGTAAATATGATGTAAATATATATTTAATATATATTTGTAAAAATGTACTTAAAAATATAATATTTTTATATATTTATCTATATATATATATATTAATTTTTATTTAATATTACACAAAAACACGACACGAAAGTAAATAAACACGAAAGTATACGAATTCCAAATAAATCATATTTGTGTTTAACATTTCGAAACACGAAACACGAATTACATGAAAGTGTAATGTATAAAGGAATGGCCGGGTCTAGTAGACAAAATTCAAGGAAAATACCAAGAAACGGGGGTTGGGTATCTGATCTTGCTACATACGCTAAACTTCAAACTTCAAAATGTTTGAAATGTAACTAGATTATATATTATTTTATTTTTTCTGTTCTAAATTAATTGTTTTAATTTTTTATTATTAAATTAATCAAATTTTGATTAAAAATTAAATATATTACTCTTCCGTCCCTATTTAATCATCTTTTTTGAAAATATTATGCATCTTAATATTTAATTATATAATTTATTTCTATATTATCCTTAATTATTACATTAAATGATGAGATTAGTTATAAAGTCATACATTAGAAAGAGGAATCTAAAATTGGAAAAATTCGTACAAAAATGTATTGGAACAACCGAACAAGAGAGGGCAACTATTCAGAAACGAATTTTTCTTTCAAAATAGAAAAATGGATTGGGGAGTATATAATTAAAAAATATTAAAAAATTATTTTATTGTAAAGTATATCCAATTTATTGTAAATATAATTTTAAATTTTTTAAAATTATAAAAACAAATTTTAATTCTTAGTTAAAATTCAGTTAATTTAACAAAAAAGTCAAAATCACATAAAATTTGGGACGGAGATACGAACATTTTTCATATTTACTTTTTGATTAAAAAATGAATTATTAATAGTAAAAGATTCGATTGTGTGAGTTATAATATTATATTAAATTATAATTTTTTATAAAAAAATATTGAATTATTTGGTGAATCACACCAATAGATGTCATATGATACTTTGATAAAAATAAAAACAAAACGTCCATCTCATTTACGTGGAAAATACACATCAACCAAGGAAACTAAGAAAACGTCGACATCAATTATATGTGGAAAAATGCCCATCGAACGAGATAAAAAATCAGAAAGCGAAAGATAATATTTTTAATTATATCCCACGTATAATTGGATTAAGGGAGTTAATATGATTTGATCGTTATTAATAAAAATATAAATTTTTAAATAATTAATTGACTAAGTTCGATTCTCTATAAATACATGAATTAACTTAATAATATTTTCAAATATTATTTATAAATAAAATAATTAAAGTTCGATTATCAACTAATATCAATAATTAATTTAATATAATTTTTAAAAAAATTATATTAAAATTTAGTATTAAAATTGAATAAACATAAATTTTTAAAAAATTAAAAATTTTAATTATAAAATTATTAGTAAATATTATAAAAAGAGAAACCAGGCTTCAAATGAGATATAAGCTAATCACGATAACTCAAGCAGTATAGTTTTTATTTTACAAGAAAAACGTCGCCGCATGAGATGGGACCCACAAACTCCCTATAAATAGAAACCGTTTGATGCATACAATTTCACAACTCAATTCACAACACATACTAGTACGTGTTCTTTCTCCCCTGCATCACTGCATCACCTTGTTTTATTATCTCTTTAAATTCTCTCCCCATTTCTCTCATTTTCCTCATCCAAGTTTTTGGGTTTTCTAATTTCGATTCGTTCTTGAATAATTTAAATTTCCGTACAAAATTAAAAAGATATAATATATAATAATTAATATAAACAATCATGTGTGGAATATTAGCTGTTTTGGGTTGCTCCGATGATTCTCAGGCCAAAAGGGTTCGTGTTCTTGAGCTCTCCCGCAGGTATCCTCTTCCCACAAATTCTAATTAATCTTCAACATTTGCATGTTTAATTTCTGCATGTCTACCTATATATGAATATCACATTTGCCCCCCCCCCCAACCCATTTTATTGATTCTAAATATTTATATGTGTGGTAAGGGCTTATTCTCTGTCGGGCTCACCCGAGAATTTATTAGAACATATACTCACTTTGTAAGATTATAAGCCTAATTAGTCAAAAAAAATATTTATAGATGTGTGTATGCTGCTTTTGGCCCAGCCCTTTATAAGTTTTTTTGTTTGAGATTTATAAGTTTGGATGTTATTGTACCTCAGGTATTTGAACAGTTATTATTGACTTAATTTTCATTTTTAATAGGAATAATAAGTTTTGATGCTATAATTTGATGTTATTAGGCTAGCTAGCTAGGAGTTATATGTGCTTGGTACAATAATTACATAACTAATTATTGATACCATGTTATGTGACTTCACTTTCCATATTCTAACTATCCATGCCAATAATTAAATAAGGATATTTATGTTGATGCGGAGATGGGTCAAATACATGAAAAGATGGTATACTTTGCCTTTGGATCATTTGAGAATAATCTGGTGACACTACAAGTATCATGTGATTATTTATCAACAGGATATTCAACTGACAACTGGTATATACATACACTAGTATAAAAAGGACAAATGAGGTTGATGGTGATCTGTTGGCTAAGGACAGATGTGATTAAAGTCTTTATCAACAGTGTTCGTGACTAAATTATTATTTTGAAAAAAAGTCAGTTTTGTTTATATCACGATGAATTTTATAAAATCTTACGGTGTTAGAGAATGACTCAATAAGTATATAATATTTGAAGGTTAAAATGAGTTTGATAGTTTTGTTTCATGACAATACAGATTGAAGCACCGTGGTCCTGACTGGAGTGGTCTGCACCAATATGGTGGCTCTTATTTGGCTCATCAAAGGCTAGCAATTATTGATCCTGCTTCTGGTGATCAGCCTCTTTACAGTGAAGATGAGAAGATTGTGGTCACTGTGAGTATTTCAGTGACTCAGAACTAAATATAAACCTTGTATCCTTTTATATTTTTAATCGAATATGGTTCTTGATGTAATATTAATTTTTTGCATTTTTGGAACCAGGTTAATGGAGAGATCTACAACCATGAGGAACTGCGAAAGGGTTTGCCTAATCACAAATTCAAAACCGGAAGTGATTGTGATGTTATTGCTCATCTTGTAAGTTGTTCCGAAGGCAGATATTTAAACTAAACATGAATAATGTGCAAGGCTGAATACAAAAAATTGATTTTATTGAATATGACAAATATTATATTTAAATAAATCAAGCTTTAGTTATAACCTTAAAAAATCAGTTTAAACAAAATTTTGTCTGTAAATATATTTTAATAATCGATGACTAATGGAATCTCCTTTCATCGAGCAGTATGAAGAGCATGGAGAAAACTTTGTGGATATGTTAGATGGAATGTTCTCCTTTGTATTACTGGATACTCGCGATAATAGCTTCATTGTTGCTCGTGATGCCATTGGGATTACTCCCCTATATATTGGCTGGGGACTTGATGGTTCAATATGGATTTCTTCTGAAATGAAAGGCTTAAATGACGATTGCGAACATTTTGAGGCCTTTCCACCAGGGCACTTGTACTCTAGCAAGACAGGAGGCCTGAAAAGATGGTACAATCCTACTTGGTTCTCTGAAGCTGTTCCATCAGCTCCCTATGATCCTCTTGTTCTAAGACATGCATTTGAAGATGTGAGAATCATTTTATTAATATACATCAAAAAAATTTCTATCATTAAAAAGCACATACTTGCAATGATATCTAATGTCATTTATACATATATGTGCAGGCTGTGATTAAAAGACTGATGACTGATGTACCATTTGGAGTTCTGTTATCCGGTGGCCTTGACTCGTCATTAGTTGCTTCCATCACAGCTCGTCACTTGGCAGGCACTAAGGCTGCAAAACAATGGGGAACACAGCTTCATTCATTCTGTGTTGGCCTTGAGGTAAATCTTTCGCCTTAAAAAATAAAAAGATGTCTAATATCTCAACCATGCTTTACTTGTAATATTTTTTTATCATTTATCGAATATTATTTGAACTCACGAAAATAAAAATAATCTAATTTCGAGTTCAAATTAATTCTTCATAGGGTTCACCAGATTTGAAGGCTGGAAAGGAAGTTGCTGATTATCTAGGAACTGTGCACCATGAGTTCCGTTTTACTGTTCAGGTATTTGATCAATTATAGTTTCCTTATAGTTTTGTCTCTAGAGCCTCTTTATCTTTAATTGACAGTTAATAGAGCCTGTTTATCTTTAATTGACAATTAAGGAATGATTATTTTTTATGTGGCAGGATGGAATTGATGCGATTGAAGATGTTATTTATCATATTGAAACTTATGACGTCACAACAATCAGAGCCAGCACTCCTATGTTCCTTATGTCCCGTAAAATCAAGTCACTAGGTGTGAAAATGGTCATTTCTGGTGAAGGTTCTGATGAAATTTTTGGAGGATACTTGTACTTTCACAAAGCACCCAACAAGGAAGAATTTCATCGTGAAACATGCCACAAGGTTATTGACTTGCACTTGTAAAAAAAGAAGATTTTGCAGTGTAAAGGATTTCAACAAAAGAAATTAAGTTTTTTGCTCTTTTTGTGCGCAGATAAAAGCTCTCCACCAATATGATTGTTTAAGAGCAAACAAAGCAACATCTGCTTGGGGCTTAGAAGCCCGTGTTCCATTCCTGGACAAACAATTCATTAATGTTGCAATGAGTATTGACCCTGAGTGGAAGATGGTAATGAAATGTTCTCATCTTGACACTAATGTTTACCTTACTTGAAAATTCAGCAGTTGAATAATTGACATCTCTAATGTGTCTTTGTACATCAGATTAAGCCAGAGGAAAAGCGTATCGAGAAATGGATCCTTAGAAAGGCTTTTGATGATGAAGAACTTCCATATCTGCCAAAGGTTTGAGCTAATGATTTGTGCGTTGTCTATGAAGTTTTTCATTGATCATAAAAACTAAAATACTTCTTCCTATTATTTCTTGCAGCATATTTTATACAGGCAGAAAGAGCAGTTCAGTGATGGTGTTGGCTATAGTTGGATTGATGGGCTTAAAGCTCATGCTGAACTACATGTATTGCATCATTTACTAATCTTTAATAAATTTTCACTTTTCATCTCATGAAACAATTTAAAATTGAATGATATCTAACTTCTATTCAGGTGAATGATAAAATGATGCTCAATGCTTCTCATATTTTCCCTCACAATACCCCCGTCACAAAGGAAGCATATTACTATAGAATGATTTTTGAGAGGTTCTTTCCACAGGTGCGTAACTTTTATTATGCTTCAAACACTATAATATTTTAAGTCTACTTGAAACTTTAATCTATATCTAATTTTATATTTTCTGATTCGTTAAAGCAGAATTCAGCAAGATTGACTGTCCCAGGGGGAGCAAGTATAGCTTGCAGCACAGCCAAGGCTGTCGAGTGGGATTCTTCGTGGTCGAATAACTTGGACCCTTCTGGACGAGCTGCACTTGGAGTTCATAATTCTGCATATGAGAAACAAATGTCTTCCACTATAAACAAGAATTTGGCTACTAGTATTATTGACAATGTTCCTCGGATGATGGAAGTAGGCACACCCCCGCTCAAAATTCGAAGCTAGTATTCTCAGCTTGATTCTGTGTGAATTTAAGATGTGTAGAAGTTGTAACATCTTTTTTAGCTCTTCCTCTGTGTGAACTATGTATGTCATATGTAAAGTGAATAACTACCTGTTTTTACTAGTATTGGTTTGACGGGTATTGTAGATTGTACGCGTTGTATTATTCAAGTAGCAGTTTCTGTATGAGTTGTGTTACAGTTGTGTGTTTGTTCAAATTTCAACTAGAAATCCTTGACTTTCCACCAAGGATAAACCTTTGTCATTTGGAGTATGTTGGGATGGTTCTATAAGACTACGATCTTATTATATAAGTCTACACTTTGATTATGTTAATACCTAAATTTTGTTCGGTGAATATTACTGTTTTCGTTACTTTTATTTTGATATGTTAGAATTTGAAATGTGTTATGTATAACTGGATGACTTATTGCATGTCAACCTTTGGGATCTCCCAATTTTTGAGTGTCCAAACTTTTGGTCTTTCATATCCCTTGTAACATATGTTTAGAATGGCTATATAAAGTTTTACTTGTACTTGATCTCAACACATGAAATATGATAGGGAGTTCCATGTTTATTATCTCTCTTATACTCTTTAAACTCTAGATTATATATATATATATATATATATATATATATATATATATATATATATATATATATATATTACATAACACGTTATCAGCACGACAAAGAAGAGGAAGGAAGTTGAAGCAAGTGGCTTAAAGAATTTTAGGGTAAGTACGGCCTACTCAAGAACACTAGGATACTGCATACCGAAGAGCGCTAGAGTGATTTAAGTATAAAGGAGAAAATCAGGATTGTTTAAGCAACCCAATTGTTCGCACTCTTCAAGGTACATATAACAAAATCTTTCTGTGTGAGTTCATATTATTATGAGTAGAGTATAACAATAATATGTTATGTGTACCTGGACTAGTTTATTTATGTTATTTATGTACGTACAAGTGCATGCCTCTTATATAAATATATAATATTGCCTTACTATTTGAGAAAATCATATATGGTAATAACTGAAGCCCTTGTGTTTACTTAGAATTGTGATTTCAAATTTTGATACTATACGCTACTGTTAGTATCTTATTTGTGCATGCTATGAGATATGTAGACACTTGTGTTCCAATTTAAGTGTATATTACAGCTCACTTGGCTAAATAGAAAAATTGTATAATTGCCATGAATTTTAAACTGCTTTGATTTGTGTATATTAGATTTTAAATTGTTATTTGTTGGTATCATATAACATCTGTAAAATATCTGCATGTATAACATGTTTAATTTTGATTTTAATAGATTATGTTATTTTGAAAATTTTAATTTGCATTCAAAAGGATTTAAGGAAGGTTTAAAATTTGTTTTGATGGGTTGTTTTGGATCCAAGTGCAAGTAGTTAATCATTTAAAGGGTGTTTTCTATTACAAAATATGTGCTCTTTTATTCATTGATTCAAGGTTCCAAGTAGAATTGACAATCATACTCTAAGAATTTGAGGTACATATCCCTTTATTATCATCTTCATTTTCATGGTATTAGCAGCCCACGTTTTAATTTATTCTGAATTCGTTACCAATTCATTTTTTAAGAGGTTTAACATTCTGGAAAACTTGTTTGATTATCTATAAGTTTCATATTTTACATATCTTGAAATAAAGTCTTTTACATGATGCAAATTGTCTATTTTCGGACAGGTCAATTTTGAATTTTTACATATGGTTATGTTAGTTTTGGAGTAAATTTATTCTCCAAGTTTTGGATTGGTCAATATATGCAATCATGTTGAAATGCCCATATATGTTAATAATTTAAGTTTCATTTTTTATTTGTGGCATGAATATTAAATTGTTCATATTAAAACTCGTTTTTGTGTGTATTTACTATCCCTCCTTAATATTCACGCAAATTTTTATAATTGTTGCAATATGATTTAAGTGGATATTCATAAGTGATGGTATATTAGATCTATGTAATAAAAGGAAATGATTATAAAAAGTTGTGTTAAAACAAGATTTATGAGAACACAATATTTAAATTAGTGAAAAAGTTAGTCGTACTATGATTAATACTAGATGACTTGTATCCTCACACATTTTTGATATATGATAATATTCAATATCGTAATGTGTCTCTTATAAATTAAAGTTAATTTATATAACATTATTAAAACTTTTACCACTAAAATGAAATGACACTATGCAAATAACCAGAAGTTGTCTCTATGCAAACATTTTTTTTATAACACTTTTTGATATGTTTAGTTTTTTGTGAAATCCCAGAAGGATATAGTTTAATATTTTTTTATGGTTATGAACAATAGAGTAAATGTTATGCGTTTAAACACTTGATTACAATTTTTTATCAAAATATTTCAGAAGAATAATATATATGTGTATAATATTTTGAATTTGAGTTCTCTTAAAAGTTATGATATCCCTGAAGGATGAATCTATATAAGGAATAACATATGGATATAATAGATCTTAATAGAATGGATAAATATTATAACGATGATATGTATCCCGCAGATACAGTTGAATTACTAAAATTATGAGTTGGTATCGTGACTCCATATGGTTGATTAAAATGATTGATGAAAAAATTATGAATTTCAAATAAATGATATTGTTTCATTCCCTGAAGTGAATGAGATAGTATTATAAATTGAAAGATATAGACCATGCATGTAGTAATGATCTTAAAAAATATTAACATTTGGTCGTATTCTTATCATGTGTATAAGAAACGTTTATCTTGATTATAATAAAGTTGGTTAGTGTTAATGTTATATATTGAAGATGAGTCATCCAGAAGGGGAGCATTATATCTTGGATGTCTCATCATATATTTCTTAATGTAAGACTCCTGAAGAGTATATATATTTTGTCATGGTCATTATTTTACACACCTGACTACATTTTATTGTAGAAGAACATGTATATTATTGATGTAATTATATTTTCCCAGAAGATTGGGAAATTTTATTTGATATATAAATGACCGCATGGAGACACGAAGTGCTTTTAAATTTTGAGTATAACCAAAGGCACTAAAAGTAATTTGAAGAAAAATTTCAATATCCTCCATTAATTTATATTAAACATAAAAATGATTGAAATGGATCTTGAAGTAAACCAGAAGTTTACTGTTGACATATATCATAGTTTAATATGACTAGCTAAGTCATCCTAGTTTCATAAAGATATGAATGGTGATTAAAATTTTATATGGACTTTTATTGAAGAACGAGTATATTCTTCTCAGTGATACATATGTTATTTGTTTGTAAGGCAAAATGGATCACTGGCAAAAATATAGTAGTGATCTATCATCTTTGAGAATATATTAATAAAGATATGACATGATATAAAAATCTCCTAATGTAGATTATTGAGATATTTTATGAACAATTTATTTATATGTCTGATTATTATTAACTCGCATCTTGAAGTATGAGAGGTTGATTATTTAAATTATGCACTTATATAATGTTGGTGAATCTCTCAATGGGTATTATTTCGTCCATGAAAAATTATTGAGTATTTTATATCAAATATTAATGGATTCGCATCAGATAGATAAGTTATCATAATTTCTCCCCATTATAAATAAATTATTGGTCAGCTCAGATTATTCCACCACAATAATAAGATTGATTTTTGAATTGGATATCTGTGCATTTGGAAGCATATATGTGTATATATTTATGACTCCATTTAACGAGTCTGTTTACTCAAAATCAGGGAGAGAAAAATAGCTGGTGAATATATTTATAGAAATGAATTATCATTGTCTCATCTCGATTTTCATATTAAAGAATGTGAACCTGAAGTTCATAAGACGATTCATTTGAATATTTTATGCTAACCTGAAATAACAAGCATATCACATACACCGGCTACAAATGCTCCAATGAAATCTACATGTCCCAGAAGGACAACCTCAAGATGCTAATATGTCTAAAGAACGCCCGAAACGTGATAGGCAAGAAGGTTCTATACTGAGAAAAAAAAGTTTTGAAAGTAAAAAGGAGCAATGATTGATAATGGGTAGATTGGTAAGTCAATTATGAAGGATCTCCAGAAGAGTTACAGACATGGCAAAATAAAGAAGAATTAAAGGTACCTAAAATGGTATAGACATGGCAAAATAAAGATGAAGTAAAATACCTAAAATGTTATGTCATGTTCAGAATAAAATGGAACTATTAATCAAATCAACGTCGATGATATATATTAACATAATACTTGAGATTATAAGTGAGAATGAGGATCATAAATCGAATTCTACTAGAGAATATAGACAAAATTGACCAAAGAAAATAAGAAACATAATTGAGACAAGTACAAAAAGAAATAATTGGACCTGTAGTCCGCATACTCGAAGTTGTGAAATTAGCGCGCTCTAAGAATTATTATTTCCTAAAATAGAGAAATATTTAACACTGCAGTTCATACACCTAAAGGTGTTAAGTCAGTGGGATACAAATGACTATTTACGTGAAAATAAAATGAAGATCTAGAAATTATGAATTTAAAGCTCATATAATTGTACAATGAGCTTGTATTGGTTATGAAGAAAAATAATATTTTATGATGGATATAATTATTTGACTGCTAAATAGACTAGCAATATAAGAAGAATTTGATTTAAGTTACCCACTTGACAACATGTCCTATAAGGATCTTAACTGCCAGAAGCAGTATATAAAATTCTCGAGAACATTGTTCTCCTTAAATTGAAAGGAGATTTGGACTAATGTTTTGACACAATATTATTCCGGAATAAAATACTTATTATTTTTGTATAGTGAATTATAGGTGACAACTTATAAAATCTCTGGCCAGAGTAGATGGAAATTAGATTGTGTTTCTAATTAACATTGAATGAGTTGCACCTCATAATCAAAATATATGAACCTATGTTGTTATGAAGTGTTTCTTGGTGAATATAATGAAATTTGAATATACTTCTGTATGGATGATATATTGTTAGAAGTGAAAACTGGATATCTCAGAAGGATTATAAATACACGATAAACCCATTTGTGACATCCTTTCTAATTAATACATAATTATCTAGTACAAATTGAAATGAATCTTTTCCCCGAAGGAATATAATACAATCTTTGTTAACAGTTGAAAGAAAGAAATTTATTGATCCTGAAGTACCATATTTTAACTCAATAAAATATTAATTTATTTTGATAATTATATGGATCCTTGCATAATGAATCTATAAATTTATTAGCATGTTTTGAAACATGTGCAATATGAAGGCATGAGAATATTGAATGTACATAAAGACATTTTTATTCGATCTCCACTAACTTATTCGAAAAAAAGGATTTAAATTGATTTTGCAGGAGCAATGTTTTTACTCTGATTTTCGTATCTGAGATCGTTAACTAAAGATATATTCACATATATGGAAAATGTTATTATTTTGGTATACCATGAAATTGACTATTGCAGGCACTTCTTATAATTATATTGTGATTTTGGCAACTCCGAAAGATGGTCATATATGTATATGGCTAAATTGATAAGTAGAAAGAGCACGACATGATTGTGGTCTATTCATCGGGATGAAATCTCTATAAACTTTATACAATGATAGCTACACAAGTCAAAGATGGATTACGCAGATGTCGAGATCTATGTTAGCATCTATAGTCTTGTCACAATGAGGGGGAGACACTTTAATTTTAAAATGACTCATGTACTCTTTTTCCTTCACTAGGGTTTTTCCTAGTAAGGTTTTAATAAGGCATGATGTTGGTATATGTCATCCAAGGGGAAGTGTTATGTATAATTGGATGACTTATTGCATGTCAACCTTTGGGGTCTCCCAAATTTTGAGTGTCCAAACTTTTGGTCTTTCATATCTCTTGTAACATATGTTTAGAATGGCTATATAAAGCATTACTTGTAGTTGATCTCAACACATGAATATGATATAGAGTTACATGTTTATTATCTCTATTATACTCTTTAAACTCTAGATTATATATATATATATATATATATATATATATATATCCAAGGGGGAGTGTTATGTATAATTGGATGACTTATTGCATGTCAACCTTTGGGGTCTCCCAACTTTTGAGTGTCCAAACTTTTGGTTTTTCATATCCCTTGTAACATATGTTTAGAATGGCTATATAAAGCATTACTTGTACTTGATCTCAACACATGAATATGATATAGAGTTCCATATTTATTATCTCTCTTATACTCTTTAAACTCTAGATTATATATATATATATTACATAACAAAATGATCAATTTATCTATGCTTAAAATATGTTGAAGTTTTGATAATGTGAAACAATTTGATCCTATCGGAGCCCTTTCAGAAGATAAATAAATATCGATAAATTTATTCATTTGGGATCAAAGAATTTAATTCATTTATTCAGGTTAAAAATATATTGTTTTTATTATATTTGGACTAAGAAAAATATTATTTCATCGAAACCATTTATTTATACTGTAGTAAATATGTAACAATGTAAATATACATGTGATAGTATGCAAAATGTGCACAACTATAATTTGTCACCACATTTCTCCCTTTTTCGTATGAGTGGGATGAGTGAATGAAATTTTTATAGAGTAAACTGAAGAAGAGGGAAATATTATAGCACATTAAAAAAAAAATATATTTATAATTCAAAAATATTCGATCAATGAAACACATATTTGATCATGAAAGATTAAAACTTTATGATGCTTTGTTTGAATCAATTAATTCCTCTGAAATTGTGGAGTACAACTTTGTAGCCTACAGTTTTGAGATCTTGTTCAACTTGGACCGCATATTAATTTTATGTTATTTGGGAACATAAAGTAGCCCATTTTTTGTCTTTCTGTATGCTTGTTCTAACTTAATCTATGTTTCACACTCTTGTACTCATCATAACTTATAGCCTTTTCAATAAATAAATAAATAGCATGATTTTACTCTTTATGCATGCTGAAAGATACTATATGTTATTTCAAGCTATGCCAAGATAAATAGTTTATTTTTTACTATCTAAATGGTATACTCTACCAATTAATATTACAACATAATGCCTACTAATACTTATGAGATGACTCTTTCATTTGATAGTTTTCTCTCACTATTTATGGGAGGTTAGGGGTGAAACATTATCAAAGGCAAATTGGATGAGTTTGTTTATATTAAATTAATCTATAAAAGAAAATAAATTTGTATTCATTTTTAATAAATCAGAATATAATGCATAAGCTGAAATTGTTGAAAATCTAACTATATGCGAATATTTATTGAAATAAAAGTTAAAGAGAGAACCTATATTATATCACCAGTGATGACAAATATATATATTCGGAATCGGACGAACATGATACCAATGACAAATATTGAAGTTGTCTAATTTTTTCAAAGTTGTATTCCAATCTAGTTGTTTAATATGATTTTTCCTACCATAGACAATATGTCATGAGTCCTGTTAATTAGGCATGTCATGAGTTTGGTATGATGGCTCTAAGTCCCTGTATGAAATACAAGGAGGGGGAGAAAGAGATAAATTATAAGCATGGTTTAAAGGTTATAATAGAACCCCAAGATTGGTATATAAATTGCTACATTTTTGTTATCCTGATCGCTTGGAAGTGTGTGAAGTGGAGTGTGTTATAGAAGTTATTGGTATTAAGTAGTTTGATTAGTTTTGATCTTTATTGTATATATTCACTCCAGGTGATATGTCGATGGAAAAGCCTAGAAATAAGTATTTGATGCCGATGGAAAAACCTAGGAATAAACATTTGATGCCGATGGAAAAACCTAGGACTAAGCATTTGATGCTGATGGAAAAGCCTACGAATAAACATTCGAGGCCGATGGAAAAGTATCCCCTATTTTTCAAGTGCTTATTTACAATTTAATGTAAAATGCACAAATATAGGCATTTTAGATGTCCTGATAACAGATTGGTCATTATTTGAGTGAGACCTAGTAGGTTCTATAGATTCAGTATTTGACATTGTGTCCATGATTTCATCAAATTGTTTTTATAAGTTTCGCCAACTATCTGAGTTTAGAAATGAATAGTCAATTGTTCTAAGTGCTTTGTGACCTTAAGACACTTATCTAGCTAGCTATGACTTGTTTAATCCTCATGACATAGTAAGAGGCTGTTATCTCAATTAAACTGATGTGTTCAACTATTACTCTTGTGATTTCTTTCTTTCGAGGACACTCTAGTAACATATGACCAAATTAAAATAACACTGAATGTCTGGATTCATGTTTGCACTTGATCAGTTGATTACAAACATATAGATGATTTCTCTTGTGACATTAAGATTTAAAGAAACTGATATGTGACTACCTCAAGTCATTTCCAAAATATATGGAGGATGTTAAATAGTGAGGAACCCTGATGAAACTTAACTTGGTTTACAAATGACACACTTTTAACTACAATTTGTATCCCAATTCAATGTAGTAGTGTGTGTGTATGTTTGTTTTGTAGTTCAATGTAGTAGTAAGAGGCTGTTGGTTTACATGTTTCTTTTCCAACTTTCATAATTTCTCTCCTCTGTAGAGAATATAGCTCCTTATTTCTAATGGGGAGATTATGGCATTTCTGATTACAATACTAAGGCATGTTTGGAAGCTAGTTGTATGCTCAACTTATATGCTACAAGTTTCATGTTAATTTTGGTTTTATTAACTGCAGGTATAATGCCAATGAAAAAACTTGGGAATTACTATTGGATGCCCATGGACGAATTATACAAAACCCGTTATAATCCTTTCTTTCTGATGTGAAATAAAGTTTTAGTCTGCTTTTGCGCAAGCACATGCCTACTTAATTTTTATCCTGTAGGTACTAGTCAATGTTGTAGAGGTGCTTGTACAGCTGATGACGAGTTAACTGATGAAGAGTTTCCTGATTATGAGTTCACTGCTGAGGATTTTCCAAAACTCCATGATGTTGTTAATTTGGTTACTTCTTCTGATGGTTAAGAAGATGATGATAAACAACCAGTTGTGGTTGGATTATGTGCAGCATGTAGTGAGTTTGTCTCTGTTGCTGCTCTAAGGGGAAGGGGAAGGGGAAGGCCACACAAAAACTTAATCATTGAAGAAAAACAAAAGGGAAAGAAGCGAAAAGAGGCTTGCTCATGAGTTTAACCGGATGATATGGAATTCTGTTTAAGTGGATATGGAATTTGTGGATGATTTTTAACTAGATATGGAATTTTGGTTTAACTTGTAATGGCTAATGACATTGTTTTTGTAAACATCGATGGTTTATATGTCTATATATTTTGTACTTAGTTTCACTCTCTAATGTCGAAGAGTGGTATGCACTCTCTGATTTTCAAGTCAAGTTATGATTACTGTGTCAATCTTCATAACTTGATGATTAAACCGTATAAAAATTTTCTTTAATGATTGATGTATATTTTCGGCCAAACTTGAATGGCCGAATTATATTAAACTCTAAAATAAGCTTTGGGTAGTAGCCCATTATAAAATTTAGTTTTTAGCTAAATTTTAGAGTTTAATATAATTCGGCCATTCAAGTTTGGCCGAATTATATTAAACTCTAAAATTTAGCTAAAAACTAAATTTTATAATGGGCTACTACCCAAAGCTTATTTTAAAGAATAAAGCCCAAATTCATCAGAGACAAGTCCCTGGATTAATTTATTTATTTATTTATTTATCTTTCTGTTTAATCGTTCGGGCTTCGGCGAGGTGAATAGCATCTCAAACTTCAACGACACATTTACATGTATATATATATATATAATTTTGAGGGCACACATTTACAGGTATATTATACTATTATATTATAAGCAAACTTGAGATCTTGTCTAAAATTTTAGTTTCCTTTTTTTATAATACAGAAATAAAAACCTTAAAAACCCTAATTTTAAATTTATTTATTGTAAAAAAATCACACATAATTATATCAAATCCTTTGCCATGACAAGGACCCTTGTTTATATATTTCTTTTGTTTTGGTATAAATAAATGGTATGAAGGTTTAAATAAAAAGAAGGAAGAATCATGAAAAATAAAAAAGGAAGATACATGAGAAAAAATATTTGATTTTTAATTTTTGATTTTGATGATTATTCTTTTATGCAAACCTATATAGTAAAATACCACCTAAAATCTTAAAATTATACATAAATTTTAAAAAAAACATAAAATTTAAATACGTAAATTTGGGCTTTATTTTCTGAAACAAGCCTTGGCTGTGGCCCGTTATAAACTTCGGTTTTAGCCAACTTGTACTCCCCTCTTCCATTTTTAATCAATATTATTATTTGCAAAGATTTAATTGTGCTTTAAATTTTTGAAGTTTAATTTTCTCAGATTTGGCTTAAATTTATCTTTAAATCTAAAATAAATTTATATCAATAATACTTAAAAAAATGCCATTTACAGTATTATTCATACGTTGAGATTCTTGACTTCGGATTTCATTGAGCTTTTTATTAATATTCAGAAGATCCCAAGAAAGAATATTATGACCCCAAATTCAACGAGATATGATAGGATTTGTTCTTTAACGAGAAAAATAATGGTTTACGCCTTATACGTAAAATATGAATATTCTTAACTAAATTAATTATGTATGATTTAGTAGATGTTAAATATTTATTATTTTTTGAGTATCTGCAAATGTTTTAGATTCTAATGAAAATTTAAATTACAACTTTAATTTGATAAAAAAAATATAAAAATATTATATACAACTAATATTTGAGGAGACAATTAGTTTGACGCATATTTCCTTCGGCAACTGTTGACTGCCGTTGAACTAATTGTCAAAGGTGGTTGCGACTTGGGCATAGCGATAACACTTGATTTTTTTGTGTGAATTCAGAGGCTACGTCGGTTATCAGCATTTTTTTAGAAATTTCTATGATTTTTACTATTCACGCCATTTTATAGCAGACAGATTTGTCATGGACCAATTCTCATTATATATTGAATACCCTCTCCAAAATACATGTTCGACTTTTTCATACTTTCAAGTGTATAAAAATAATAGTTTTATAATTTATTTAAAAGTATTTTTTAATAACATTTAATATTAGAATATTTAATTTAATTTTTTTATAAACAATACATAAAATTATATTTTATATATATCATAAAATACATATAAAAAATTAAAAAGGACATGTATTTCAAAACGTACCTTCTTTACTTCAAATTTGCTTGCATGTTTAGATGTAGACTTCCGAGGTGATCGTGTTATTTTTTAATAATTTATTATTTACAATTTATTTGTTTTATTTTATTTATTTTTATTTAAAATCAGATATAGTTAAATTATTATATTTTTAATTTGTTAATTGGAAAAGAAGTAACATATATTATTATTCTTTTCTTATATTATTAATATATTTCTTTAATTTTATTAATTAGAATAAATGTAGTATATATTACTATTTATATATCTTTTAAAACTTATTTTTTATTTTTCTAAATTCGTGGTCAAACCAACCAACTAAATATTATGCTAATCATATATAAAATATAATATAATTGTGAATTATTGTTTATATTTCAGAAAAGTACATGATTAATGATTCTTGATCGTAGCTACTTGTTTTAACGGCTTTCAAATGGTTATAATTATACTCTTGCTTGGTTATTTTTTCTTGCTGTTGATTGTACATTTGCACTGCTGCTGATGAGATGGCAATATGAGATGTATATAGAATAGGAAATTGCCAAGACATATTTAGTAGTTTCACACTTTCACTGTATATAACATGGGTATCTAACCCGCAGCCTACTTTTTGGATTGTTGAAACCATTTTTTCAGACTTCTGAATCGCGAAAACTTTTGTGAATTTGGGGAACACGTCATATATCCGCACGGGCTAACTAAGATTTTTTCTTTCCGCGCTTCTGAACCGCAGAAAGATAATTATTTAACCATCGCACGTCAGGGAACAAAACACATATAATAATATTATATCTAATAGTGTATTAACTTGTCAATATCTGCTAGCTACATTCATCTGTATAGACGGCTGTGTGATTAATTTTATGATGATGTGAATCATTAAAGTTACCTAGTAGTACAGTTTTATAATGTTACTATTTTTCTTAGATATACAACAATCGTTAAAATTAACTAATATTAGGGCCGTAAACAAACTGATCGTTAGGCTAGACTCGACTCGACTCGACTCGTTAAACTCGACTCGACTCATTTAATAATCGAGCTCGAATTTGAACCCGAAAAAATACTCGTTAATCTTAACGAGTCGATCCGAGTTTTGTTAGTGTCCGACTCGAACTCGACTCGAGTTTGACTCGAACTCGACTAGACTCGTTAAACTCGACTCGAACTCAACTCGTTAAGCAATATACATAAAAATTTGTAAAAATAATAAAATATATATGAAATAAAAATAAGTACAAATAAAAAAAATTAAAAATATAATTGACCAACTTGAACTCGACTCGAGTTCGACCCGACTCGAAAAGTTCGTGAACAACTCGAACTCGACTCGGTTTTTAACGAACTCGAGTTTGAACAACAAAATTTGATCGTTAAGATAATCGAGTTCAGCTCGACTCGTTAAGAAAAAGCTCAAACTCGAACTCGTTAAGGAAAAACTCGACTCGACTCGACTCCTTTACATCAGTAACTAATATTTGACCATTTTGTGTATACCGAAAATGAGGTGTATATGTGGTAATATATTACAAAAAAATCTACCCCCTGTGAATGTTCATAAAGCCCTGCCACATTCATACCGCGCGTCAGAAACTTAGATTGGTGTCAGATGCTGCGTGACCAATAGTAGTGTGATTCGAGTTAAATGAGTTCTTGTTTGAATATCTTTAAAAAGGTTTTTAAAATTTTGACCAAACTCGATTAAATGAGTTAAGTTTACTAGCTTATACCCTGCGGATGCAAGAGTTTTCTTTTTTATAATGATTTTATTATTAAAATTTTAAATTTTTCAAAATTTATATTTATTGAATTTTAATATTTTTTTCTAAAATAATATTAAGTTAATTATTGATATTGGTTGATAATCAAATCTTAATCATTTTATTAATAAATAAATCTAAAAATATTATTAAGTTAATTTTTGTACTCACGGGCAATCGAACCTGAATCAAATAATTAATTAATTAATGATATTTAGAAATTTACATCTCTATCCGTGACGATCATACCATATTATCTCCCTTATTCAATTATATATATGATATAATTAGGGAGAAGTGTTCAAAACGGTAAAATATAATATAAGATTTTATTAACTCCTCTGACACCTTAAAATTTTAAGATAACAAATGGTATATACCGAAGATAAGCCGTAGTAGTTTGATTTGTTAGGATTCTACCTAACTATGATATGATATATCTAGATTGGGTTAAAATGGAAAAGATTAAAATTAGATTTTTGATGTCAACCTAAAGACTATATTCATATGTATTTGGTTATACACAAACATGGGTATATATAGGATACATCTACAACTGATATAACAGCTAGATAAACAACATCTATCGTAACTATAGGATAAGTGTTATCCTATATGTAACTAATATTAGATAAGTCTTATTTGTTTGTTTTTTGATTAAATCTAAGAATACTCATTAGTATCTGTTCAACATTAAATTCGATATAGGAGATAATTGAACCCAACACCTCGAGGATGACAAATAATAGCTCTACCACGAACTTATTTGTTAATAATCCACGATTTTAGGAATGATTTTTTTTCATATTCACAATTTTTTATAACAAATAAATGGTTACTTATAACCGTTTGTCAAGAACCAACTATCATCTAAATTATACGAATTTGTTTTAAAATATATATCTAAATATAATTGTAACACTATAAATAACATTTTAGTATATGGAATGAGAAGTGTGAGAAAACAATTTAACAAATTCTTTTTTTTGCTATACTTTAATTTGCTATGAGTTCCAATCGATAAGGGTCTCAAATTCGATTATCTCTCACCTTTAATATTCTTATAATTTATTATGATTATTATCTTAAGGATGAGTATCCGCGATCCAATATTCGACTAAAAAATGAGTTTTTGAGTGATCACTAATGTTAGAATATATTATAAGATCATAGTAAGTAGAATTTAATGGATGAACACATTTTGTAATGATTAATTGGTTAATCAAAGTATTAATTGAGAATAATTTAATTAAATAAATAATACATCGTTATATTTATACATCAGTTATAAGATTTACAAAAATAACGTGTCATTAATCCATACTTCAATTTAAGTGGTTGATGACAACGTAATCACCAACTATTATTTATTAGTTAGTAGTTAGTACATTGTAAAATGAAATAAAATTTCTACTTTTGATTGTCTTCATTCTATAAAAATAAAGTTTACTAAACATGATAATTCAATTAATATAAATATATGTGCATCATTGTCAAAAATTATTTTTATTAACAAATATTTATAAAAATATAACAAGTTAAACAACAGAGAATTTACTGATTTTATAACAATCAAATAAGAGTTTTCGCTTTCACCTTTAAAGACAAAAAGATTTTTGTAAGTTTTTTTTGACGAAATACAATTTCATTACTCCAAATCATGCTGAATACAATTTCTAACATTAACTAGAATAGAACTCCAGTCAAAAGTACGATCAGGATACATATGCGAAACATGAGCAAGTTCGTGTACCGGCATATTCGCAGACCATTTTATAAAATACAACTCAAAGTTGTTTGTCTCCCTTATTAACTCCTTACATTCTTCAATCACCTGTCCAAGTCTTGATCGCATAGGGGTTGCGCTTCTAATCATCTGGACTACTACCAAGCAATCTGATTAGCCAGTGATCGTAGACCATCCCATGTCTTTCCCCCAGCTTAAAGCTTCCTTTACTGCAACAATTTCTGCCAGCGTAGGATGCATTACTTCTGAATAGCTTTTAGTCTTAGCTTGGAGCAAATAACCATCCTGAACACGAGCAATAAGGCCTATACTTGAAGCTCCCTCATCCGCAAAAATTGCTGCATCAACTGTGATCTTTACTTCATTCCGATGTGGCTTGACCCAGTAAATTGCACCATCTCCTAACACGGGAGGCTGAAGTGATGCTACGAAGGTTCTACACTGAGTCCCTGTCCACTGTGAAAGATACTTCCACGCTTTAGCAACAATTCTCATGATTGACCAACGTTTTTTATTCCAAACAAAGTCATTTCGAGATCTCCAAATCGACCAACAAAGAGTAATGATTTTGGCTCTGGCGTTTGTTGACTGACCTTTTAAGGTGTGTTCCAACCAATCTAAAAACTCCATATTGCTATCTGTAACAATGCTTGGTTTAAACACCTGCCAACACATAGCTGCTGTTTTACATTGAACTAGAACATGGCTGATTGATTCCACCTCCTCATTACACATCGGGCATACATTGTCAATCTGCACGTGCTTAACTTGCAGCTGAGCTTTCGTTGGAAGATAGTGATTGACAACTCTCCATATGACACTAAGCACCTTTGGGGGAGCTTTAATGTTCCACAACATCCTCCAAAACACCATGTTGACTCCTATATGCCAGTCTCCTTCCTGTCGTTAGAGAAACTTATAGGCGCTTCTAACTGAGTATTGACCAGAGTGTTCTAATTTCCAATACAAGACATCCCTTTCAAGCTCTTGTTCTATGGTGGTGCTGATAATACATTGTTGATCTCTTTCGACAAAAATGTCTCTAATAACATCGAGATCCCATTCCTTGGTACCAGTACGAAATAATGAGGCCACTTTTTGATTCACTATCGCAGGAGAGTCAGTGCTAATATAATAGTTTTCCTCACTGGATAAACAAGGTTGGTGCAATATTGAAATGTCTTCCCCACTACCTATCCTTCAATTCGACCCTGCACTGATAACTTTTCTAGCTTCAAGAACACTTCGCCAGATAAAACTAGGGCTGTTACTTAAGCTAGCTTCCAAAAAATTCTTATCTACATAGTACCGAGCTTTATAAATACGGGTCACCAAACTGTCCTCATTCGTGATAAGACGCCAGTAAAGCTTCCCTAACATAGCTATATTGAAATCACGAAGGTTTCTGAACCCTAATCCACATGTATGCTTATGTTTATCCATTCTGTCCCATGACATCCAGCTAATTTTGGAACTATTTTTCAGGGAAGTAATCCAGAAAAATTTGGACATACATTTCTCTATCTCACGAGTAAGTTCCAGTGGAAGTAAGAAGACATTCATCGCAAACGACGGAAGAACTTGGGCCACCATTTTGATGAAAACTTCTTTTGCTGGTTTAGATATCTTCTTTTCATTCCACTTTTGAATACTAGTTTTCACCTTATCTCGTAAGTAGACAAAAACCACATATTTATTTCTCCCCAAGATGTTAGGCAATCCCAGGTATTTCGATGAGTTATCTGCTACATTAATTTTCAACACCTAACAGATCATCTCCTTGTTATATTGAATTACATTCGCACTGAAAAAGACTGTGGATTTACCTCTATTAATTTTCTGGCCCGAAGCTTGCTCATATACAGTTAATACCTCCAAAACTTTAAGTGCCTCCTCCGTCTCCGCTTTACAAAATATGTAACTGTCATCTGCAAATAACATATGACTAATTACCGGAGCTCTTCGACAGATTTTAATGCCTTTCAACCACCTGTTTGTTTCATAATATTTGATTAGAGCTGATAATCCTTCCGCACAAATGATATAAAGGTAAGGAGATAAGGGGTTTCCTTGTCGCAAACCTCTGCTAGGAATGATGAGGCAAACTTCAAAATCACCATGAACTATGTTGTACTTCACCGTAGACACACACTGCATTATCAAGAAAGTCCACCAACTACTAAATCCCATTGCCAGCAACATTCCTTCTAAGAACGTCCATTCTATGCGGTCATAAGCCTTAGAAATATCCAATTTAAGTGCCATATAACCTTCCTTGCCAAACTTTTTGCGTTTCAAACAGTGCATGATCTCGAACGAAATCATCATATTATCAGTAATCAGTCGTCCTGGGAGAAATGCACTCTGAGTGTCCGAGATTACAGTTTCTAGCACCTTTTTCAACCGATTAACAATGACCTTCGTAATGATTTTCATCACAATATTACACAATGCTATCGGTCGTAGCTCAGATAAGGTAGTTGAGTGCTTTTTCTTTGGGATAAGCACAATATTCATAGCATTCATTCTTTCCCCAATAAGCCCTGTTGTGAAAAAATTCCTTGTCATGTGAACTAACTCATTCCCTACAACCGACCAATTCTTTTGAAAAAACGCCGGGGTCATGCCATCGGGCCCCGGAGCTTTGTCAGGATGCATATGAAATATTGCCTCCTTCACTTCCTCATCAGATATTGGCTTTAAAAGCTCATTATTTTGGTGTTCAGAGATAGAGTGTGGAATATGCCTCAAAACAGCGTCAATGTGGTGCTGATCTGCAGTGAACAATTGTTGAAAATACCTTTGAATTACCTCCTGTAGCCCACAGTTCCAATCAACCCATTCCCCTTCCTCATTTTTAAGCCTCTGAATATGATTATTTCATTTTCTGCTGTTACAAGAAGCGTGAAAATACTTAGTGTTCTTCTCTCCCGCCTGTAACCATAGTTGTTTTGACCTTTGACGCCAAAAAATCTCCTTCTGATCTAATACGAGGTACAACTGCTTCTTTACATTATCATATTCTGCCAATAATTGATCATCATGTTTATTTCTCAGCAACTTTAGTTTTGATTTGCACTCTTTAATACGTTTGGTAAAGCAGCTTGTTATTTCTCTCCCCCACACTTCTAAACTTTCAGCACAATTTTTAACTTTCTGCATGACACCACTGTTAGTATCTTCCTCCCAACAATTCTTTATAATTTGAAAACACATGTGCTCTGTTAGCCAGGCATTTTCGAAGCGAAATTGTCTTTTCTTATTACCTCTAGTTTGCTGCTCAGGCATTAGAAGTAATGGGCTGTGGTCCGAAGGAGATCCTTCAAGATTATAGACTTTAGCCATTTGGAACATAGTCAGCCATTGTGCATTAGCAAGGACTCTGTCAAGTCGAATTTCAATCTAGTGCTCAGTGTTACGACTTCTTTTCCATGTGAATTGGTGCCTAGTTATATCGAGATCAATAAGTTCAGTATCGTGTAAGCATTCATTGAACCCATCTATCAGGTGATCAGGATATGAAGCACCTCATTTCTTATCTGCTTGTGAAGTCATATTATTAAAATCACCAACTAAACACCATAGCAGATTCGCATCCCGTGCCAGATTTCTCAATAAATCCCATGTTTTGTGCCTCTGAGATCTCATAGGCTCACCGTATACTCCTGTTAAGCGCCAAGTACACTGCTCCTTCGAATGGATAGTAACATCAATATGAAATCGAGGGAAACTCGAAAGTTTCACACTGTCTGTATTTTCCCAAAACATAGCTATGCCCCCACTCTTACCTTGAGGTTCCACAGCAATGAACCCTTCGAAACCAAGATTACTACACAACTCTTCCATTTTTGCATAACTACTAATAGTTTCGCTGAGAAAAACAAATGTTGGCCTCTTCATACGGGTTAAATCTTTTAGGAACCGAATTTTCCTAGGGGAACCCAAACCCTGACAGTTCCAAGCTAGAGCATTCATGATGAGTGGCTAGCCTGCATTGCAGTACCCGCCAATAATACATTTTTTTGGATTGTGTAGGTCTCCAACATGTGTTTCCATCTCTGTGTTTTGGTCTTGGATCATGTGAATGTTTTTGTTATGTTCTAAGACCAAGTCCACTCTACGCCTTTTTGGATCCAGCACTAGAAGACTATCTGACCCATTCGTATTTCCTTCCATATTAAAGTCCTCCTGATTTCCACCACTACTTCCTATTATCACTCCTTTAACAGTCGAATTAGTTTGAATTCTGATCCCTGATTTGTTGCTGGGCTGTTGCGTTTCTCCTACTTTCACGGAACTTGCCTTATCTGTCTCACCTTCACTTCCTCCACCGGAATTGTTCCCCTGAAAACTACCGCTGTTTCGCAGCCATTTCGACCCCATGGTATGAGTTCTCCTTCTTGGATCTGCACGAAGCCATGCACCGTATGGTTTTTTAATATTTTCTATTGGAGTATCAAAAATTCTTTCACAGAAGCGCTCACCATGTCCAATTATTCCACAAATGAAACAAAATGTAGGGATAGCTTCATACTTAAAATTTACCCAACACTATTCCTTCTCAGATTTTCACAGCTTCATTCTACGTTTGATTGGGACATCTAATGGTACTGATACCCTTATACGCAGAAATTCTCTCCAAACCCCTACAAAATTATTAGGATCTCCATCAATATATGTACCCAAGTAATTGCCAATATATGTTGCCACACGTTGTGACATGAATCCAGCACTCATTTCGTGTAACTGTACCCACATATCAATCCTCTTTATTTCTATTATTCTTGGGTTGTCTCCCTCTTTGAGGCGTTGCTGGACAAGATGAAAACGACCAAACATCCATGGACTTCCCTCAATAACCCTCTTAATATCGACCTCATGGTAAAATTGAAAGAGAAACCTGTTCGTATCCAGTTGCTTCACATACATACCTTTCCTTGGCCTCCAGAGTGAAGCCATCTTATGTTGCATGGCCAGAAAATCGATAGATGAATCCGTAAGGAAGCGTCCTACCAGGCACCATTTTGTATCAATTTCACTCAACTCCTCCGTAGCATTTTCATAACTAAGTCTCCTATACTCTTCATCCTCAAACTGTATTTTCGCAAAAGCTTCCTCCATTTCCTGTAAATGTGACTTTTGTTTGTCCATAATGATTCAAGAGCACTAATTAAAAATATAATTAAAAAAATATATAATTAAAACAAGAAAAATATAATTAAAAATATATAACAAAAAATATATAATATAATATTATTAGAAATAAATAAATTGAATATCAAGAAGAAAAAAAGGGATCACTTAGTTAAATACCTAAAAATAATATATAATACTATACATATTTTAGGCAAAATTATAAATTTAATATTTATTATTGAACAATAATCCAAGATTATTGGTATAAAATATATCTGGGAAAAAAAATAAATTTGAAAATAATAGTCATTTATTGTGTAATATTTGTCCAAAAATCATTCAAAATCTAGTTAAAAATAAACTAATCAATTCAAAAAGAAACTTTTTAATTAGACACATAAAAAATATTATTATTAAAATACAATGAATACTTATACATTAACTACCAACATTAAAAAATTATAAAATCGTAGTTAATGCATTAAACATATTGATAATAAAATTAAATCATTGCTAAAAAATTAGTTAATAAATTTAAAACCAATAAAGTGTAACCCCGCTCATTAATAATAACTCATTTAAAGAATTAAAAATAATAATAACTCATTTAAAGAAATTAAAATGTAACTGAAAATTTTGTGCATTGAGTGTGTGAATGATACATATAATTACTTTTGTGATTTGTATATTGACTCAACAGTAAGTAGAATAAATTTAAAAGCACATACAAAATCATTAGTGACACATAAACACCACCTTATATGGTTAACAAACCATCATATATGACACTCTCTTATAGGCACAAAAAACCATCATACATGACACTCCACAAAAAGCCATAATATATGACATACAATTGCATTTGAAAAAGATTAAAACATTTCATTCAAACAAATAAAGTAAATGATGACAATTAACTACAATAACTAACAATTATAGAATTTTAAATGCCTTAAATAATATACAAAAACGTTACAACTAAAATTAATGAGAACACAAATTAAGGTTAGAAACATGGTAATGATTTCGAAAAAAATTACTAAAAGAAGCTAACTCATGACGAAAAATATGTTATAACAAATAGAAATAAACAACTAATACCTTTTGTCAAAAAAAAACTAATACCTTAAAAAAACCTAAATGAAAAGAACACATTTAAGACAAGTTTAATACATATAAATAGAAAAAAATTAAAAGAAATTGAAATGACGTAAATATTTAAAATAATTAATACTCCATCCGTCCCATTATACATGTCATTTTTGAAAAAATTACGCATATTAAGAACTTCTAACATAAAAATTAGTTTCCATTTGTATCCATATTAATTGCATTAGTTGAGATAGTTTCGATGCATATTTGAATGATAATTTCATTTCATTAATTATTAGTACAAGTACCAATATTCTAGTCAAGAGTTATTTTATAAATTTACATTGAAAGTAGGATAATGAACGTGTATTATGAAACATTTTTTTTCAAAAGTGACTATTAATTTGGGACGGAGGGAGTATTTATTAAAATGAAGTAAACAACTAAAATAAACAGATTCAATTCCATATATATATATTTTATAATTTAATTTAAAAAAAAATTAATAATTTTGATCGATTCAACCAATTAATTCTTGTCTCGTGCGATGTTTGCCTGATTTTTAAAAAAACCGCATTTTGACTTAATTTGTGCTTCATCTAGTTAAATCGAGTTCGTCTGTCTACTGATTAATTAAACAGATTAATTGTTGATTTTTAAAACACTGTTCGAGAGTTTTATCCAGTTCAACATGTGCTCATGTGACTCATTTACTAAGCGATTTTGAATTCGTATTTGAGGTTGACTTGTATAATTTTGAGTTTGATTTTAAATTGTATCAAGTAAACTCGAGCTAGAATTGATCACGATTAAAACTACAGTCTAATGGATAATTTTATTTGGACTGTCCAGCTGATAAATAACTATCTGAATTAACTACTTGCATTCCAACTAGAGTCGTAAACGAACTGAGTTGTTCGTTAATGTAGCTCGAGTTTGATAAGTTCAGCTCGACATATTATCGAACTTGAGTTTGAATCACAATTTTTGTCTGATAATTTTAACGAATAATACTGAACTTTATACGTATTCGACTCGAGTTCGGCTCGATTTCATTCGATAATAAACAAATAAATATAAGAATTAAGATCATATTTATAATCTACAACTATCATCCTATAAACTTATCATCAAGTATCATTTAAAATAAAAATGATATATCCATCATTTATTAGACATTGCATATTAGTGATTACTAATTATAAAATAAAAATTTAAAATAAAAATAAAAATTCCGATACTTCAATAAATTAAGCTCAAACGAATTGAACTGGTCGTTAAACTCGCTCAAGTTATTTATGTTCGCGAATCACGAACAATTCGTATTCGGTTCGATTATTAACGAACTCGAGTTCAGACAAAGATTATTCGGTTCAATAATGTTTTTCTGGTGTTCGTTAAAAGTTCGTCCAAGTTTGGTTCATTTAAGACTTTAATTCTAATCATACGCATAATATTTGACATGTAGCATAGCACAGCACAGGCTGCGCTGCATGATAGAATATATTTATATATATTCTATATGATTTTATTATCATATTTATTATATTTTACATTAATTGGATATTTATTTAATAGATTTTAATGTTTTATTGCAGAAAAGATGGAAATCCTAAACTTGGGAGATAAATTAGAAAAAAAAATTCATATTTATTGGGATGCACGTGCTACATACACTGTTTAGGCCATATCTTGAGTTTCAAAAGTCAGAATTTGATGATTTTATAGCCCACATGAAACTTATGAAATTTTCTTTAATTCAGAAGTGATCCAACAAGCAGAATACAACTGAAGCAGCCCAGAAACTGAGGAGAAAACAAAGATATGAATTTTAATTAAAGAATCCTATACAATTTAGGAAGCCTGTTTTTTTTTGTCAAAATCAACTTTCACGTGAATGAGTTGTATCGAAATACAATCCTGTAAAAGTCAGAGTTCTTTCATTCAAGAAAGTTTATCATTTAACCAGAAGACATGCAGAAATGTCTCTGGAAATTTAGATAATAAGACTTTAATGTCTGAAAACAGAACACATGTTACAAAAAAATAAAAAATAATTAGAGCCCATATAAAAAAGAAAAAGACAAAAATTATAACTTCAGAAAAGAATATAATTGCAAGTAATATTTGAAATAAAAAGATAAAATCTAATCAAAGAGGTTCCCTTTTGTTAGATACATTCGAATAAACCATATAAAAAATCCATAGTTAATACAAAAATTATTTAAACTCAATAATATATGAAATAGACAAACCACCGAAATGACATCTAATTTAAATAAAAATAAAAATAAAAGTCACCTAATCGTGATACACAATTGTCATAAACTACACATAAAGCCATCGTATATGGCCAATATACCATCAATAATGGCAACATCATTAAATGTACAAAAATCCACAATAGTGGTACATGTATTATTTATATTACAATTTTTTTCAATAAACTCATAAATTTGAATTCAAAATATTAAATATAACAAAGTAATTACCATAATTAAAAAATCAACAATTAAATGGTGATATTTAATCTAAAAAAGCGAAATAAATGTAGACATTTAAGACACAAACAAACTAGCAGAAATTTAAGGAAAAATTTAAAAGAATAAAAAAGGCAATGATTGACTAATTACTAAAAAACGGAAACAAAATAGTAAAATAAGAACCTAAATACGTTCCCTAAAACCTATATTTCAAAATGTAATAATTTGCACATTAATGATATCAAATAACATTTAATAATCAAAAAATCAAAATAACGTAACTGAAACCATTAATGGTATAAAAATTACGAAATCAAGCAATCAAAAAACCCAAAAATAATAATACTAAAATTTTAATCTCCAAATACGGATAAAAAAGATTTAAAAAAAAGCCATTGATCGGGAAGTATAAAAATGAAAAATAAATATTGAACAACACCAATATAGATAAATATATTTATAGACCAGAAACAGGATATAAAATATATATACGCTGAATACACTTATAAAGAATATGATAACATGACAGACAATAAAATTGTGTGTGTGAGACAAATCATGTGTGTGAGACATGTATATTCATGATATGTTGGCCTGTATCAATAACAATTCTTATAGAAATAAAGTTACAAATTGAGTGATTAGAAGACAAATAAAGATGAGAGTTAAGTAAAATTAAAAATAAACAAAACAAAAGAATAAAGATGAAAGACATATAAATTGAAGAGAAAGAAAACTAGAAAGATGAGAGTTCTTCCCTTGTTAACGGATTCGTTTGCCAAATCATGTTTGTGTAATCTATGCAACACCGTTGTGCATATGATACTTCTACTTGATACTCTTGGCCTGGATTGTTGTACATCTCAACTGTTGATTTGCTATCTCCAACCATGTAGCTTCATTGTTGGGTGCAAAAATAGTGAGATTATGTTGAGTAAGCGAATGTTCTAAGGTTTGTAAGAGTAGTGATTTTTCAATGAGTTCGGTGTATTGAGAATCAAGAAGTGCTACGAGTATCGAGTTGGAGTTTATTTGTGTGGGTGATAATGCGGTGGTTGTGATGATTTTTAGTAAGTACCAATGAGGTCACTTGGGGAGTTTTTTTCTTGATTTGTTGTTGTTGGGGTTGTTGATTTTGGTTTGTTCTCTGTAAATGATCAAGGCTGTCTCTGTTAGCACTTGCTTTGATGCCATTTTTAGTACATTTTGATGAAGAAGGCCATTGCAGAAATCTTGAAACTTGAGGGGTTTTGTAACTTGAAGTGGTGTTTTGGGACAAAAATGGGTGAGATGGGGGAGGAAGCCTATTTTTATTTGTATTAAATCATTAAAATATTTTTATTATTATATACATACATATCAGATTATGTATTATGAGATTAGACATATTATTAGATTAAAGTAGTTTTAGTATTAGGGTTTTTACGTACAGAGAGAAATACCATGACTCTTCTTTCTAGTGACAAGATTGAAGTTTGAAGGTTTTGTTCTCTGAATCTTTTCTTTATTTTCATTAGTTTAATTATGTTTATTATTATTCTTAGTTGTTTTCTTTGTTTAATAATTAGCGAGTAGTTGTTTTTAGGTCTTAAAGGAAAACTATGTTTGCACTATAATTCTGACATGATTTTATGGGTTATGTATAATTCTAATTGATATGTTTTAATTATTGATTTATGTAATTGGCCGATATCATGTATTGATTCTATGCAAATAGGGGTACGGATCGAGAGATTTACTTACTAGAGGCATACATATGATTAACAGAATTGAATTTGAGTGCGAGAGTATCATTAGATTTCTGAGGGCGTGATGCTCGAGAGAGATTAACACTGCTCTAATTACCTAATTAATTGAATTACTAAAAGTTATTAATTGTGTAAACATATTTCGAGAGGGTTAATGCTTGAGAGAGATTAACAAACTCTAGTTATATGACCACTTTTATGATTTTAGCTTAGAAGCAGTTATTGTGTAAGCATGGTGAACCTGATTGCCCTAGATTTTTAATATATTAATTTAGTATCTATTTATTTAGTGTAGTTTAGTTTTAATTAGTAATTTATTATTATTCTCGTATACTCGTTTCTGTTCTTGAAACAATTAGTAATAATTAGATTGAAATTAATAAAACCTGTCTCCTTGTGGATACGACCCGCTTGCCAATCTCTGCTGACAACAGACTCTGTGCGCTTGCGGTCATAGATAAAATAAAACGCATTACTGCACCATATCATTAATATAATATTTATTTGTTTGAATTTATATGATAGGAATAAATCTAAATTTGTTTGAATTCGTTCCTTGCCTTTCTGCAAAAGGCTTACGAAATTATTTGACAATATATATTTAAGATAATTAATTTTTATGTTATAAGCGTCAAATTTGGATTAAAGACTCTTGGCAAGATCTTCAAATTTTAAAAACGCACACACATAGTAAAGAGTCGTGGTTATTTTAATTTTGTGATATATGATATTTTTCATATAAGGTGATATATATATATATATATATATATATATATATATATATATATATATATATATATATATATATATATATATATATATATATATATATATTTGAAAGATTTATCAGATCAATAAAGGAATATTAGGAAAACTTGTATGATATGAATGGTGGTGTATATTTCCCCAATGGGTTGATAAATGATTTTACTTATAGTTAGGGATATAAATGAGCCGAAGCGAGCCGAAGCGAGCCGAACTTTAGACTATTCATGCTTAGCTTGTTTAAAATTTTTTGAATTCGAACCCGAACCCTTATCGAGCTAAATAGTTTGTTTGAGTTTGGCTCGTTTGTGTTCGCGAAAACATCTCATAATTAGTAACTCACAAACAACTCATGAATATCGCTCACAAACTTATGTTCATGAATACCTTAGTTTACATACTCATTCTCATGAAAAAGTTACGAATATTTTAAAAAATTTAATGCCAAGAAAAATAGATAAATTAGTGAATTAATTTGTAAACAAATATATACACAATTATTTACTATTTATCGTAAATGTTTATGAACATATGTTCACAATTTTTTTCCGAACAATTTCACGAACATTATAATCGAATTTGTTCGCAAACGTTCGAGCCGAACTATGTTATGCTCAAGTTCGGCTTATTTATGAACCGAACTTAAAAATTATTTTCATGTTCGACTCGTTTACAAACCGAACCTAACGCGAATTGAACTTTTTTCGAGCCGAACACCGAACTGTCCGTGAGCGTATCGACTCATTTACAACCCTACCTATAATACAAGAAAATAATTCATTAATGTAGTTTGATGAGGATTCAATTGATGATGGCCGTGAATATGCCAATTTAAGTTCTCAAAATGAAAATCTTTCTTCAACTAACATGACGCTGCGGACTCTTATGTTGCGTTTGGTTGAGGAAAATGGAATGGAATGAAATGAGTGAAAATAAAGGAAATTAATGTATGTAAGATGAAATATTGAAAAAAATGGGTGAGTGCAAAATTTCTTTGATAAAAATTGAGAAGAAAATGTATATAGGGGAGAATGGAGCATTACATCACAAATTGGGTGATTTAAGTTTTATTTTATGTTGTTTAGAATGGAATGGAAGAATGAATGAATTTTTAAAAATTCACCCATAATTTAATACAAATCTCATTCCGTTCTTTTCAAATTCATTTATCCCAACCAAACACTAACATTAGACATTAGTCATAAACAACAAACGTGCGTTAGAAAGGAGATTACGACATTATCTCATTTACGTGCACCTGGCATTTCTTTTTAAGTAACGGATGAAACTAGTAGCTCTTCATGACCATATATAACATCCTTAATATTGTTCTATACGCTCTCAATCTGCACCTTATAAACAAATTTATAAGAAATTAAAAAGGAAAAACAAATTGATAATTAAGTACAAGACAAAAATTACATATAAATTTAACACAATATTCATAAAACTCCATTGATTAGCACTAATTGAAAGTTGATTAAGAATACCGTCAAATAACCGTTAATAGTAAATGTATCCAAATTGATACAGATTATCGTATTATTCAAACCAAATCAATATAAACAATTTTCTAAAAATAAAAACCGAAAAAAATCAACTATATGTTTAAACCAAACCAAACCAAACCAACCCATAGTTAAAACAAATTGTTTTGGTTTCAGATCACAGTTTATATAATTTTTTTATATTTTTTATTTTTTCCTAAAAAATTGTTATATTTATTACATAATTATAATGTGAATAAATGTATCTTAAAACTTAAAATATGTCAATATTATATATTACATATACGTACTATCAATAATATCTACAAATATTTATTTTATATATTGGATTTTCATAAAGTTTAGATATTATAATTTGAGTAAAATAAATTAAATTAAATTGGTCAAAAAATAACAAACTAACAATTAATTCAATAATTAATTCAATTTCTCTTAATCATATATTCATTATATATATATATATATATATGTATATGTATATAAATTTAATGATTTGTCGAGTATAATATAACCATATAACCAAATTATTTATGTTTAAATTGTTTAATTAATTAAACCATTAGAGTATCTTTAATATGGGTTATGAAGAGAGTTCTCAAATAATGACAAATCATCAAATGTATTATTTTTTAATTTTCTCTCACATTTGTATCACTCCTGATAATATTTACTAAAAATTTGTTTCAATAGTTAGCAAATTCAAATGTTTCCAATGTGTTTTTACTTTATTAACTCAATATTTATATTAATATAAAAGTGGATTGAGTAATATATACTACCATTTTAAATGTTTTAAATAAAAGTGGACTAGATAACTTCTTGTAACCTATGAACTCTAATAAATAGGTAACCTCTGAACTCTAATAAATAGGTAATTAAGTGTGTCATGCCAACTTATGTTTGGCAACATTTTTGGCACGCTCTTAAGAGTATCTCCGATGGGGTGCCACATATCATAACGTGGCATAATACTATTGTTAGTATTCCATTGGAGTGAAATGAGTGCTAATCAAAGTTGTTAATTTTTGACACCTTCCCGAAATGGTAAAAATGTGTTACATCACATTAAACTCATAAATATTCATAAATAATATTAATTATACATGTACGAAAGATTTGACAACTTTGACTGTCAATCATTGAAGTAAAATTTTCTAGAAAGAGTGCTAAAATATTATCGAAGAAAGAGAAAATAATTTATTAATCTTTTTTGATAATTTTCAATATTAACAACTTTAATTAGCACCCCTATTGAAAATACTCTAACAACTATTTTAACGCGAACATTTTTTTATTGGTTTTGATTGTTGCCCGAATTCATGGGTCGACGGATTTTTTTAACACCCCGTCCATCAGGGGCGCCTAATAGGCTGTGCAAACAGCCAATAGCACATTGCCTCAAAAATTTAGAGGGCCCCAAAATTTAAAATTTCTCATTACATAAAAGATATTTTAGTAAAAATGTTTAAACCTCTTTCGAAATTTTTATTAATGTATTTTCATAAAACTAATATATATTATTTTTTATATCTTTTAATTAAAAACACTCATCTCCTAAAAGTAATACGGAAAACATATATATAAAAAAATAATTAAATTATTATATATAATTATTAATAACTAGCTAATTATCTTTTTCAGCTAAAATATATTATTTTTTTATATTTTCTATGTAAAATTACTCATATTCTAAAGATAAAACGAGAAACATATATATAAATAATAATAATATTATTATATATAATTATTAGTAACTACTTTTTAAATAAAATTATGAAATATTATATATGTGCATTGTACAAATTACATATAAATTTTAAAATATTAAAATTTAGAGCCCGTAATAAGGTTGAGCCGGGACTGCCGTCCATGAAACTTTTTTGTTGAAGATAGGTGGGTGCACGTCCATACTAAATTCGGTTTTTTCAATAATTAATATTTAAATAATAATAATAAGAATAATAATAATTGAAAATTTAATAATTTAGATAAAATAAATATATTATTTTAACTAAAAATTGTCTATTTGAACTTTTTTCATTTCTATCTATGCATATTAGCCGATAAATATAGATAGAAATATTTGAGCAAAAAAAAAAACTCCCTATAAAAATACTATTTAATACTTTTGAATATTTCAAAATTACACATGTGCCATCATCTTATAACCTATGAATTAGGGGATAAGATAAAATAAAACATTCAAAAAATAGATCTTCTAAATTTTAGGGCGGATAAAGAAGTAATTTAATATTTAAAAGAATATTTTTAAATTAAAATGATTATATTTTCTAATTTATTATATTATCTCATATCTCTTTAATAAATTTATAAAAATAAGAAAATATATCGTATATATTATAATTTTTTTATATCAAATACCATTAAAAATATAAAATTATAATATAAATTTTCAATCCTATAAAAATTTAATATAATTTTTTTGTATGTGAAGTACCAATAGAAATATATTTACTTTAATTTTAATCAAACGGTGGACGAAAAATTGTTGAAAATATGAATGTCGCTGCATTATAAATGTTTAGTTTTGCTAGTTTTTAGAAATATTTTAATGACTTTGGATTTATTTTGAATTATTATTTCAGTCGAATTGTACTACTTTTGTGTGAAACTCTTTTGTCATGGCATTGTATTGTTCAAAAAAATATAATTATTAAATTTTAATATTTATGAAATTTTATTAGAATTAATAAGATTTTGGCACAAATCTTTAAGAGAGCTTTTAAAATCATTGACCTAGTTTTAATGCTTGCATGTTAAACATGTCATTGACCTAGTTTTAGTGCACGAATGTCGTTAGATATGTAGGATATCAGCGCTTAATTAGTTATATTAAACGTCTGGAATTTGAACTCTAAAGTGTTATTATATCCTATGAAACAATTTTGATGATGATCCTCAAAACCTAGGAATATGAGAGATCGATGCTTCTCCGCAGATTTTATTTAACACGTTATGTTGATGTTTTTTCTTACGTTGTTTCGTTGTGATGGTATGTTTTGATTTTTACCAAAACTTCTCCATTCAAAGGTAAGGTTAGTATACATTTTACTATTTTTTGACTTTTGACGGGATTTACTGGGTATGTTCTTTTTTGTTGTGATGCATAAAAACTCAAAACATTATAATTTATGAATCGAATACAGATTTTGATCTTCTATGACCAATTGATCATTACATATAAGCACTGAGCAATGTTAATTGGTAAGACTTGGTACTAAATCCCTGTCACATAAGACCTTGGTACAATATATTTAATCTTGAGAAAAAATTGTGATTATGATTTACAGAATGACACACCGTACGGATACTGGTGGTCAGAAAACAGGTCTTAAAGAAAGCTAATTACTGCTCTGACGAGTAGCTAGCGAAAAACATGTTTTACAGTAATTCCAAATTAATGGGAGACTGACCCTTGTGTCTGTGTAATGTAGTACCTATTATTACTACCTAGACAAGCTAGTATTTTCACAGCACAAAAAAATACTATTTCTAAGAGTTTTGATCTACTGCAATGTTAATTACTGAATTACAGTGCTTCTGTTCTTCTATATATATCATGAAGCCTACTATGTTTTTTCTCAGTGCAACAAGTTCAAATGGCAGTTCCCTCGATGCATCGAGAGAAGGTTGAAAGAGATCAGACCATTAACAACGGATTTGATTATGATAATGTGGATGGTGATGAGTTTGATCTAAGTGCCCCTCCTCCGTTTAAGCTAGCTGAGATTAGAGCTTCCATTCCCAAGCATTGTTGGGTTAAGAATCCGTGGAGGTCTCTCAGTTATGTCATCAGGGATTTCTTTGTTGTATCTGTACTGCTGATAATGGCAATGCACTTCAAAAATTGGGCTTTCTGGCCTTTTTATTGGTTAGCTCAGGGTACTATGTTCTGGGCAATCTTTGTTCTTGGTCATGATTGGTAAATTTTTCATCTTTTTCCATTCGATGATTTTTTTTTCCAGAGACACTGTTAGCTTGGGTTCCAAGATAGGTGACCTTGCTTGTTTTATTTCTAACAAAAATGAATAAATAAAGGCCATCTAGTTCAAAGGAACAATATATGTACATGTGTGTTTTCTACTTTTTCTATAGTGTTAAGTTGACTTGTATCTGGTTTTTGATTTCACAGTGGACATGGAAGCTTTTCTGATAACCCAAGATTGAATAGCATAATTGGACATATATTGCATTCTTCAATTCTTGTGCCATACCATGGATGGTATGTTAATTACTCTAAATGTTCAGACCTGAAACTTCACATTTCACGTAAATTTCTAAAGCTACGAGTTGCTGCAGGAGAATTAGCCACAGAACTCACCATCAAAACCATGGAAATATTGAGAAGGATGAATCTTGGGTTCCTGTAATGTTTCTTTATTTTCATACACATAGCTCAAGTTACCCGACTTTATTGGAATTTTTTTTTCTTCACAAATCTTTATAATTAATTGTGCATCAATGTTTTTTTTATGTTGGTTACAGATACCAGAGACGATATATAAAAGTCTACCAGTCCACATTAAATTTCTGAGATTTAAAATTCCCTTTCCCATCTTTGCCTATCCTTTATATTTGGTGAGATTTCATCTCTGTTCTGATAACAGCAAGCATTTGTCTCCAAGTTTGTAGAACATAAAAGCTCATACTTTTCTACATATAATCTGCATGAATAACAGATCAGCAGAAGCCCAGGGAAAACAGGTTCACATTTTAACCCATATAGTGAGATATTTCACCCCAGTGAGAGGAATTTGGTTGTAACTTCGACACTGTGTTGGACTGCGATGCTAGCTTTCCTCGGGTACATGGCTAATACAATCGGTTCACTTCAGATGCTCAAACTCTATGGGGTTCCCTACATTGTCAGTCATCTTCATTTTTACAAAATCATAAGAATTCAGATCATTTAAATTCATATATGAGTAAGTACTAATATTGGTTTTCTGACAGATTTTTGTAGTGTGGATTGATTGTGTCACTTATTTGCATCACCATGGCTATGAAAAGAAGCTACCATGGTACCGTGGCAAGGTACTAAAATTTTGTTTTGAATTTTGTAAGCACTTCCATTTTATCTTTCTTAAAAACGCAGTACTACTACTAATTATGCAAAAAGAATATAACATGCCAAGTGAAAAAATTAACAGGAATGGAACTATCTAAGAGGAGGACTAACTACTATTGATCGTGACTACGGATGGATTAACAATATCCACCATGACATTGGCACTCACGTTGTACACCATCTCTTCCCTCAAATCCCACATTACCATCTAATAGAAGCGGTACAATTCTTTTTCTCTATCTGCTTCTTCTCTTAAAACGCAAAACAGGGTATCCGTCCCTTACCTTGATACTCACACACAACTCCACTAAGCTCGAACGTTAGTGAAATATTGGCTAGACTACAATGTTGGAGATCTAAAATTTTGTTGTCAAAATGCAATTTTTTTCAGTCTTTTCTTTTCATTTATTCCCATCCCTTAATAATTTACTATATCTAATATACATGGATTCTCAGACGAGAGCAGCTAAGCCGGTGCTGGGAAAATATTACAGGGAGCCAAGAAAATCAGGGTTATTTCCATTTCACTTGGTTAAAGATCTACTGAAAAGCATACAGCAAGACCATTATGTTAGTGATGCTGGGGAAGTTGTGTTCTATCAAAAAGACCCTCAACTTAACGTATTTTTCCACAAGTTTGAATGATTCTCCATAGAGATGGTGGTCTAGTTCGTCTCTTAGATTATGATAAAGTGAGGTTGCTAAGTTGTGATTATTTCTCCAGTGAAAAGGAGGAAATTACTAGGAGAACTGATGCAGTTAATATTACACTGTTTTTATAACGCACCTTGTTTCATGTGTTGTTTTACTATGTACGTTAATTCTCTGGCTTTTTGAAATATTGTAGTGACATGAAAATGTAAGCAATAATAAATATTTACATTAATTATATACTATTCAAGTATTACTCGTAATTAATAGTCGTGTAGCTTCTCCGTACATATTTTTATTAGAAAATAATATTTATATGTCTGATTATTGAGAAAAGATATATAGTCATTTCTCATGTCGAGTCCGTTTAACTTGTCTTATAAATTAAAGTTGAAAAATGTATTATTTTTCAACTTAAGCAACTTATATGAAGCCCGACACGCCTGTTATATGGTCTAATTTTTAAGATTTTTTTTAAAATGCAAATTTTAAGCAGTTTCTCAGTCTACTCCTCCAAACAGTCACATAAAACAACTGAGATAATAAAACACTGACATAGTATACAAGCATATGACATGAGTAGTTGATTAAAGGTGAAATCTAATAGTTCTGAAACCGTATGACATGAGTAGTTGATTATGAAGTAAATGTCTGGCGTGCCTTAAATCGCTTTTGTTTACAGGCTTCTCCACGGCAAAATCAAATAGGAACACACACTTTTTCTTGTCTTTTATAAAGTCAAATGTAAAAAATTTAAATATCTGCATACAGCATGTCAGCATACATAATATATTTTAGGTAAATACCGTCAGTCCATTGATCTGTACTAAACTAAATCGATCCGAATCAATTAAAATCGTAACCGATAAAAGTATAAAACCATTAATATTTCGGTTATCTGGATTATATCATGCTAATGTGAAGTTAAGGAACGTTGTGCAGCCTGACAAATGATAACAAAGTTGAAGGTTAAAAAAATGAATCCAACAAGTGATATCAGGAGTTAGAAGGTTAAGAAGATGAATCATGAGATTACGAGCTGCCGTTGGTGTTGTGTTACGAGCTGCAGTTGGTGTTGTGTGGAATACTACAACTGTGGTTTAAGATCTTATTTGAAAGTTTGGATTGAAAGTCTTCCTGATATTAGATGGTTAGACATATTTCCAAAGTGAGTAATGACGATATAAGAGTTACAAGATTAGTGATTAGAATTAAAAATAGGCTGTAGGGTATTTTCAATCTAAGTTCGTCGAGGAGAAATAAAAGAATTAAGTATGCATTCACCTCTATCCATATTAATGTAACTACTACTGTACATTTTTTCTTATGTGCTTTTTCTTTAATGAAATAGAATCATGGAGTTAATATAACAAATCTTGACTTTAAATAACACCCACATGAGGACGAATCCATTTCTTAGCACCACCATCCTCGTTAAGACTGGCAAAGGAATCAAGAACCTCAAAACAATGAACATAACACCCGATCCACGAGTAAAGAAGCAAGAAAAAATGCAGTGACTAATTGTGTCTGGCTCCTCATGACACCGAGAACAGGACCCGTGCACTTCCAAATGTTTCAAAAATAGCCGGGCATTAGTAGGCAAATCATATTTTTGATTTTGGAATAGACTTTAAACCTCCATAGTCCATAGATTTCTCCGGTAAGTGTCTTCATTTATTTGAGAAGTTCTCGAGTTTCCACCAAAATAGTAGAATATTGATTACTAGCCGAGTAACTACCTGAGCTCTCCCCTTTCCAATGCCAACCATCCTCTATCTAATTGTCACTAATAGAAATATTAGTAGTAATTAAACCAGCATCCATATCATTAAACAAGTCAGTGATTCCACCCATATCCAATTCTCTGGCATTCATTTTGAGCAGCGACGATACATGCCTATTTACTAAAGCTAGGTGTTGGGCCACGGTCACGGATAGAAATATGAATTTACAGAGTTAACAGAGAATACTTATCGTAAAATACTTGTCGAATTTCTTGTCCCAACTCTCAATAGTAATATTTAGAAACTCTATTAGTAGCAACATAATTGATTGGAACCATTCCAACAAATAAAATACAAACTCACACTGCTTTACCCTCATTTACAAAAGATGCGATTGACCTAAGGACAAAGCTTTGTGAGTTGTGGGATTATAGATATGAAAAAGATGATCCTCATCTTTTGTCTCAACAACTTCAACTTTTCCTTCCCAACCAATTTTTTCCAGTAACTCTTTGTAATACAATCCCCAATGCTTCAAAAGCTCTCTCTCAGCCACAAAAATTATCATTCTCTTGCAGCCAAGGGTACAAATCCTGGGATCAGGGTTAAATAAAAGGTCATCTAAGCCACTACTGCATGGGTTAACACAAAGCCACAACTTCTCTGCAAAGGCTCTGATTTCCGGGTGAATAAGTTGGCCAGCCACTGCTTCTTTAGCCCAAAAGAATGAATGCACCAAAACAATACCATCCACATTTAAACCATCTGGATTCTCCGAGCCAGCCCGGACAGCCATGTTATGAGCTATATTAGCACCCGCGCTGTCACCAGCAAAGAAAACATTCTCAAAATCAGCATACATGTTGAGCCATGGCTCTTGACCGTTTCTTGAGAAATGAGATGCAGCCCATTGTACTGCATCCCATGAATCTTCGTAGGCGATTGGCAGAGGATGTTCTGGCACTCTACGATAATCAACTGAGACGATTATAATGTCAGCTTCTGCTACAAGATTGTTGAGGTGAGTATGATAAAGAGGTGAGAAGGCAGTATCAACCACGAAACAACCTCCGTGAAAGTAAAATACCAGAGGAAGTTTGTGATCCGTGTCAATGGATTTTGGCAAGTAGATTCTTGCAGAAACTCCTGAGTTTGGATTAACCGTCACGTCCTTGCATTGGACGCCTGTGGTGAGATCTAGTGATGCAGGAACCATATCGTTTCCTGACAATCGTTCAAACCGGCCATCTTTAAAAACTCGAAACGCAGGAGAGAAGTCATGGAGTATCTCATCTTTAGAATCCATATGATTTTTGGTTTGGAATGAAAACTTTAAAACAGAAACCACACTTGATAAAAACACAAAACCACACTTGACAGGACTCTAGACAGATTAAGGGTCCGGTTGTGTTTTGGTTTGTTGTTAAAAATTGTTAGCGAGAAAAATGCTCGTCAGAAAAATTTGATAACGGTTTAATAATATTTTTTGATTCAGGTGTATTTTGAGATATAATATAAAAAATAAATATTTTTGGGGAGATTTGATAGTAAAACATATTATTAATTCATGTAAAAGGTGAAAAACAGTTTTTTCCAAAAACACGGGGAACCTGTTTTCTCTAAAATCAGCATTTAGACAAAAAAAAACACTTCTCCATAAAATTACTTTTGAAATTTAGCAAATACTCCCTCTGTTTTTATATATTTGTTGTTTGAATTTTTTGCATGTAATTTAAAGTACTTAGACTGCATAGTTAAAATAATTATTTTTAAAAATTATTTTTCTGAATTTTAGTATAAGTTATATATTTTTATTCAGAATTGTTTTTTTAAAAAAATAATTATTTCAACTATACGGTCAAAACACTTTGAGATGTGTGTAGAAAAGTCAAACATCAAATATAAAAAAATAGATAGAAGTATTTTTTACCTATTTTTCAGTAAAATTTTGTTGTTATTGTCCACGACAGCAATACCGGCCTAACATTTTTTAATAAATGATTGTGGCGTACACTGGGAGCATGGGGAATACAGAATACTGCCAAACAAAACGGTTCAACAAACTATGGTTCCTTTTATTTGTTTGTTTCAATCGATGAGTAACTGAGCAAGTCAACCGCTACTCATCGGTTTTCTTTTAAATATTACTCTCTACCTCCCATATTAATAGTCTCTTTTATAAAAATAACGCATATTAAAAAATGTTAGTTTTTCATGCGTATCGTATTTTTTATTACTATTTTATACTCCCGCCGTCTCATATTAATAGTCTTTTTTGGAAAAATAACGCATATTAAAAAATGTTAGTTATGCAATAATTTTCCGTATGTATCATATTTATTATTACCATTTTATACTAAATAAAGTAAGTTTGATATTGGAAATGACAAAAAAAGAGGATAAGTTTGAATTTTTTTACATTGAAAATAGAAATGGACAATTATTAGGGGACAATTTTTTCCCCAAAAAGAGATTATTATTATGGGATAAAGGGAGTACTAAATAAAGTAAGTTTTATATTAGAAATGACAAAAAAGAAGGTAAATTTGAATTTGTTTACATTGAAAGTAGAAATGAACAATTATTATGGGACATTTTTTTTTTCCAAAAAGAGACTATTATTATGGGATAGAGTGAGTACTAAATAAAGTAAGTTTTATATTGGAAATGATAAAAAAAGAGGGTAAGTTTGAATTTGTTTACATTGAAAGTAGAAATTGACAATTATTATGAGACAAATTTTTTTCGCAAAAGAGTTTATTATTCTGGGACAGAGAGAGTATAAAAGATTGTGTCTTAATAATTTAAGATATTACTTTTATAAATGTAATTCAGTAGCAATCTTTATCCTCATTCTTTATTATTAAATTAATAATATAAAATGAGGGAAGAGAAAAAAAGAGGGGAAAAAGTGTGAATAAGGAGAAAAAATAATTTTTTATTAATAAAAGTCAAATAAAAATGTTTTCTCTGTTATACAAGTAGAATGAGGTGAATACTTGTGTGTTATTATTGTCTGTTTAAAATTTTATTTGCAGATAATAAGATCATTAATTATGCAAAGATTAAACACGGATGAATATGAATACTATTTATATTATTGATGAATAAATACAAATTCTCCTAATATGTATGCTTCTCTGTTTTACACAACAACTCTCTCTATCTCTATACTCTTTCAATAACATTCGACAAATTATATTGAATTAAATAGAGAGTTTATTATCAACTAATAAAAAAATTACAAATAAATCAGGAATAAATTCTTATCTATTAGCCGATCATTGGATATATAGTCAGGAAGGGTTGTAATAATATTATTATGGATATGAATAAACATAATTCAGCTCTCGTTTCTCATCCTTTCTTTCAAAGTTTTCATCTTCTTATTCTTTAATTCTCTTGTGAACAGGTGTTTAATGAGTGTTTTAATTATAAGACATAATATCATTTCTGTTACCTCAATTTTTAAACAATTCAAGGTCTTGGTGGAAAAATAATTTGACTCGCAAATTAAAGCCATTCATTCTGATTGGGGAGGGGAAGTCTACGTGTCATGGTACTCTTGGTTGCCACCCTATTCGAGTTCCAAGGTGCTAGGAGGCCAAGATGGTGCCAAGAAACGCGACATCTCCTCAAAATTGATAAAAAATAAATTTAACATAAAATGTATGTACATGTATTACCTTTTCTATTATATTTTATTGGAGCTTCAAGGGCGAGGTTGCCAACAATTAAACTAAAAGGTTGCCATGTTTGACATGCAGAGAAGAGAAAATAAAATAATATTATTTATAATGAGTTAACAATTTTTAATATCCCATGAAAATGTTTCTATGGGAGATGCTCTTGTTGCTTAAACTTAGCTCAACAGGTTGACTAAGACGTCCAATCGAAACCGGTGATGTTGAAACAATTAGTCCCCATGCGGCCATGCGTTGAGCTCTTTTAGGGACTCAATGTTCCCTAATTCTACAGGCAGTGTTTCCAAACTGGTGCAATTGCCATCTGCCGATACTTAGAACTTCCAATGCTCTCAATTTGCAAATTGTGTCGGGTAGAGTTTTAAGGTTCTCGTTATTAATTGCTGATGTATAGTAATAATTAATAAATTTTAATTCATGTATTTTAATTTTTTTTATAATTTTGTGATTATTTTTATGATATAAATATACAAAAAATGTATTATATATTTGTCAAAGTAAAAGACAAAAAATATTTTTAACATTTACTTTAAACTTAATATCTTTTGTTTAAATTTTGATATATATTTTATAATTTCAACAATCAATATAATTTAAAATATAATATTATACTATTTAATGAAAAACAAAATGCATTGTGTATTGTGTAACTTACGCTGGCCACGCATCTTGTTAACTGGGTTACTGTAACCCCATATATGATGGAACTGTGAATTACTTTACACAACCAAACACCTTAATTATATAAGGTCCAAGGAAGTATGAGTTAATGTGTTTGGGTTACATTAAATCAAACGAGCACTAAGTGCATATTGAACAATTATAAACGTGCACAAATAAATTACATATATTTTAAAGTTTCCCACTCTGTATAAGTTCTCTTTATTTTTACATGATCATCAGCCCATCCAACTACTTGCACGCGGCGGTCAGTTTTCAAAAATGCGAATATTTTTGGAATAAAATATTTTTGGTGGTCAGTTTTCAGTTTATTTTTAAAGTTTCGATTTTTTTTAAATTTTATTTCATTTAATATTTTAAAGAATTAAAAAATTATTCAAATATTTTTGGAATAAAAGAGGACGATACCTTTATAAATAATTAAATTATTTCAGGTATTTTAGCCAAAATTAGGTAAAGTTAGAAGTAAATAAGATATCTTATAATATGGGTCCTGATCCTGATAATCGGTTATCGAAACCATTTATCCACTATAAATTTCTGCGGAGAGTTTAACATGAAATTTTTTTGAATGCTGGGGTCAAGTAGTCTATCCGTGCTTCTTACAACTGTTGTGGGTTTTTTCCTATCCGCGAAAAATTACAGTGAATAGATGGTTAGCAACAATACTTTGTCATCTCATTAAACATTAAATACATTTACTGTTTGCATTGACATTAAACATTTAATGGTAGAAAACAGCATAAACGAAACTCTAATTCTATTCACATTAAATATATTGTCTGGCATCTAATATGCAGACAGCAGATCTACATGTGATGTCAAGGGGTCCACAATTTGCCAATATCATGTATGAATGAATGATGAATCTTTAAAGTTTAAAATGTGTTCTTCTGTTTTTTTTTTTCTGGGTTTCATCTCATAAGAACATGTTTCAAAATATCATAATTGCTTCCTAAATATAATTTCTCTGAAACATCAATTCATTACGTATTATTTAAAATTAATTAATTACATCAAGCACCTGAAATAAAAATAGAATTAATAAGAGTTCAACAGTACAAAAACATAAGTGATATCGATGACAATATAAATTCGGTTGTAAGTTGTAACATGTATAACTCCATCAATAATATAGATGAGTTAATTTACCATGAACTATTCGACTAGAAGTGCAAGCAGTGGCAACAAACCTGATTCAAGTAGGCAGCAAACAAATGCATTACAAAGAGAAATGCTTTACTCGCCACTTTCACATGCCCAAAAGTATTTTTCAGTTCTTGTCACCTATCAAATGTTTCATTCGTTTAAAAGGGTAGCTTCTTTCATCTTCTACATTGACATGCTCCTCAATCATTGTAATCTCCGTTTTATACAGTAGATGGATCCCCGAAATTTCTGTCTTTTCCGCTGTTAATTCAATTCTATCATCACCATTGGTGACTAAGAAGATTGATCTTGGAACTATTACCATATACGATTCTTGGTAATAATTATAAACAACAGAGTAAAGCAAGTCGTCACTCCATATAAAATCACTTGTTGTAGTCTTAACAGAGTAATTATTGTTAACTGAATTCGTCCAGCTAATGCAAACAATCATCCCCAGGAAATTATGGGACACGTTTGGCTGTAAATCTAAACACACCGTTGATCCTGCATTACTTGATTGACTAATCCACTCCGGAAACGTGAGTGTGTAAATTTTAACTATATGCCCAAATTTAGAGTATTCCTGTTGCAATAAGTTAAATATAGATATTAACCAACAAACAGTACTCAACTTTTATCCATAATTGCTTTAGAATTACAATTACGCTAAGAACAATTTTTGGAATTACAATTACGCTAAGAACAATTTTGCCAACTATTACGCTTAGTGTGGAGAGTACATAGAGGATATACATCATATTTTCTAGGACTATTAGGTAGCTTTCTGGGTGGATACTTTTAACGGTTCCTAAGCTTTTGTTATACTGTAGTGATGACCGAAGATAAGTGTTATGCTTATATATAGCAAGTAATTAATAACTGTAGTATTTTTAGAGGTAATATCACAAAATGGGGCTTTCTAATTTTCAAAGATCAAGAAATCAAAATCAAGTAAATTTGAAGACTTCGATTTTCTAACCAAAAATATTGGGAAAATGTTCATTAAAAAGTAAACAAGGTTTGGGGTACTTGTGTGTTATCATAAGAGTTTGTGATCAGCCAAACCTGAAAAAAACGCTTTGTGAAAATGTATGCCAGAAAAGACGAGTTGCAGCCTCTCAAGCGAAGTTCTCTTAAAGAAGTGAGTTCCTCCAAGCCTTGAATTTCTGTCAAACCACTGCAATATGTAAGGTTCAATATCTCCAACTGTTTCAAATTGGATAGATTTGGTAATCTTTCCATAGATGTACAACCATATGCAGTTATCCGTTTCAGATTAGGAGGAAGTTCTGCAATCGACAACAGATGACGACAATATCTAAGATCAAGATTTTTCAGTGATGTCAGGTTGCGTATGGTGTCTGGAAGAGTCTGAAGGTTCTTGTTATTACTTAAACTTAGCTCAACAAGCTGACTAAGACGTCCAATCGAAACTGGTAATGTTGAAACAATTAGTCCCCAGGCGTTGAGCTCTTTTAGGGACTCGATGTTCCCCAATTCTACAGGCAGTGTTTCCAAACTGGTGCAATTGCCGATACTTAAAACTTCCAATGCTCTCAATTTGCAAATTGTGTCTGGTAGAGTTTTAAGGTTCTCGTTATTACTTAAATTTAGCTCAACAAGCTTACTAAGACGCCCGATCGAATCCGGTAATTTTGAAACAGTCAGTCCCCAAGCATAAAGTTCTGTTAGAGATTCAATGTTCCCCAATTCTACAGGCAACGTTACCAGACTTCTGCAACCACCAATGCCTAGAACTTCCAATGCTCTCAAGTTGCAAATGGTCTCTGGAAGAGTTTCAAGGTTCTCGTTATTACTTAATTTAAGTGCAACAAGCTTACTAAGACATCCAATTGAATCTGGTATCTTCGAAACAGTGAGTTTCAACGCATTGAGCTCTTTTAGAGATTCAACGTTCCCCAATTCTATAGGCAATGCTTCTAAGTTATTGCAGTAAGAAATATTTAGAACTTTCAATGCTCTTAAGCGGCAGATTGTGTCAGGAAGAGTTTTCAGGTAATTGTTATAACTTAGTATCAGCTCAACAAGCATACTAAGATGCCTGATGGAATCCGGTAATCTTGAAATAGTTAGTCCCCCTGCAATGAGCGCTTTTAAGGAATTAATGTTCCCCAAATTTATAGGCAATATTGTCAAGTTACAGCAGTCAACAATATTCAGACTTTTCAGTGCTCTCAAGTTGCAAATGCTGTCTGGTAGACTTCTTAAGCTCCCACAACCACACAGATTAATGGAAACAAGCCTCAACAAACTTCCGATTGATATGTGAACCTCTTCCAAGCCTTTACAGCCTTCAAGATTTAAAGTTTCAAGACATGGCAACCTAGTGAAATCTGGAGTCGTAATCAAATATAGAGAACTTGACATGTTTAGAGTCTTTAAGTTTTCAAAAACATGGAAATCCTGTAAATATGAGTGCAATCAGGAAAAAATATTTGACTCAAATTTATATAAATTCCAATATATGCAAGATATGTACTAACTACTAACAGTACCTACCATATTTAGCTCCCATAATGTTCTCAAATTGCTATGAGGCAATGCAAGAATAACAAGTTTCTGTGGGTAAAATTCAAAAGGCAAACACTTCAAAGGACAAAAGTCCCAATAGAGCCACCTTAAATCTTCAAATGTATGTTCGAAGCTTCCAGTGAGACATACATTTTTTAGGTACAGAAATCTTAGTTTACTCATCCTTTTAAATGTTTCCGCAGGAAATGTTACTCCTTCCCGAAGTGCATCCTGGCAGCAAAAGTAGGTAAGGATGATACCTTCAATTGCATTTGTTCCCTAAAACAGATAAAAGAGATGTGATAAATGTTTTACAAATAAATTTATGAGAGAAAAGAAGGTAGAGAGATTACATGTATCTTATATAAATAAAGTCTTGTGAAACCATTATACGAATTTTAAACTATTATTAGATATATGATGTATAAATTCACTTGATAAAGAAACCACCTTAAGCTACAATCTATATCAAATTTACTTGATAAACAGATAAATATACTACAGAATCCATATGTAATATATAGCTTATTCTCCACAAGTATAAAATTCACTTGGAACAAAAATAACATTCAATAAAACTAGGAATATAATTCATGTAGTTTGTAGCTTAATTAATTTGTGTTTTAACACATGCCTATACATCTTGAAATTACCTTAACATTTCTCAGTATGTCACATATATCTTTTGACACCCACAATCGACTATGCTTTCCAGGCTCATTAGGGAAGTTGTTGCGCGCAATTTCCCTTCCCATATCTCGAAGCAGATCATGCATTTCCAACTCATCTCTATCATTGATGGTTAGTAAACATCTTTTCTTAAGAATGTCTATATTATGATAGACAAAGGTATAATAAGTTTCCATTATTTGTATAACCTGTTCTTTCTTACTTCCGATGAAGAAACAAGCAATATCTAGAAACATATCCTGCAACATAGGGTCAACCAATTTCAATGCATCAAAGCTAATCAAAAGTTTTTTCTCAAGAACATCAATGGAAACTCGTTTCAGTTTGTCAATGTACCATCTCCATCCTTCCTTAGATTGGTTAGTCAAGTTCGAGCCAAAAACCTTTAAAGCTAATGGAAGCCCTCCTGCACGTTCTAGAATTTCTTCGGACAGTTTCATAAACGTCTTGGATATTTTATTATTTCCAAATGCATGTCGGGTAAAAAGTTGTCGTGAGTCAGAATCATCTAGTTCATTTACCTTGTATCTGCCTTCTACTTTAATTGAATCCAGTAGATCTTCATTTCTTGTTGTTATTATGATTATGCTCCCCAAAGCAAATGGTCCTAAATATTCTAGTGGTATTGGGTTGTCCAAATCATCAATAACAACTAAAACTTTTATTGAACAGATTCTGGCTCTTATCATCTCAACTCCTTGGTCAACATTGTCAATGTTAATGTTCTTACATCTAAGAACATCATTAATAAGTTGTTGTTGCAAATATACTAGGCCTCTTTCTGTTCCTGAAGTCTCCCTAACGTTTGCTAGGAAGCAGCTTCCTTGAAACCTGTTATAATTTTGGTTATACACGGCTTTGGCTAGAGTGGTTTTGCCAACTCCGCCCATACCATGTATACCTATCCTAAGAACACCTTCTGCAGTACTGCTCAGCATTGCTGTCATGCTTTTTACACGAGAATCCAACCCAACTGGATATTTGGCAACATCCAAAGTCATGGGATTTATTTCAAGTAATAGCCGATCAACAATTTTATTGATAATATCAACTTCAGACCTGCAGTTTAAATTGTTTTTAGCTATGACAGAGCATCAAATATTTATTAGTAAGATTAGATAGATAAAAAATTAAAAATATAAGTAAACAGTTTAAGATGCCCAGACTTGACGATTCTTTCTTGTCAATTGGGTAAAAGTTATTTGCCATTTGTGAAATCTTTCCTATTATTATGATTTTCTGATCACTTTTCATCTAACCTACAATTCATATGTGACCTTAGATAAGGTATGGAATATTGTAGACAATGAAGGAAGATGATTATGAAATAAGCTTTAAAAAATTAAAATCAACGGAGTGGATGTTTAGCACAACGGAATTAGATCATAAGAAATTATAATTTTGTTGAAAATCAAGTAAACATATACACAAGCCAAAGACAATAAAAATGTATTTGCTTACTGATTTTTACAGACGTGGTATCCCAGAAGCCTCCCCGCACTCGTCAGAGTAACACGCCACTTGTCTAATCTATCCGGATCAAAACAAAGTGCATGTTTTTCCAAAGCTTCATAAAAACTCCCGGTCTGATGCCGTACAGTCAATGGTTCAATGTTGTAAAATACAGGAAGAACCAATCTACCCATTGATTTGTAACATCCGTGTATCTCTACAAGCTCATCAAGGCACCATCTCGAAGAAGCATAGTTTTCTGAGAAAACAATAACGTAAGTCTTGGCTTCCTGAATAGCTTGGAGCAATGCGCCTGAGATTACTTCTCCGTGGCGTAGCTGCTGATCATCCCTAAACGTTCGAAAACCTGTGCGATGTAGAGCAGTGTATAGATGATCAGTAAATGTATATCGTGTATCCATACCGCAGAAGCTTAAGAAAACGTCCCATCGAGTAGGGGGTGAAGTTGAAGCAGAAGTGGATAGAGTTCGACTACAACTTGTAGAAGCCATTAAATCATACACCAGATCAAAGACAAATAGATAATGCGTTTGAGATTGCAAAAGCGATCACTTCTAAGTACACTTCAAATGGTAGAACTATTAGTTCACTCCATCGATGCCAAAATTAAGATGTGTAAAAACCAATGGACTAAAAAATATACATTACATAATTTTACTTATTATAACAGCGACTCTAATTATATGCATATCTATATTAATTAAAAAATTTATTTTTAAACCCAATTATATATTTATTGTAACACAAGTATTGATGACAAAATAATCTGATCCAATGGATATCCAATCCATTCTGACCCGATTGGATTTTACCGAACCCAAAATTTTGGATTTGAATTTGAATTTCAGGTGTACCGAACCGATACCCGACCCGAAATCCGAAACCCGATCCAAACCCGGTAAAAACCCGATATTTATATATATACTATTATAAATATAATTCATTATATAATATATATAGATAGATAGATAGATAGATATAAGATAAATAATTTGTACATGTTCATTTTATTATTTCATTTTTAATCATTAGTTAATACTTATTTAGTGAACTAGTTCTTCATTTTATCTACGTTTAATAAATTTTACTAGTATTATATTATACAAACTTTTTATTTTATTAATATCTGAACTATTAACTAGTTGTTAATTATATATTAATAATAAATTAATATCACAATTCATATAATATATTATATTTAACTATTTTTTGAAATTTAATCATTTATAATTTTATAACTGTGATTATTGTTATTCGCTTGTGTCAATGACACATTATATTGAACTTGATTACATTTTTTTATAAAATTTTGTGTAACTGAAAAAAACCCAATCCAATTCGAAACCCTTTGGATTTGGATAACCCAAAAATATTTGGATTTGGATTTCACTTAAACTCAACCGAACCCGCCCCGTTGTCATCCCTAAACACGGGTCCAAATTATATATTCGTATTATAATATGAGTCCTAACTATATATACATATATATATTAACTAAAATTTTAATTTTTAAGCTCAATTATATATTTATTATAACACGGGTCCAAATTATAATATATTTATATTAAATAGAATAAATTTATATAAAATAATAGGATATATAATATTAGCATAAATTTTTAATATTATAAAATTTTATATTAAATATCAATAAATAAATAAATAAATAATTTACTTAAATATTAGTTATTTTGTGTTTCGCACATGTTATAAGCTTAAATATGTAATAAATGGAAGATAGTAATTAACAAAGACTTGGTATGGAGTCAAACAGAACATGGACAAAAACTTGGCAAAGGAAAAAAAGAAAATGGACAGAAAACTTGTGTTTAAATTATTAATTAAATTGCCGCCAGGCAATGTAGATGAAAGGCCAGACTAAGTGTTTGTTTGGTATATTATAGGAAGTAACTTCCTACATGAAATTTCATTTCCTGTATATGAAGTTCTTGAGAAGTTGAAATTTTTTGTTTGGTTAACATTTTGAAACTTGTACTTCTTCATCATTCATTTCAGTTGATATAATATTTTATTTTTTACATATTATTTATTTTATTTTAAGTCAATAATTTGTTTATTAATATATATCTTAAAAATATTTTTTTATCAAATTTAATTATTTAATTACTAATAAAATCTTTCTTTTATATTTTATTTAATTTATGAAATTTTGCATTATTAGTGTTGATTTTTTTCTTTCTTAAATGTTTTATTTAATTATAATTATTCTTTTTCAATGTAATTATGAGTTTTGAAATTTCATTTTTTGTACTGACTAATTTAAATATTTTGTTCATTGTGATAATTTTTTTATTTATTAAATTTGTAATTATATATATATATATTATAACATTTTTTTAATGACAATTCTCCTCTTTTCAAATATTAATATATTATAATTTTAATAAAAATTTATGTATTATTGAATATTGAATTAAAAAATATATGTAAATTATATGTGTGTGCAGTGTGCACGTATTTTTAACATAATATATGTGTGTGTTTTGTATATGAGAAGTGTAGATTACCAAGGGGGAGTGGTTCAGTGATTTCCTGTGTTATATGGGTATTTCAACTTCCTAGTAACTCCTACTTCTTATCATTTTGACAACGAAACAACTTCATCAAATACTAATTCATGAGAAATTAAAATTCCTATATCAATGCATGCATACCAAACGACTAAGAGTAAATCTAATTGCACTTCGATGACATGAATTATAATGTTTTTGCAAAAAAAATAGCTCAACTATAAAATTTGTCAGTTTGATGGAATAAATAGCTTATAGTTGAGTCAAACTATAAGCTATTTATAGTTTATAGTTTATAGTTTATAGTTTGACGGAATAAATAGCTTATAGTTTGACGGAATAAAATTAAGTATTAAAAAATAAATAGCTTAGCTATCAAACTGACAAATTTTATAGTTGAGTCATTTTTTTTGCAAAAACATTATAATTTAGGTCATCAAAGTGCAATTAGGTAACCAAGTAGTTGAGTCATTTTCTTTGCAAAAAACATTATAGTTCAGATCATTAAAGTTTTATAGTTGAGCCATTTGTTTTGCAAAAATATTATAGTTCAGGCCATTAAAGTGAAATTAAGTCTAAATATTATAAAATAATGAGTATTAGTGATTTAGATAACCACTAAGACATGTGAACTCCAACAATAATCTCTATTTTCATTACATATCATTATTATAATAATTAATTTGAATCTAAAAAGGAGGGAAAAGAAAAAGATAGAGAGAAAAGATGAAGAAAAATGGAGGGAATGGATTATTTAATTCAAAGAAATGAAACAGGTAATGATTAGTGGTTACCTAATAATAGGTAATGAGATGCATGTCTTAGTGTTTTAGGTAACCACTAGGACACTGTTAGAGTGTTATTTTTGTGATTTTACCTATATTTTAGCTTATGTCATCAAATAGGTAAGCTGTTCGACTTGTTCTAAGCTTTTAATCTTTTATAATAAGAAGATCTTTTATAATAAGAAGATGATGAGGATATTAAAATTACATCGATTAGTGTTAAAGTCTATGCCTAATCAAATCATTAGAAAGTCTACATCTTCATGTTGAAGACGTACCATCAAAAATAGAAAATTGCTTCCACTAATTTTCTCACTTACTACATCAGTCATGAATTCATGATAAGTTCTCGACTTCTCGTACATGAAAAACATAATTGTAAATAATCAGTTCCTAAAAGATAAATAATTTAATACGTTAAGAAAAAAATTATTTTAGGATTCATATTTTATTTCTATTTTCCCTCAAACTTCCCTACATAAACACGTTAAAACTATATATGTACAAGAAACTTTATCCCAGTATTTTAGCTTACTATATCCAATTTTAAAATATTACTAAGCCGTTATAGCTGACTATAATGTGGACAATCTGATGTGTCTAAAGAAACTGGCTTACTGTTTTCAATCTGTAAACAATTATAGTAGGATAGAATGAATGCAATGCAGAAAATAGTTAAAAGCAATATGTAAATGAGGCACACGATGTTTAGCTAGGTTCGACCCCTATGTCAAATGGTCTACGTCTTGGTCCCTTACTAACTTGGTAAGAGAATATATTATTAATCAAATATAATCCAATTACAAGAAAGTGGCTTGTTATAATCTCCAGCAATCCTGAGTAGAATGATTTCAGCTTGCTATTGTCATCTGCCTTGCAATCTGTTCTTGAACCTTGAATTCCTCAAGTCCCACTCTTGAATCCCTCTGTTTCTTGAACTCTTTGCCTTGTAAAAATAATACAACTGAATCAAAAATATCATATCCCTTGTTCTATCACCTAGAACCCCTTGCCATTTTAGCGATTATCAATTACACTTCGAATAATACAAAGATTTGAAAGTGTTTACAACTCAAATTATATTCTCTAAGTATTAAATCTGCAATATAAGATCAACCTCAGTTTTTAGAGAAAATCAAATAGAAACTTTTCAAGAATATGGATTGCAGTATTGTTGGTTTGAACAGATGAAAAACTTAATCGATATTATATATAAAATATACAACGGCTACTTTGAATTATGGATAGAATAGAACGTTGTTAGATCAGGATAATTGAAAGGCATAACTATTGGAGAAAGAGATAAAAACGAATTTGAATAAACTCCTATAATTATGGATAAGATAGGATAGTAGTTAGTTGATAAATGGAATTTAAATTTAAATCTACTACTTCCTAAATTATAGGAAAACATTTTTAATAAAGATATGAGCTTAATAATATATTAAAAACGTAATGCTTAACTGAATGTACATATATATATTAATCCTACACAAGATCTAATACTGATGTGCATGAGTAGATAGAATTCTGCATCCTGTAGGACTCTGTTTCAGTAAACTGTTCTAACAATACAACAAGCTGTTATGCTATTACATATATTTCATGCAAAACAAGATTAGTACATGCAATATGGCAGGCTATAATAGTATAAAACAAACATAAATAACAGATATACATTCCACAAGTCTTTTAGTTTACTCAAATGTGTGATCATCAAAATCATGAGGGTTACATATTTTATACCTCTAACATTCCTCTTATTAAGATCAACCTGCTAATCAATTTATACAATCTCCCATTTTTTAAATTTGACACGGTTAAAAGGTTAATAATTTATACTATGAGAAAGCTGCAAGGTGGCCAAGCTGCGACGAACCCTGAAGTTACTGTGCAGTGTGCATGTTACAGCCAATATAAAGTAAGTAAAAGTCACAAACATCTCAATCAAATTTGTCTTAGGAGACATTAGGCATCGGTTTGAATTATTAACTTGAAAGATATTTATCAAAATATAGATGAGAGCCTATATAATTTGTAATCTAAAGTATGATAATCAATCATTTACTAATACAAAATAATTACACACATTCTGAGTTGTAAACTAACAAACCAAACTAGTGGACCATTTGAGTTGTTATTTCAAATTCTCATATTTGTACTAATATTTGATATAGGGGTGAGCAGAAAAAATCGAAATCGAAAAAAACCCCGAAAAAACCAAAAACCACACCGAAAATAACCAAACCAAAAAAACCGTAAATAAAAAACCGATATTAATGGTGTGGTTTCAATTTCAGTTTTAGGTTAAAACCGCACCGAAATTAACCGAATCGAATATTATATATATATATATATATGCATATATATTAAGTATATAATATATGTTATTTAAAAATTAATAACACTAATATCAATAATGTTTATATTCGGTTTTATGATATATGCATTTTAGTATAATCTAGTGAGAACTTCATAACAAAGTGTATGAGTACCTATTATAAAAAAATGTCATCTTTTTCAAGAAAATTATTTTAATAAATAAAAATATTTGTTCTTTTGATAAGTTTAATCCTTATACCAATAAAGTTAGTTATAAATATTTTTATTGGTATAAGGATTAAACTTATCAAAAGAACAAATATTTTTATTTTTTCATTTATTTATTAAAATGATTTTGTTGAAAAAGATGACATTTTTTATAATTGATAGCCTTGGAATTCAAATGAAATCCAAATTCAAATTCTTATGATTACCCAAACACGTCATTTGTTCAAATCTAGGATTTCAAATGAAATTCATGTTACTAAACAAGCGATAAACAAATTGTGCACATATATGAATACTAAATTATAGCCAAAAAAGTGATAAAAGATTGAAGAGTGACAAAGGCTAAAGAGATACAGTACACAACACACACAGTTAAGTCAAGATTCTCAGGCTAGATATGTAGATTGAGATAATCTTAGAGGGACCAAACAAATTTAAGTGAAGCGAGAGAATGAAGAGAAGCTCACTGGTTGTGTCACAAAATTCCACACCTATTATGACAAATAATTGATGTTTCCTTGCTAAGTATTTTAGAGGTTGGACCTTGGATGCCCTTGTATACTTGCAATATTTGAGAGTTGCAGGATAATGTATGCGTACTTTATTTTCCTCGGCTTTAAACTCCTGAGAATACCATGTGAGGTTAAACTAAAACTGAATAATAAAACAGGGGCATTTATCTGACCAGAGGTGGGATGATATAACTTACCTAAAGTCATCATTGGGAGAAGTTTACTCTTATTTCCCTGGCTATAATTTTAAATTTATGATTCCGCAAGTTGAACTAATTTTAATCAGACGATCAAGCAGAAAAGTAACTTTAAATTTCATTCGGTTGAAAAAAAAGTTAATCGATTTCAGGGACCAATTAAAAGTAGAACGGGAAAAAAAATCCAACATATTTCCCTAGCTATAATTTAATATTTTTTTCAATTGTAATCCATAATATGGTGCAGGTTGATGGAACTTGTATATATATATATATATATATATATATATATATATATATATATATATATATATATATATATATATATATATTGAAACTGGTTTGTTGTATTAAATCATCAAACTCTCTCTTTCAAGGGGCTCCAACACAGACTGTGGAGTAGTCATGAAATCAATAAAGCAATTAACTTCACTACTAAATGAGCTACCTTATTCGCTTGCTTTTTAACAAAAGAAACCGAAATGTCTCTACGTACATTCAAAAAACTACGACATTCTTGAAATATCACACCAACTTCCAGATAATTCTCTACTGCACTATTGATAGCTTGGACTGTGATTAAAGAATCACTCTCAATATCCACATTGTGCATGCCCAATGAATTGATCCACCTGATAGCTTCCAATACTCCAATGGCTTATGCTTCGATTACCGGAACAGCACATGCAAATCTGTGAGTTCTTGCCCTGATAAACTTACATTCATGGTCCCTAAGGATTAAATCACATGAGAACCATGAACATCCTGCAACTACTTGGGCATCAACATTAACCTTCATTCGACCTTCACTTGGGGGATGCCATTTAACCACTATAGCTTCATTAGTCTGCACACAAGCTTTGTTTCTTGAAAGTTTCAATTGCTAACTATCTCTCCATTGTTTAACTCGAAGAACATTCCACTACATCGCCATTTGAGTTGTTAACGTTTTGTTGTTTTGTTCTGCCACACCCTCAGATTCCTGACCATATTCCCCGTAGAATTGTCGCTATCTGAGTCATCTTTCCAAATGATTCATTTGACAAGGTCTGCAATAGCCATTCTAAGCACGCAAGAATCTGAGAAGTATCAAAACCCAATCCTAATTCATCCCAACAGCCCTTTACGTATCTACAATCAAGACATACATGCCTCAAGTGTTCTACATCTTTCGTGCCTTTTAATTTAAGAACGTTATTTAGTACATATCATTGAAAGGAATATATGATGGTGAAACTTCCATCAATATGCTAACTGCAAAGGCATAATCACAATGATGGGTTAATGTAATTGTAGTTAGTATAAAACTAATTCGAATCCTCATGATCAGGAGTTTTGATAACATTATTCTAAAAATTGGTTCTAGGCCGCCTAAGTGCTAGGCGGGACTAAAACGTCCCAATTCAGTGCTAGACGGTTAATTAGGTGTTTTATTAAAAAATTCGTCAAAATCGGCATTAGGCGTTTAAAATTGGAATTAGACGTTTTTTGAAAAATCAGTCAAAATCAATATTAAACGGTCAAAATTGGTATCACGCGGTGTAAATCGGTCAAAATCGATATTAGGAGGTATAAATCAGTCAAAAATTATTATTTTTTAAATTATTAATATTGAACTAACAGTATTGATATTATAATTTTTTAATTATTATTTATAATGTTAACAATAATTTTCTATTATTAATATATATGTAACTGATTTTAAAAAATTACATTTTATAGTTAATATAATTATAAATATTAAAAATAATATTTAAATATATCCGATTAATCTTTCCGATTAATCCCAATTTACCGATTAATTGCTAGAAGGTATCCGACCGTTCTGACACGCCTAGTGATTTTTAGAACATTGGTGGATAATCCTCATATTTGTCAAATTGAAAGCCTACAATGAGGATATGCTATCAAGCAACTTCTTTATAGGATTCTTCAAAGGTCAAATGTGTTAATTATATCTTCACCATTAGAAGAATGTAAAAGAGACATTTGAACTGTGTTGTCAAGTCATTGACTTGTTCTATTTGAAGTCTTGATCGGAAACCCTTTCTTAACCTCTATTCTCTATCATATCATATATATGAATAGAAATGAGGAAATACATATGCAAATAATCTACAATCTATATTAAATTTACATTCGAACCCATTAATACATATACTATTTTGATTCTCAATAAATGGATGAAATATAATGAGAATAATTAAATTAAAAGTTAATTTTTTTTGTTTTCTCATCTATTTTTCAGGTATATGGAAAAGAGTAATTTAAACGAAGTGGATGGAAACACAATTAGACGTATCAAAAAAATTGTGGACATTTCGTCAAATTTTTAGTTGTAACTATGTTAAGTTATTGATTCTCTTAAAACCTCAGGATGTTAGAAAACTAATTTGCCGGGATCTTATATTTTTCTAACATTCCCCTCCACTACTAGAAAAACTATAATATACATCAGTTTTTGGCCGATGTCTATGTCTTACTCTGACCTATGTCTTTGTCGATGATGTTAAAAATATCCCATTTAGACATCGATTAATAACTGATGTCTATATTTAATGCAATCATTAAGGGTAGACAAAAAAACAAATTATCTACCTAAATTTTTCTTAAAATGCGTAATTTTTTTCAAAACTGACATGTATAATGGGACGGAGTGAAGAGTTTATATCCGTGTCATTACATGCATTGATGTTGAGTTCGGGAGGTGATTTAGAACTCCTTCACTCTTCTACAATCACTTGCCATCACTCTCCCATGATTCGGTTTAATTTGTCTGGAAAATGGTTGATTTATACAAATGATTAAACTATAATGGTTGAACTGGATAAAAATAAACTTTTATGACTCATGTATAAATTTCGATAATTAAAGTATTAATAACCCTTCAAAGAATACATACAATTTTGACTTATAAGTTAATTAATTAAACAGGTACAACTTCATTGACAAAAAAAACAGGTACAACTTCACATTGAGTTTCTAAAATCAAATAACATTGGCAAAAAAAAGTTATCTATTAGTTCATCTCAAATTAGACATTTTATCAATTTTTTAATAATATAAATATTTTTAATACAAATTAATTCTAAGGATGAAATTTTTTATGCCGAAATACAATTGCATACACATTTTTAATAAATTTAAAATAACGGGACTTCAGTCTTATAATTTATCTAATGGCTATGTATTGTAATGGAATTTAAAAGACAAAGGGTTACATGGTTCACCTTAATACTGTAAATCCCGAGTTTTGATGATAACACATGAGTTTGCTAGCTTGTTATAGCTTAACATATGATCTACAATATTATTGAGTGGAATATCACGTATATTCGTATACGTATGTTGACATTTTAGTAGAATATATATATATAGAGAGAGAGACCGGATGTATTTATGCTTAACTTTGATTACAAGCTACTATATGTGTATTTATACTATAGTCCATATGTGTTACTAACTAACTTTCTTTGACTCTGCTTAACCGCCTTTGACATTATTTGTCTGGTATGCTACTAGAAGCTTCTTCTGTACATTAGGTTTGTGCTCTCATGTGGCATTAACTGTATGTAGCACATGCCTTATTTATATCTTCAGGCCCCTGTGAACGGATACAAGCTTACTCTCCCCATAAATTGGAGGATGAGCGGTAAAGGTTAGACCTAATTTAGATGCACATGACCAATGCAAGACTTTGCTCAGACCTTTAGTGAGAATATCAGCTGCATTTTGGAGAGTAGGAATCTGTTGTACAGTAATCAAACCAGCATGAATCTTTTCTCGGATAAAGTGACAATCAAGCTCAATGTGCTTGGTTCTAGCGTGATACACAGAATTGGCAGTGAGGTCTACAGCAACCTTGTTATCAGAAAACATTTGTACAGGACCGGTGACAAGAACATTGAGTTCTCTGAGCAAATTAAGGAACCAAAGAATTTCACAAGAGGCATCTGCAAGGGCCCTGTATTCAGCCTCAGATGAGCTTCTTGAAGTAACCTGTTGCTTTTTAGACCTCTATGAAATAGCCACATCACCTAGTAAGAGACTATAAGTGCCCACAGATTTTTTGTCATTTGCATCCCCAGCCCAATCACTGTCACTATACATTTGGAGAACCAAGGAATTGTTTGTAGGGAAGAACAAACCATGAGAAGCAATCCATTTGAGGTATCTGAGTACCCTGATTAAAGCAACCATGTGTTTTACCCTTGGAGCATGCAAATACTGACTAAGTAGTAGAACTGAATAAGAAATATCTGGTGACAAGAGTTCAAATACAGTAATTTGCCAATCCATGCTCTGTATAAAGAAGGATTACTGATGACAGATCCATATTTGATATTATCAAATAACTTCAGATGTGGATCAATTGGAACATATAGGGGTTTGCAATCAATCATATCTACTGAAACTAATATATCATGAATGAATTTTTGTTGTGTAACAAAAATGCCAGCTGGACTTCTTGAAATCTCAAGTCCCAAATAGTACTTAAAACTTATCCCAGATCTTTGATACTGAATTTGACATCCAAAAGGTGCTTCAAAGCACTGATAGCACTTTGATTATTGCCGGAAAGTAAGATATCATCTGCATAGATGACAGCAACAACAAACACTCCATTTTGATTGTAAGTAAACATAGAATGATCTATTTTAGACTGTTGATATCTGGCCTCTAATAAGCATGCAGCTAATTTTGAAAACTAGCATCTAGATGCTTGCTTTAGGTAATAAATTGATTTGAGAAATCTGCACACTAGATGAGGGACATCAGGATTTTCGATGTAGCCTAGAGGTAGATCCATATACACTTCTTCATCTAAATCCCCATGCAAGAAGGCATTGTTTACATTTAATTGCTCAATAACCCAACCCTTAACTGCAACAACAACAAACAAGGTTCTAATGGTGACCATTTTGGCCATAGGTGCAAAGGTGTCATGGTAGAAAACTACCAATCTGGCCTTATACCTTTCAACATCTCCATTAGGATGGTATTTGATTTTGTAGACCCATTTACAACCTATAATTTTTTTGCCATGTGGTAAAGGTTCCAAGTGCCAAGTATTGTTTTGCTCAAGAGCATGAAGCTCTTTTTGCATTGCTTCAACCCATTTGGAATTATGAACTGCTTGGAAAAAATGTTTTGGTTCAATGGTGATATTATGTGGAAATGTGGGATGTGTGGAAGCAAGGTTAACAAGAGGTTGTGAAATGATGCCTTTGTTACTGACCTGATAATCTCCCCACCATTTTGGTCTAGTAACAGATCTGTGAGATTGTCTGACAGGTGGAATAACTGGACTAGAATCAGTTGTCAAATGATTATCAGATTGAGGAGGTGTAGGCATTGATTGATGATGACTAGAAGAGATAGGTGGTGAAGGAATAATAGTAGGAGGTACATGAATGTCATTAGTTGCAGAGGTGGAGTTTATATATGGGGAAGAAGTGTTAGATGAAATCCAATCTAAAAGAATAGATGATGTGGTATGAGAAGACTGTTTGTTATTATAAGGAAAAGTCTGCTCATGAAATATGGCATGCCTACTAACAAATGTAGAATGAGTTTCAAGATTAAGGAGTTTATATCCCTTTTGATTAGCAGGATAACCAATGAAGACTGACTTTATAGCCCTAGAATCAAATTTATCCATGGAATGGATGGATGCATAACAGAGGCAGCCAAAGACTCTTAATAATGAATAATCAGGAGGTTTATGATGCAGGAGAACAAAAAGGGTTTTATAATGAAGAATTGGAGAGGGTAATCTATTTATAAGATAAGTGGCAGTTAGAAGGCATTCTCCCCAATACTTAAGAGGTAACCCAGACTGAAACCTTAAAACTCTGGCCATTTCTAACAAGTGCATATGTTTCCTCTCAACTGTGGAGTTTTGTTGAGGAGTGTAGGGACATAAAGATTGATGAATGATACCAAGAGAACTCAACAGATCATTAAAAGATGAATTAAAAAACTCCCTTCCATTATCAGTTCTGATCATTTTAATGGTGGTGTGGAACTGATTTGTAGTGTAAGCAATGAAACTTTTGAAAATTGAGTAAACTTGTTGTTTGGTGGTCATGAGAAAAAACCCATGTGGCCCTTGTGCAATCATCTACTATTGTTAAAAAATATTTTTTACCATTACTAGTAGAAGTGTCATAAGGGCCCCATACATCCATGTGAATGAGATCAAAAACATTAGAAGCATGAGACTGACTATGTTTAGGAAATGAAAGTTTGCATTGCTTAAACAAAAGACATACAGGACAATCATTGGTACAAGTAGCACTATTAATCTTAAGAGAATCAATATGTTGAATTATAGCATTTGAGGGATGTCCTAGTCTAAAATGCCACATCTTACTATCAGACAAACAAGTGAATGCATTCCAAGAGGTATGTACAGAGGCAGAAGCAAAAGAGATTGTTGAAGGCAAAGATTGAGAAGCTGATTGTGTGAGATAGAATAATCCATCATGAAGTTCACCCGTGGCTAGCAAGGAATATGTAGAGTGAAAACATTAGTCATGAGACTCTTGTTACTACACATATGATTGGTAGCTCCAGTGTCTATAATCCAAATTTGACTCATAATGTTAGGCATAGAAGTGTGAAAACAGTATGTCATACATGCCATACACTGAGACGGGTCTTCAGGAGATGAAAGAATGCTAGGACCTTTCTTCTGCATCATTAGTATCATCATCTGATTCATGTGAGCCATCTGATTTTAAAGTTGTTCTAGAGATGGTAAGATTTCATGGTTTTGTTGTTCTGAGTGGAATTGAAACATGTACCATGCAGAGAATCAGAGGAAAGAGGCAAAGCATCAACATGATTAGCAGCAGCATTTTGTGATAAATTCCTGAAACCATATGTATTGTTGGTCTGTGATTGCTGTTTGCCTTTTCCTTTTTTCCTATCTGGATAACCAACAAGTTTGAAGCAATGTTCCCTAGTATGCCTTTCTTTGTTGCAGCAAGTACACTTCAAGTGATACTTATTGGTGGTTTGAGATTTCTAACTATTATAACCACTATAACCACCAGGTTTAGAGGTTGTTTCAGTAATATTTCCCAGAAATGAAACAGGATTGTAACCTTGTTTCTGTTTTTCATCCTGTTCGATAAGAGAGAATGCTTGAGATATGGTTGGTAGAGGAGTCATCATGAGAATCTGTCCTCTTGCTGCAGAAAAAGTGTCATTCAAACCCATGAGAAACTGAATAATTTCTTCCTCTGATTTCTGTCATCTTGAAGTTTGAAAGAACCTCATTTATAAGCTGCAACTGATTCTAAAGCTACATATTCATCCCAGAGATTCTTCAATTTGTGGTAGTAAATTTTCACTAATTTGTCACCTTGTTCTAAGGTATGAAGTTCATTTAGCACCTGGTAGACTCTATGGCCATTCACACTAGAAAACTGATCATGCAAACCATCCCAGACTTTTTGAGTTGAGGTAAGAAAATCCATGTCATTGCTAATTTCTTTAGAAATTGTATTCATTATTCAACTTATGACCATGTCATTAACCCTGTCCCAGTGTGCCCTTAAGGGAGAGTTTTCATCAGGTATAGGATAAGAACCATCTAAAATTCCAATTTTATTCTTAGCTGACAAGGCGATAGAGATAGATAGTTTCCTTGGACCAAAATTCACAGTACCAGTTAAGTTTTTAGAAATGAGAACAAGACCTGGATATATATTCTGAAGATACAATAGATGTAAATTCGATTCAACTGAAATCTCATCCGTAGCAAGGTGTGAACCAGAATCACCACTAGTTTATGTGTTATCATCATTGTTATGAGTTGAATTATTCATCACAACATTAGCATAAGACATTCGATGCATTTTCCCCAAATTTAACCTAATTTTCAGGAATAACTCTCAGATCTTACTAAACAATCACGTAAACAATATATGAGATGTGTGATAACAAGAACAAGACGATTTTTCACTACAATTGTTAACTTCAATCTTTCAATCACTACTTTCAACACTTCTCAAACATATCAATCAAGCAGATGAACAAGAACAACGCGGAATCAATAATAAACCTGTATCATAGTGTAAGGATCGATCGAAAGTGATGAAATCGTGCTTACATAACAATCGGAAAGCTCAAATCCATACCTTCACAGCTTTGATACCATATTGAGTGGAATATCACGTATATTAATATATGTATGTTGACATTTTAGTAGAAGAGAGAGAGAGGGGGGAGGAAGGGAGAATATATTTCTGCTTAACTTTGATTACAAGCTACTCTCTGTGTATTTATACTATAGTCCATATATACACACAAAGCTATACAAGTTTGTTACTAACTAACTTGCTTTGACTCTGCTAAACCCTTCTATTAGAAGCTCCTTCTGTACATTAGGCTTGTGCTCCCATGTGGCATTGACTGTAGCACATGCCTTGTGTATATCTTCAAATATAGCAGGCTATTATAGATTATACAGAACATGTTATGTTATAACAAGCTAGCAGCTTGGTACAATAATAGCTAACACCGGAGATGCCATGGCGATCAGGACAGCATCACTTTGTTTATTGGCATACATTACTGCATTTGCTCCTGTTTTCGCTAATACATTTCCCATCTCCCTTTGGCCCCATTGTTGATAATTTTTCTAGAGGAAAATGGCAGCCGTATGTTTTCGATGGATCTTCCATTGTTATTTTCCCAAATCCATTGAAATCACATGCACTCTCAAACTGACTTTCTTCTTGATAATAAATGTTAAATGCATACGATATTACCTTCGAATGTTTGATTACTGTAGGATGCTCCGTAATATAATCTTGAACAATCATTCTTTTCGCAGGCTCGCTTGAATTGTTCCAATATCAGGAATGTGCGGTTTGTTGTTTCACTTTTGCATCCTTGTCGAAAATGCACCATCTTTTAGGCATCGATAGTTCGATACAGAAGGTTTCTACCAGCGTAAGACCCTGCCTACACCCTGCCTACGCCAAATCTAGAGAGAAAAGTAGACAAATTTATAATGGATATAGACAAGATAACTAAGAGTCTGAGATGCTTAAAAGTGCTTGAAAAATTCATGGTACACACCGAGCTATGTAATTCTGTCTACATTTTGATTGGAATACACATGTATTGATTTCTTGAAACAGATTATTATTATAGAGGTGAAACTATAACTGAAATGAAAATTTTAGACAAACTCAAAGCGCATAAGCAGTTTCACTGAGTGATATTTCACTCCTTTGCTGTCGTAGATAGGTACAACACGAATTCCTGGTCTTATCTGGGAAACAGGAAGACAATTCTCGCCAGCAAAACCATCTTTTTTCTTCAGTGCATCATCCTTATCACGTACTTCGATGCAAAGTATAGCCAGTTCTGGAACAAACATCGGGAATTCAAATTCTTCATTCCAGAATGGAGTCCATTTATTATCCTTTACTGCTGTTTTCTTCTTTCCTGCATCGGCAGGCACACCACCTATTCTAATCTGTATAGAGAAAAATGATTTTAAAATGTAAACATTTCAATCTACTGTCATCATTCATTGCCAAATAATATGATAATGTTTTATCTGTTTTTTATTATTATTTTTAAATATTACTCCCTCTGTTCTTGAATATCCGCTTTTTTTTAGAAAGTAGTCTTGTTTCAAAATATTTGCTCTTGTTTCATTTTCAAGGTATAATTAATGCTAGAATTCCAACTATATCCTTATAAAATAATAAATATTGTATTTAAATGATTTGACTATTAGGAGTATTCTGGAAAAAATTAACTAAACTAACATTTAGAATAATAAATGAGATATTGATCTACGTGCAACAACCTTAAAAAGCAAATATTTGAGAACAGAGGGAGTAGCGGTTAATTCTTCGTATAAGATTTTGAACCTTTTCTTGTAAAAATACTCATAATGTGTCATAGAGAGAAATAAATTCTGTTTGGGAATATTATTAGGTAGTCCATATAGACAGTATATATATTCTTTTTCTGGCCCTAAGTTAAAGCAGAAAACAGTGTTTGACAAAAATGTATCCCTGTAACCACTTCTAAATAGTTAAGGAAAAGATTTTATTTAATTTGTTTATGCTATTTCAGATTTTAAATTTAAATGCATGAAAAATAAGATTAACGATTGGAAAGGTAGATTACAAATGTAAAAGTCTATAAAGTGGAAATCAAATATTCCTTCTATCTCAAATTAGATGAGCCCTTGACTTTTAGCACGTATGTTAAAGTGCATTGACCGGATAATTGCGTAAATTATTTTTTTAATTTTTTTTTGTAAATAAAAATTTAAGTATCAAATTTTTATTTATAAAAGAAACTTTTTAAAAATAATTTAATGAACTATGTGGTCAATGCATCTTAACATACGTGCTAAAAGTCAAGAGGTCATCTAATTTGGGATGAAGGGAGTAACTTTCAAGTTAAATTGAAAAGTATCCCACGGTAGAAGTTATGCAATCAGGAAAATCAGTAGTAATAGTGATTGAGTTTGTGTTGGTGGGAAATCATCATGCAATGGTAGATGATATTGTCAGCGAGGTACTATATCTGGGAGCATGGACAGCCTAAATGTCAACATCTGACAATATTTTGTCAGTGTCGACGCCACTGAAAAACATGTACTATGAGTCGAAGTCTCCAAAGAATATACAGCTTTCACTCTGTATCATATTTTTTGAAAATTCATAATCCTTTTTTGACGTGGGCATTGTTTAAGAAGGTGATGCACTGTTTGTTTAACAAGCCCTCTTCTCGTGTACATAATTAAACTAGGTATATTGCTAAATATAAGAGAACATCTACTAATATATTCAATTCACCAACATACCTCCAACTTCTACTGTCAGTCTGTACCTGTCAAAGTTACAGCCTTACAGGAATTACTACTTTGACTTTATCCCTGTCAAAGTTAACATACACACTGTTACCTGGTTTTCCATTAAAATGGCTAATGTCGGAGTATTTCTGGCTTTATATATTAGCAATGATTGTGCTGGTTAATGGGTAGAATACTGCAATGTTTCAATTTAGTGATTGGTTCCATTTAGTGGAAACATGTGTTGGCATGGAAATGGTGTTTCTTTCACTGTATGATCTCCCCAACATAGTTATTCGATCAACATTCATGAACAAACATTATACATCTTTGTAGCAGTGTCAGTATCATGTGTTGTACGTCTATCTGATATCAACTTGTGAAGCAAGTGGTATTGAATTTCTGGCTGTAATGATCAAGATATTTTCCATAACAAAACGAAGGCCCCATCTAACATTCTAACCCACCGGATGAGCTAACAATTTACAAAGATTTATAATTGTGGAGAACTAAATAATTAAAAAATTATTGTATTTTGATGTAATTACAAGCCTAATTACTTCTTCCAACTAAAAAATTGTTTAATCAAATATGATTTTTTTTTGAGTTCTAGTAAGAAATTACAGTACTTATTAGTTGGATAATTAAAAATTGTATGCATTTTCTATTGATAATTTAGAAATAGGCTTTTGGTGGACATTGAGTTTTAATCACATAAAAGTTACCCAAAAATATTCTCCCTGAGTTCACCTCAAATCATCCATTATATTAGTTTTTTAATAATCCAACTATAGGGATGAACTCCAAGAACGAAAATTTTTGATGCCTCAAATATAGTTGGTGGCATTTCACTTTTTTAATAATAATAATAATAATAATAATAATAATTTATCTTATAATAACAAAATAAATGATAATACAAATGGTAGAATAGCAGCTAAAACTGGAGATGCCATGGTGATCAGGACAGCATTACTTTGTTTATTGGTATACATTACTGCATTTGCACCTGTTTTCGCTAATACAGTTCCCATCTCCCCTTGGCCCCAGATGAACATTGTTGATAATATTTCTAGAGGAAAATGGCATCCGTATATTTTCGATGGATCTTCCATTGTTATTTTCCCAAATCCATTGAAATCACATGCACTCTCAACCTGACTTTCTTCTTGATAATAAATGTTAAACGCATACGATATATTACCTTCGAATGATAGATTACTGTAGGATGATCCGTAATATAATCTTGAACAATCATTGTTTCCGCAGGCAATATAAAATTGTTCCAATATCATGAATCTGCGGTCTGCTGCTTTCACTTTTGCATCTTCGTCGAAAATGCACCATCTTCTAGGCATTGACATCACACCCTCTGCAGGTACTAGCTTTGCATCTTTGCGGCCTTTCATTGTCAAATCTAAAGAAAACTTGGGCTGTCCTTTGTAGTCATAGATACCATAATGTCTAATGGAAGGACCGTACACGGACATGTCTTTTGAGTTTTCGTCGTTTAAATTATAAATGTAGGCTTGGATTGGTACTCCGCGATGAAGTGGAGTACCTTCGTCTCTAGCAATTTTTTTGAGAAAACCCGTGTAAAATCTTTTTGCAGTGGAGACATTAGCGTAGAAATGTCCATCTGTTGGCCAACCGACTTGAGTCACAATAATCCTCATGTTGCCAAATCCATATTTTCTTAAAGCCGAAACGAAAGAATCATATACAAAATCAAATACATTAGTATAGACATTCGGTCCATCTTCTATGCTAAAAGTGCTATTGTTGTCGAAGAAAGCAAATTCCAGAGGAAAACCATTCTGCAATATATGTGCATGTGGATAAATGTTCACTGCATAAGGGGCACCTGATGAATTTAGGATATTGAGTATGTTGAGCATTCGTTGCCTCACGACATGATTGAAATCAGCTTGTGATGGTTTTTGGATATTGGATATAAGAACATCTGGAGCGTGAGGTATGCTTACTTTGATTTGGTTGTAAGGACTTGGTTGATATCGAATACATTCTGTAACATGGTAGAGTGCCTTGTCAAAATCGTTCTGATATGACGCAATAACATTTGATGTTATGGTGTAAGGTTCATTTCCAATCATCAAATACCTGCACAACATAAAATGTACTCATCATAATTAGCAACACACGCATGCACATATGCATCTTGCATTAATTTAATAACTAAATTGATAACATGGAAATTATTAACTAAACTAATATAAGAACAGATCCAGGGTACAGGCAGGATGTCGGGAGGGTGCGCAAGATGCACGCAGAGAGGCTTTTCCTCTAAAGCATCAATAGGGAAATAATAGTAATAAAACAGAGGCATAAGAACAACTTACAAAAGATGGGAGACAGAAAAAAAACTTACTTAACGTTGACATCATGATCTCTATACAATCGAGTGACATTTTTCCTAACGAAAGCTACAGCCTTACTTTGGTCATTGACCATAAACAATTCAGGAATGGGTAGTGTGACCATCAATTCCAAATTAGAGCCGGTAAAAGCTTTGGCTATGTTTTCATAAAAACTGTGAAGCTTCACCTTACGGACACCATCTGACAACAGCATATCAACCACGTTAGACGGGAGCAATCTCAGTCGAGATTGTCTTCCCCAGTTAACCCCTACATCATTTGCCATTGCACCATTAATATTTAAAACCATACTTAAACTTGTCATCACCGCGAAGATGACCACAAGCCTCCCCATATGGTTTAATCAAGTTGAGGCCTTCGTGGGGATTGGGAGACAAAGCTTGAATTTGTCTACGTCAATTGATTTGATCAAAGTCATAGCTTTATACTAGCTTCAGTTTGTTATATATAAGATATACAACTCATCCGTCTACATTTTGTTTAGTTGTATCACTAAGACAGCCAGCAAATTTTGTATGATAGTTGTTACTAAATATATAAATCCCCAATATGTATGCTAATTTTAGGCAACACCAATCCAGAAAATGTTTTTTATAAATAACTTTATGGTTGATTTATTCATAAATAAAACCGTTTTTTTAATTTATGGTCAATAGAATCTGATATTTAACAGTTAGAAATATGATTTCTCCATCCCATGGCCAGGAGATTATTCTAAAATTAGATTAAAACCACCAAATAAAATAAGCTGGCAATCATTCATGCTTCAAAAATTGTTCTAGAAATTTACAATAAAATTCGTACAGACCGGAAAAAAGGAAAAACAAGATATCACCAATGTTAAATACTTGCAGGATCTAATGTGTGCACCTGTGTGCTTGAATGACCGGGAAAATCATGAAACAATGTATGCAAAACATGTCTCAACCCCCTTTCACTGCAGTTAGGAAGATGATTTCACCTACCATGGCTAGTAGACATCAGATCTTTTGCATAATACAGAAGGTTGCTACCAGCATAAGACCCTGACTACACCAAATCTAACAAAGAAAAGTACACAAATTTATAATGAATATAGACAAGATAACTAAGAGTTTAAGATTCTTAAAAGTGCTTGAAAAATTCATGGTACACACCGAGCTATGTAATTCTGTCTACATTGTAACATAAAGCAATTAATCGCAAACTGTGTGTTGGGTTAAACCCAATATGGTAGTATGGGTTTTGGTGATCCAAGACAAATATCGACAGTATAATAATTGTATTTGGATAATTATTATGGATGATAATAATTATAATTGGTATGTCTTGGTCACAAAGGTAAGTAATTAGATACCAAGTATGATTGGACTATGAAAATTTTAGACAAACTCAAAGCGCATAAGCAGTTTCACTGAGTGATATTTCACTCCTTTGCGGTCGTAGAGAGGTACAGCACGAATTCCTGGTCTTATCTGGGAAACAGGAAGACAATTCTGGCCACCAAAACCATCTTTTTTCCTCAGTCCATCATCCTTATCACGTACTTCGATGCAAAGTATAGCCAGTTCTGGAACAGACATCGGGAATTCAAATTCTTCATTCCAGAATGGAGTCCATTCATTATCCTTTACTGCTGTTTTCTTCTTTGCTGCATCGGCAGGCACACCAACTATTCTAATCTGAATAGAGAAAAATAATTTTTGAATGTAAACATTTCAATCTACTGTCATTGTTCATTAGCAAATATTACGTAATATGATAATGTTTTAGCTGTTATTTATTATTTTTTTTAAAAATCAGCTGTTAATTCTTCGTATAAGATTTTGAACCCTTTCTTGTAAAAATACTCATAATGTGTCGTACAGAGAAATTAATTCTATTTGGGTAAATTATTAGGTAGTTCATAGAGACAGTATATATATATATATATATATATTCTTTTTCTGGCCCGAAGTTAAAGCAGCAAACAGTGTTTGCAAAAACGTATCCCTGTAACCACTTCTAAATAGTTGAGGAAAATATTTAATTTAATTTAGATTTTAAATTTAAATGCATGAAAAATAAGATTAGCGATTGGAAAGGTAGATTAGAAATGTAATAAAGCCGAAATCAAATAACTTTCAAGTTTAAATTGAAAAGTATCCCATGGGAGAAGTTATGCAATCAGGATATACTGTAGGCTGCAGCCACATTTAAAAGCAAGTAAAGTATTACCTTCGTGTAAAAATCATGTGGGGAATATGAATTGAAGTGAGTTTTCTTAAAATCCAAATGCCAACCATCACCCATATACACTTTCACCTGTAATGTTACATTAGACTCTTATGACTCCGTATGTTCAAATGAAACCAGGGTTACTGTTGGCTTTGTTTGCAAGCTTACCTTTAGAGTTTTCTTTGCTGGGAGCTTTACTTTAGGATCAAATACCTGATTATCAGGACTAGTCTTGAGTAAGAAATCAGGCTTTTTGACGTAGCCACACCCTCCATTGGCTCTGAACATCCCATGCATTACCCTGAGGTTTTTACCATATCCCTGCAATAGTATTCATGACATAATGCACATTTCCATAGAAAATCATTTAAAAAAGAAGTAGAATTGATAAAAGTAATACCAAAGCTAAATTTGTCTATTCTTGCAGCCTTGAGGTAATACATGATTTTTTGGATGCTAAAATATAAATTTATTGCACTAAAATATGAATGCTGAGCATAACATGCATTTTCAGCTCAAGTCGGGACTACAATAAAAAAATAAAACAAACCTGCATATTAAATGCAACCATTTGAGCTCCATGCATCCATCCTATCAGTGGATTGTAATTTGATGAGTTGACCCGCATACCTTTAGGATATATTCGCAAAATATTTTTTTGTGTGAACCTTGTTATATAGAGAAAGAATACTGTCATTAGTAAAATGCTTCAAAATTTTAAACCAGATGTAAATTCTATAAATATAACAGAGGTTTGAAATGTAAACCTGTACCATGATATGTTGCACATAATTTTTAAGTATTAGTACCTCACAACATCTACTCCATGAGATTTAGCTGCCTTCTCAAGACCTTGTTCACTCAAACTAAGGCGTCTTACTTTGTCAGCTTCAACTTTTAATGCTTCTTTTAGACCTCCTTTAGGTTTCCCAGCATGAAGTCCAATAAGACGCTTGTATTCAGGTGCTACATTCATCTTCAGGTCAAGTTCATCAGAATGTGCGGCACTCTGAGTCTGCTCGCCGATGACAAAGCTCTGCGAGGCACAAAACAGATATGTCACTAAAACATTGTTGGAATAATCTGACTTGTGAAATCAAGGTAAGTAGGTAAGAGTTAAGACATCTTCTCTGCCTGTCGTATATACCTTATCATTATTTAAAATATTGGCTGTATCGTTTACTGGCTCATCGTCCCATGAACCATCATCAGAATCTTTTCTATTCGACATGTTGTTTTTGATGTCCTCAGTAATTTTATCTTCAAGGTACTCCTTTGGCGGTTTAGTTGAAATTATGATCTGCTTCATCAATTTTTCTGGTGATGGTAATTCTTTTATACTATCTTCGTCAGGGCAATACAACACCTCTCCAAATGTTTCGGCGAGCATCTGTAATATAAAATGGGAGAAGGATAATAATCATTGAGGACCTTGTGGGTTAAGAAAATTAAAGAACAAAGCAAATTAAAGAAAATTTTCATTTCTTAAGTGCAAAAGCTTATACTAACCTGCGCTACTTTAGCCTGGAGATCTGATGTAAGGTGATCTTCTAATGTTATAACAACAGGGTAAGGTGAGGTCGCAAAGGCATGCTCTTTGATTGATCTCAAACATTTTAAGAGGTCTACTGGAGGTGTAAGGGTCCTAAATTCAGTAATACACAATATTAAAAAATCAAAGTGTCTGCAAAAATCAAGAATGAGACAGAAAACAAGGGAATCGAGCTAGTAATCTACTGTCATCTGCATACCCCTACCCGACCAAAGGACATAGGAACAACCGAACAACCCATATCCCTTTTAATACTAATTAATAATACTTCCTGAAAATATATTTTTAGAGTGCTTAGAATATAAATGACTTATATTGCAATGCATTTACAGCTCTGTCCCTCATCTGATATGGCTAATATGCTTGCACAAGTAAAATTTACAAATTCAAAGGAAATATGATGCATGCTATCAATATTGTTCTTGTACAGTAGACTCACATACTAGTACAGTTCTATTTTTCCTTGGAAAAAAAGCTAGAAGGCTGCCAAATTTAATCAAATATACATAGCAAGCTGCAAAAGAACTACTCCCTCCATCCCAATTTAGATGGTCCTTTTGCAAATTTCACACATATTAAGAAGTATATTAAATAATTGTAATTTTTTCCATATATGCCCACATTTATTATATTAAGTTACTATAGTATTTGAATGATGCTACATTGGAAATAAGTAATAAGAAAGGGTAATTTTGAATGATAAATTATACATCGAAAGAAGAGAGGGACAACTAATTTGGGATAAAAAAATTTTGCAAAAAGGATATCTAAAATGGGATGGAGGAAGTATAAAACAAAGCATTAATCTAGGTTACATACCCTCCATGTTTAACATGTATAGCACCCTCTCGTGAGTTTGAGTCTGGCCATAAATCAAGTTCTATAACCCGCACACCTCTCTTAAGTGCTTCTACGATTGGTACGGTACTGCAATCACTAATGAGCTGATTCCCGGTCAAGTACGAATTATGTCCCGTGTAAATAAAATAATGTGACAGTGGTGCAGTCATGTCTTGACCAACCTAAAAACAGAACAAGTGTTAATATTAGTTATTAAGTTATAGTTGTTGGTAGAATAATTGGTAGATGGAGATGTAACCTTTCTGCAACACCAAGACCTGAAAATAACTAGAGACAAATTGCAGCTTTGAGGCGTGATATGATCACTTTCTTTAAGGATTTATTCCGCCCCAATTGTATCACAATTTGCTACGAGGTTACTGGCGAAATTATTCCTACAGGATACAACAAAGCATGAAGGATAGCAACTAGCAATATTGATACCCTTCCTGAATTACTTAGGAACAAATATGATAGTGTGTATATATTTTCTTGTTAGAGAGAAAACTAAGAAAGCTGTGTGTCTTTTCCCAATTCTCATCACTTTCAAAGAATTAAAATTAACATGTGCTAAACGATCATGCCACAAATAAGAGGACTCAAGCATATAAGCAGAAGATTCAATCTCATTATTAATAGAAACCTTATACATACCATCACATGCATAACCTTTTCCTACAAACATACCACTTTTTGACAAGATAACCTTGTCACTCTCAAATACAACTCGAAATCCTTTCTTACAAAGTAAATCAACAGAAATTAAATTCTTCCTCATATCAGGAACAAACAAAACATTAAGAAGAGTCAACCTTTTGCCACTTGTGAAATTAAGTTCCACAACTCCTTGGCCGGCAACGTTAATGCATGCAGAATTACCCATTTGTACATCTTTAACAAACGAGCTCGCGTCAAATGTCTTAAACAATGACCTATCTTTGCATACATGAACAGTTGCTCCAGAATCAAGCCACCAGCCCGGTTTCGTCGAAGTTAAATTAACTTCAGATATCATGGCAACCAAATTCTCTTCCTCAACAATATTTGCAGTAGCCTTTTTTATTGTTTTCCGAAAACGACAATCTCTTGCAAAATGCCCAGGCTTACCACAAACAAAGCAATCTCCCTTTTTCTTGAGATTATTACCCTTCTTTTTGAATTGTTCCTTATTCTTTTTAGTTTGTAAAGAAAGGCTTTTTGCTCTAAAATTATTTCCCTCTGTGATATTGACTTTGGAATCAAATTGACAAGAAATTCCCACATCTCTGTTAAGAGATTCTTCTTCAATTCGAAGAATTTTCTGCAATTGTTCCAAAGAAATATCCTCACTTTTTCTAATCAGCTTCTTTCCGAATTCTTTCCATGATGGTGGTAATTTTGCAATAATAGCACCAACTTGGAAAGTTTCCGGAATTTCAATTTTGAGAGAAATAAGTTTAGATACAATCACTTGTAATTCATGTACTTGCACCAACAAAGGTTTTGCATCAACCATTTTAAAATTTAAATATTTGGCAATAAGAAATCTGTTTGTACCTTCTTCCTCAGCCTGATATTTAAATTGAAGTGCTTCCCAAATCTCCTTTGCCGTTTTCATTTGTTGAAAATAGTCATAGAGACGATCCGAAAGAGTATTGAGAATATGTCCACGACATAAGAGTTCATCCTCATCCCTCTGTTTACGCTGCTTCCGCACTTCATCAACCGTGGCTTGATTCGGAAGAGTACCATCTTCACTCGGTTTTGGCTCCTCGGGAATAGGTGGCAAATTCGGGTCCAAGATATAGAAAATTTTCAACGCCGTGAGAAGGAACTTCATCTTATCTTGCCAACGCGAAAAATTGTTTCCATCAAACCTATCGAGTTTCACCATGTCTTGATTCATCAATTTGAGAGACTCCATATCCATCACTAGCGAAGAATAAATCCTTAAAATTGTTGGTAGAATAATTGGTAGATGGAGATGTAACCTTTCTGCAACACCAAGACCTGAAAATAACTAGAGACAAATTGCAGCTTTGAGGCGTGATATGATCACTTTCTTTAAGGATTTATTCCGCCCCAATTGTATCACAATTTGCTACGAGGTTACTGGCGAAATTATTCCTACAGGATACAACAAAGCATGAAGGATAGCAACTAGCAATATTGATACCCTTCCTGAATTACTTAGGAACAAATATGATAGTGTGTATATATTTTCTTGTTAGAGAGAAAACTAAGAAAGCTGTGTGTCTTTTCCCAATTCTCATCACAAAGATATGTATATCTTTATAATATGTTTTTTAACAAAGTAACTCATCTGTATATTAATTCAATTTATGGCCATCTCAATAAATATTGCCATTTATTTTATGAGTTATACTTTGAAAAGTCATACACATTAATCAGCTTCTTTATTTTCTCACCTCCTTTAAATATAATATATATTTAAAAGATATAAAAGATTTCACAAATATCTTTTATATTTTATTGGTTCTATAAAACAAAAACTCCAACAATAGTTACCATACCTGCCGTTCCCAAATATTTACTACCACACATGCTAATGGAAAAGCCTTAACAAAAGCTAAAATTATCAAATAGTTACCGTCAAGGTTAGAATGATTACCCAATGTCTTGTTTTCAAATCTGAGGCAGCCTAATTACTATTTAGAAAAAAACACAATATCAGTACTGATTAAAAAAGTGACGCTGCCCCCAAATTTTCATTAATCATTGTGGAAAGGTTAATATTTGAAGCTACGTCCCAGAACAAGAATCCTAATCCCCTCGGGGTTCTTATTCAATTCTCATTAACCAAATGCCAAAAAATGCCCGATTTGCAGGAAACCTTACACTAGTCAAGAAACTTTCTGGAAAAAAGAAAAGTTGAACCACGCCAAACATACCACGTGTATCCGGTCCAATCGACAAGATATAGGGAAGAAATAAATGATCATATCTTCCCTAACCTCCCCCCACCAGAGCAATAACAATCTTAATACATCATCAATCAGAGAACCAGGCATTCCTAATACTATTCAGTCCTAAATCATCCTTCTGTTTTCGGGATACACACCAACATCCATTGAATTAAATTTCTAAACTACCACTTATGCACAAGTCTATATCCAATCAAGAAATCAAAAAAAGAAAATCTAACAAAATAAAAAAAAGGTCAACACAACACAACTAAACATACATAGAAACAATAATAAAAGTACCTTAGATGATATGGGAGGATTAAGATCAGTTGAAAAAAGGTAATGATGAAAGTCATCAAGAGTAAGAGAATATTGTCTAGTAAACTTAGCAGCAATGTGATGTCTTTTATCAACAACCTGTTGAACTAAACTCTCACACTCATTCATTGTAACTGCATCATCACCTTGTACTTGAACCAAGAACCTCAGGAGCTGCTCAGGACTCAAGTGAGTCCCATCTTCTGAGTAGTTCTTGAATGTTTGGACAAGGTCAGGTGGTGGGGCAGACTCCATTACACGAAACTTGCGTCTGAAACATATGCACACACTGTAACTCCCCATTTTTAGGTACTCAACAAATGGATCATTTCTTGAGTATAGTGTGTGTATATATATAGATATAGATACGTGTGTTAGACGCGGATAGATGAAGAGTAGCTGAAGGATGAATACAGAAATGGGGGGTAAGAGTAAGTCTTTGAAACGGAGTGAAAGATGCAACTTCCAGTTCTGAGCTAAGTTTATACGTGTCGTCTTCGTCATTCCCTTATATTTTATTATTATTATTATTATTATTTAAAAATTGGAAATCGGAAATTATCAATTAAAGTATCCATTTAAAATTAATCAAGTAATTGAAAACTAGTTGAACGATAATTAAATTTATTATTATTTATTATAAGAGAGAGCATCCAACCTCCTCCCGGCTCCCAGTCTCATATTTTCTCATGGTCTCATATATTTTAGTCTTAATATTTGAAAAGTTAAATTAATCAACTTTTGAATTATACTAAAAATTATTTATTTATAATTTCATAATTTCACAAAATTTCATAATCTAAATTAATTTCTAGAAACTCGTTAACTAAATTATTTAGGTCACATGCTACTCTTCAGATAATAGGTAAAAATTGAGCACATCAACCTTTTTTACCTTTAATAAAACATATAGATAACCATATTTATGGGCTATATTTGTTGAATAAATAAATCATTTAAATATAATTTTACATTACTATAATTATAATTATAAACAACACCATTTGACTACATATAGTTCCTTTTAGCTTACATTATTTTTACAACTAATTATTTTACATATTACCATCGGAGATGATCTAACAAACTAAATCCTAATTTTTTTCATATAATAATAAGAGAATAGGAAGTCTAATATACATATTAGGTAAGTTACCTAACATATATAAGATTTTATATGTAAACACGGTAGGAGTAGTTTTATAAAATTAGGATTCATTTAAAAAAAAATTAGTCTACTATTATTTTGTTTTGTGTTAAAATTTTAGGAAATTAACTGAGATGTATGTTAGGTTCTTTTTTCTCCGATAATAATTGCACGAATGGAATCAACTTTCTTTTATTCACAGTACAGTGGAGGGATAAGATTCTGAATTTCTGATTATCTTTTACTTTTTTGATGTACACTTATGCGGGGATGTGGTTTGGCAAGATTCTAATATAAAATTATTATATATTAATTTATTTTAAATATATAAATAAATTAAATTATAATGCATATTAATAATTATACATACGTGTGACTCCGTGACGGTAAAATAAAGAGGACGATGCATGAAAAAAGTATTACTAGTATAATTTACATAAAGTTTAAAGAACAAAAAACCGATGAAAAGTTAAGAAATAAATGGTATAGATGAATAGAAATAATTTGCATTTTTCATGTTTGTATTATTGTGAGATGAGGGTTGTTGATCGGTCGAGTAGAGATATACTACTGGTCTCTGTTCACCTTGTTTTTCAGCAAATTTATAATGTAATCAATTATGTTCCAATAGATATTATAAAATCTTTATACCTTTTTTTTATATTCGATTCGAGATGGAATAGGAGGAATAATGGACCACCTCACTAAAGAATACCTGATCTGTTGGTGGATATGGGAAAAGAGAAATTTCACAGACCCAGAAATTATCTCAAAATTTGTTTAAAATGTTGAGTTGTCATTTGTATAATCGGTAACCTTGTTATAATAATATATTAAAACAAGTCATGTGTCATGTCATGTCATTTGATAAAAAAATTGGTACAATATTTAGGATCTCTACCATTACTCATAAGAAAAATGATATATTTGAGGGTATATTTGTTTGGTTGCATATAAAACTTAAATTATGAAAGTGAGCAATTTTTTGAAACAGAGTTTTTTTGTGGGAAATAAATAAATAAATAAATGCTATTAGAAAAATTATATAAGTATTTGATAATTTTTTTAATATATGTATATTTTGAAATATAAAATTAAAAAATAATATTTTGGGATGATTTGATAGTAAAACTTACGGTTTGGTTCATGGAGTGATATCAGTTGGAATCAGGAATCAGGTTAAGGTGGTATGTGGATGAAGTGTCATTGCTGATATCATGTATTTTGGTTGAATGATAGAATGAACTTGTTAATTTAATATATTTTTTAATAAATGTGGTTAATATGAAAAATAAATCACTATTATTTATCAAATATTAAACAATATCATTATAAATTTTTTATTTTAAAAATTAACATGTAAATTTATAAATAAAGATAAAATTAACAAAATTTTAAGTTCATTCTTCATACCCTCAGTTCATACACACCTCTCCTTAAGGTATCAGAAACTCATACATTATGGGTTTGATGTATGAGTTTTAAAATTAAAATTTTCAATCAAACACAAATATGAGTTTAGAATGAACAAAACTCATATTTGATATCTAGAATTCACGAACCAAACGACCCCGTAATTATTTTGTAAGTTGAAAAACATTTTCTAAAAAATATAGAGACTGAGTTTTAAATCAAATTTTATCCAAATATATAGTTCTAAGAGCATCTCCAAGCCTAGAAACTCATTAACTAAATTATTTAGGTGGCATGGTACTCTTTAGAGAATATGTAAAAATTGAGCATATCGACCTTTTTTACCCTTAGCAAAACATATAGATAATCATATTTGATGGGCTATATTTGTTGAACCAATGAACCATTTAAATATAATTTTACATTACTATAATTCTAATTATAGCTAGATAACATCATTAGAATAAATATTGTTCCTTTTAGCTTGCATTATTACTAGGGAACATAACCGTGCTCCTGAATTGATTAATTAAACGATTAATTTAATTAAATTTTATATCTATTTTTTTAATAAATATATATATTAATATATATTTATTTATTTATTTCAATATTAAAAATATTTATTTAAAAAACATTGTAAATTAAACATTAAATAGTCATCACCCCTATTACAAATTTTGATTATAAAATAATTGCATAAAAACTTTTATAAATCTTTTGGTTTAATTTTTTTATCAATATTTATAATATACATATTTTTTCCTTCATCTATTTTCTAACACATTTTTTGTATTTGTTTCTCATTATAATTTAAAAATCAAAATGATGAAATCTAATTGATAATAATATTAATAGAGAATATAGATTTAGATTTAGATATTAGTTAAATATTAATTTAAAATTATTTTACAACTATCACATCATCATTCCAAAAAGGCATTATAAAAGAATTCCAATTAATTAATAAAGTAAAATTAAATAATTTTATATGAGTTCTTGGAGTAAGTTGGACTTCAAATATTTTTTTATTTTAAAATTTTTATAATTAGAAAAAAATAACAAAATCATATTTGAAAACTACTAACAACCTTAAATATACGTGAGAAGTAAAATTTGTTTGAAACATAAAATAAATTTAAATGACTTCTAATATAAATTTTTGGAACATTAAAAAATATATCATAAATTAATTAATAATCAGAATACAAAAATGACAGGAGGATCACGCCCCACTAAACACGGATATAAACTTATCATAAATATGAAAAATTAGTTAAAACTACTGTGAACTTGTACGTCATACATTTTATTCACTGATTTATTATAAAAAAAAATAAAAAAATATTTCTTAATATTAATAATTTAAATTGTTTATTCTTTTGTAAAATGTTAGATATTCAAACAATGATGTTGTCAGAGATTACGTCAGAGTTTAATGAAGAAATCAGAGTTTAAACTGACGTCATCAGAGTTTAGAAGTTGTCGATAAAATTTACTCAATCAGAGTTTACTCAACCGACAGAGTTTATGATTATCAGAGTTTGATAAAAATGGAAATAGATAATTCAGGATTGATTGGGATAAACAAAGAAGTGTTTTAATGCAATTCTATTACCTTTCTGAAAGCTATCTTTTTGGAAAATAATGATGAAATAATATTTTTATATTTAATGATCATTATATTTGTTGTAATTGGATAGGTAGATGTGTACTGTATAAACACAGAATTAGGTTTACATTGATACGTTCAAGTCATATCATTCTCATAACCTAGCAGCTCTTAATAACTTTATATTTTTTGAGAGAATTTTGTATTCAGTGAAGGAAAGTTAATATAAAACAGTACTTATTTTACATATATGTGTTCATAATCGAATTGTTTGATAGTATTATATTCAACTCCCTTCCCGTATATTATCTGGGGTAACATAAAAAGTTGTTCAAATAACTTTAAGAGCTTATCTGTCATTTTGTGTTTTGCTATTATGGGAGCTTTTCCATCTTTTTATGGTAGCGAAGAAATGTAAATTATATTTGACATGAATCGATCAGTTGACATTTAGATATCTTAAATAATGTGCTAGTTTTTAAGTAGATGGAATATGCGGCTGAAATTTAGGAAGGAGTGTAATCAAAAAATAAAAAAATTATGTTAAAAATTCACGAGACTGCCACCTTATTTAATTATGTTTTTGAAAGGAATTATGCTACCTATAGGTGAACATATAAAAAAATTAATAAAATATATCCTATTTTTATTTATACACCAAATTCATATTTTTTAATATAATAATAAAACCAAAAATTATGCAGTTAATTAGTCAATACGTATGTTTTATTTGGTCAAAAGGTGTTTTAACCTGAATAGATGCATAAATATAAAAATATCAAATTTGACAATTTAATTTCACATGATTTTATTAATTTTTATTATTTAAAAATAATAATAACTAATATAATAGATTAATTCAAAAATAACAATTAAAATTTTAAAAATAATTATATTCCTTTTTTAAGTTCCAAGTTTAACCCTTTCTTAAGGATATAATTTAATTTTTTCATAAGAGAAATTAAGAAAAATGATATTTTTGTTAAACAATATGAGTGTCGCAGAAGGGGGTTGAATGCAACTTATAAAATAATTACTTTTATTGCTAAGAATAAACAAGACACTAATAGTAGTAAGTAAGAAATGCAAACAAACTTAAGCAAGCTATGAAAACAGGTGTTTAATTTTAAAAAATATTTTTATTATTTTTTTATTTGTTACAACTGACTGAAAAATAATTTCAACTACAAAGAAACAATGAGCAATGGATTTGCTAATGTTTCTTACTTGAGAGAAAACCTAGCTCAGTTGTATTGGAAAAAATACTTGTGAGATATGTGTATTTATACTAAAACACATATCTCACTTCCATGAGCAATTTTCCTTTGTCCTAAAATAAAGCTCCAAATAGAAACTTTGTTTTTATGGTTCAACTTTGGTTTCATTCCATTTGTAGATAAAGTTGTATTGAGATGACATAAATCTTTGACTCTTGGTGCACACCTTGTCTTTTTGCTTGTCTTCTCCTAAGTTGCAGTAGTAGGCTTGACATACTAGATAATAATGTCTAAATCATTCCTTGTGCTTTCACTATCTAATCTACTACATAGAACAGTCTGTCAGCTTCACTAAAAGTATACTGTCAACTTCTAGCTCCTCTTTGTTGACAGTACCTTTGGCTCCGCATATGTTGCTGTCAAGTCTTGATAGATCCTTGAAACTTACTGTTTCCAAAAACTGCTGTTAATTATCCCCGCCAAATGTGCCGTCAGTAGAGCATGCTGTCTGTGAATCTTCATTCTTCAGCCAAGTCTACTGTCAATGAAATAGTTGTTGTCGACTGTTTCTTTGTGTTGTCACTTGAATATGTTGTCGTAGGCTTCAACTGTAGAATGTTACTTTCAAAGTCTTGACTTTACCTGAACATTTTGTGAACTTCTAATTCATGAATCATGTTATTGTTATTTGTACAAGACAATAACTATTGAAACTTACTGTGACCTACTTGGCTTTTAAACATACTGTTATAAGTGATAACTGAACATACTGTCAATATACATACGACAATATATTTTACTTAGCTAATTCCTAATTAAACTAAGTGATTTTTAATTAATTACAATGTTAACACCATAATCCCTAACAATTTTAATTAGTATTAAAAATTTGTTAATTTTGGGAAAATAGAATATAATTAATGTGATTGAATAGAAAATGAAGTGGTTTAAAAGGAAGGAGACACAATTTCGGAACTTGTGTATGAGATAAAAGGAAACGGCTTAAAATGAATTTTAAGACCGCCACATCACCTCCCTTTCTCCCTCCTATTATATATATATAAATTCTTATAAATAACCATTTTCACTAATCATTTTACATATTACTGTTCGAGATGATCTAACAAAATTTCCTAAATCCTAATTTTTTTCGTATAGTAATAATTGCACGAATGGAATCAACTTTGTTTTATTCACAGTATAGTGGAGGGACAAGATTCTGATTATCTTTTACTTTTTTTATGCACACTTGTGCTGGGATGGGGTTTGACAAGATTCTAATAAAAAATTATTATATATTAATTTATTTTAAATATATAAATAAATTAAATTATAATGCATATTAATAATTATACATACGTGTGACTCCGTGACGGTAAAGTAGAGAGGACGATGCATGAAAAAAGTATTACTAGTATAATTTACATAAAGTTCAAGAAACAAAAAACCGATGAGAAGTTAAGAAATAAATGGTATAGATGAATAGAAATAATTTGCATTTTTCATGTTTGTATTATTGTGAGATGGGAGTTGTTGATCGGTCGAGTAGAGATATACTACTGGTCTCTGTTCACCTTGTTTTTCAGCAAATTTATAATGTAATCAATTATTTTCCAATAGATATTTTATACTTTTTTATTATAACCGAAACATTAAAAGTTTTGGTTCAAAGTGAATAATAGAAAAGATCATAACCGTCCAATTTTAAATGAATCATATAAACGATATTAATTAAGCATTCAATTTTAATAAAATCTAATTTTAATATATATATATATATATATATATATATATATATATATATATATATATATATATATATATATATATATCATACATACAACTCTAACCCCCGATAGTCCTCCTTTTATACAACTCATAACGATAATATTATATTATATTTAAATTATATTTTATATTTTCTATTTTAAGAATCATACTTATCCTATAATTTTTATTTAATCTATGCTATATTATTAAAGACGAAAGATTAAAAGTTTTGGTCGGTATGGTACTAGGTGAACCATAGAAAAGATCTTGACCGTCCAATTTTAAGTGAACCATAGAAATAATCTTAACCGTTGAATTTTAATAAAATATAATTTTAAAAGAATATAATCATACATACATTTCTAACACCAATAATCTTTCTTTTATGCAAACAACTCATAAACATTATAATTCTAAAGAATATAAACATTACTACTAAAATACAATCTCATATTAATCTTCTAACTAAAATATCTCACATTAATCTCCTAAGTAAAATACATCTCTATACAAAATAAACAAAAATTCTCCTATTAAAATATAAATACAAATAAATTATATAAAAACATATACATATAATATTAAATAAAATTTAAATTATTATTATACAAATAAATTCAAATCATTAAAAAATATTAAAATAAAAATATTTAAAAATTAAAAAAATCCATCCGTGCATCGCACGGGATATAAGCTAGTATATCATTAAAGTTTATGAATATTAAAATATAAATATCATTGTATAATAACATACAACTCTAACCCCGATAGTCCTCCTTTTATACAATTTTTAACGGATAATATTATATTATATTAACAAAAATTCTCAACGTTATAAAATCTTATAGTAAATATCAATAGAATATAATATAGAAAATAAATTTATCTAAATATTAGTCATTCATCTCGTGCTTTGCATTATTATAACTAGAAGATTAAAAAAATTGGTCCAAGGTGAACCATAGAAAAGATCCTGACTGTGCTATTTTAGATGAACCATATAAACGATCTTAACCATTCAATTTTAATAAAATCTAATTTTAAAAAGAATATATACTAGCTTATAACCCGTACAAAGCACCGACGAGATTAATAAATTATATATTAATTATTTTATATGATTTAAATATATAATTTAATTTTTTTTATATGGGCTATTGTAATAAACCGATAATTTTAATAATATTTTAGTCCCGATTAGTTACGTTTAACGAGTGCGACGAATATATTATAAAATGTGATTATATTATTTATGTGTTCTAATGTGACAAGAGGTGATATATGATCTTCTTTAATATATTATAATATATATTATTTATATTATATTATTTATTTACGTATTTTGATGTTCGATAGTAGTTAACTTCTTTAAAACCACACAGCATGTGATCGATAATTCAGAACTTGATTTCCGTATACTTTATCTCACCATGTCATATACCATGCGAACTGTTTTATACGTTAGTCTAAATTTTCGTATCTACCTACAGTAAGATGCCACCAAAGAGACGTTCCCGAGGGACACCCTCACAAACAGCTTCAAATTCTAATAACCCCAACCAAGATGAGAATGAAGCTCAGAACCCTCAAGTAAATCAAGATGTAAATCAGAATAACCCCGAGAATCTTAATGTAAATCAAGATAACCACAACATGGCCCAGTTAATAGAACTTCTGCGACAACAAACAACAGCTCTAACCCAACAGCAGCAAATGCTTCAACAACAATTGCAACAACAACAAAACCAACAACAAGACCAGCCACGTGGCCAGACTACAGTGGCATTCAAGACTTTTCAATCAGTAAAGCCTCCAGAATTCCAGGGATCACCTGATCCAATTGAAGCTCAGAAATGGTTGAAGGAGATAGAAAAAGCATTTGAATTGGTTAAGGTGGAAGGAGAACAGAAGACAACCTTTGCAAGTTACCTTCTGAAAGGTGATGCAAACTATTGGTGGGAGTCAATTAAAGCGTTGGAGACAGCAGAAATGATATCTTGGGATAGATTTAAGGAATTGTTTTTGGAACAGTACTTTCCCCGATACATGCAAGCTCAGATGGAGCTGAAGTTCTTTGAGCTAAAACAGAACAACATGAGTGTGTCGGAATACATGAAGAAATTTACTGAGTTGTCAAGATTTGTCCCTGAATATGTGAACACTGAAGAAAAGAAGGCCAGAAGATTTCAACAGGGATTGAAATCATGGATTAGGGCGAAATTGGCAATTTTAGAATTGAAGACGTATGCGGAGGTGGTACAGAAGGCATTGATTGCCGAAACAGAAAGTGAACAGGGTCAAAGGGAGAAGAATGAGCCATGTCAAGTCAAGGTGAGATAAAGAAGTCAGGATTTCCGCCGAGAAGTGGAGGCGGGTCTTTTCGAAGGAATGACAGTAGTAAGGGAAACAATTTTCAGGGGCCACAGAGAACCCAATCAGCAACAAATCAGGAGTGCAGAATCTGCAAGAAAAGGCATGTTGGAGCATGCAATAAGGCGGATATTGTTTGTTTTAAATGTAACACAAAGGGACATTATGCAAGTGAATGCCGGGTAGTGAGTCCAAGCCCGAAGGCCAGCTCAAATGTAACATGTTTTAAATGCGGGAAGCCAGGGCACATATCTCGAGAATGTAGGTCCCAAGTACAAAGCAATAGAATGATGAGACTATCAGGCACTCCAGTGCAGTATCAAGTCCAGCCAGCTCCTTCAGCCTCAAGCTATGCTTCAGTTACTCCAATGACCGGACAAAGATATTTGGGTTATCAACCTTCTCAATCTTCAGAACAAGTGAGGAATCTCAACATGAATATGAAAGATGCTGTCCAGAGTTCGGATGTGGTAGCAGGTACGCTTCTTGTAAATTCTGCTATCGCAAAAGTGTTAATTGATACTGGTGCCACTAGATCTTTTATATCTAGAGATTTTGTGAATAAGTCAAACTGTGAGGCTGTAAATTTGGAGAGTGCGTTAAACATAGTGTTAGCTAATCAGGAGCAAGTGAGAGTAAGCCAAGTCTGTCCCCAGTGTGAAGTTAGCATAGAAGGGTATAGTTTTCCGATATCGCTATTACCTTTTCAGCTAGGAGATTTTGACATAATTTTAGGAATGGACTGGTTAACTAAGCATAACGCTCAGATTAACTGCAAAGATAAGAAGGTGGTACTCAGTACGACGAAAGGAAAGAAGGTAATCTTCAAAGGACAAAGGCAAGAAAAGTTATTTTTGCCAATGATGCAAGCAAGAAGAATGATGAAGCACGGATGTGAAGCATATCTCGCGTATGTTGTAGACAGGAGTAAGGAGATACCAGATTTGGAAGAGATCCCAATAGTAAATGAGTTTGCTGATGTGTTTCCAGACGAATTACCAGGTTTACCCCCAGATAGACAAATCGAGTTTTCCATTGATTTAGCCCCAGGTACGGAACCGGTATCCAAAGCCCCTTACCGTATGGCCCCGGCAGAAATGAAGGAATTATCTAGTCAATTACAAGATCTGCTGGACAAGGGAGTCATAAGGCCCAGTTTTTCTCCGTGGGGAGCTCCAGTTCTATTCGTGAAGAAGAAAGACGGAAGCATGAGACTATGTATCGATTACAGGGAGTTAAATAAGTTAACCATCAAAAATAGGTACCCATTACCTAGGATTGATGACCTTTTTGATCAACTGAAAGGAGCAACCAGTTTCTCAAAAATTGACTTAAGATCAGGATACCACCAACTGAAGATAAAGCCAGAAGATGTGCCAAAGACAGCTTTTCGAACCAGGTATGGACATTACGAATTTTTAGTAATGGCTTTTGGATTGACGAACGCGCCCGCAGCTTTTATGGATTTGATGAATCGAGTATTTAAGAAGTACTTGGATAAATTCGTGATAGTCTTCATCGACGATATACTGAAATATTCTAAGACAGAGGAAGAGCATAAACAGCATTTGAGGTTAGCCTTAGAAATCCTGAGGAAAGAAAAATTGTATGCGAAATTTTCCAAGTGCGAGTTTTGGCTTAAGGAAGTGCAGTTTCTCGGACATATAGTCAGCCGTGATGGAATAAAAGTAGATCCCGCTAAGATTGAAGCTGTGATGAATTGGGAAAGACCGAAGACTCCGACGGAGGTTAGAAGTTTCTTGGGATTAGCAGGATACTACCGGAGATTCGTGCAAAATTTTTCCAGAATTGCGGTACCTTTGACCAAGTTGACAAGGAAGAACGAGAAATTTGAATGGAATGATAAGTGCGAAGCAAGCTTTCAAGAGTTAAGGCAAAGATTGGTAACGGCTCCAGTATTGGTTTTGCCAGACGATAAAGGAGAATTTGTGATATTCAGCGATGCGTCTCTTAAAGGATTAGGCTGCGTTTTAATGCAACATGATAAAGTAATAGCTTACGCTTCAAGGCAACTCAAGCCTCACGAGCAAAGGTATCCTACGCATGATTTGGAACTAGTAGCGATCGTGTTTGCACTCAAGATTTGGAGACATTACCTTTATGGAGAAAAGTGTGAGATTTACACCGACCACAAGAGTCTGAAGTATATTTTCACGCAGAAAGAGTTGAACATGAGGCAAAGAAGATGGTTGGAGCTAATAAAGGATTATGACTGTTCAATAAATTATCACCCGGGAAAGGCGAATGTGGTCGCGGATGCTTTAAGTCGAAAAGAACGGTTGAATATGTTGACAATGACTAGGGAGTTGTTCGAAGACTTTGAGAAATTAGGGATAGAAGTACGGCAGCCGGAAACAGTGGATGATATGATTTTCACCATGACATTTCAGCCGGAATTACTTGAAAATATTCGGAAGTGTCAAGACGAAATAATGAGCCAAGGGATGAACGAACTGACAGGCGAAGAAATTTGTACACAGAAAGATGAACAAGGAATTCTGAGATTTAATGCGAAAATTTGGATTCCCGACGTATTAAAGTTGAAGAACGAGATACTACAAGAGGCACACAATTCAAGACATTCGATTCATCCAGGAAGTACAAAGATGTATCAGGATTTAAAAAGAAACTTTTGGTGGCCAAACATGAAAAGAGAAATAGCAGACTGGGTAGCCAAATGTTACACGTGTCAAAGGATCAAAGCAGAACATCAAAGGCCTGGTGGATTATTGCAACCGTTAGATATTCCAGAATGGAAATGGGAGCACATTGCAATGGATTTTGTTGTAGGGCTTCCCAGGACCAAGTCAAATCACGACGCCATTTGGGTCATTGTTGATCGACTAACCAAGTCAGCACATTTTCTACCAATCAACGAGAGATATTCTTTGGACAAGATGGTACACATGTATCTAGACGAAATTGTGAGCAAACACGGAGTTCCTGTATCCATTGTGTCAGATAGGGATCCTCGATTCAATTCAAGATTTTGGAGGCAGTTTCAGGAATGCTTAGGAACACAATTGCGAATGAGTACAGCCTATCACCCACAGTCAGACGGACAAAGTGAAAGAACTATCCAGACGATCGAGGACATGCTTCGAGCTTGTGCATTGGACTTTAAAGGAAGTTGGGATGAAAATTTGAGATTAGTTGAGTTCTCTTATAATAACAGTTATCATGCCAGCATAGGGATGTCCCCGTTTGAAGCCCTGTATGGACGGAAGTGCAGATCCCCCATCTGTTGGGAGGAAGTTGGAAATCGCAAGCTCATTGGCCCAGAATTGATTCAGCAAACCGATGAAGTCGTGAGAATAATCCGGAAGAGAATGGAAGCTGCACAAGATAGACAGAAAAAGTATGCAGATCCTGATAGAAGAAAATTGGAATTCACTGAAGGAGAAAGCGTGCTGTTGAAGATATCGCCTTGGAAAGGAATAGTTATATTTGGCAAGAAAGGAAAGCTCAGTCCCCGATACATAGGACCTTTTGAGGTTTTAAGACGAGTAGGAAAGGTCGCTTATGAACTAGCGTTGCCTCCAAGCATGCAAAGCGTACACAATGTTTTCCACGTGTCTTTACTTAAGAGATTTATTCCAGATTCTGCTTGTGTAATAGAATATGATCCAGTAGATGTTCAGCTTGATTTGTCTTTTGTAGAACATCCAGTTAAGATAGTTGACCGCAAGGAGAAGATTCTTAGGAATAAGACAGTTGTAACAGTTAAAGTGTTATGGAGGAACTCCAAGGTTGAAGAATTCACCTGGGAGTTAGAAAGTGAGATGAAAGAGAATTACCCTCAGTTGTTTTCTTAGACTGATTCTGAGGACAGAATCCTTTTAAGGAGGGTAGATTGTAATAAACCGATAATTTTAATAATATTTTAGTCCCGATTAGTTACGTTTAACGAGTGCGACGAATATATTATAAAATGTGATTATATTATTTATGTGTTCTAATGTGACAAGAGGTGATATATGATCTTTTTATATGTCTAGTTGACTGCCCGTTTGACTGCATTATGCTTAAGTGTTTTAATTAAGTGATTAATTGATTTTCCATACTTAATTGAGTAACTGTTTGATTTTTATACAATTATTGGTGTGTCTAATAATTATGAAATTTTATATGTATCTTCTATGTGATTTTAGAGACTTTCTAAAAATAGTGGTGTGATTTATTTCAGCCTTAATATCTTTATATGATTTTCTCAAACTTGTTTTATCCTGAAAATATTTCTCTTCTAAATTCCATATTTAATTATTGGAATGTCCAAAAATCATGAAACCTTTTCCAAATTGTTCTATATATATTCGGAGACTTTTGAAAAATAAAATGTAATTTTATTCGAGCCCAAAATTATTTTTAATGATTTTCCTACTCTTATTTTCTATTTGTGTGCTGAAACTTCCCCGATTTTTATTTAAATATTTATTCATCATAAAAATATTTTAAAAATATGGGTGAGCTTCTAAAATTATGTTATTTATTTTAAAAATATAAAACTTATTTTTATAACCCCTTTTCATCAAAATTCGATTTATTAATTGATTAATTTCAAAAAATAGCAATTGTGAAGTTACTAGTTTGCCCCTGACTCTATTATAACACCACCACCGCCCCTTTTCCTCTTTCTTTGCTCTGCACTCTAGTTTCCAGGTCCTTACTTTGCTACACCTGCGATTTTCTTGTTTCTTTCAAATTTTGATGAAACAAACTAGTTAGATGTCGATTAATGCTAGAATTTTAGTCAAGTTGCTTGAATCTTTGTTGCTAAGTCCCGTTTTATATATATATATATATTGTCTGCCGTGTGTATATATGATGGCAACCGGAATTGTGATTGCATGCAAGCCTATTTATCCTCATAGTTGTGTTTATACTGATTATATGTAGTTTATTTCAAAAATTGGGAGCAGTTTGAGTTTAAAGGACTCGATAACGAGCCTTTCATCTTCAACTGCCGTCGCCGGCGATGAGTTCCGGCGAGTCGGCGACTGGGTTGACTCGGTTAGCTTCGTTTTGAGATGATGACAATGCTAGTAACTGCAATGAGGTTGTTAAATAGTCAATCTAAGGTTGCATGTCGATTTCTTGTTAATAGTTCGAATAGTTTGAATTATATAATTTATTATCATGCGATTAATTGAGGTAATACATGGTTAGTAGTTAAATTCTAATGTTAATTGTCATGTTCAGTTGTGAATTGTGATTGCATGTCATAGTAGATGCATTTGATTTTTAAAAACCCATGCTAGCTTCGGTTTCTTTTGTTGAGATTGTAATTTATTTGGTTCAATCATAACATCTATAAGTTGAATTGTTAATTGGACTAGCTGCTATAAGTCTCGATTGTGAATAATCAGTGATTGCATGTTAGCTTCTTGCTAGTAATGGAGAAATTTCTAATTATATGAATATTTGCTATTCGAATTTGATAGAAGTAGCTTAATATATGAATTGCAATGCGATTTTGATGTTAATTGTTGGATATCTTTAGCTATTCGGATCATGTATAAAAGTTGTAATTCTATCTTATTTGCTTATTTGGAACTTTCGAATTATAGTATTATAATTGGGTAAATTTCGAATACATATGTGTATATTAAATTGGCAAGATGAGTAGTACTTTGTGATTGTCTAATTATGTACAGTGACATTGATATTTGATTTGTGTCGGTTGTATTCCGACGGATAGCTCGATATACAAAGGAGATGCTGCCAATTTTTTTTCAAAACTAACGATCTTTAAAAGGTTAACGGCACATCATCTTTGTATAGATAGCTATTGGTTGAGAATAGTATAGTATTGTGTGATTGAGTAGTATTTGATGATGTGGCTTATTGTGATTGGTTTTTATTATTAAATATTATGTTATAATTATTTGAGAGGTTTAAGTAAAGAATTTGCTTACGTGTTTAAAACGAAAGTTATTATAAATAATTTTCTGAAATTACTAGTATAATTAGATTTCTAATCCGAGCTTTATATTAATTTATTAGTATATTTTTTTAATAATAAAATTACGTGCATTGAGTGCTAAATGATTACGTGCTTATGTGACTATGAGTATATTATTATTAAATTATTCGTCGAATAAGAGAGTGACTTATACGTATAATTTATGATTAGGAACGAGTAAAAAGAGTGGACCAGGACCCGGTTGTTAGGACGCACAAAGATTATTTCGAGAGTTAGTCAGACAGCCCTTCAGATTAAGGCAAGTGTTCTTTTTCCCTCTTGATATCCTGTTATCATTCCAGTTCCATATTATATCCAATTATATATAATACCTATGCTGAACCCTGATTTTGAATACAGTTTTATACCATGATTTTACGAACAATAAATATGATGAAATTGTTTTACAAGTATTCTGAAAGATCTTTTCATATCCTTATTCAGTTCAAGTTTATTTACTGTATCAATTATATCGTAAAGATTGAGATTTTGCTGAACTGAATATTATATTACGATTTGAAAGTTATGGGATTATTAAAAATGTTTTAGACCGAGACGCCGGTCTGTGAAGTAATATAGCTCAATGCTAACGGCCAAAGCGTGCCAAGGATATCCGCAATTGTTTGAAAGGTGGAGTCACTCTGCGTGGTGTCCCGGAGTTAATGCGTTGGCTGATCACCTAGCTTAACTCGTAGCGTCAAATTAAATCCCAATTATACGAATACTATTGTTCCGAACAGTTCTGAAAGTTTTTGATTTCAAAAGCAAGTGGAAAAATAAGATTTACCAGTATTACAATAGTACCTTCTATTTTTAGTAACCTTTTGGAAAGGCACTTACAGTTTCAAAATGTACGTTCCCTGAATTTACTTTAAAAAGGAAACTGTTTTAAAATACCGTTAGCTTTTATGAACCAGAAACAGTACTATCTTCCTTATTATCATTTTGAACCTTCACAGATAGCATATTTTGATTATTGTTTACACTTGCTGAGCAAATTTAGCTCACTCCTTGCTTCCTAACCCTTTCAGCAGCTGTAGAAGATGGTACGTACTTACAGAACCACCCGTAAGGTTACAGGAGGTACAGGTAGAGCATATAGAGACCGTATGCAGGTGTGTTGAGATCCAGTTGGATCAGTAAGTTGTAATAAGCTTAGAACTTAGACTTTTGATTTGGACTTGTAATATTAAATTAGTATGTTGTTTTCATACTTGAACCTGATGGCGATCTAGGATTGTGTTTGGGTGGCAGGGTTTTATATATATAATCACTGCTATTATCTGTTTAATGTTGTTAATTAATCAGTAATTGGTGTAGTAATTTTGGGGGGTGTTACAGCTATGATAATATAATATATAATAAAAATTATTTATAGATAAAATAATAATATTATTTTAATATTCATGAGATTTAATTAATATGTTTTAATAATCATGAGATTTAATTAATAAGTTGTAGTTTCAAGTAAAACTGAAGTGAGATATGTTATTAGATTGTTGTATAAAAAATGACTCACCGATGATAGAGTTATATGTAAAATATATATGTTTTAAAATTAAATTAAAATTATATCATAATTACATTAAAAAAGTCATATAAAAAGAAAAATTACAGATGATAAAAAGAGTTGTATATTAGAATTACAGATATGTTAGAAATATCTTAATTAAAATTTAAATAAAAGAGTATATTTTAATGTAGGTAAAATATAATATAATTTTAATATTAAAAATTTTTAATTATACAATAGTAATTTTAAATAAATTAAAGTTTTTAAGCGGTGAGAAAAATTGAAACATGTTAGTAGATTGTGATTTGTGAGTACAACTATATATTCTAATTAAAATACAAGTTTTTTAAAAATAATATAATATAAAAGTATAGATAATATAGATATAACATAGTGATAAAATTTAATTAATGTTAATAAAATAATATTATTATTTTAATATTTATAAAATTTAATATTCATAGAATCTAATCTAATTTAAATATAATATAATATTATTTTATCCGTGATGAGTTGTATAAAAGGAGGACTATCGGAGGTTAAAGTTGTATATAGGGTGTTGATACCGGTCTTTTAATTAGAACATATAGGTATTGATGAGAACTGATTGTTCTAGTTTGAGCAAAGTTCTTTTAATTTGAATAGAACTTGTGTTTTGATAAATAATTTGTGTTATGCGATTAAAATAGAGAAATAGATTGAAACTGAAAAAATGCATATTGTTTATCATAAACTTTAATGATATATTAAATAAAAATTATAGGATAAATTTTAATGATATATTAAATAAAAATTATATGATAAGTAGGATTCGTAAAAAAAATATAGAATATAATTTAAATAGAATATAATATTATCGTATCTTATTATCCTATCTTGTATAAAAGGAGAACTACCAGTATTAGAGTTGTATGTATGATTATATTATTTTTAAAATTATATTTTGTTAAAATTCAATGGTTAAAATTGTTTCTATGATTTACATAAAACTAAACGGTTAAGATCTTTTTTATGGTTCACCCAATACCATACCGACGACCAAAACTTTTAATCTTTCAGTTATAATAATATAGTATGTAGTATAGATTATACATACAACTCTAATTCCGGTAGTCCTCCTTTTATACAATTCCTCACAAATAATATTATATTATATTTAAATTATATTCTATAATTTCTATTTTAAGAATCCTACTTATCCTATAATTTTTATTTATTATATCATTAAATTTATAAATATTAATATATAAATATCATTGTATAATAACATACAACTCTAATCTCGATAGTCCTCCTTTTGTACAACTCATCGCGGATAATGTTATATTAAATTAACATAAATTCTCAATGTCATAAAATTTTATAGTAAATATCAATAAAATTTAATATAAAAAATAAATTTACCTAAATATTATTCATTCACCCCGTGCGAATCTATACTATATTATTATAACTGAAAGATTAAAATTTTTGGTCCAATGTGAATAGAAAAGATCCAAACCGTCCAATTTTAGATGAACCATAGAAATGATCTTAAACATTCAATTTTAATAAAATCTAATTTTAAAAAGAATATACATAATACATAAAACTCTAAACCCCGATAGTCATCATTTTATACAACTACTCATGAATAATATTATATTATAATTAAATTATATTCTATATTTTCTATTTTAAGAATCCTACTTATTCTATAATTTTTATTTAATATATCATTAAAGTTTATGAATATTAATATATAAATATCATTGTACAATAACTTACAATTCTAACCCCGATAGTCCTCATTTTATACAATTTCTCACGGATAATATTATATTATATTAACATAAATTCTCAACGTTATAAAATTTTATAATAAATATCAATAAAATATAATATAAAAAATAAATTTACCTAAATATTAGTCATTCATCCTGTGCTTCGCACGGGTTATAAGCTAGTAAAAGTTAAATTATGAAAGTGAGCAATTTCCGCTTTCCAGTTTTTTGTGGGTAAAAAAAGTAAAATAATGTAAGAAATAAATTAAAAATATTGTTAGAAAAAATAGATAAGTATTTGATAATTTTTTTAATTTATCTATATATTGAGTTATAAAATTTAAAAAATATTTTAGAATTATTTGATAGTAAAACTTGTAGTTATTTCCTAGGTTGAAAAACATTTTTTCAAAAATATGGACACTCGCTTTCTCTAAATTTAGTTTTTAAATCAAAATACTTTTCTAAAAAATTATTTTTTAAGATTTACTAAACATCTTTTTATTTGTCTTTCATAGACCCTGTTTGGCCACCATTATTTTATGAAAATAAGCCTTTATTTTCAGAAAAAAGTAGGTATATATGTACTTTTTCTGAAAATAAGTAATTTATTTTTTATTTTGAAAATAATATTTGATTTTAAAATTCTAAAATAGGTATTTATCTTTAAAAAAAAAAATAAGTAACTTATTTTAAATTTAAAGAACCCCAAACAGCCATGGTTCTGCCAGCAACACACCCATAATAGACACTTGGTACTTTACCTTTCAATCTCATTTTGGGATGAGAAGTCTTGAACAGATGTATATAAATTTTTTTATTTCTTTTCATTCTCTTTTTTTCTAAATTTTTTTGAGAACATGAATAAAAATACAAATTACATTATTTACTTTCATCTTCATCTACTTTCCATATATTTAGTGTTTATTTGGTTAAGAATAGAAAGTCATTATTTACTACAGACAAGATTACTTGAAAGTGTTAATGAGCTTGAAAATTACAGGCTATATACCAAAATATCCAATTCGAATTCAGTCTACACCTTACCACAGTGGCTTAGCAAAACCGGTTGGCAGAGGTGCTCCCAGTATAAAAAGAGGTCCGGAAGAGTTCTATTTTCGATTCTCTTCCCCTTCAATATATCAACTAACAAAAAACAATATATTGGTCGGCGAATGTACCTTTTTAGACAAATTCAAAGCGCATAAGTAATTTCACTGAGGTATATTTCACTCCTTTGCGGTCGTAGAGAGAGACCGCCCTAATTCCTGGCCTTATTTGGGAAACAGGAAGACAATTCTGACCACCAAAATCATCTTTTTCCGGCCCATTATCTGCATCACGTACTTCGATGCAAAGTATAGCCAGCTCTGGAGCTGAGATTGGGAACTCAAATTCTTCATTCCAACACGGTGTCCAACAGTCATACTTAACTCCCGTTTTTCGCTTAGTTACATCGGCAGGCACTCCAGCTATACTAATCTGTTCAGAGAATGGTCAAGTCAGTATCAATGCATGTCACTGAGCTTAATCCACTGTCATTATCGAGTGGCAAGTCATGATAAAATTTCAGATGCCAATGCCAACCGTTTCTTGAGGATATATACAGTATGATTTCATAAATGGAAGCAAATGCTGTTGGAAATTACTCCCTCCATTTGGAAATATTTGACGCTTGACTTTTTGACACACATTTTTAAGAGCGTGACTACCTAATTAGAATTCTTATTTTTAATTTTTTTTTTTTGAATAAAATAGTTTTAATTTAATATTTTTATTCAAAAAAAGAAAATTTTAAAAATAATAATTTTAACTATGTATAGTCAAAACTCTTAAAAATGTGTGTCAAAAAGCCAAACGTCAAGTAAAACCAAATGGAGAGAGAGTATTTAACAAAGAAATATTTATATAGAAGTAGATTAGTTTATTTAGATTTGGCCCTAAGCTAAATCAGAAAAAAATGGTCTGATTAGATCTTATTCCTGTAACCTTTTCTAGATAATTGGGCCAAACGTTCTTAACCCAAAGTAATGAATCCTTAGAAAAACTATTGCAAATCCACGGGCAGACTAGAATTTTCATATTCTAGGAAATGGCTTTGAGTCTTTGACTACAAATCTATAATGTCCAAAGCAAAAAACTATTCAATTGAAGAGTATGATTAACCCACAGAAGCATTAATGTTCTCAGGACTTTCTGAGCCACGCCTAAAAGCAAGTAAGGAATTACCTTAGTGTAAAAATCTGGTGGGGAATACGAATCGAAGTGAGTTTTCTTAAAATCCAAATGCCAACCATCACCAATATATACTTTGACCTGCCATGTTACATTAGAAAAGTGTTTACAGGTTGTTCAAAAGAAATGAGAGGCGCTGTTGGCTTAATTTTCATGCTTACCTTCATAGTTTTCTTCACTGGAAGCTTTGCATTGGGATCAAATACCTGATCATCTGGACTAGAATTTAGTAAGAATTCAGGCTTTTTAACATAGCCGCACCCTCCGTTGGCTCTGAACATCCCATGCATCAACCAAAGATATTTACCATATCCCTGCAATAATCTTTGATTTTAATGAAACAGTACAACAGAATATTGTTTAAAAGCACTTAAAATAAACAAAATCTATACAGCAGTACCAACGCTATTTTGTCGATTTATGCAGCTTTGGGATGATACCAAGATTTCTCAAAGCAAAGAATAAATTTATGGACCTAATTAAATTTTAAATGCTGAGTGAATACATCTTTTACTCATGTAAGGAACTACAGTTAGAACAAGAACATATAACAAACCTGCATATTGAATGCAACCATCTGAGCTCCATGCATCCAACCTATTAATGGATTGTAATTTGAGGAGTTAAACCGAATACCTTTAGGGTATATTCTCAATATGTTCTTTTGAGTGAACCTAGTTATCAAATAAGAACACGTTGTCAGTCAAATGCTGTAAATTTCAAACTAGAAGCAACTGCTATATATTTGTAACTGTGGTTTTAAATGAAAATCTAATCCATGATATGGTGTACATAATTCAATGAGAAGTACCTCACAACATCCACTCCATGAGACTTAGCTGCCTTCTCAAGTCCTTGTTCACTCAAACTAAGGCGTCTAACTTTGTCAGCTTCAACTTTTAGAGCTTCCTTAAGACCTCCTTTTGGTTTCCCAGCATATATGGCGATAAGACGCTTGTATTCAGGTGATGCATTGATCTTTTGATCAAGCTCACCAGAATTTGCAGCACTCTGACTGAGGATGTTGATGTCAAAGCTCTATTAGGCAAAAAATCAGGTAAGTCATTAAGGGAGTTGGAATAGTTTGATTTTTGAGATTATATTAAGAGTTAAAACATCTTTTATGCCAGTCACAAGACCTTATCGTTATCGTCTTGATCATCCGTATCATATACTGGCTCATGATCCCATGAACCATCACCAGAATCCTTTTTATTCGACGGTGTATTATGAATTTTCTCGGTTTTATCTTCAAGGTACTCCTTTGGAGGTTTAGTTGAGATAATGACCCGATGTTTCAACTTTTCTGGCGATGGAAACTTACTTGTTGTATATAAATCAGAGCAATATAGCACCTCTCCAAATGTTTCAGTGAGCATCTGCCATGTGAAAATTTACGAACCTTTTAGATTATAAAAATTAAAGAATTATTGCAGAATAGATGAAAAGCAAAAAAATTCATTACATATGTACAAAAGTCTGCACTTACCTGAGCTGCTCTAGCCTGAAGATCTGATGTAAGGTGGTCTTCCAGAGTTATTACGACAGGGTAAGGTGAGGTAACAAATGCGTGCTCTTTGATTGATCTCAAACATGTTAAGAAGTCCACCGGAGTTGTGAGGGTCCTAAAGTGAGTAATACACAATATAAACAAATGAAAGTGTCTGCACAAATAAAAAATGAGACAGAAAATGAGGAAATCTAACTAGGAAAACTTTGTTATCTGCATGCCCCTACCCAACCGAAGGACAGAGGAACAAAAATAACCCATAATTCTGTAATACTTCCTAAAAAGCCTTTTTTGAATGCTTAGGCTATGAAGGGCTTATAGTTCTGGCCCTCATCTGATATGACTAATATGACTTTTAAGCAAAAGAAAATCACATGTACAATTTCGAAAGGAAGTATTAATCTAATTTGCGTACCATCCATGTTTAACACATATAGCACCCTTTCCTGCATTCGTGTCTGGCCATATATCAAGTTCTATAACTCGTACACCTCTTTTTAGGGCCTTTATGATTGGGACATCACAGGAAGCACTATTAAGCTGATTTCCAGTCAAGTATGAATTGTGTCCGGTGTATATGAAATAATGTGATAGTGGTTCAGTCATGTCTTGATTAACCTATAACAGAACAAGTGTTCTTGTTAGCTATAAAGATTTTATTTAGCGTACCCGCTATACTACAGAAGACAGATCAAGAAATATTATACTTTTTGATTATTCAGTTAATCAGTTAGCAATAAATTTCTTACATTGATATATGTGGCAAGCTGACAACAAGCTGCGCCTCAAACACCCAAACAAATATTTAATCTGAAATTTTGACACTATTTAAACTTAATATTTCCTACTTCAGAAATCATAAGAAACACCAACATGCATTAAATTCAATTCCTTAAATCATTTATGGATTAAATTCAAAAACTACTTCTAAAGGTTACAATATCTATTAGAGCGCCTCAAATATACTTCATCTATTTATGTACTTTTAAATTTAACCATACAAATATCACTATGATTCAAGAAATTAATAAATAAATATGCAAATTTCTAAATAACACAAATTGTATATTCAACCAATATCGTTATCTTATCTTTAAAAAAACAATACTCCACAAATTAAAATTAAATAAAAAAATAATTATACAATGATTTTCTAACAAGATTTTAACCATATGGCCGAATCATTGAAAAAACCTCAACTATATATGATTAGAAGTTACGAGAATAGAAAACTTTTCTATTTTGGCCTTAGAAACTCCATTCCATATATACACACGGAGTTGGTCCTTTGACAACCATATTGTTAATAACCATCTATCCACACTTTTTTTATAGCAGATAAATAAAAACGTAGAATGCTTCCCAAAACCGTGGATAGAATGAGCGTGCATTCACATAAAAACCCTAGTTTTAATATTATCCGTATTACCATTTTATATATCCAAAATCACCAAATTTTATTTTTCACAAATTATGAAATCTGTTTATTACGGTAACCAGGTACTGATGGTTGATTGTCTAAAATAACATTTTTTTTAATTAACTTTAGTATAGATATTATATATGTGTTCTTTACCGAAGCAGCTCATGAAAGTGGATTAAATTAAATCAAATGGCCTTGAATCGACTCTTTGTTGATCTTCAATTTGTTTAGTAGTTTTTTGTTACACTCCAACCTAATTTGATTAAGGTTTTAAGATTTCCTTTTAGCCCCAATTCGATCACTTAATTTGTGGATCCCCTGCTGTACACTGATATAAAGATAAATGAAAGTAACTTAACAATAACACACCTGAGATGACATGGGGGGATTGAGATCAGTTGAAAAAAGGTAATGATAAAAATCATCGAGATTAAGAGAATGTCTGGTGAACTTTGTAATGTGATGCCTTCTGTGAACCACTTGCTGTACAATGTTCTCAGCCTCATATATTGTAGCTCCCGCATCATCTTGCATGTCTTCCAAGAATCTCCAGAGCTGCTCTGGCGTTAAGTGTGTCCCCCCTTCTGAATATTTCTTGAAGGTTTCGATCACGTCCTGCGGTGCTGCTGCTTCAGTTGCTCTGAACCTTCTTGTGAAGCATATACACACACTGTAACTCCCCATTCCTAATTATGTGAAGCAATAGATCATATCTTTCTATACATACATGATTGCAAATCTTTTATAGACGTATGTATACGCGGATAGATTTGGAATGGTAGTTGAGTTATTAAAGAAGTAGTCAAGCAATCAAGCAAACGTCGCAGTAGAGGAACTAAGTAGTTGAGATCATTAAAGGAGGGGGGTAATGCAGTGTTTTGCATGCTCCACAATATTAACCGCAGAATAAGAGCAAACTCCAACCCCATGAAACCCTTAGGTAAAAGGGTAAAAGTGATGCAAAAAAGGCTAACAGCCTTAGCTAAAATTTAGCCCTTCTCTACATTAGTCTATATTTGCTAGTTAATACCATTCTCTATAATATTCCACTTCATCTCCTTCCAAACCACTTTTTCATTCTCTATTATATAGATAATCATTATTTTATATTATTTTAACTAAACATTATACATAATACAATAGATAAATGAATAAACAATATGATCCGGAAAAAAATTGACCAAAATATTCACATTTTAGCTTGAATTTGATCGAGTTATCAATTTTAGCTTGATTTTGATCAATTATGATTATACTGACACCTATATTTCAAAAAAAAAAAAAATAACACTTCGAAAAAATGGCCTTTTAAATCATGAAAAAATACAGGTTAAAATTACATTTTTTCAAGGTTTTTTTTCAAAAATACCTAATGATAAAATTGTTTCTGTAAAAATACTGACTTTTTAAAAAAAATTTGCAAAAATACGTTTTTTTTAAAAAAATTGTAAAAGTACGATTTTTTTTGCAAAAATACGGTTTGAAACTTTGCAACCATACATATTTGTAACTGGAATCAATCGAAATAAACCACAAATGCAACTTTAAAATTTAGTAAAAATAATTATTTTTTGGTTGCATAATATGTTGCTTAACAAGTTGTACGGTTAAAATCAAAATGCAACATAAATGCAACAAAAAACAACTTCAATTATATTTCAGAAAAATAGAAAAATAAGTTGCATCAACCATTGCTTTTTCAAAAACACCTTCCCATTATTCGACATCTACATTAGGCAAATCAAGTTTGGATACCTCACGTGCAACCTGAACTGCAACATTTTCAAGCTCTACATCTTGGGCAACCTTTGTTGCTGCTTTTTTAACCTCACCAACTTTTATAACTTCTGGTGCAATTAGAATATGTGCATCCTTACCTGAATTTGCTGCAACTTTCTTTCTAATTGCTTCAACAGCCTTTCAAACAATTTTAACATCTTCTACAACTTGTACAACCTTCTCTCCTGGTTGAGCAACCTTCTTTGCATCTTCTGCAACTTGTGCAATCTTATCTGCGACCAAATAGCTTCAACCTCACCCTCTCTAACACCTCTTTGCAACTCTGGTGCAACCTCTGCAACATGTAACACATAAGTACATAGAAAAATCTAATTAAAAAATGAAAATGCTAAAAATAAAAAGCAAAAAAGTTATATAAATATTACCACTCTATTCTTTTTCATATTTGAATCTTCCTCAAATTCTTTTTAACATTTTCAAATTTATTTCTTGAACATCAACAGTAGCAACATCAATTGCAACATTTTCAACCACATACTATAAGAAAAATGGTCAAAATTGACCGCTGGAATCAGTCAGTTATAACTGATTTCGGTCGGTTTAAGAGTTAAAACCGACCGATGGGTGTGGTCAATTTTAACCTAGTTGGTTATGACAATTGGTCGGGTTTAAGGGTCATAACCGACCAACATATCGGTCGGTTATGAGGCTTTATCCCTGGTAAAAAAATGGCCCCACATGTGCCACCTGGAATCCACGTATCGCTTAAAACAGACTGATGGTCGGTCGGTTATGCTCGAACATAACCGACCGAACCCCAGTCAGTTATGAGTCCTTGAAATGTCATTATTAAAACCGACCGACTGCACTTTAGTCGATTTTCTAACAGAACCCCATTAAACCGATCGATTGTTAGTCGATTATGAGTCCTTGTACAATTGAAGAATCCACACTTCAATTTACCCTTCATCTTCTTTTTTGCCCTTCATCTTCTTAGAAGCCAACTTCAATTTACGCTTCGAATGCAAGACATAAGCTTCCGAAGTAGAACGAGAAACATAGGACAATCTCGTATAAACCATGTCGAGTCTAAACAAACTATAAAATTATATAAAATAATCAATGAAACAAAAATATGTAAATCAATTGATATAACGGTGCAGAGGGTTAAAAATATATCTATACTATATTATGTTATTTTTTTATTATGGAAACCCGCAGTCGCTATCCTTTTTGGATGCGCACTGGATAAATTCACGGGTTCACGCAATAGCCTGCAAATCACGTGAACTAGGTAAACCGCACAAGTGCCACATCCTCTCTTTAACCAACCGAGTCAACCCTTGCGAGCCTATACTATGTTATTATAAGCTGTTTATTTGATAGTTTGGCTCAACACCTTCCAAAAAATATTGCAAGTGCTTTTTAAGAAAAGTTAAACATATATAATTTATTTCATTTATAATATAATAACATAGTAGTTTAGATCGAACACAATTCTAACAAATATAATTGACTGACTTATCTCAATTTATCACCGCTCAAACTCTTTAAACTATATTAAAATTACAAATTATTATTTGTTATAAAATCCCATTAAAATTTCAAAAAAATTAAATACGTATAATTTATTTCATTTATAATATAATAATATAGTATTATAGATAGAAAATGATTATAACATATCTCAATTTCATTCTTACTCAAATTCTTTAAACTCTATTAAAATTATAATATATTACTACTAATATAATCCCAAAAAAGTGTAATTATAATAGATATGAGTCACTTAAGTCAATTTCATAATATAAATTAATAAAATATTAAATGAAATAATATTTAAAATTAAAACCACTTTAAGAACAAATTCAAAAAAATTATTTATTTATGAACTTATTTAAATTTATCATATTTTCTAATTAATTAAATATATATGAAGATATGTACTAAAATTATGAAATATTAATACTAATAAATCACTTTTAACAATATCATTAATTTCAATATTTATATTAGAGAGCTAACATTTGTCATTAGAATCCTTCCTTCCATTATATATATAATAGGAGGACGTGAGAGTTATTGAGCCATTTTATTCTTAAAAAAATGACGAGTCATTTATTCAAGTGCTATTACTATTATACCCTAATTATTTAAATAATGAGGATTTATGTTATTTTATTAATTGTGTGCATTGAATATATTACCTTTTAATCTTAATAACTGTAATATAAAATTAATATAAGTGTAGAAATATTAAACTACAAATCACATAATTCTATTTTATGATTTTATTTATAATAAACGATTATTTTATAAATATCTCTTATATAATATATACAACTGTCTATATTTAGATATATAATTATCTATTATAAATTATATATATTTTATTAATTGGATATTTTTATTAAGTATAAATTTTAAATATTAGAAAATATATATTTATATAATTTCATGATTTACAAAAAAACCTCTAATTTACCATATCATTATATGTCAATGATGTTTATTTCCCGTTGTATCTACGAATGAAATTTATTTAGTAAAAATTAAAATTAAGTTATCAATTCCTTATAATGTATCTCTTACTGTATTTAAAATAGTTATAATCATTAAGCAATTTGTAAGACTCATAAATAAATTGAAGTATTAATGTTTTACGTAATTTTAATATGGTATTTTGGATTAAGCCTCGTATGTAAATTAAACTCGGACAATGAAATTGATATTTGTTCAAATATACCATTAATTTTATAAAAGATAGTTTTTTCAAAGAAGATTAGCAAAAAATATACATGAGATTTAAGAAATTTTAGCATAATGTATAATATATAATTACATCATATGTGTACTACTAAGAATTTTTTTTAATTATTAACATATATTTATGTAAAAAGTTTGAGTTAATAATTGTAATATGTACCCAATCACACATCGAAAAATTTGTTGATTTTATTTCAATATATAAAATAGAGGAGTATTATCAGGTGTACTAACAACTTATAATGAGTTTTTATTGGCTTGTGAATTATTCAACTTCTTGTATTTGAATCATTATATTTTTATCTTATGTTTGATACAGATTCGGGCATTACTTTGGAGCCTCCAACACAAAGCCCGGTGATATTATTCGATAATATACCGAGGTTCTGAGTAAGAATACGAAACCACTATTATCCCATGATACATAAAGTTTTGGATGTTAAGATTTGACTCGGTTGTCACATGTGATATTAAACTAAATTAGATTAAAAAGTAAATGTTTGATTAAAAAGTAAATTTTTTAAGAAATAATTAAAATTCAAATAAAAATTATAATCAAAATAAAAAATATGATAAAAATTATAAAATTATGTGTGCCGTGCACGGGTTTTTATGCTAGTTTATAATAATACTATAATAACATCCATTTTATGCATTATTTTTTATGTAAACATTATTGTAATTAGTTTCACATGTTTTTTTAATTTATTAGTAATTCAAATTGTGTGTTAATGTGTTAATTATTGGATGAATAAAAATATAAAAAAATTATTTTAATATAAATTTTATACTCCCTCTGTTTTTTATTATTTAACATTTGACTCTTTCTGACACACAATTTTAGGAGTTTTGATCGCATAGTTAAAATTATTATTTTTCAATTTTTGTTTCTGAATAAAAATATGTAATCAAAATTTTAATTAACAAAAAAAAATAATTTAAAAAAATAATTTTTACTATGCAGTCAAAATAACTCAATATGTATGTCAAAAATCAAAACGATAAATAAAATAAATAGACGAGTAAATAATAAAGAAATACTATAGATTAGATTGATCAATCTCCTTATCCAGCAACCATCCAAATATTAATGCCTCCCGAGTCCCGAGTCCCGACGATTGAAATTATTAGTATAATAATGCTTTGACGATTGAAATTATTACTCCATTCATCCCATTTTAGTTTTACATGTCATTTTTTAAAAATTTACGCATATTAATAAGATTTAACATAAAAGTAATTTTTTATTTATATTTATATTAATTACATTGATTAAGATAGTTTAAATGCATAATTTGGATTATAACTTTATTACATTAATTACTAATACTAGTATAAATTCTTTAGTCAAAGAACTATTTTGAAAATTTACATATAAAATTACATTGAAAATTGAAAAGAGATAATGAACATTTATTATGAGATAAATTTTTTTTCAAACTATTAATTTGGGACAAGGGAATAATATTATTATGCTTCCAGAAATAATTGATTGAAACCATCAAACTTTGACCGCCACCGTTATCTGCATATATAATTTATATATCCATTGATCAATTCGAACCACATACAAGTTGCCATATGTGTGCCCTGTTGTTGTAGATACATAAATAGTAGTAATAATTAAGTCACGATTTTCTATGGATATAAAAAGAATATGACTTGAGATGAGCTAAAAACTACACAACCATAAAGATCATAAGAACCAACAAGGTCCGCATTTTCCATGTATAATAATAGTTCTGCAAATTTTGTTCTACAATTTTTGTTTTGGTTCCATAGTATCTATACTATACTATTAAAATTAGTTGCTTGTGAATAACTACGGCAAAATTAGACATATATGTTTACATGATAGGATTATACATATGATAAATGTGAAAGTTAGACTAAAATATGATGGATACTTGTATATTACAGCTGATCACCTAGAACTACCAGAATATGCACACTTGTTTTAACCAGAGTGATTAATATTCGAAAATGATACAGCATGCACAACTCGTTTATATGAATACGACTCGAATTTAATCATTTTTTAAAGCTATTCTTTTAACCTTGTGTAATCATTTTATCAATTGCATCCGCTACATATTCATGTTTAGGCCATAACAAAAAGATAGACCTGGCAACTGAAAGCTATAAGATCCAACCACTGCTCAATAAATGATTAAATATCAATAAATTGCATCCGATAAATGATTAAATATCAATTCCATCTAAAAAACTAATCAACAGCTTACAGCCTTGACTAATCAACCTCAGATTGTGAAGGGACTTCTTAGAGAGTTGCTGATCCAGATATATCCAGAATGCTCTCTCTCAAGTTCAATGAATTGGACTCCGGTCGAAACTCAACCAAGTGAGTTTCATCCTGCTGATGCAATTGTTACTGGCCTAGGGTATACTTCATGGATAGATTCGTTCAAAATAAAGATGTCACTTTCGCCAAGGTCCCAAAAAAACACGAAAAATCTCAAATGGAAAAGTATTCGCAAATACATGACCAGCTCGAGCATATATACATCAAAATACTTGTGGAATTCAAAATATTCTTCCAGTTGTCTGTGTTTCATCAGAATTAGGGGGGTATAACTTCAGTCTCCTGAATAATTTTACTCTTCTTTTCCATCCAACTTTTGATAAAATTATTGTTTCGAGGTGGTAGTCTGCACGGAGGACTTAGAGATGGATATGCAGTTGATCTTTCTAAAAAACTTCTCTGTTTTTCGTCAGCGTAACAAAGAAGAGAATCATAACATACTTCTAGAGCAGTGGGAGGTCGAACAGGCTTAAAGTCCAGCAGTTTTGAGTATTCATTTATTAGATGATACATATAATCATATATCCCATCCATGGTAATACTTTGCATGAGATCCTGTGCTGCTTTTCCCATTGCCTCTGCCTACGATAGAATTACTGAATATAAACTAATAACACGACAAGGCTTAAAACACATGTGAAGAAAGTAACTGATAATACCTGACGAACATTTTTGTTACCCCATTCAACAGCATACTTTATCGAAGGGCATAAATTAAAAGGAGATATAGGCCAGTAGTTCTTCTTTGGAAAAAGGCCACGGCTAAAGAAATCTTCGTATTCAGGATGTATAATTAGAGGAACAGAACCACATGATAGAATATATTTGAGGCTTACGGACCAAGCGTAACCTTCTGCATAGATCTTATACCTGCAAAAGTTAAACATTATGATTAACAATTACACAGCTTCATCAGAACTTCTAATTATTCAATTGCATCACTATATATCTTACCGATTTTTGCATTGGTTTGATAGTTTAGACTTGGAAAATCCATGTTTGCTTTCTTCCGTCCAATTCTGTTATTCAGCATAAATTAAAGGTCAAAGAACGAAGAAACTAAATGCAACAACAAAATTATTTTTGTCGCAAAGCCAGCATTGAAAACCTGTCGCATAATTCTTGCCCCCCACAGCTCTGTGTCATTACATTTCAGCAACGCTAAACGAATAGGAGAAACAACATCTGGATTACCCTTCCAGTAAGCAAAAGGAATCTTCTTTTTCCAACTTTTAGAATTTGAACCTCGTTTAATGCTTTTGAACTCTTCGTCCCAGGGTGATATATTTACCTCCGCCCTGTAAGAGAATCAATAATATCAAAGTTGGGACACACAGTAATATGAATTTTAATCAACTTAAAGAATCCTATAGTTCGCAACGCGCACCAGCCCCAGAAAGACCAATCGGGAAATGGGATATCATAGTGCTCAGCTGAAGTGCAATAGCGAAACAGAGGGAAAGGCCACAAGGCATGCTCAGTCCGATTGATAATAGGCTTGTCCATACAATCAAACATCAAATCCACATCCGGAATCTTCCCAGGATACCTCCTCAGGAGCTGCACAAAACCCCAAACAGTGAAAAGCGACCGGCTCTGCACACATCCATAGTAGGAATCAACATAGAGTCTTCCGTCAATAATCACAACACGAAATGCAGCAGCAGTATTTTTAGCTGCCATCAAATGAGCCATCGATATTCGTGACTTGGACCATGGCTCCAGGTCGTGATGTATCCATCTATAGAAATCAGGGCACTTCTCAGCATTTTTATTTGAAAGAGACAGTTTGCTTTGAAGTGGAAAACTGGGGCCGCTTCCACATTTGAAAAATGAACAATGTATCACCTTGGAAGCTTTTGTGTATCCAGTTTCTATACTTTTTTCGTTAACAGGAAATATTTGCCATGGGGTTGGCTTTAGGTTGTGACCTGCAACTGTTTTGGTCTGAGATACAAAACTATGCACCTGGTTTATCAATTGCCACAGTTCTCAGTTAATACTGGTTACAACTCGTGTATACAAAGTCATGTTGCCAACAAACCAATTTTTAACTACGTACAAACATAAAAATCTCCGAGATTCGCTAAATAAATACACACTAGTAATTATACAAATAAGATTATCATACAATTGAACAGAACAATTAATAAATAAATCACTGTGATCAGTGGCGGAATCAGAATTTCGAAAAAACTATCGATCAGAATCTAAAAGAAAAAAATAAAAAACTTTACTAGAATTTAAGTATTACCAATTTACCATATAATCAGACATGAGCATGCAGGCATGGATATCTATAAAAACAAACACTAACATACATGTAGGGTAGGGACAAGTAGAGGGAGAGACCTGAAAAAGGAGGAAGATGGAGAGAGAGATGAAGGCAGCAAGAGGGTACATATAACGAGGGTGAAAAGAGAATCTGGGTTTGGATTTAGAAAGCAAACCCATAATAGTTTGATGATCTCTGCAGGGTCAGCAACAGCAGCATAATTAGCGTCTTTGTGGCGGCAGTGTGAATTACTACTACTAGTGTTACCTACTCACATTCTTCCTCTAGACTCTGTCTTTAGTTTTACTCACTCAAACCACTTCACTTTTTTTTACTGCACGTGGAGGGACATCTAGCCAGTTATTTACTGTTACTATCAAACTACTTCCATTCTTTGTGCATGTCCATACATTTTTCTTTTCTATTTTTTTTATTTGTAAATATATAGTAATTTTTGAAGTGATTGCATATTTGGACTTGTGTTTGGGTCCTGTTTCTGGATGTAGTACTTTATAAAACTGTTTTTTATCGGTAGGATTTGTATATCTGTCTCTAAACTTATATCATTTTAACCAAATTATATATACTGAATAATATAGGATTGATTCTCAATTCACGTAATAAAATCTATACTATATGTTACTAAAATTGAAACATTAAAATTTAAAGATCTCTAAAAGATCATAATTTATTTATACACCGAGTAGTATTACTCTATCGTGTATATTAAATTAAAGTCTCCACATGTTTAGATTGTGATGTTAGACAATCAAATCGTACATCTTTATTCATTATGGGATAATATCAACTAGTTCTGCATCCCTACCTTCGAACCATTGTCCATTATGAGATAATGCTACTGGCTTTTGTGTCCCCACTGCCGGCAACTTGACGAATCTAAGTTTTTGAGAATTGGCTCTAGCTACCATATGTGACAATCCAAGTCAAATTTCGAATCTTTTTCGAAATTGGGTAAAATCTCGAATTTGTATCGAGATTACACAGGCTAAATGCAACAACTTATGCAATTCAAGCATACTACCATCAAAAGATCATGATTTTTTAATACACTTAATAATAGTACTCTAAGACCTTCACATATTTCGATATCGATGTGGGACTGGAACGTTAAATCATCATAGGAAGAGTGGCCTCTGTATGTGCTAAGTAACGAACACAAAAGAATTAAATCATGATAATTGAAATAACAAATTTAAAGAAAAATAGTCTAACAAAAATTGGATAAAGATATATTTAATATACATATATTTATTTATTTATACTATATTATTATATTTAAATTTGAGATTTTTTATAATCAGTTTGATTATCCTAAATTTTGGTTACCAGAATTTTTGATTATCACAATTTTTTTATTAATTGATATTATATTATATTTAAATTATAAATTTTATATATTAAGAATTCTATTACAAAATAGTATTTATGTAACTTAGTGTTAATAATATATTAATTCGATGATGTATAAAATACTAGAACATGGTCTAGCATAATTTATCTGTAACAAGTCTTTCTAGTCTCTGAACTTTTATACAATCAGAGTCTAGATGGTCAAAATCCATTTATAAATGTCATTTGTACTTAGAAGTTTTTCAGAAGAAAATGAAATCAGAGTCTACCTGCAAATCAGAGTCTGGAAGCCAATCGGGGTTTATAGACTATCAGAGTCTATAGTCTATCAAACACTGAAGATCATCAGAATCTGAAGTCTTTCAGAGTCTATAAAGCTGAAGCTATATTTGGAAGGTGATCAATAGAAAGGGGAAACTTCGAAGATAAAGACATTTATATTGCAGATATTCTATGGGAAGGAAAGAGAATTTCAGAAAGAAACTGTCAACTAATAATTGGAAATTATATTCTTATTGTAATTTTATTTTCTGCTATTAGTTGATAGGCAACTCTCTATATAAATATTCTATGTAACCTAATAATATTGTCGAATTTTGTGAGAGCATAGAGATAGAGAGAGTTGCTGTGAAAACACAGAGAAGTTGGTAGAGTTTGTGTACACCATAAGAGAGTTTGTATTCAATATTCTTTAATATAAACACTGATATTTTTATTCTCTGAGTTTTGATCTTTGTTAAAATAATTCAAGTTTGATTTTTCAGTAACTGATTGAAAATAAGGCAAAAAGATCACACAAGTATTCAACCTCCATTCTACTTGTGTAACTAGGAAAACAATTGGTATCATAGTCTATGTTTTAAAATCGATCAAAGATGTTTGGAAACAAAGATGGAAAATCTAAGATTCCTATGCTTAAGAGAAACGAATATATCCACTAGAAGGTTAAGATGTTGCACCATCTGGAAGCTACAGACCCTGACTATCTTGACATGATTCATGATGGACCCTATGTGCCCTCAAGGCTTGTTCCTCAAACCATTGAAAAGGAAAAATAATTGAAGAACACTTTGTCAACAAACCAAAGGCTGAGTAGTCAAAGGAGGACAAGGAGAATGTTCTTAAGGAAGCAAAAGTCAAAAACATTATCTTTAACAGTTTGGACTCTGTTCTTACAAACTGTGTAATATCATGTAAAACTGCTAAAGAGATGTGGACAAAACTTGAAGTGCACTGTGAAGGGACTAAAGTGTTAGTATTGGTGTCCTAGAGACAATACTTTTAATGTTTTATTGAAAACAATTAAGGATTATGTTTTATGTGATTATTTAATTATTATTTATTATGTCTTTATTTACTGCGTTATAAATTGAAAGGATAATAAATGTCCTTGGAATATTAATACGTAATATATATCTTTAAGTATGTGACTTAAAAATGAGATTATATGAATAGTATTTTATTCCTAAAATTCCCTAGTCAAGTATTATTATTTAAGGACAATAATAATGTAATAAGACTAGTATGTTTGTTGACGGATGACCACATCTCATTGGTCATAGGTATGGTGATACTAAAGTCAAGAACATAAGTGTATGTATCAATACATGACACTGGAAAGACCCGCCGTGAGATTCTACATGTTAATAAGTGTCATAAGAAATCTCACAGTGATAATGATGTAATGATCCTCTGACTTGAAATTATTATATTTCTATACGAGAATTAATATACTTTGATTACACTCAAAGTTACCTTTAACCGGGTAATGATAAAGGTGTACATTGGGTATGCTATGAATCGTATGAGGAATATGAATGATAGATATAGGATTTAACCCTCCAATTCTAGGAGTGATATTATTGGCCTCTTGATTGAGTGAGACTATGAAATACATGGCCATGCTCAAATATTGATTTGTTTAAATAGTCTACTCATTGATCAAGGAAACCGAGATTAAACATTGAAGAGGATGACACTATACATGCCTCGAGTTTGATCTATAATATAAGGTTAAAGGGATTATATTACATGGAACATTATTCACGAAATGTTTAATTGAATCACCAATTATTATTGTTACTTGGGTAGCAATGGTGTATTACTAGATGCCGCTCATTGTTTATAATTTTATTATTAGATAATAAAATTATTGCCAATGTAATAATAACCTAAAGGGTCACACACAAAGAACGTCAAAACGGAGGTTTATTTAAATTACGAATTTAAATATATTATTTTTTATTCGAATTTAATTATTGAATTAATTAAGTGGGACTTGATTAATTATATTAGAATTCGGATTTAATAAGTATTATTATTATTCGAATTTACTTATTGAATTAATTAAGTGGGACTTGATTAATTATATTAGAATTCAGATTTAATAATAATAATAACCCAAAGTCATAATGGGTTTTGGAAACCACATGGATTAGGGTTAGGCCCAAAATCTCTCTGTCCCCTATATATACATAATGATGTATAGTATTAGGGTTTAATCATCAAATTTCGTTTTAGAGAAAAACCCTAGCTGCTCAACATCAAGAGAGGCTAGAGAAAGAGAGAGAGAGAGGCAAACAATTCGGCTAGTACCGACTCCGGTGATCGTAGGACGATCGGGCGTTCGTGTGGACTTCTTTAGAGAGAAAATCTTTGCAACAAAGGACTGATGTGATTCATCTTTCTGGACCTCCATTAAACAGCATACGAAAGCTTTGTTAAGGTACAGACTTCTTCACCATAATCATCCAACGTTATACATGGATCCTGCGATTGGGTTTCAATTTTTTTTTATTGTTTTTACATTAATTCCGCTGCGTTTTCATGCCCGAAACCCTTCAATATCATCAGAGCTACGTGTATAATGGGATGATTTTGTTATGTGTTTAACAGTTTTTCGATGTATGTAAACATATATATGATATGCCATGACTATATCTTGATATATATGTTTTATATGATTTTGAATATATGATATTCATGTGTTGTATAATCATGGGATGATTGTGTGTATTGCTGTATGTATATGATACATGTTTGTTCTTGTTATGGAAATCGTATTCGATACGAATTCTGAAACGGCTTCGGTAGATTTTCTGAAATCTGTGTCCAGTGTCCGATTTTCACAAACGATATGTGTTTTCTGACTGGAATCGTGTCACTTAGCAATACTGACTTTGTCAGCTTCGCGTCTGTAAGCCGTTTGACGACGTTACAGGCCCCGAAACGGCGATTTATTATTTTCTGAAATTTATTTGATTTTATGAAATTTTGAAATTTATTATATATGATTATATGATATGTTTATATAATCTGAGATATATTACATGTGTTATGTGATAACATGCCGGATGGTTATGGCCTAAAGACCCATAGGATAGTGGTTTTGTTTTATGGTTTTGGTTTCTAAATACGACTTGCATGTCGTTTATTCATTGTAATTGTTAATCTCGAATGTAACTCGAGTTCTTCTTGTAATTTCATTAGAATAGATTTATTTATTATTCAATGTAATTGTTCAATGGAGACTTGGAAGCAAGGAAGGTAGGAGGCAATCCAGATGATGGAGCAATGAAGAAGATAAAGACATGTAATAATGTAGTATTTGAAACCACCATAGATTGACCTTGATAATTCAATTAGCTTGGAAATATCACATAGGATGGGGCCATAACCAAACACGTTTAATTTATGCACAATACATATATGTATATGAATGCATGTGTAGATATGTATGTGTTGGAATGATGTATGTATTAGATACGACACCCATGCCATGTTTGCTTAAGAAAGATAAAATCTGTAACGATTCAAGATTTTAAAATTAACAAACGATCATGAGATTCTTGTGTTTATGAAATATGGATTTTTAAAACACGGAATTAAATATTGATTTTTGATATCTATAATTGGGATTTCTGACAAAAACGGATATGCGTATTCGTAAGGCTGATAGGTTTTAAGTGTGACCACTAGTATCCTCCATCTACCTGGGAAATGAACAATTTAAGATGTCAATTTGAAATATTTGGTTCAAGAAAAAATTGAGGATCTCTTTATGATGTGATCATGATCGTTATAAATTTTCTAAACCCCTTAACAAAATATTAAGTTTTACTCGGATGCTTTCCAATGAATGAACACTCATCGAATCCTAGATCGATTAGGGGAAGGACTGTCAGTGGCAGGGGACTCCTATCTATCGTGGTGAGATGCGACGAATATAAACGGTTATATTCGGCCGTTGTATCATTGGGTCTAACTTAACTGAGTCGTCATAATAAGGTGAAAATAAACGGTTATATTCAACCATTATGAACTTAGAAGCATAGAGTTTGGTTAAAAGTCTATTAGATAGATAAGATCAATCGTTGTTCACCAAACTATCCAAGAATTATATATGATATAATTGACAACCGTTGTCTACCTAAATAATCATTTTTTAAGGACTTCCAGTGGTTGACTTAGGACATGACGAAATATGGATCTTGGCTCACTAGAAAGAATTATGGGATATACTTTCCAAATTAATAGTAAGGGCTATTAATTTGATAAAAATAGTGGGAGATATATTATGAATATATCATAATCATTTGAACATAATAAATAACTCAGACAATCTAATGTTTATTTTATGCATTTTAAACATTGTAGATATTTAATTGGCAAACAATACAAATACTTTCTCCGTACGAGCAACCCTTGAGAAGGACAAGCTGACAGGAACTAACTTCCTGGATTGGTATAGGAATTTGAGGATTGTCCTCAGGCAAGAGCGTAAGCTCCATGTCATTGAAATTCCTTCACCTGCTCCTCCTGCTGAGAATGCAACTCGCGTTCAGCAAAATGCTTATCAGAAGCATATTGATGATGTGAATGATATTGCATGTCTCATGCTGGCAACCATGAGTGTTGAGCTTCAAAAACAACATGAGCATATGGATGCTCATGAGATGATTGAACACCTTCAAATAATGTTTGAGGGACAATCTCGTCAAGAAAGGTTCGACACGAGCAAAGCACTGTATGCTTGCAAACAGGGAGAGCGTGAACCTGTTGAACCACATGTTCTGAAGATGATAGGTTATATTGAGTATCTTGATACTTTGGGTTTCCCGATTGGTTTGGAAGCTCAGATTGACTTAATCTTGCAATCTTTGAACCGCAACTATACTCATTTTGTTATAAACTACAATATGAATGAGATAGACAAAACACCCACTGAATTGTTGGCCATGTTACGAACTACTGAAACCAACATGAAAAGGCTGAACCTGCTGCCATGCTGATGGTAGATAACAAATGTAAGGCTAATAGGAAAGGCAAATGGAAGGGAAAAAAGAAGATTGGATCTGCTTCTGGTCCCAAGCCAAAGGCTAATCCCAAAAAGGCTTTAAAGCCTAAGGGTGTTGTTGTAAAGGGTGATTGTCACTACTATGGTAAACCAGGTCATTGGAAGAGAAACTGTCATGCTTATTTGGAGGATTTGAAGAAGAAGAAGGCTGGTCAAGCTTCTGATTCAGGTATTTATGTTATAGAGGTCAATTTGTCAACTTCTACATCATGGGTATTGGATACTGGATGTGGTTCTCACATTTGTATAAATGTACATGAACTACAAAGGAGTAGGACTTTGGCTAAAGGAGAGGTCGACCTACGAGTTGGCAATGGAGCAAAGGTTGCTGTTTTAGCTGTAGGGACTTATTATTTATCATTGCCCACTGGGCTTATTTTAAAACTTGAGAACTGTTTTTACATGCCTGCAATTTGCAGAAACATTATTTCGGTTTCTTGTTTAGACAAGAAAGGTTTTGCATTTTAATTCAGAACAATAGTTGTTCCTTTTCTTTGAATAATGGTACCTATGAGGTTGCACGTTTATTTAACAGTTTATATGTTCTTGATTTAGACACTCCTATCTATAATGTGAATAACAAACGTCTTAAAATAAATGACTCAAATTAAACATACCTCTGGCACTGTCGTTTAGGCCATATAAATGAGAAGTGCATTTCCAAGTTACATAAGGATGGATACTTGGATAAGTTTGACTTTGAATCATACGAACCATGCGAACCTTGTCTCATTGAAAAAATGACTAAATCTTTTTTTACTGGACAAGGTGAAATGGCCACTGAACGATTAGAACTTATACATAGTGATATATGTGGTCCTATGCGTACTATGACAAGAGGTGGCTTTTACTACTTTATCACGTTTACTGATAATTTCAGTAGATATGTGTATCTTATGAAGAACAAATCTGATTCTTTTGAAAAGTTCAAAGAATACAAAGCTGAAGTAGAAAAGCAAATTGGCGGAAGTATTAAGACTCTACGATCTGATCGTGGAGGTGAATACTTAAGCCATGAATTTAAGAGTTTATTAAAAGAGTGTGGTATTGTATCACAACTCACTCCTCCCGGAACACCACAATGGAATGGAGTTTCTGAAAGGAGGAATCGTACTTTGTTGGACATGGTACGATCGATGATGAGTCATGCAGATCTTCCAATTAGTTTCTGGGGCTATGCCCTGGAGACGGCTGCTTATACACTTAACCGAGTTCCTACTAAAACGGTTCAGAAGACTCCATATGAGATATGGACTAAGAAACGTCATAGCATGTCATTTATGAAAATATGGGGATGTGAAGCGTTTATGAAACGTTTAACTTCTGACAAGCTAGGACCTAAATCAGACAAATATAATTTTGTGGGATACCCAATTGAAACAAAGGGTTATTCATTCTATAATCCTTCCGAGAACAAAGCGTTTGTTGCTCAAACTGCAGTTTTTCTTGAAAGAGAAATGCTTTCGAAGAAAAACAGTGGGAGGATAATAGATCTCGATGAAGTTCGAGGCCCACAAGATAACATTGAACCAATGGAGGAACTTGAGCAGGATGTACAAGACCACAACCCTGCTCAAGAAACACAAGTTATTCGTAGGTCTAGTAGGATTCGCCATGAGCCTAAGAGATATTATGGATTTCTCTTAACTCAAGATGGTGATGTGATGCTTATCGACGAAGATAAGCCTCTCACCTACTAAGATACTATGAACACTCCAGAATCCAAGAGATGGCTGGATGCCATGAAATCTGAGATGGAATCCATGTATACTAATCAAGTATGGACTTTGGTTAATCCACCTAAAGGGGTAAAACCTATAGGGTGCAAGTGGGTTTTCAAGAAGAAGACCGACATGGATGGTAATGTACAGACCTATAAGGCACGATTGGTGGTAAAAGGTTTCAAGCAAATTCATGGTATTGACTATGGTGAGACTTTTTCACCAGTGGCTATGGTCAAGTCCATCAGGATTTTGCTTGCTATAGCTGCTTACTATGATTATGAAATCTGGCAGATGGATGTCAAAACCGCTTTCTTAAATGGGAGCCTTGAAGAAGATATGGATGTGTATATGACACAGCCTGAAGGTTTTGTTGATCCAAAGAATGCTGTAAAGGTATGTAAGCTGCGTCGATCCATTTATGGATTGAAACAAGCCTCAAGGAGATGGAACATTCGTTTTGATGAAACTGTCAAAGAGTTTGGGTTTATTCAAAATGAAGATGAACCATGTGTTTACAAGAAGGTAAGTGGGAGCAATGTGGCATTCCTATAATTATATGTTGATGATATATTAATAATAGGGAATGACATTCCTTCTTTACAGGCTTTTAAGACTTGGTTGAATAAGAATTTCTCAATGAAAGACTTAGGCGAAGCGACCTATATTTTAGGTATCAAGATCTATAGAGATAGATCAAGAAGAATGATCGGCCTAAGTCAGAGTAGATACTAGTCTAGTCCAGGTGAAGGTCACTGGACAGCAGTCAAGAATATTCTTAAGTACTTGAAGAGGACTAGAGATTAATTCTTGGTATATGGAGGAGAAGATAAGCTGGTTGTAAAAGGTTACACCGACGCTAGTTTCTAAACAGACAAGGATGATTCGATTTCTCAGTCTGGATTTGTGTTTTGTCTAAATGGAGATGTTGTATACTGGAATGGTTCACAGCTGAGACAGTTGTTGATTCTACAATATAGCCTGAGTATATTGATGCTTGCGAAGCAGCCAAGGAGGCTGTTTGGGGATGTACTTAGGAGATATCACCTAATTAATAAGATTAATAATCGAGGGGATATACATATATGTAAAGTGCATACAAATGATAACATTGCAGATCCACTGACTAAGGCTTTGTCGCAGCAGAAGCACGAAGGTCATACTAGTTCCATGGGTATTAGATACATGAGAGATTGGCTCTAGTACAAGTGGGAGATTGTTAGTATTGGTGTCCTAGAGACAATACTTTTAATGTTTTATTGAAAACAATTAAGGATTATGTTTTATGTGATTATTTAATTATTATTTATTATGTCTTTATTTACTGCGTTATAAATTGAAAGGATAATAAATGTCCTTGGAATATTAATACGTAATATATATCTTTAAGTATGTGACTTAAAAATGAGATTATATGAATAGTATTTTATTCCTAAAATTTCCTAGTCAAGTATTATTATTTAAGGACAATAATAATGCAATAAGACTAGTATGTTTGTTGACGGATGACCACATCTCATTGGTCATAGGTATGGTGATACTAAAGTCAAGAACATAAGTGTATGTATCAATACATGACACTGGAAAGACCCGCCGTGAGATTCTACATGTTAATAAGTGTCATAAGAAATCTCACAGTGATAATGATGTAATGATCCTCTGACTTGAAATTATTATATTTCTATACGAGAATTAATATACTTTGATTACACTCAAAGTTACCTTTAACCGGGTAATGATAAAGGTGTACATTGGGTATGCTATGAATCGTATGAGGAATATGAATGATAGATATATGATTTAACCCTCCAATTCTAGGAGTGATATTATTGGCCTCTTGATTGAGTGAGACTATGAAATGCATGGTCATGCTCAAATATTGATTTGTTTAAATAGTCTACTCATTGATCAAGGAAACCGAGATTAAACGTTGAAGAGGATGACACTATACATGCCTCGAGTTTGATCTATAATATAAGGTTAAAGGGATTATATTACATGGAACATTATTCACGAAAGGTTTAATTGAATCACCAATTATTATTGTTACTTGGATAGCAATGATGTATTACTAGATGCCGCTCATTGTTTATAATTTTATTATTAGATAATAAAATTATTGCCAATGTAATAATAACCTAAAGGGTCACACACAAAGAACGTCAAAACGGAGGTTTATTTAAATTACGAATTTAAATATATTGTTTTTTATTCGAATTTAATTATTGAATTAATTAAGTGGGACTTGATTAATTATATTAGAATTCGGATTTAATAAGTATTATTATTATTATTATTCGATTTTACTTATTGAATTAATTAAGTGGGACTTGATTAATTATATTAGAATTCAGATTTAATAATAATAATAACCCAAAGTCATAATGGGTTTTGGAAACCACATGGATTAGGGTTAGGCCCAAAATCTCTCTGTCCCCTATATATACATAATGATGTATAGTATTAGGGTTTAATCATCAAATTTCATTTTAGAGAAAAACCCTAGCTGCTCAACATCAAGAGAGGCTAGAGAAAGAGAGAGAGAGAGGCAAACAATTCGGCTAGTACCGACTCCGGTGATCGTAGGATGATCGGGCGTTCGTGTGGACTTCTTTAGAGAGCAAATCTTTGCAACAAAGGACTGCTGTGATTCATCTTTCTGGACCTCCATTAAACAGCATACGAAAGCTTTGTTAAGGTACAGACTTCTTCACCATAATCATCCAACGTTATACATGGATCCTGCGATTGGGTTTCGATTTTTTTATTGTTTTTACATTAATTCCATTGCGTTTTCATGCCCGAAACCCTTCATAAAGATATCAAGAAGAATGCAAGTTCTCTGTTAATTCAGGAGTATGAGTATTTTGAGGCAAAATCTGTGGAATCTATTACTGAGATGTATGATAGGCTCACAAAAATCCTGAATGAGATGGCTATACTTAGTAAGGTTTATGATTCTGAAGATACAAATACCAAGTTTCTGAGAGCTCTTCCTGAAGAGTGGGATAACAAAACAACAACCATAAGAGAAGCAATGGATTTGGATGAAATCTCTTTGGAAGAATTGTATGGAAGAGTCAAAACATATGATCTAGAGATGCAACAGAGAAAGAACAAGAAGTCTGTGAAAGAAAAATCAGTAGCTCTCTTAATGGAGTCTGAAAGAGAACAACATGAAGAACCCAAAGAATCAAGAGTTAAAGAATCAAAGAAGAAGGGTAAGACTGTTGTTGAATCAGAGTCTACTGAGACAAACTCTGATTCTGAAGATGAGATTGATCTGAGTCAAATGATGGCTATGTTTGCCAAGAATTTCAAAAGGATGAAATTCAACAAAAGAACTAGAAAATTCAGCAAAAGGCCATCATTCAAGAAGGAAGATGAAAAGGTTGAGAAGAGCAAAAGCATGATAATCAAGCTTGACAAGGCAAAAGTCAAGTGTTTCAACTATGGAATATGAAGGGTTTTGAGGTATAAAAGCAGCGAAAAAATGTGAAAAATAAATACAAAACGTAATATAAATTGAAACCCTCCGCAAGATCCATGCGAAAACAAAAGATTTAATTCGGAGATTAAGAACAAATGCCTTAAAAAGCTTTAACAGTTCATCAATGGAGGTCCAAAGCTTGTTTAATCACCACGTATCCCGCTCACGCGATCTATGCTCTATGGTATCCACAACATTTTTCATGAAGGATTGATGTGTACTAGCACCCGAAAACTGCTTATGTCTCTCTATCTTCCTCTTTTCTCAAAACGTCTAGGGTTTTAGAAAAATATGTGTCTTATATTAAATCAGCCTATAAAGAGATTATATAGAGAGATGAATAAGTTTTTCTAATTATAATATAATTATAATTAATACTAATCCAAAATACTAAATTATTTAATTAAGTCTCACTTAATTAATTAATTACTAATTTTGTAATTAGTTTAAGTAAATCATTTATTCTATTTATATAATTAATTAAGTCAAACTTAATTAATATCATAAATAAAATAAATTACTTATTTAATTTAAATTTATAATTTAAATTATTTCTCCTTCAAGCATTCTTTGTGTGTGATCCTGTAGGTTATAATTACATTGACAACAATTTTAATATCTAATTAAAATTATAAACAATGAGCGGCATCTAGTAATACATCATTATTACCCAAGTAATAATAATAAAATCAGTGATTCGATTAAGCCTTTCGTGAATAATGTTCCATGTAATATAATCCTTTTAACCTTATATTATAGATCAAACTCAAGGCATGTTTCGTGTCATCCTCTTCAACGTTTAATCCGGGTTTCCTTGATCAATGAGTAGACTATTAAACAAATCAATATTTGAGCACGACTATGCATTTTATAGTCTAACTCAATCAAGAGACCAATAATATCACTTCTATATAAGAAGGTTAAATCATTTATCTATCATTCATATTTCTCATATGATTAATAGTATACCCAATGTCCACATTTATCATCACCCGGTTAAAGATAACTTTTAGTGTAATCAAAGTATATTAATTCTCGTATAGAAATATATTGATTTCAAGTCAAAGGATCATTACATCATTATCACAGTGAGAATTTCTTATGACACTTATTAACATGTAGAATCTCACGGCAGGTCATTCCAGTGCCATTCATTGAGACATGCACTTATGTTCTTGACTTTAGTATCACCATACATATGACCAATGAGATGTGGTCATCTGTCAACAAACATACTAGTCTTATTGCATTATTATTGTCCTTAAATAATAATACTCGACTAGGAAATTTTAGGAATAAGATATTATTCATATAATCTCATTTTTAAGTCACATACTTAAAGATATATAATACGTATCAAAATTCCAAGGACATTTATTATGCTTTCAATTTATTACGCAGTAAATAAAACATAATAAATAAATAATAATCAATAAAACAGAATCCTTAATAATAAAATATTTTCCTTAAAATATAAAAGTAATTGTCTCTAGGGCACAATTACTAGCAATAATTTAATTCCGCAAATTCTGAAAAGAATTTTAAATTGTTGTCAGTATCGCATTCAACCCCCCTTCTACGATACTTCTGGGACCCAATAGTTACAGATGTGGAAACCACAACCATTTAGCTCTAGACTATAAAACATAGATTGAAAAGAAATCAGAGTCTATTCCTTCTCATACTCTGAAAATTCACTACATTCCATAGAAGCCTTGTTATCACTGTGGTAGCATATTTCATTCAATTTATATGTGTAGGGACTATCATGATTTGTATTACAATTTTTATGAGCTAAAATCTTCAATTGATAAAAGTTGGTATGACACTGTCAAGACTCCACCAGAGTCTAAAGTAACAAAGGAGACATGTAAAAAAAAGTGAAAAATACTAAACCTGTTTCACCCAAAGTTAGTAGTAAAGGATCCAAAACTGTTTGGGTCTGAAAACATCTAACTAGTTGCTATAAGTATGCAGGGAACCAGGGTAAAGAGAGTAACCCTAATCCTGGACAGTGGATGCTCAGGACACATGACTGGAAAGAAATCTCTTCTTACATGCTTTGTGGAGATGGCTAACCCAGAAGTATCATTTGGAGATAACAATAAAGGACAAACATTGAGATATGGCAAGATTATACTTGAGAATGTCATCATTGATGAAGTAGCTCTAGATGATGGCTTGAAACATAACTTAATTAGCATAAGTCAACTTGGAGATAAAGGTTATCATACTAATTTTGACAAAAAAGAGTGTCTTGTTACTCACAAAAAAACAGACACTTTAGTTTTCAAAGGGCACCGACATGATAACATATATGAAGCCAGCTTGGAGAATTGCAATCACAAAAAAGTCACATGTTGATATATCAAGGCCTCAACTGAAGAAAGTTGGAAATGACACAAGAAACTGTCATACATCAATTTTAAAACACTTAACAAGTTGGTGAAACAGAGTCTTGTAAGAGGACTACCACAGGTTGACTTTGTGCAAGATGGACTGTGTGAAGCATGTCAACTTGGAAAGCAAAGGAAAACATCATTCAAGAGCAAGATAATAAACACCATTATTGAACTCTTTTATCTATTACATTTTGATTTATTTGGTCTAGTAAATGTGATGTCAATTAACAAAAAGAAATATGCTATTGTCATTGTAGATGATTATACAAAATACACATGGGTTTTGTTTTTGCACTCAAAGGATGAAGCATCACAACACATAATAGACCATATCACTTTTCTGAAAACAAAATCAAAGAAGACAGTAAGAATTCTAAGGAGTGACAATTATACTGAATTCAAGAATTCAATCATAGAGGTATACTGTGTATCAAAGTGAATTACTCAACAATTTTCTGCACCAGGAACACCTCAACAAAATGGAGTTGTGGAGAGAAAGAATAGAACACTCATAGAAGCTGTCAGGACAATGTTGGCAGAGTCTAAACTGCCAATATATTTCTAGGCCGAGGCAGTCAGTACAACATGTTTCACTCAAAACTGTACATTGATTAATATGCATGGTAAGACTCCCTATGAAATGGTGAAGAACAAGAAGACAAGTGTGTAACACTTTCACATATTTGGATGCAAGTGCTTTGTACTGAAAGTACATCCTGAAAATCTAAGCAAATTTGAAGCCAAGGCTGATGAAGCAATCTTTCTTGGATATGCACAAAACACAAAGGCATTCAGAGTCTTTAATCTCAGAACCAGAATTTTTATGGAATCTATTCATTTTGCATTTGATGACAAAAAGATTACATGATTGTAGGATGAGTCAGAGTCTACAATACTGAAATTTGAAAATCTAAAAAGTTCTCAGATAGATGAAGATGATGAGGATGAAGAGTCTCAGATAACTCCTGAAACAACACAGAAACCTGCACACTCTGAGGGGGAGCCAGAAAATTCAACTCCAAACAGCTCAGAGTCTAACAGTTCATGATCTACCCAGACAGAGTCTAGACAGACAGAATCAAGTTCTTCAGAGTCTAACTCATCAGAGTCTGAATCAGGCAACTCTGAATCCTTTTTAGAGTCAAGCAATTCAGGGGAAGCCTCTTCATTTGAATTTCACTGAAATACAAGAAATGTCAATGATTTAGGGGTAACTTCAAGTTTAAGAACCAATCTTCCACCAGCTAGAAAATGGGAAAGGTATCACACTCCTGATTTAATAATTGGTGATCCTGAGAGTGGGGTATAAACTAGAACAACCACTCAAAATGAATGTCTATATAGCTGTTTTCTATCAAAGAATGAACCCAAGAAAATTGAGAAAGCCTTGCAAAACCCTGATTGGGTTATTGCAATGCAACAGGAATTAAATGAATTTGAGAGAAATAAAGTGTGAAAACTTGTACCAAGACCCATAAATAGATCAATTATTGGTGCAAAATGGGTGTTCAGGAACAAACTTCATGAGAATGGAACTGTGATTAGAAACAAAGCAAGGCTAGTTGCAAAAGATTATTTTCAGGAAGAAGGAATTGATTATGATAAAACTTTTATACCAGTAGCAAGATTGGAAGCTATCAGAATGTTTCTTGCATTTACAGCTCATTCAAAATTCAAGGTGTATCAGATGGATGTTAAAAGTGCCTTCTTGAATGGAAAATTGGAAGAAGAAGTCTATGTGGAGCAATCACCAGGATTTGTTGATCCAAAGTTTCCTAATCATGTTTACAGGTTAGACAATACACTATATGGATTGAAGCAAGCACCTAGAGCATGAAAACATTAAGTCAAATTATGAAATGAGCATGATAGGAGAGTTAAAATTCTTTTTGGGACTTCAAGTCAAACAGACTGATGATGGAATTTTTATCAATCAATCAAAGTATGTTAAAGAACTATTGAAAAAGTTTGATATGCAAGATTGTACAACTTCCAAAACTCCCATGTCAACAACCACTAAGCTAGACTCTGACTGAAAGTGTAAGGAAGTTGACAACACTAGCTATAAAGGTATGAATGACTCATTATTATAATTAACTGCCAATAGACTAGATATAATGTTTACAACATGTTTGTATGCTATATTTCAGGCTGACCCTAGAGAATCATATTTGATAGCTGTGAAAAGAATTTTCAGATATCTCAAGGGTGAACAAACTCTTGGACTTTGGTATGCTAGAGAGTCTGATTTTTCACTAATTGGCTATTCAGACTCTGACTATGCAGGATGCAAAGTGGACAGGAAAAGCACAACAGGTCAATGCCAATTTCTTGGCAATAGTTAATTTCTTGGTTTATCAAGAAACAAAAAAAGTATCAACCTCAACAACTAGGGCTAAATACACAGCAGCTGGAAGTTGTTGTGCTCAAATTTTGTGGATGAGAAATCAGTTACTTGATTATGGACTAACATTCTCAAATATTCCTATGTATTGTGATAATACTAGTGCTATTAAAATTACAGAGAATCCATTCCAACATTCCAGAACAAAGCACATTGATGTCATGTATCATTTTATTAGAGAACATGTTAAAAATGGTACTGTTGAACTTCATTATGTTCCAACTGACAGACAGATTGCAAATATTTTAACAAAACCACTTGATGAGTTTACCTTTCTCAGACTGGTAGGTCAATTAGAGATGTTAAATATATAAGTGATCAATCATTACAAGAAGTAAGATATGTACTTTAATTATACTCCCTGATTTATCAAACTATAATTTGTTATTGCACAATTTTTAGGTACTTTATCTTGACATAGTCTAACCTCTAGACTTTGACGGGTCTATAGACTCTGAAGGTTTAAACACTTAGACTCGGAAACGGTTTGTTAGGAATTTAGAGACCCAGAAGTTACAGAGGGGGGGGTGAATGTATACTTCAAAATTTTCTTGATTAGAAGATGAACTTGGTCGAGGCTTGAAGAACTGATGGAATTACGATAGTGTTTATCAAGACATATAACCGTAAATAATATAGACACAGATGTAACTTTCAATCTAATTTGTATTAGAATGAACTTTGCTACAATCTGAAATTCAGTTTGAATTTCAGCTTCTTGTTCTGGGATTCTTACAATTGTAAAAATGCTCAAGACACTATCAAATATGGTTGTGCATAAAGTATATAGACAACATGTCCTGTGCACATACTCACATGAGACAGTTTTAGCTAAAACTAGAAATAGACAGAGACTGCTTTACATTTGACTAATGACTATTTCTAGCTAACACTGCTATGACAGTCTGCTCCATCCTGCCTTATCTCTTCTGTCACTTTTCTTGACTTATCTTCCCAGCTGCATTGTAGACTTGTCTCTATCTGTGCAGGTTTAACTTATCCTGCATAAACAGAGCTGCAACATCATCTGTCTTGTTTTGCAATTCTTCCTTGAAACTAGCTTCTTTTGCAGTCGAGTACTCTTCTTGAAATTGATTCGATAAGTCAAGGAGATTGACTTCTCGAACAGCTGTGACTTCTCGATTGGTCCTGAATACTTGATTTCTCGAATGACTAGACTTCTCGATCGCATACTCAGCTTGATAACTTCTCGATCAGACTAGAATTCTCGAATACATGCTTGATATTGACTTCTCGAATGACTCAGCCTTATTACTTCTCGAATGCTTCATTTGCTAGCTTCTCGAATTGTTTGTTTTCACTTCTCGAATGACTCATAATTTACACTTCTCGATTGGCTTCAATACTTGACTTGTCGAATGACTGACTTCTCGATCGAGTACTGAGCAGATAAAAGTTTTGAGACTTCTCGAAATGTTTCCATAGTTCTGACTTCTCGAATAGATGACTTCTCGACCAAGTAATTTGCCTTAGTAGAATTCTCAGATAATTTCTCTTATTTCTTCACAGTCTTCTTTGTCTGGTTGCATGATTCAACTTGAATCTTCTAACTGACTTTATTTCTAACTTTATTTACAATTTGAAGGTAAACAGAGAAAACTTCTATTTGCAAATTACACATGAATAACTAAGTCACTAGTCTATTACAGAAGTACAAACTGAGTTACAGCAAGACAGATAATTAAATAGGCTAGGCTTGATTTAAGTCCAACAATCTCCCCCAATTTGGAAAATGATGAATTTTCACAAATTAAAAACAAGATATCAAGCCTACCTATATTGTTGTTGTTGATGAGCAGCCTGATCATATTTTTCTTTTCTTTCCTTTTCTTCCCTGGCCTTGTTTTCTTCAATTGCCTGCAGTATCATTTGCCTGGCCATGATTTCCTCAATCAAAATTGCATCTTTCAGTATGTCTGCAGCAATCTGTAGAGTGAGCATTGGATAGTCTTGAACAAACTTGAGTCTAATTTTGACAGTGATTCCACCTTTCAGTTTGAATTCAACTCTGTCAGGATCTTTGAACACTCTACTTTTACCCTGTCTTCTCAATTCTTCAGACAACTTCTCTACTCTCTCCTCCTCCTTCCTTTTCTTCTCAATCATCTCCTCCATGTACCTTACCTTGTCAATCTTTTTCTGATACTTCTTTTCCAAGTACTGAGCCATTTCCATCATTCTCAGCTTGTTAATCATGCATTTCTTGTCAAACAGGCTAATCACTCTCTTAATGTCATGAGTGGTAGCATCACTGTTGTCATGATGAAATCCTCTTTCTTCTCCATCAACATTAGTAATAAACATCCTCTTGTCTCTGACTTCTACCTTGACAATTCTGTTAGCCTTCCACAGTTTGATCCTCACCTTGTCAGTTTCAACAATTTCTTGAATAGGTTTAATAGGTAGACCTTTATCAGGAACAATGAGTTGTTTTCTCCACTTAGGATATCTTACTAGCAAAGAGCTAGTAGAGTTCTTGAATTTAGTTGTTGTGGCAGTGTTGACTTTGAGATGTTGGCTTGGCTTCAGTTTCCTTGACTGTTCCTTTTTAATTTCCCTCCTTATCACTCCATGTGCAGTAACTTTCATGAACATCCTTCTTGGAGATTTGGTTTTGATGGCTGTTGCAGTTTCAGAAACTGTTGACATCACACTAGTACCCTGAGATTTGGTAGGTGAACTAGAGTGAGTGCCAGCAGCTTGCTGCTTAGAGGGATTTCTTCTTTGATATTGTTTATTTTTCTCAGAGTTGTCTCTTTTCTTCTTGTCTTCATCCTTCTTCTTCTTGTCTTCTTTCTTTCCCTCCTTATCACTCCTGGATTCAGGCTTTTTATCCTTCTTGTCCTGATCCTCATTGTCATCATCTTTCTTTTTGTTCTTCAATTCTTCTCTTGCAAATTCAGAGATTTGTCCAGAGATAAACTTTTTCATTTTCTCTATAATTTCATTGTCCTCCATCTGCTTCACCTTCTTCTTTTCAATCAACTCAATTAGGTTAATAATTTGACTTCTGTTACTTGAATTGAGATGTTGAGGGATCCTGAAATGAGCAAGTTTTTCTTTTCTAACCATATACATCACACCATCTGGACTACAGTAGGATTCAGGTAGAGCATGAGGTAGGAGAGGCCCCAATATTTTATTCTTCAATTCTTCATCTTCCTGGGTTACCAACTCCACTGCCTTGTACAGACATTCCAGTTCAGTATATGAGAGCCTTTGGAATAGAGTAACTGAGACTTTAAAGTAACCAGACTCCATTTGAATGAGTGGCTCTTTGAACATTTGTCCATTCTGTTCAAACTTAACTCCCCTCACTGCAACAATAGCATTGTCAAGCATCTTCTTATACTTCCAATGATTTCCCTTGACTTGCTGTTTGATATGATGCAGAAGTTCAAGAAAATCCTTGTCAGAGTTGGGCTTTAAAATTTCACTCCTGAGCTTTCTCATAACTGCCTTTTGCCTTTCAGCCTCTATCTCTTCTCTCCTTTCCTTCTCCCCCTTAGGGTTGATATCTTGTCTTTGGAGAAAGGAAGAATGACTTGGCTTAATTTGAGTCCAGCTCTGAGTTGGCAAAGGTGCTGGAGGAGCCTGACTAGTTGTGCCTAAGTTGGAAATGAGTGATTGTAGAGAGGTGAGTTGTGCTGAAATGCTGGCAAGTGAAGTCCCTTGATTTGCAGAAGTAGAGATAAACTCATTTTTCAGGCTATGAACATCTGAGACAACTTGAGAAACTGTGGATGTGAGAGAATCCACTCTAGCATTTAAAGTATCAATGGTAGAGGCCTTTGCAGCTTCATCTTTGGCCTTAGACTGATAGAACAGATCCACTTGAAATGGAGACAAGTTGTGAATTGGCACATCCTCAGGCAGCCTGTCTGCATGCCTGTTTTTGTACAAAACCTCAACCATATTGTTGATTCTCCTTTGATTTTCCATAATAGCTGAGTTACTTTGGACCATTTCTGTGAACACCTTTTCCATGGAATCTATCTTGGAATGGAGAATTGAGGACTTTCCTGAATCTTCTCTTGATGTGTTTCCATAGAGACCACCAGGCTTCATTTTGTCTTCCATGGCTTTCAAAGTAGTTTCTACCTTGGATCTGTGATCATATATCTCAGATTGCACACCTTTGGCAAGGTAGTGGTTTGACTGAAGTTGAACCTTAGCAGCTTCATGAATTGCATCATACATAGCACTTGGTGTAAATATCTTCTCACAGGATCCAAGTGAAGTAAGATACTTCTGTCTGGTCCATTCCAATACTTTCTTCATGCTAACTTCAGAACTACCATCCAGCCAGGCATCTACATTGACTTCTCCATCTTCAGCCAAGTTTGCATTTTTCTCCTTCAATTCCTCCTGGTCTTTGGCATACTCTAGTAGAATTGCAGCATAGTCCTTATTAGGCAAATGAGAGGTGAGTAGCTGCTGGGCAATATGATAAAATCCTTCCAATTGATCTCCATATAGTTCTTTAAGTTTCTCATCAGTAATGGACCCACCAAGAGATGATGGTCCTGGTTCCCTGTCTTGTTGCACAGGTTTCAGCCATTGAGACAGAGAGTGAGAGCTAGGGCCACTTGTGACAGTAGTCCCCTCAGCATCTATTTTCTCATCCAATTTCTCAGATGATTCATTAGACACTGGATGGATAAGTGAATTCTCTTGAGGAGACAGTCTTTGAATGACTGGGGAGTGTCCAGGGGATGCCATTTGCATGGTGTGGAGGTCCCCTAGATTACCCAATGTCTGTGAAGACACTTGGCTGTGATATGCCTGAGCCCCCACAGAGTCTGAAGTAAAGACTTCTGGAACCTCTGTGGTTTTGATGGTGTCATCAGGATATGCCTCAGCATGCATTCCCTCACCATCTAAAGGAGTGTCCTGAGTGGTGAACAAGGTGTCATGCACCAAGTCACTTGAATGGGGCTCACCAGGGAAACAAGAATCCTGATGATCAACAACTTCATGTGTTTGGCTGGACACATTTGGTTGAGATGAAATTTGAAAGATAGCAGGGAGAGTGTGAATAGCACTGAGTATTGGCAACTCCCCCTGAGAAGATGGGGAAGTTTCAAGAGAAGATCCTACTGGTGCACAGTGTGTCTCTTTTTCAACTAAAACTTCTTCATTGACATGAGTGAATTCCTGCAATGGTGCAGACTCTGTACAGGGTGGAGTGGGCTGACTCCCAATTTCAATAGATGCACCTTGTTGAGAAAGTGCACCTAGAAGTAGGTTTAATCCCTTGTTTATCCCTACATCCTGTTGAGAGGATGTAGAGTGGTCTGTTGTGGCCTTTTTGATTTTCTTTCTCCTGGTTAAAGGTTCCACAGGTGACTCATCTGAAATGTCATCACTTTCTACAACAGTTTCTAATGTTCTTTTCTTAACAGCTTTCTCCTTCTTCTTCTTTGCAACTACACCCTGTTGAGAGGATGTAGAGGTTGGTTTGCTAACATCTAGGGATTTCAAAGAAGGGATAGCAGTTGGGTTAGAGGTCCTTGGGTTAGGTGCATTTGGTTCTTCTGCAACCTTAGGACCCCCTACTGCATCAAGGGAACCATATTTAGGCTGCTCAAGTGGGTATCCCTTAAATACACTCAACATGTGAGGTGTAGTTTGAAGGGGTACATTCACTGAGTTTCTCCTATCCAATGTAGCAAAAATAATTTTTGACATGGATTTGGAATAGCCAATTCTCTGTTTGTTCATCCTAGGCAATTCAATTAAACTAGCATACTTATTGTTGAGAATTAATTGAATGAAGCGAGGGAAGAAAATCTCATTACCTTTTCTGGGAATCCTGGTTATGAGCTCCCCAAGAACTAGCTTTCCAACATTTAGCCTTAGGTTGTAGGCCAATGAGTAGACCAGCTTCATGGCAATGAGGCTTACTTGGTCAAATCCGGTCTTCCTGCAGGTGAATACTCTCAAGATAGTGTCGAACATGAAAGACCACTCCTTCCTCATAAACTTCTTGTTTATCTTCCCAAGTTTGAACTTCTTATTTTCTTGGTTCACAGTGTCAGAATACCTAATAATCTCCAGGAAGTCTAGAAGATCATCTTCAGTTGGTTCCTCATTAAACTCTTCAGTTGAAATTTTCAAGCTTTTGTTCACATCATTTTCATCAAAACTAATGTCCTTTCCTTGGATTTTGCAAGTAACAACCACTTTCGAGCTCCCATTCTCCAAGGCTATGTTTTCCCAATCTGCAGTTGCCCAAAACTGCTCAAGAATGTCCAGGTATAGAGTGGGGTTTACCAATAGAGCTTCTTTTAGGTAGGAATCGATGAGAAACCTAGTGAAACATTTGTACTGGGGTTTTGCATCTGCATCTCTGGATATCGCTAAGAAATTGGTTTCTGGAATGACAAAAACTTCGGTTGAAGCTGAGCTTGAGGATGCCATTGAATCAGTGTATAGAAATAGAGAAAGGAAGAAGCGAAGGTTTTAGAGAGAAAGAGAGAAAGTAAGAGTTAAAGATGAACAGTTGGAATGCAGGGATTTCTTTGAGTTTGTAGTTAAGCGTAGAAATGAAATGTTAGATATACTTTGCTATTTAAATGACACAGACAACTCGACTAGAATAATAATCGATTTTAGTGATCGAGAACCCTAAAGCTGTTTCAGTAGAGAACTGTCAGAATTCAATCGAGAACTAAGACAATCGAGAACTCTTAATAAATCTTGTTCGAGACCTCACAAAATGAACGATTCGAGAACTCACGGAATTGAATGGTTCGAGAACTCACAATATGAACTATTCGAGAACTCACAGAATTGAACTATTCGAGAACTCACAGAATTGAACTATTCGAGAACTAACAGAATTGAACTATTCGAGAACTCACAGAGTTGAACTATTCGAGAACTCACAGAGTTGAACTATTCGAGAAGTCAGAAAGGATGGCAAACTTAACTACAAACTCCAGTTTTTAAGAAATTATTTTACCTTCACTTGAAAGTAAAGTAACAATTTACAATCATTATTTCTTGGACAAATAAAATTTATTTATTCATCTTGAAGTAAGAAATGTGATTAATTAATGTTCCTGAAACTTTTAATTGTCACACTTGTTATTTAATAATGCACAAGTATAACTATTTGATTCAGGTTTTCTCAGAACAAAGAAATAGTTCTAAGTTAGTTTTTAAAACATTTGTTTACTCATATGTACAACAATATAACTGATATATTTAAAAATATACACCAGTTTTGTTTCACTTAGATAGATCATTTAGGTTCATGTCTGTGAAACAATTGTTGCAACAGTTGGAGAGATATATTTATTGGGCCACTTATCCTGAAGAATTTAGCATTCCTATTTCACTAACCAACCTGTTAAAGGTGGCTTCATCAAGTGGTTTGGTAAATATATCAGCCAACTGTTTTTGTGTAGGAACATAGAACAATTTAATTACTCCATTTTCTGCATGTTCCCTTATGAAATGGTACCTTACATCAATATGCTTTGTCTTGGAATGGTTGACTGGATTTGCAATAATTGATATGGCACTAGTATTGTCACACATGATAGGAATTCCTTCCAACACCAGTCCATAGTCCCTTAATTGATTCCTGATCCAAAGCACTTGAGCACAACAACTTCCAGCAGCAATATATTCAGCCTCAGCTGTGGAAGTAGAGACTGAATGTTGCTTCTTACTAAACCAAGACACCAATCTCTGTCCAAGAAATTGACAGCTTCTTGAGGTGCTCTTTCTATCCACTCTGCACCCAGTAAAATCAGCATCTGAATATCCAACTAAGTTGAATCCTGTTTCTTTAGGGTACCATAACCCCATGAATGATGTTCCTTTTAGATACCTCAGAATTCTTTTGACAACAATGAGATGAGATTCTTTGGGATTTGCCTGGAACCTTGCACATAGACATGTAGAAAACATTATGTCAGGTCTACTAGCTGTGAGATAGAGGAGAGATCCAATCATTCCTCTGTAGGTCTTCATGTCTACACTTTTTCCTTTCTTATCTTCATCAAGTTTTGTAGCTGTAGACATTGGAGTCTTGGCAGTAGAACAGTCTTGCATGTCAAACCTTTTGAGTAAGTCATTGATGTACTTTGTTTGACTTATGAAAATGCCATCATCCCTTTGACTTATTTGAAGGCCTAAAAAATAATTGAGCTCTCCCATCATGCTCATCTCATATTCACTTTGCATTAGCTTAGAGAACCTTTGACACAGTTTTTCATTTGTAGACCCAAAAATGATATCATCTACATAGATTTGAACAAGTATGATATCCTCACCATACTTTTTATAGAAAAGAGTTTTGTCAATAGTTCCTCTAGTAAAATGATTTTCTAGAAGAAATTTTGACAAGGTGTCATACCATGCTCTAGGGGCTTGTTTGAGTCCATACAATGCTTTAATGAGTCTGTAAATAAAGTCTGGAAAATTTGGATCTTCAAAGCCAGGAGGTTGTTGCACATAAACTTCCTCTTCTAATTCACCATTGAGAAATGCACTTTTCACATCCATTTGATATACCTTAAAATTTGAGTGTGCTGCAAAGGCTAGAAAAATTCTAATTGCTTCCAATCTTGCAACAGGAGCAAAAGTCTCATCATAGTCAATGCATTCTTCCTGGGAATAGCCTTTTGCAACCAGCCTTGCTTTGTTTCTTATTACTATTCCATGTTCATCCATTTTGTTCCTGTAGACCCACTTAGTGCCAATTACTGACCTGTCCTTTGGAGGTGGCACTAGTTCCCAAACATTGTTTCTCACAAATTGATTCAATTCCTCTTGCATGGCAATTATCCAGTCTGGATCCAACATGGATTCTTCAATCCTTTTTGGTTCATTTTGAGACAGAAAGCAAGCAAATAGGCATTCATTCATAGTTGCTCTTCTTGTCCTTACACCTTCATCAGGATTTCCAATGATTTGATCAGCTGTGTGGGCTCTACTCCATTTAGTTTGATGAACTCCATCTCTATCATTTGAACTTGTTTCTTCCTGATTGAAGTGATTGCCAATAGTTGCAGATCCTTGAGAATCTCCCCCTGAGTGAATGCTAGGGTTGTGTGGAGAATTCTCAAGTTGAATATGACTGTAATCTTCATTTTCTCTTTCCACATTTGTTCCATGTGAGATGTCTACATGTGACTCTTCATGAGTATTGATAGCATTTTCAGTTGCAAATGTTTCAGACTCTATTTCATTTTCAAACCTCAAAGTGTCACAGTTTTCACCTTCCAAATTCATGGTAGGGAACTTGAAATCATCAAATGTCACATTTGTGCTTTCCATAATCTTCTGTTGATCAATCACATATACTCTATAGACAGTTTTGTCCAAAGAGTATCCCACAAAAATTCCTTCATAAGCCTTGGCTTCAAACTTCCCAAGGTTGTTGACATCATCTTTGAGAACAAAGCACTTGGTTCCAAACACATGCATGTATTTTACAGATGGTCTTCTATTTGTCATGATGTGATAAGGAGTCTTTCCAACTGGTTTTGTGATGAGTGTTCTGTTTTGAGTATAGCATGCAGTTCTAACAGCTTCAGCCCAAAAGCTAGTTGGTAGACTTGCTTCTGCTAACATGGTTCTTGCAGCTTCAATGAGAGTCCTTTTCTTTCTCTCAACCACTCCATTTTGTTGTGGAGTTCTTGGGGCTGAAAATTGGTGAGTGATTCCTTTTTCCTTGCAGAATTCATTGAGTATAGCATTTTTGAATTCTGTACCATTATCACTCCTTATGGCAACTACTGGTGTAGGGCCTTTATCCAATCTTCTCAAATTTTCAATGATGATCTCAGGAGCTTCATCTTTTGAGCGCAAGAATTCCACCCAAGTGTATTTTGAAAAGTCATCAACCATGACTAGAGCAAATCTTTTCTTAGACATGGACATTACATTTACTGGTCCAAACAGATCCATATGAATTAATTGTAGTGGTTTGGTGATTGAAGTGAATTCCTTACTGTTGTGACTTGATATCTTCATTTTTCCTTTTTGACATGCCTCACATAATCCTTCTATGCAGAATTCAAGTGTGGGCAGGTCCTTCACTAATTCTCTTTTGACTAAAGAATTAATGTTTTTGAGATTTAGGTGAGATAACCTCTTATGCCAAAGCATACTTTCATTTTCTGAGGCCTTTGTGTAGAAACAACAAATCTTTTCCTTGTTTGCAGAGTCCAAATCTGCTACAAATAGGCTTCCTTTTCTTACTCCTTGCAGAGCAATTTCCTTTGTCTTCCTGTGTGATATGAGACACAGTTCCTTATCAAACTCCACCTTCAAATCTTTGTTGCAGAATTGAGTGATGCTGAGAAGATTATGCTTCAAACCACTGACTAGGGCTACATCTTCAATGACAACATTTCCATGAATCAATTTGCCATATCCCATGGTGAAACCAGTGCTGTTGTCTCCAAAGGTTACCATTGGGCCAGCCTCATCCTTGAACTGTGACAGCAGGGCCTTGTCACCAGTCATATGCCTTGAACAGCCACTGTCCAAAATCCACATGACCTTCTTCTTACCTGTGCCCTGCAATCAAACACAAATCAAGTTTTCTTTGGTACCCAAACAAGGTTGGGTCCTTTATGCTTAGTCACATGAATGTCATTCCTGTTCTTAACAGTCTCAGTCACTTGCACATGCACATTTTCATTTTTCTTGTTATGATTTTTTGCTTGATTAGTGCTTCCAGAACTAGATGCATGCTTAGGTGACATGGAGTGCTTTCTGTGTTTCACAGGACTAGCAGATTTAGGCCTAGGACTGTTGATATACAAATTCTAACTTATGCATCCATCAACAAACTGTTTTCTAAGCCTAAAGCAGGTATTCATGATATTCATGTTACATGACATACAATCAAATTTGTCACAAAATTTATGATTATCATGCATTAAAGGCTTAACATAACCACAGGCAAACTTATCATTTCCCACAACAGGTTTCTTGCACAAGTGAGTAAGATGATTTGTTGAACCACAGTTTTTACAAATCTTTCTTGGTGCATTATGAACATGTGCATAGTTGTTGTGTTTGTTAATGCCTATTTTTCCATTTCTATTAGCCTTTTTCTTTTTAGCATGCATAGCATCATTTTTCTGAGCATCCTGTTTAGTTTCAGTTTGAACATGAGTGGACTTGGTTTTGATTGTGGGTTCTTCTTTCTCAACAGAGGCCACTTTTCTTTCAATAGCTTCCTTATCCTCATCATCTAACTGTTGTTTGATAACCATACTGGCTTCATCTAGTTCAACAGTAGCTTTCTTAAAAATTGGTTCTTTGACATTTTTCAAAATATGAGGATTACCTTGGATTTCAATCTTTTTGTCTCTTGTTAAAACGGATTTTTTCTTTTTAAGATTCTCATAATCAAAACCAACTCCAATCCTAGTGCTTTCCTTGTTCTTCTCATGAAACTCTTTAACAATAGTTGCTGAGTTTTGATAAGATCTAATTTTTAACTCATTTTTAGAAATTTGCTCTTTAAAAAACTTCTCAATTTGTTCAGAACACACTATTTTGTTCTTGAGATACTCATTTTCCTGTTTCAAGTTTTCCATGTTTATAACAGACAATTCTAGAGTCTCATTTCTTGCAATTAGTTCCTCATTAGCTTTTACTATCCTAGCAATCTCCTCATAAGCAGCAGTCATACTGGTGTGAATGTTAAACATCTCAATGCTTAAATCTTCCACAGTTTTCTTGTATTGAGAATTTGACATATCAAGAGAGATTAAAGAAGGTACCTGAGAATTTGATGATGAAGCTCCATCATGTGAGTTGGCCATGAGTGCCAGATTCCCATATTCCTCCTCCTCATCTTCATCTGTATCATCCCAGCATTTTCCTTCAGCAATATAAGCTTTTCCTGTCTGCTTTTTGAGAAGAGCTTCATACTTGGCTTCCAACTCCAAGTAGTCTTTATCCTTCTTGATTGACTTAGGTTTTCTGCACTCTGTTGCAAAGTGTCCAAGATCATTACAGTTATAGCATCTTATCTTGGATCTATCAACTGTTCCAGTCTTGTATCCTCCATTATTTGAGCTTCTCTGTGGATTCCTTTCTTTGCTTGAAGACTTGAAGGTTGGTTTTGGTTTGAAACTTTTGTTTCTTTTGAATCTCAAATTTCCAAACTTCTTTGCCATGAAGGCCATTGTTTTGTTGTCCATGCCTTCAAGTTCTTCAATGGTGTAAAAGTCATCTTCTTCTGACTCACTCTTGATGGAGTCCTTGTCTTCCTGTTCCTGATCTTCAATCACCTCAGATTTCAACTTCCTGCTTATGCCAGTCTTTTCAATTGTTGATGGTTCCTTAGCAACCAGGGCATTTGAGACATTTGCCATTTTTCCTCTATTTGCTAAAATGGCCTTCTTTTGATAAAATTCCAGCTCATATGTTTTCAGTATTCCATAAAGTGTCTCAAGTGGAAGCTTTGTCAAATCTCTTCCTTCTCTTATTGCAGAGATTTTATGCTCCAGGTGCTCTGGGAGAGTTAACAGAAACTTCATGTTTTTCTCCTTTATTTCATAATATTTCCCATGAAGTTGAAGATCATTGATCAGTTTATTAAACCTTTCAAATACTTCAGTTATGCCCTCATTTGATTTTGACATGAATGCTTCATATTGGGAAACAAGGAGCTGCCTTTGATTCTCTCTTACTTCCTCAGTTCCCTCACACAGAATTTCTATTGTCTCCCATATGTGTTTGGCAGATGTACAATTGACAATATTGTTGTACATCACAAGATCCAGTGACTCAATTAATATTAGCATTAAGCTATTGTCAAGAGACACCTTTTCCTTCTCTGAGTCTGTGTACTGAGATGGATCTTTAGGTATCCATGTTGCAGGAATAACTTCAGACCCACTAGTAGTTTCAGGAACTAGAGTTACTGGCATGAAAGGACCATTCTTTAATATTTCTGGATACATGGGGTTTGCAGCCTTTATGAACATCAGCATCTTCTTCTTCCATAGGTTGTAATTTTCTCTGTCAAATGTAGGAATCTTTATGTTGCTTAACTTCTGAGAACTCATCTTGATCTTTAGTCTGTATGTTTGTTTACAGCCTGGCTCTGATACCACTTGTTAGGAATTTAGAGACCCAGAAGTTACAGAGGGGGGGGGGTGAATGTATACTTCAAAATTTTCTTGATTAGAAGATGAACTTGGTCGAGGCTTGAAGAACTGATGGAATTACGATAGTGTTTATCAAGACATATAACAGTAAATAATATACACACAGATGTAACTTTCAATCTAATTTGTATTAGAATGAACTTTGCTACAATCTGAAATTCAGTTTGAATTTCAGCTTCTTGTTCTGGGATTCTTACAATTGTAAAAATGCTCAAGACACTATCAAATGTGGTTGTGCATAAAGTATATAGACAACATTTCCTGTGCACATACTCACATGAGACAGTTTTAGCTAAAACTAGAAATAGACAGAGACTGCTTTACATTTGACTAATGACTATTTCTAGCTAACACTGCTGTGACAGTCTGCTCCATCCTGCCTTATCTCTTCTGTCACTTTTCTTGACTTATCTTCCCAGCTGCATTGTAGACTTGTCTCTATCTGTGCAGGTTTAACTTATCCTGCATAAACAGAGCTGCAACATCATCTGTCTTGTTCTGCAATTCTTCCTTGAAACTAGCTTCTTTTGCAGTCGAGTACTCTTCTTGAAATTGATTCGATAAGTCAAGGAGATTGACTTCTCGAACAGCTGTGACTTCTCGATTGGTCCTGAATACTTGATTTCTCGAATGACTAGACTTCTCGATCGCATACTCAGCTTGATAACTTCTCGATCAGACTAGACTTCTCGAATACATGCTTGATATTGACTTCTCGAATGACTCAGCCTTATTACTTCTCGAATGCTTCATTTGCTAGCTTCTCGAATTGTTTGTTTTCACTTCTCGAATGACTCATAATTTACACTTCTCGATTGGCTTCAATACTTGACTTGTCGAATGACTGACTTCTCGATCGAGTATTGAGCAGATAAAAGTTTTGAGACTTCTCGAAATGTTTCCATAGTTCTGACTTCTCGAATAGATGACTTCTCGACCAAGTAATTTGCCTTAGTAGAATTCTCAGATAACTTCTCTTATTTCTTCACAGTCTTCTTTGTCTGGTTGCATGATTCAACTTGAATCTTCTAACTGACTTTATTTCTGACTTTATTTACAATTTGAAGGTAAACAGAGAAAACTTCTATTTGCAAATTACACATGAATAACTAAGTCACTAGTCTATTACAGAAGTACAAACTGAGTTACAGCAAGACAGATAATTAAATAGGCTAGGCTTGATTTAAGTCCAACACGGTTAGAATTCGTGCATGTAGACTTTGATTATTTTTTAACCGTTCAAATGACTGGAAATATGTGGTAATAGTTACTTTTTACTAGTTACAGGTTGCAGACTCGTGTGTATTGTATGCAACTTATAAAAAATAGAAATTTTCCATACATTTTACTCATCTATTTATTGTGAATTATTTTTTAAGGCAAAAATACTCTCAGAGATTTTTCAAGAACCCTAATTTCTTTCTCAAGGATTTTCATCACTTTCACTTTCAACAACTCCAATGGCTGCTCAATCCACTGTTATAAAGCGACCCAAGGCTATTGCGTTCACTTTTGGTGACTTCGAATTCATGACCACTAACCATGTTGCAGCTCTTGGAGACAAGAAGGGGGTAGATGTTGATTACTACCATGTGATGGACTTTTTGGAGCAAAGTGAGCTCAGTTACATCCTCAAGGCATCACCTGTCATCCATATGGATGCAGTCCCGTAAGCTTGGCGTTCTGCAAAGGTAATTGATCCTTCTCAGGATCAACCACGTAAAATCATGTTCACCTTTAGCTCCACTACTTTTGATGTTACTGCTGATGTGATTAACTTTGTGTTTAAACTGCCTATTAAACAACCTTTTGATGAAACTGTTGATGATTCTGAAATCAAAAGCATGCTTAAGTCACTAGGTTATACTGCTAGTTTAGATAAGATGAGTAAATTAATAAGGCCCTATTTGAGGAAAGAATTGTCTTTCTTTTTTGATCAAATTGCTAAGTGTTTCACTGGTAAGTGCAGTGGATTTGATGCTTTAACTTTTATCACTTATCAAATTGGTCATAGTCTCTTATTTGACAAAGTCATTAACATTGGTGATATGTTACTCACTTAAATGGGAGCCAAATTGAACAATGTGCAGGAGGGGAGGAAGAAAGTCTACTATCATAGATTTCTTATGATTCTCCTCAATCACTTCATTCCTGACATGTCAACTACGTTGGCAGATGATTGTTGTGTGCAAGCCTACAAATAGCAAATGAGAATTTTCTCTGATATCAAGAGAATTGATGAGAAGAAGGGAACCAACTTGCCTGCCATGGTGTATCCACAGGTCATGCAGGTAAAACTATATAATTACAAACCTTCTATCTATAATTCTTATTTCTTTGGAGGTGAAATGGTGTATGAACAAATTATAGAGAGTCCCCCAGCACCTAACCAAGTAGCCAAATCCCTTTCCTCCAAACAATATCACAAATCCAAATCTAGAAAGAAACCAACCTCTGTTGTCTCTCAAAAGACACCAGTTGTAAAGATGAGGAGATTGATACAAACCAGGTTTATAGATGAGCAAAGTGATGAGGAGCTCAACCCATTAGAGAAGCAGGATGTTTAAGGGCTTTCTCTACTAAAAGAAGGTCATGATGCACCTGATTCTAGCCTAAAAGCCAAGACTATAGACTCTCCACAGGCTACAGTCTCTGAAAAACCTAGGGATGCACCTCAAGATTCTCAACTTGAGTCTCTTGAGAAATCTTTTGCTAAGAAGTACAAGAGGTTGAGGAAGGCTTATTCTACATACACACACAAGCCTATCATTGGTACCAATCCTATTTTGCAGGAAACAATTGCTCCTAAGGCTCCTGCAGAGCCAGACTCTGAAAGCAAGAAAACTCCTGAACTAGAGTCTAATGTTAAGTCAGAGTCTAGACTGCCTTTAGACTCTGATCATGACATATTTTGGGAAGGAATGCTAAAGGAAACAACCTCAAGTCTAATAGACTCTATAATTGTTCCATCTGATGAGATGCTTATCTTTCTATATCCTTTGGTGGAATCAATTGAAGATCCAGAATCATACAAGACACAACAATAAGTCTTGGATCTTCTCTTAACATATGATGCCCTAAGGAAGAGAATGTAGATGAAGCTACATATGTCTGCACAGGATGTATTCACCAATCTATACAGCTATCTCTTCAACTCTTCATTACAAAGTCAAGCAATTAGGATCATAGAAGGCATGACAATTGAATTTCTCAAAGCAGTTAGTGTGCTAGACTCTAAAAAACTAAAAATGAAGAAAGTCAAGAAGAGAAAAGCCCTCAAAAGGAGAGAATCAGAGTTTGTTGCTGAGTCAGAGACTGATATTGAGCAACTAGTCTTTAATTATGAAGTATTTTGGGATAATGAAGTTACCTACATGACATCCATTCAATGGATTTCTCACTTTCAACCTTTGTCAAGACAGGTGGTTGACTATCTTATCCATAATATAGGTACAATTGCCAATAAATACATCTATCCAACCTATCAGAGTAGATTGGATCAATTCAAGGGCATATACTTTCAAAAAGTGAGAAGGGAACTGCAGGAACTCTTCAATCTCACAGATGCCCAGACAATCAATGCAATCCATACAAGGGCTTTTCATCAAAATTTGGATGTATTTATTATTGAAGAACAACATGAGGAAGAAGGTGCTAGAAGGAAGTTGGAAGAGGGCACTAGTGCACCAGTGATGACTAGTGACATGGGTGCTCAGTCTACCTCACCCACACAAGAACCATCTATTTAGAGGTTGGGTGATAGTGGGGCAGGGGAGCATGCTGATAGGCCCTCTTTGACAACTCAACAAATTGCTGATGAGAACCCCAATGATATGGGATGCAGACTCTGATGGATGCTCATGAAGAAATTCCACAATCTATTCTATCAGAGTCTATCCACTTTGAGGGGGAGTCTCATGCACTAACAATCAAAGATGGTGACACTCAGACTCTGGCTTCTAATGAAGTCATACTGAAGTAGTCAGAGTCTAGAGTAGAACCTGAGACTGGAATACTTGAGCTAACAGACTCTCGAAAGAAAAAAGAAGCTAGTAAGGGTTCAGAATTTGTTATTATTCTCAAACAATCAATTAAGCATTAATATTTTTCAATTACTTCTGATTACTAGTCCTACTGAACATTCTAATTAATTACTAAACAGTACCATCGACTACTTTAAGATTTTAAAAAAAGTTAAAAATTGGCTGGATATTAAAAAGTTTCTGATTATGTGATAATAAAATCTATGACAGAAATTCTGTCGTATAAAATTCCTCATGGGTTACGTATGAGAGATATTCTTCATTCATAATATGTCATAAGTTACCTTACAACTTACGTCATTAAATTTCAATTTGTTGTAAGTTATCTCACAATTTTTCCATTATACTACTTTTTTTTCCGACTGGTAGGTACCATCTAGGATCTTACGAAATAATTTCTATTGCAAGTTAATTGTTTCATGTGTTTTTAAGAAATTCATTCATGTAACGCATCACGTGTTACTTACGACATATATTATTCCTTCATACTGTTGGGGTGTAGCTCAATACTAAACACGACAATGGGGCAGTTATATAAATAATTTAATAAGAACATGCAGATTAAACCAATTAACAAAATAAAGCACGAATGTAGAAATAAGATATATCAATCAGTAACTGCAAAAACAAGAGAAAAAATAGAATACTTAGTTCTAACAAAAATTTTAACCATACACTGATATAACCAAAAGAACTGCTGATTCACGAGTTACAACAATATCATTTTCAGGATAAAACAGAGTACTTCGTCACCTGCATCTCAGTTCACCCAGAAAACCTATGTCAAAACCTATGTCAATCTGTATGAATTTTTATGTAGGAGATACAGAGTATGGCTGACCATCAGAATTTATAACCTCTGGCAGTCCATTACTATCTGTTAAACTTTGACCCAACCTTTCATAAGAGTTTACTGTTAAACTCTGATGAGGTGGTCCATCAGAGTTTATAAACTCTAACCCAGCCTCTTCCATAAGAGTTTATCAATGAGCTAATCCATCACTGATAAACTCTGACCCAACTCAGTCTATACTCTGATTAGAGTTTAATAAACTTTGACCTGACCCAGCTCGTTCTTTCTCTGATAAGTTACACACTGACTCAATATTCATATTGAAATAATATTTAAAGTCATAATTAATTATATAATAAAACTCCTCACCCAGGTCGCCTCGCGTACGCGAGACGCTGCCGAAACATTCGCCCAAATCACCCTTCGACCCGAGACGAGGCGAAGCATGGGGTGGCGAGGCGGCGCGGCGCGGCGGCGCGGCGAGGCGGCACACTCGTGTGTGCACGCGAGGCCACACTATTACATCATGCACACTTACATGGCTTAGTAGTTGACACTACTCTTGCACATATATGTATATAAAGCACCCACACCCATATTACATTATCTATGTAGGACAATCACATTTAACTCATTTCAAACTAGCAACTTTTACTCAATTTATCTATGAATTATCCTAAGAAAATGTCTTAGATCCAAACATGAAAATTTAAATCCTCATAACAAGGAACAAGTTCCAATAATTAATTTTCAAAAATTATATCAAGGACATATATAAAATATGTTTTAAATTTTCTATTTTCTAACTCATATTATGTCGTAAGTTATCTTATGACAGACATTATTCCTTTTCAATTCACTATAAGTTACTTTTTAAAAAAATTTAATTATATTTTTTGCTAGCTGATGAGTACCACCTAAAATCTTTTGACATAATTTTCGTCGTAATTTAAGGGGCTTCGTGTGCTTTTAAAAAATTCATTCATAAGTTAATTTATTATTTTAATATTGAGTGTGAAATTTACATTCTAAACTTACCAACAATTTTGAGTTTATGGTAAAGAATTGAATTTGTTAGTCAAATATTTATGACAAAAAATTTCCTTAGTAAATAAAACATTTATAACAGATCTGGTGTTAATATTTTACCGTAAATAGTCTTCTTTGGTGTAGTGATAGAAAAACCATATTTTCTAATTTATAGAGCATGACAATATATATTGTAATATGAAAAATATTTTACTTGCAAAATATCTCCATTATTTTCAATTTAATAATGTTCTTTATTAAAACTTTTCCAATTTAATGAAAAAGAAAAAGAGAATAAGATAAGCTTAAAAAACCTGCACAACTAAAGCACGCAACAACTACTGAAATAGCATTAAACAAACTAAAAATAGGGTATTAACCTTTTTTTATATCACAATTTAAAGTAAAATGATGCAAAATATTACAATTAAAAAACGTAATATAATATTACGTTTTTATAATATTTTCAAAAAAAATAAAAAAAAATAGAAACGCATTTAAAGCTCGCGTTACTGGTGAACCCACGTGTTCCACTGTTAAACCTTATTATTACATCCATCTGCCCTGATGTCATATAGCAACAGTACCTAGTAACTAGACTAGACACCAGCATAATTAAGCTGAGTGCCCGAGTGTATGACAACAGCAGAATTGTGTTTGAAGATTATAAATGCAATTTTAAAATTCGTTTTTAAGCTGTACAATGGGTCATTTTTTTGAGATATGACTATTTGGGCATTTTACTCTTAAATTGTGATAAAGAGGGTCATTTCTCTAAAAATAGCAATATACGATGATCACTGCAATTTTGTACGTTGAAACTCCCATGCAGATAGCTCCAAAACTCTCAAGTGATCCTGCAGCAACGTGTACCTCATGCAACGCATTCCGAAAATTCCCAGAAATTTCATTATTAACATATCGGCTGTGTGTATATATACATGTTATCTATCCTTCTTAATACATATCTTCTTTATATGCTCATGTAATAAATACCAACATACTAACACACACACGCACAATAACTTCTGTTTCTGCATATATTATTGTCTGTTTCATCAAAAGATATAGCCGAAAAATGGGTTCACATGGGATTAGCAGCTGGGATGTTGAAGAAGCTGGTGAAGATAAGGGCTTAGTGAAGGAGCATCACCCGGAAAAGTCTCAAGTGCAACTTGTTACAAAAGCCCGGTTTCGATTGTTTAGGAGTTTCCTAGCCAATTTGCAGCTAGTGATTTTCGGGACCAAGCTTTTTGTGCTCTTCCCGGCTATCCCTTGTGCAATTATGGCTAAATCTTGCAATATTGGAAAAGTGAGTATATATCAAAAGAACAAAACATTTTTGTGTTTTAATTTGTGTATGTTAATTGTGCATTGTTTATTGATTTGTTTCTATAATTATTAATTATTTGTCAGCCATGGATATTTGCTCTGAGTCTACTTGGACTCACTCCACTTGCTGAACGTATTAGCTTTGTGACCGAGTAAGTTCGATTTTATTTCATCGCATAAGCATCCGATTTATTCGATTTTTATAGATAGTTCTTTGTTATATATTGAGTCCAAATCAATGTATTCACATTTTTTTTCTCTTTTCCCAAATTTTGTAGGCAAATTTCGTTCTATACTGGTCCAACAGGTATGTTCATACACTGCAGTTACATAATTTAGGATATGAAATTGAGTTGTAATAAAAAGAAATTTGATTTTTAGCATTGAAAATAATGAGTCTTAGTTTTACATTAAAATTGCAGTGGGAGGACTTCTTAATGCAACATGTGGTAATGCAACAGAGCTGATAATAGCATTATTAGCACTACACCAAGGGAAGATAGATGTGCTAAAGTATTCTCTTTGTGGGTCTGTTCTATCCAACCTTCTGCTTGTTCTCGGAAGCTCCCTTTTATGTGGTGGATTGGCAAACCTAAACAAAGAGCAGATATATGACAGAGTAAGATAGATATATTCTCTTGGTTCTACATTTATATTTATTTGGTACTGTAGTATTTTATCTACTTACTAAAAATATTGTTTAAAATTTGACAGAAGCAGGCCGATGTGAATTCACAACTGCTAATTCTTGGATTGCTTTGCCACGTGTTGCCATTGATGTTTAAGTCTGCTGTAAAGACAGATAGTCATCAAGTGCCCCCATTCGTGCAGGAAATTATTCTTCGATTCTCCAGAGTAAGCAGCATTGTTATGCTTATAGCATATGCTGCATATATAGTTTTCCAGTTAAGGACCCATGATCAGCAGTTATTTGAAGCACAAGAGGTGACAATATAAAATAACTTATTGTTATGATACCGAAAAAATAATGTATACTTAATGTGGATTATCATGAATGCAATGTTCTAATATTGTCAAGTGGTGAATATTGCCAGGAAGCTGAAAGTAGCGAGGAAAATGAAGAAGCGCCAGTGATAGGAATTGCAAGTGGATTAGTTTGGTTGATTGGTATGACAATTACAATCGCTCTACTATCAGAGTATGTTGTTGGTACGATTGAGGTATATAAGATAAATTTACTATTAATCATAAACTTAATTATGTGTTTCAACATGTATGCTCATCATTCATGGAGATGTACTTTACGTCCTGAATCAGGATGCATCAGATTCTTGGGGTATTTCTGTGAGCTTTATTAGCATTATATTGCTACCAATAGTTGGGAATGCAGCAGAACATGCTGGATCTATCATATTTGCATTGAAAAACAAGCTGGTATTGCAAATTTCTGATAATATTTAGTCTGCTATAAGCACCGCTTTTTTATCATAACTTAACAGTACTAATAGTTGGAATGAAACAGGATATTTCTTTGGGTGTTTCTCTAGGGTCTGCTACACAGATTTCAATGTTTGTGGTTAGTACTAATACAGAATTTATCTGTTGTTACATTTTTTGTCAGAAACTTGTAAATTTTTGTTCAAACATTGTTATCTTTTCTCTTTAGATTCCTCTATGTGTGATTGTCGGGTGGATCATGGGCATCTCCATGGATCTCGATTTTGGACTCCTCCAGACTGCTTCCCTTGCTCTTGCGGTTCTCTTGACAACCTTGACGTTACAGGTTTTCTAAGCGCACCATCTTTTACATGCTGCTGATAAGAGTAATCAAGCTTCAATCAACAAAATAACATTTACTCAAGATAATCAAATAAGTCTAATTCAGCATAATTCTGAATTTGGCCATTTGTTGATGCAAAAAGTCTAGGCCATACTAAACTTTACCTTACAATATATATGTTTCGGATACAAACAGGATGGCACTTCCCATTACTTAAAAGGAATGGTTCTGTGTCTTGCCTATGTAGTGGTTGCAGCTTTCTTTTTTGTTCAAAAGCTTCCTTCAAGCGGTGAGTGAAGCTCGATAATTTTTGCTAGCTACAGTCTAATACCATGCATAACATTTACTAACAATTTTACATACATGTAGATCATATCGCCATGGCAAATGTTGGCCAGAGTTCTGCTTCATCTTCAGGCTCGAACATACCCAATTTTCAGGAAATAAAATATATCAGTGAGTCAAGAGTTCGATACTAGATATAATAACCAGAAATTTGAGACTAAACTCTTACACTTAACTTTCTTATTTTTTTTTAAAGCATTTTACAGACTGAGACCATTACGTGCAGTGGAAGATCAAGAACTGGAAGCGTAATACTGTTTATTGTGATGTATGTTAGTTGAATGTACTTGGTTGTGCATAGTGTTCTCTTTTTTTTCTCTTTGTAAAACAATGTCCTGATGTAATGATCATCAGATTTGGAATAAAATCTTTGAGCTATCTTCCTATGGATATCAAAATAAGTAAAGGAATACAGTACTTAAGAATTTATTGGAGATCTTTTTCAGTTGAAGATCTAAAACTAGAGGTTGAAGCTAGCAATGGAATAATTCTTGTTTTTATAGATAATTTATGAAAGAGTAATGCTATTAACTCAAAAATGTTCCCAAATTATATGGTATCGTTGACATCTGTGAAAATAATAAATGAGATGGACTCTGTTACATTCAAATTAATCACATTAATTAAAATTTTCCATTCCGCCTTATTTTATTAAGATGTTTACCTTATACTTGAATTTGTTTTACGATATTTATAGACTATATATAATAGCGGAACAGGCCATATTTGGAAGTTACGAAAAATCATGTAAATTGTAATTTTTAAAAACGAGAAAAACAAGTAATGAATACCGGATTCAAATCTATAGCATTGCAGACTATCCAAGCTACACAATTCTGTTAATCACTAAAATCTACAATATTTAGAAATACCGAAAAATCTCCAGAGCTAGTACATTTCGTTTTCGTGTCTTCCTAATATATTAATTAGTGTTGTGATGAATTCGAAACTTTTGTGTTCAAATTTTATTAAAACTGTAGTGCTTGAGTGACATCAACCTCTATGATTTTAGATCAATTATCAGCTAATCATGAACAAATCATTTGTAAATTCCTCTTGTTCATTTTTAATGTACGCATGTTAGCATGTTCATACATTGCTTTTTGTTCATCCAACTTTGAAAACAATATGTTGAATTCTTGATGGTTAATAAAACTGCGCACATGGAAGACGCATACATACTCGTACGAATGTTTAATTATCAACTACCATAACTACCATATCGACAATGTATGTAGTCAACATAAACTTACACTTACGTTGCTAGCTTCTGCAATTGAAATATATATAATTAGATTTATAGACTATTTTTCACCACCATATCGATAAGTTAAAAGCTTAATTCTGTAGGAAATGAGAAAATATATATTTGCTTTTCTTTGTAACCAATGATTATGCCATCTTGAAACAGAGTCTGTTGCACTTGTGCGGTTTACCTGGTTCACATGGTTTGCAGGCTATTGCGTGAGTCCGTGAGTTTACCCAGTGCGCACAGGTTAGCGGTTGCAGTTCCCACAATTTAAAAAAAATAATTAAATTAAAATAAGTGATATAAATTATTTTTATAATTATAAACAGTGATCGAAATTAAACTAGACTAATTTCTAGTTTTTGATTTAGTATTATTTTTATTTAAATAATTTCCTATATAGTATAGATATATATAGGCGCACATATATATTTTATGTATTCCCTTCATTCCTATTTATATGTTCATTTAAAAAAAATTATACATTACTTGAATAAATTTTTGTAATTAGTACTCTTAATTATTATTTTGAAAAAAGAGAATCCAACTAAATTTTAAATGAGTTAAATATTGAAAATGATAACTATATAGGATAGTTTTGGAATATCATCCTTAAATTTGTTTTGAAAATACAAATATATATATATTTAGGAATAAAATTTATTTTAAAAATGGACATGTAAAAGAGAATGGAAACATATATTTATATTATATGTAATATATCAATGTATATTAGTAAAATAATATTATATATATAATATTAAAAAGTTTTTGTTTATCCACACTGAACGTAATTTCTTTCAAAAATTCGAATTAAATCAAAATTTTATCTGATCTACCAAAAAAATAAACTAAATCATTTTTTTAAGAAAAATATGAATCATAATAGTCGTTAAATTTTTCAGCATTTGTGAATAGTTCAAATCAAATTTAATTCGATTTAAATTATTCAAAAATGTATTTATATATAATCAACTGAGTCAGTTATTATCTAAATTCGATCTTAAACAGTTAAACATAAAATTTTGTTTACTTAAAAGGCTTAACTCGGCCCAATTCATTTTGACTCTGATCATTTAACCCTGGAAATGTATAAATGGAGTTAAGTCCCCTGACAAGATGCTAATCATGAGCTAAACTTGTGTGCTGCATGAAACATTGACCATTTTCAAAGGCCGAAAGGTCAAAATGGTGCCAACAATGCTACATAATTACTTTAAGATCATAAAATGTCTCCTTGAATCCATGTTGTATAAAGATAATAATAAAGTTAAATCACTTTATAAACTATAATTAATAATTAATAAATTATTGGTGTTTCATAATTAACAATGATATTATACCTGCAGATATGTAATAGAGTATATAATTATGGCCAGGACAATCGTGCATTCGATCCAGCAAGCAGGATGAACCTTTTGAAGAATATTTGACCAACTTGAATGACATGACATGTATTTTAAGTAAATAGATCGAATATTGCCGATTGGGATTTTTACTCGTATTTTTTGATTGAATTATTTACATTTGACATACAAAGAAGCTAGAAGTAAAATTAGTATATTAATAATTGTGAGTAAATTCATATTAGGGATAAAAAAAATTGATAGTGAACAAATATTTATATGTTTTTAAGGAAGTATATATGCTGTAGTCAAATTTTAAAGAGTATTTATCAAAAATATTATTTTTTAACATTTTTTTATAATTTTACTATCTTTTGATTGTTTTTGTAAAAATACGGTGTGTAATTAAAAGTAACCAAATTAAATTTTTTTATCTACAATTTGTAACCCAATGCAACATTTTTTTGAAAAAAATTGAAGTTGCTCGTGGTTGCATTTGAGACTGATTTTAGTTGCATGAGTTTGCATTAATTGCAAAACCGTAATTTTGCCAAAAAATCTTTAAAGATCGTATTTTTTGCAAAATATTAAAATTAATTTTTGCAAAAAAAAAGTTTGATATTTTAAAAAAACCCAATTTTAAATTTGAGAGATTATTTATATATATTTTATAAATAAACTTATATATTTATATAATGATATTTATTATAATAAGTTTTAGATGAGCAAAAATCGATAACTATATTCGCCTTTATTTATTGTCTAATTAGTTAAATGAAAAATTGCATAATATTATAGTAAAAACTTATTTATCATAAAAATTTATAAAATTCTTTAAATATTAAAATTATTTGAGGTTTTATAAATAAATGATTTTTAAACAATTTTTTATTATAATTCTATCAATAAAATTATAATTCGGTATCATTATTTTTATTTTTATTATAATTATATAAAATTTAATAAAGATTTTAATAAAAAAATTCGATTTTAAATGCGCTAACCACCCTATCCATTTGATGATAAATTAATGGTAGAGTTACTTCGTCCCCATTTCTTGTCCGTATAAAATAAGCATTTGCCAGAGAGATTACTTGCTGCTCGTGTAACACCGATCTTGCTTCGTACGTACTAAACGACACAGTTTGGAGAATTGAATTTTTACTTCCGAATCGTATAATATATGTACATGTTCATCTACTACGAGGGAAAGTAGAGTGACTATTCCTTAAGAAGGTTGGCACCTACACGTATGTAATAATTTTAATTTTTTAACACGCATACATCATGATAAATTAATCAAAAATCACCTAAATTAATTGGTACTCCGTATATATTTCGATACCGAGTAGTTAGGCTGTCCCAATAATGCTCCACAGCTTGAAGCCTTGTAGGCGGCATGTGGTCCTGTAGGAAGGAAAATAATGTCGGACTATATTTGGATGCTACAGCGTATGTGACATGTATGTCTATAGTAGTATTCCAAAGATACATATTAAGGTGATGGATGCGAGTGTACTATTACTAACTTTGTGGAAGTTATGCATGTTTAATATGCTTAGCACAGAGTAAGGAGTTGTTTTCATTTAAGAAAATTTATTATCTAATTGAGTGGTTGCGGATATTCTGATACAATTCATTATATGTTCTGATATTTAATGACAAAAAAAAACATGTATAGCATGAACATAATGGTACCAATTGTTTTCGAAAAGGTATGCATGTCTGACATGGGTATCAACTTAACTTTGGTTGGTCATGCGCAGCAGCGCAAGTCCTATGTGCAGATTTATGTGATAATAGGGATTAAAATTTTGAATTCTGATACTTTCATGTAACATTTTGAGTTGTGATACCTTAGGCCTAACTTTTTCCGAGTCGCACTACAGATTAGAACTAAAAACTCTCATTTAATTTTTGTTTTTATGCGTTCACTACTTGCCTGTATTGAAAGAGTAAAAGATTCCATTCGGAACATTTGAGATTAATATATATACACATTCCAGAAAGAGGCGAAAAATAAGGGTCTTTTCACCTGGTCTTGGACATTTAACTTGGAAGAAACTTGAAAAAATGATGCTGCATTTCCCTTGCTTCCATGGTACTAAAGTTACCGCTTGTCAATATCAGCCTCCCCTTTGAACACCGCATGATCTGCAGTGACCAAGTGGAATCTATAATCCTTTTTATATAAACCAAGAAAATATCATTATTTATTCAAAGATGTAAAAATATATATATGGACAGGCATATGATATTCAAGTGTTCCCAGAAAATAGGATGTTGATTGAATAATATTTTAATTAGGCGACAACCCCTTAAAAAGTTGTTTAGCCACAAGGTCTCTCTATATAAACCTGCTCATTAAGGTACATATCATATTCAAAACTAAGCCAAGCATAGTTTCTTTAGCACTACAGATGGCTATTAAAGATTTAAGAGATCCCAGCCAGAATGTTGCTTTGATCTTCGGATCAACTGGGCTTGTAGGGAAGGAACTAGCCAGAAGGCTACTTGCCCGAAGTGGCTGGAAGGTTTATGGTGTTGCCCGAACTGCGGATGTGACAAACATCCAAAATTCGAAATACCATTTCATCAGCTGTGACCTTCTCGAGCCTAGGGAAACCCGAGAAAAGCTGTGTTGTTTACAAGATGTGACCCATATTTTTTGGATCACTTGGGCCAGTCAGTTTCCTTTGGACAGCAGAGAATGCTGTGAACAGAACAAAGCTATGATGTCTAATGCATTGAATGCTCTCCTCCCAACTGCTAAATCATTAAGGCATTTCTCACTTCAGACAGGCGTGAAGCATTACATATCATTACAAGGGCCTTTCAACGTTAATGAAGTTCGTTACTACGATGAAGAGTGTCCGAGATTGAGTTCTGAAAATAATTTTTACTACACACTCGAGGATTTGCTCAAAGAGAGACTAGGAGGTAAAGTTGCTTGGTCTGTTCATCGGCCTGGGCTGATACTGGGAAGTTCACAGAGGGCAGTGTACAACTTTATGGGGAGTCTGTGTGTTTACGGGACAATCTGTAAGCATCTGAATCTCCCTTTTATGTTTGGGGGGACAAGGGAATGCTGGGAAGAGATGTGCATTGACGGCTCAGATGTTCGGTTGGTGGCTGAACAGCAGATATGGTCCGCAACAAATGATGCATTACTGTCAAGTGATGGTCATGCCTTTAATGCCATCAATGGGCCTCGTTTCACGTGGAAGCAAATCTGGAAAAAAATCGGGCTCAAGTTTGGAGCAGTGGTGCCAGATGACATGTTTTCCGAAGATTTCATGTTCTCAACAGCAATGGCTGATACGGGTGCAGTTTGGAAGGACATAGTTGCAAAAGAAGGATTAGTTGGAACAGAAATGGAGAATTTGGCAAACTTCCAATTTCTGGATCATTTGTTTCGTTGCCCGACGAAGATGCTTGCCACACGGGACAAGGCCGACAAGCTTGGCCTAAAGGACATGTACGAAACATTAGATTCAATACTGTACTGGATAGATGATATGAGAAAAGACAAATTGATTCCCTAAGTAAATTTTAAAAAAATTACTTGAAAGAGAATGTGGTGCACCGTATACTAGTTCTAGCTGTAATGTAAAAGGCCGTACAATTAAAATATTTAGTAGTACTCAGTGTACAAGGCTCTGTCTGAGCTCCATATATGTGACTAATATATTTTAAGTTCCATTACTATATACAAGTACTTTGGCTCCTTAGTTTATTAAGCAGACTGCCTGGTTTACAAATTATTGTTCCCTTGTTTCACTGATCTTGCCCTAAAAGTGGTTGCCAACGACTGAGTTATGTTGTGGGCGCATTAACTAAATGATCTCTATAACTTTTTGCTGGAGTGTTTATATTATATTAGCTGTTGGGTGTTGCAAGAACAGAACTAGCCTTTATCTACCGACAATTTCCAACCCGAATTCTACTAAGCACTTTGGAACTGTAATACAATAAGAAAAGGACCAAATCAATCTGCGATATAATCATGCATACCAAGCATTCTTCTACTCACAGGAAAAGCTAAAATTATACGAAAACTTGTAAGTTACCTAGCTAAGAAGAATGCCGAAACAAGAAAAGGTAAAACTAACGTAGAGAGCAGGAATTTCCAAAAGCAAAGGCGGACTTGTTCATACTATCGCAAAGAAGTTTCTTGCGAGAATAAGAATGCAGAAAAAGTGATTAAAATGCGGCAGATAGAATGAGGCGATACTCAAATATTATATATATATAAATGGCCAATAATACCACATTTACTGGGATCTGCACGCTTGTGGTTAGAAAAAGTCGCACATAGCGCAGGAATGTAATGCATTATAACCCACGCATTACATGGGTTGCAAAAACATTTGGGTCACGCAGTGTTACATGTGGTATCTTGGACCCTTTACTGAATCATGAACATTACTGGTCAAACTATGCCTAAATGCAGTTGTTATCCAATAATGCTTCACATAATTGTGTATATATAAAGGTTCCATTGCCACAATCTTACTTCAGAAAGAATAAGAAACAATATTAAAATGACCAAATTCAAAGTTTCTATTGCGAATTCTACAGTTTGGTAATTGAACACCAAAATAGAAGGTAAAAATGTGCAGTACTTTCTACATTTCGGATACAAAATTTGACAATCGCCAAAAGCTTTATTTTACTACTGAGTTACCGTTTTAAGACTCCTCTGATGTGCTCTTGCATTTAGTCATCCTGCTCAACATCCTGCCATGAATATTTCTAATCTAGTGTTCTGACAAACACTGGTTTATGCAATGCTCACAGGCTACTTCAATTATCTGTTAAAACTCAACTCATCTTTTCTGGAAATCTACGACTTTGACCATTAAAATGGTTGACATCATATAAGTTTAAGGCATATTATAGCCCACCTGCATGTCTAATTGGCAGTAATTGCCTATATTATACTCCTAATCCGAGCAAGTAACTTTTGCAGTTTTCGTACATTATACTTCTAATCCGAGTAAGTAACTTTTGCAGTTTTCGTACATTATACTTCTATTCCGAGCAATTAACTTTTTTTTGGGTCTGGCATTACCATATTAATTTCAATTAGTCTAACTTGAAAACGAATGTCTGTTTCACAATGTAATTAGCTAAGGTTTTACCATGCGAAACATGGGAGATCCCTGTCGGCCCTGTCATAAGTCATAGCACCACCTATCTTGGTAAGTGGGTCTCCCAGAGTCCTAGTCCTGCAATACGGAATGAAAAAAATCACCGCACTAAACTAGTATAAACACGTACTGTACTAATATATGAATTGTCATTTTTGGCATGACTGTGAAATATTTCATTTTATGATTTACGCAAATATTTATCTTAGGAAAATTTAAGATAAATGGGTCCAAACTTTAAGCTGGGCGGTTCATATTTGTTATCAGATCATGCCTCACTACCAGCTGATCAGTTATAGTCATATTCTTAAGCAATATAACAATATACACATAACACAGTACGGGTATTCAGATATTTCTATACAGCTTATTGTCTGCGACAAATAATGCATTACTGTCGACTGATGGCCATGCATTTAATACTATTAATGGAGCTCGTTTTGCATGGAAGCAAATCTGGAGAAAAATTGGGCTCAAATTCGGAGCAGTGGTGCCCGAAGACATTTTTTCTGAGGATTTCACATTGTTTGTAAGTATGACTGATAAAGGGCGCAGTTTTTAAGGAGACAATTGCAAAAGGACTAGTCGGAACAGAAATGGAGGATGTAGCAAACTTCCAATTTCTGGACTATCTCTTTCATTGCCCGACTAAGATGCTCACGACACGGGACAAGGCGAACCGGCTTTGGCTTCATGGCGTACACGACCGGTCTTGTGTTTTGAGATACCCATGCCACTTCGGAAAAAATTTCCCTCCTCGTTACGGAATAATTATAACCAAATTAGTGAACTACATTCTCATTACTAGGTACTAAAATTTCATGAGTTAAAGATTATTTTTCTCACATTTTTTCTAGCAAACTCATTAATCAAACTTTCAAAATTAGAATTTACTAGGATTTCTCCTAATATATCGATAACATAGCCAACTCATTCAAACATTCTTGCGATATAATAGAACGGAGATGTTAAAGCAATCCCACAAAATCAACACACCATTTAAATCATAGCAATAATCAAGCCATCACAAATCAGATCTCATTTGAATTCAAATATAGCTATAGTTTAGGATCAGTTTTGATTTGTAATTAAACAAGATTATTGCACCTGTAATATTGCCTGTAATTATTCATGTAGCATGATGCTATATAATGTACAGATCATACATCAATCAAATACAACAAAATACAATTTCTACATGGTATCAGCCTAGGTTTAGGATCCTACATTTTCTACCTCATCTTTGTTTTTCTCTCTACATCACCTCTCTATTTTTCTGCCATGGCTTCTGCATTTTCTTCATCTGTTTCTTTTCCTTCTCAAAACACAGCTCAATTCACCAAACTCACTGAAACAAATTACCTAATATGGCTGAGACAAATCAAGCCCTACCTTCGTGGTGCCAAATTCTGGGGATACGCTGATGGCTCCATACCAAAACCATCTCACACCATCATGACAGCTGCCACTCAAACTGAACCGGAAGAAGAAATTCCCAACCCAAAATATGAGGATTGGTTTACTGTAGATCAACAAATAGTTAGTCTTATCACTACTTCTTTGTCTGAAAGCGTCTCACAACTCACAATTGGGTTCGACGCCTCAAAAGAAATTTGGGACTGCCTAGCTAGCCACTTCTCGCAAAGTTCTGCCGCTAGTGCTTCCAGCCTCAAGCTTCAACTCCTTGAGCTCAACAAAGGCTCCAAATCAATTGATGATTATCTTCGTCATGCCAAGTCACTTGCTGATCAGTTGGCAGCCATTCAAAATCCCGTCTCTGATGAAGATTTAGTACTGGCAACACTTCACGGGCTTGGACCAGACTACCTCATGCTCCGAACGGCCCTCTCACACTAATCTTCTCTTCCCAATTTTACTGAGCTACGTGCTCGCATCTTAGCTTTCGATGCCCAACAAACACGTCACCAGGAACAAGGAACAACAACAGCTCTTTTTCATGGTTCCAATACTCGCCGTGAAAATCATGCTCAACATGGCCGGAACACTAATTCAAATAATCAAAATTTCAATCGACCTAAGCGATTCTATTCAGGGCGTAACTACCAGTAACAACATAAGAATACTATTCCATCACAACAATTTCATCAGCCACAAATTCCTCTGTTTAGACCTTACTGGCCGCAAAATTGGGCTCTTCGTTCTCAACCTGTTTTCCCAGTCGTACAAGTAGAAGGGGGGGTTGAATACTTGTATGTCTTTTCTGCCCGATTTAAAATCAAATTAAGAACAAACTCAAACACAAAAATATGAATAAGTACTATTTTGTATTATTGATTTGTGAATACAAAATTCTCCTAGGGTGTACACAAACCCTAGCAGCTTCTCTGTGTTTATCACAACAACTCTCTCTATTTCTATGCTCTCACAAAATTTCACTCAGATAATTATGCTTCGACTTCCACACTTTTACAATTAGGTTACATAGAGTTTATATAGAGAGCTGCCTATCAACTAATAACAGAAAGATAAATTACAATAGGAATAGAATTCCTATTTATTAGTTGACAGTTTCCTTCTAGAATTCTCTTTCTTTCCCATAGCATATCTGCAATATATTTATCTTGATCTTCGAAGACTTTCCATTCCTGTAATCTTCTTCCAAATTTATCCTCAACTGTATAGACTCTGAAATCTTCAGACTCTGATGATCTTCAGACTCTGATCACATGTAGACCCTGATAGATCATAGACTCTGATAGTCTATAGACTCTGATAACCTTCCAGACTCTGATCTTCATGCAGACTCTGGTTTCATTTTCTACAGAAATTCTTCTAAGTACAAGTAACATGAATATTGACCATCTAGACTCTGATTATACATTTCAGAGACTAGAAAGACTTATTACAGATAAACTGAGCTAGACCCTGTTCTAGTATTTTGTACATCATCAAATGAATATATTCCTAACACAACCATCTAATGGAATACTCGGACTAGCTCCTAACTGGTGTTCCAATTGTCACACAAACCAGCACAATCAACAACAATGTCCTCACAAGTTCTTAGGTCCAGCTACAGTTGCACTCTTCGCTGGAGCCCATTTTGTTGCTGATCCAAATCGGTACCCAGATACCGGAGCGACCCATCATATGACCTCCATGCCTGTCAACAATCCTGAAAAATACAGTGGTCCTCATAATGTTTATATGGGTAATGGGAACTCAATGTCTGTTTCCCATACTGGTAACCTGCCAATTTCCATTGGTTCTTCTCAATTTTCATTACAAAATGTCTTTCGCATTCCTTCTATTCGTAAAAATTTATTGTCTGTTGCTCGTTTTACTAAAGATAATCAAGTCTTCTTTCTATTTGCCCCTGATTTCTATCAGATATATTGCTTACAATCTGGTCGTTTATTATTTCAGGGCCCTTGTAAAGACGGGTTATATCCACTTTAGTTGTCTCATACCCCTTCCACTCCGCAAGCACTTGCTACTATACACTCTTCCACCTGGCACAATAGTCTTGGTCATCCCTCTTCTGATGTCTTGTCCCGTATAAGTACTAATATTGGTTCTAAAATTTCTTTTCACAATTTTTGTCGTGAATGTGCTTTAAGCAAGTCACACAAATTACCATTTAAAGACAATAAATCTTATGCCGATTCTCCTTTCTATATCGTTCATAGTGATGTTTGGTATTCATCCACTCCATCTACTTGTGGATTTAAATATTATGTACTTTTCACTGATGAATTTTCTCGCTATTCATGGATTTATCCAATGCATCGGAAAAATGAAGTTCTCACTCATTTTAAGAAATTGGTTGCGAAAATACAAAATCTCTTTGGCATCACCATAAAATTTCTCCAAAGTGACAATGGAAATGAATATGTTAATCATGAATTCACTAAATATTGCATCTCTTCAGGAATTCAACAACGATTCTTATGTACCCATACTCCTCAGCAAAACGGGTTAGCCGAAAGAAAACATCGTCATATTGCAACCATGACCCGTAACCTTCTTCTTACTTCTGGTACTCCACACAAACTTTGGATGGAAGTCGTTCTAACATCTGTTTATCTTATTAATCTCCTGCCAACCTCTGTCTTGAATTGGGACACTCCACATCATCATCTTTATGGTAATCATCCTTCATATTCTGCCCTTCGAGTCTTTGGGTGCTCTTGCTTTCCTTATCTTGGTCCATATGTCTCTGATAAATTATCGAGCCGGAGTATCGAATGTGTATTCTTAGGATATAGTCATCAACACAAGGGTTATAGATGTCTCGATCCTAAGACTGGTCGCCTCTATGTGTCTAGGCATGTCATTTTTAACGAAACTTGTTTTCCTTACAAAGATATACAGGTACATCCACCTGGTCCATTGGAATTTGCTCTTTTACCAAGTCCAACTTCATTTGAGAGGCCATCAGAAGAATCATCACAAGCTCGGCACCTTACTCCATCTATAGACTCTTCTCCATACATCACTGAAGTGTCTCAATCCTCTCAAGAGACAGCAACAACAACAACAAAGACAATGCTACCATCTACCACTCCACCAGCACCAAATCAGGCACCGACTTCTATTCATCAATCACCTGTGCTCACATATCATCGTCGTCATAAAGCTACTACAAACTCAATTCGACCATTTGTGACACAAGAACCCATGACAACAATTGAATCAGTCCCAACGGTGGATGTAACCATGACAACAAAAGAATCTGTACCGGCATTAGTACCAGCAGTAGAGGCTTTACCCATTCGTCCTCCACCTACTAAACATTCAATGATCACTCGTTCTAGAGATGGCACACTTCCACAGAACAAACGGCATGATACAACTACAAAACATCCTCCTCCTCAAGCTCTTCTTACTGTCGTTAAATATTCTGAACCAACATGCTATACAGAGGCTTCCAAACATGGAGTTTGGCGCAATGCTATGACAGAGGAAATCAATGCACTGTTGAAAAATCAAACTTGGACTCTTGTGCCTCCATCACCATCCCAAAACATAGTTAGCTGTAAATGGGTATTCCGCACCAAGCACAATCCAGATGGCACAATTGAAAGACATAAAGCTCGTCTTGTTGCCAAAGGATTCCATCAACGACATGGCATTGATTACGAAGAAACGTTTAGCCCGGTTATCAAACCTGCTACTATAAGGACTGTCATCAGTCTTGCAGTCTCTCGAGGATGGGCGCTTCGCCAATTAGATGTCAAAAATGCATTCCTACATGGATTTCTAAATGAGGATGTTTACATGGCTCAGCCCCCCGGGTTTGTCGATCCATCTAGACCCGACTATGTTTGCAAGCTTCACAAAGCACTCTACGGTCTTAAACAGGCTCCATGTGTTTGGTTTCGTCATATGAAATCTTTTCTCATATCTGCTGGTTTTGTTCAGAGTCTATCTGATCCCTCTCTCTTTGTTTTTCGTCATAACAACCACACGATCTATTTTTTGTTATATGTCGATGACATTGTGATTACGGGCAACGATAATAAACTTCTTGAACGATTCATTCAAGTACTAAGTCATACTTTTGACATCAAAGATCTAGGCCTTTTGCATTATTTCTTTGGCTCGCAAGTAACTTCCCAGAATGATGGTCTTCATATCGGCCAGCTCAAGTACGCTCATGATCTTCTGGTCAAGCATGACATGCTCTTCTCTAAACCAGTCAGTACTCTCATGTCAGCAAAAACTACTCTCAGTTCCACTAATGGTGACATACTTCCCAATCCTACAACTTTTAGGAAAATTGTTGGTTCCCTCCAGTATTTGACGATAACTCGTCCTGATATTGCCTATGCAGTTAACTCAATTTCTCAGTATATGAGTCAGCCCCGAACTTCTCATTTACCTGCTGCAAAGCGCATACTTCGATACATTAAGGCTACTCTTGATCAAGGCCTGCTCTTCCGTCCACAGTGTCAACCAACACATCTTTGCGCCTACTCTGACGCAGATTGGGCAGGCTGTCCAGAAACCCGCAGATTAACCTCTGGATATCTTTGTTATATCGGCAATAATCTAGTCTCTTGGTGCTCCAAAAAGCAGCCCACAATTGCCCGATCAAGCGCAGAATGTGAGTACAGAGCGCTTTCACATGCTAGTGCAGAAACCACTTAGTTAGCTTACTTATTATACGAGCTTGGAACTCCAATCCAGATTCATATCCTTCTTCACTGTGATAATTTAAGTGCAACATACATGGCCTCCAACCCAGTATTTTATGCCCGTACCAAACACATTAAACTAGATTACCATTTTGTTCGGGAGAAAGTTGCTCTTGGGAGTCATCGTGTGTGTTATATGCCATCTGTCGATCAGCCAGCTGACCTTCTCACCAAGCCTCTTCATAAGCACCGACATTCCCTTCTAACTCACAATCTTGTCCGTCAAGGACCGTCCAGTTTGCAGGAGGGTGTTAAAGCAATCCCACAAAATCAGCACATCATTTAAATCATAGCAATAATCAAGCCATCACAAATCAGATCTCATTTGAATTCAAATATAGCTATAGTTTAGGATCAGTTTTGATTTGTAATTACACAAGATTATTGCACCTGTAATATTGCCTGCAATTATTCATGTAGCCTGCTATATAATGTACAGATCATACATCAATCAAATACAACAAAATACAATTTCTACAGGAGATATGATTTAATCAACTTTAATTTTGAAAAACTTCATTCAGCAGAAGTCACTGTAACCGGAATAGTTAATAATATTCTATAAGCAATTGTTGTAGTTGGATAACAATTTTCTATGCCCTTAAATTTTTTTAATATATTAATCAATTTTTTTACGACAGGTAAGCATTCTTTTATAATTCTTAACCCGAGAAACATGACATTCTCATCAATATAATCATGCTTTAAAATATTCATTCTTTAAAAGTAGTACAATAGTATCAATTCAATTAGACAAATTACCTTATAAACTATATAAATTAAAATTTTAACTTTTAAACATGAAGTATAAAGACATTAAAAATAAACATTACACCAGGTAGGTGAGTGTTTTGATTGAATGCATAAAGTTGAATGGACAATTGAGTCGAGTTTTTCATCTTCCTTTGTTAGAGTGTATATCGTAGGAAATAGGGTACTTGGGTATTAGAACTAAATATGAAATTTACTTGATTTATAAAAAATATAGTTATATATACCAATTTCTTTAACTATGAGTCAAATATGTCTTTTTTCTATTTTCTAATTAAAATATGTCTATTTTGATTTTTAAATTCAAATAACTAAATTTTAGAAAAAAATAATTCAAAATTATATATATACTTAAATTGTTTTTAAAAAAATGTGTCCCCAATTGTTGGATACCAAATGCAATGCCTTGATTGCCCTCAGGTCGGCATGATGGTCTAGATTCAATACTCTACTAGGTAGATGATATGAGAACAGAAATATTAATACCCTGAGAAATAAATAAATCAAAGAGTGTCTTGTACCAGAAACTAGATCCCAGCTGTTACAGGTAACAGAAGCTAAAGTTGTACTTCTTTGTTAACAAATACTCCGTATTTATCAAGTTCTAGTAAAAAAGTCGTCCAACTGCACAAGACTCGTATCAGCTGAACTCTATAAATGTACTCATATGATATCTTTTTAGGCTTCATGACTATGTATGTGAAGACTTGGCACCTTGGCTGATTGACCAGTATTCCTGGTTTACAAATTATTGGTTCCCCTGTTTTACTGATCTTGCCTTAAAAGAAGTGGTCAACAACCGAGTTATTTTATGGATTACGTAAATGGTCCCTAAACCTTTTACTGGATTGATGTCGGAGAAACAGAATAGACTTTTATCTACCAACAATTTTCGACACTAATTCTACTGTGCACTATGGAGCTGTAGTACAATACAGGACCAAATCAATATACAAATTCTTTGAATCAAAGAGTTCTTTGGAATGTTATGCCCGCCAGCATGTCCATTTTGAATTAGCTATTTTATACGAGGGACTCCTACCCAGCGTGGATTCACTTTTAATCTGGGCAAATAATTTTCATATTCCTGCTCTGGCAATACTGGATCAATCTATGGAATATGTATTTACCTAAACTTTTACCATGCGAGAACGTAGGAGTCTAGAAGAACTCTGTTGGCACTGTTAGAAGTCATAACAGCACCCAACTTGGAAAGTTACTCTTTCGATCATGTATGAATGGATAATTTGCACATTCTCCATTGGGAGTATCATTGTTTACCTGCAACAAGGGAGAGGAAAATTTACTAGAGGAAACTTTTAGAAAAAGGTAAAAACATTACTTTAAATTTATAAATTACATAAATATAGAACGGTATCACTGCTTGTAGGTTCAATCAATTCTTCATCTAAGGAATAGAAAAGGTAAAAAGGGACCAACCTATCATTTGTTATCATATATAGGCCTCACAAAGCTCAGTAGTAATACCAACTGTTCTCTTATATCAAAAGCGCATGTATATTACATGTAAGAGGTTGCACTATATAGGCTTATATAGACGTATAACAGTCAGTATTCTTAACCAATTATATATATATATACACACACTTAAAGTGGTATTCAAATATTTCTATACAGCCTATCGTAGATTGGTGTAGATCAATACGAACTCAGATAATTACTCTTCTCTTCTCCAGATGTACGGCTCGTGAGGGAAGGTCTCATTGTAACCATAGCAGAATCATTACCTCCTGTTCTCAAAGCAGCTCTTCCAGCTTCCAGAAATCGATCAATTGCATCCACTGCATATTTGTTTCCTTCGGCCACAGTCATGCTTTTTCCAATATGAGGATAAGTGTTCAGACGATAATCACCGTTAAGTTGGGATGCAAGCTGGATTAATTCCACTTGGAACTCAGAGAGCCTTGCGTCTTCCTTTGTTCCACCAGATCTCAATGATCTCTTAACCTCGGGAAGCTTTTCTGTATAGCAAATTATGATCAGTTATGAATCAGCATCAGTAGATATATATAACAATAACTTGGTCTTTTAAGTGCCTTTAAAATGTGTTAGTAGATATATATGTTTTAGTTTATATCAAAAGTTTACAGACTTTTAAATAAGAAAATATATGGTGACATAGCTTAAAATATTTTTGCGAGGTCTTCGATCCAAAATGAATCATGTACATAATTGTCTAAACATGTCCTGGAAAAATTTCTATGCTTAAGAATTTTACATGAGCCACAGAAACTGAAGGCTATGCTGACAAAAGTATTAACGGGAATTTGCTGCGAGTGATTAGGTTTACTTAAAACTCCAACCAGACAATATTTCCCTCCCTCGCTCCCTCTTTACTTAAAATTCCAACCAGGCAATATTATAGATAAAGCTCCGTTCCTCCCTCTGCCCTCTCATATCTAGGTTTCAGTGAAACTCATCTTGTTCAATCACGTTTAACACATGTTTATAATAATTTTAAGCATATCATTCAACAAAAAAGTGACGAACAGCCAAAGATAAAAAGTCATGGCAATTGCTCTTAAGGATTGTGGACCAACCTGGACAGTCATCACGTGGACTGTTACGAAGGAAGAAGTAATTCTCAAAAGTTGCTGCCCATGCGTCTCGTTTCGTCAGGAAATTGGATTCTAAATTGAAAAGCTTCTTTACAGTCGCTGGGATAGAAGAATGTTCAAATTGTGAAGAAGGGGTTGGCCCACTTGGCTGATGAATCACTGAAACAAACCAGCAAGAGAAGATGCCAAGTTACTTAACATTTAGAACAAATTAAACCAGCTAGCAATTACAAGACTGTACAGAAATATTATGAAAAAACCTCCCACAATCTGGGCCCTGTTTCATTTGTGGTACATCAATGAATAGAAGTATAAAAAATGGGACAGCTAGTTTCATTGTTTCACTTATGGTACATTTAATTCCCTGAAATGGCGCTCATTGAATTGAGGAGTTGGGAAAAATAAGTTTGATGAGCGTCATCACTAACGGCGGTCATCAAAGGGGCTTGTAGTTCAGTTTTACAGGGAAGAGCGCTATTAATTTCGCCGTTCTTCAAATTAATAATTTTTTTATTTTTAAATTTAATTATTATAAATTAATTATTATAAATTGGTCCGAGTCTAATTATTTTTTAGTCTAAAAAATATAATAAAAACCTATTAATTTGGAATATTTTTTTAGACTTTTCATAAAAAAATTATATATTTTTTAAAAAGTAGTGTTTTTTCCATTTTCACATATTAAACTAAGGTATTTGTGAAAATTAATTCAAATATTTTCATAACAAACTAAAAAATGAAAAACTATTTATTTAAAATATGTTTTTTAGCTCCTCGATACGACTAAAAAATTATATTTTTTTTAAGAAAGTAGTGCTTTTCTTGCATTTAGACGGATCAAACAAAGATATATGTGGAAATTAATTTTATAATTTTTTAATCTTTTACTAAAATAGGGATTTTAAATTGTCATTGCACACTAAAAAAATGAAAATATATTAACGCAAAAATATGCTTTTTAGCCCCCTCAATATGAGTAAAAAATCATATTTTTCTAAGAAAGTAGTGTTTTTTTCCCATTCTGACGGATTAAAAAGGTATGTATGGACAATAATTTTGTAATCTTATACTAAAAGAGGGATTTCAAATTGTCATTACACACTAAAAAAATGAAAATTTATTAATGTAAAAATATGTTCTTTAGGCCCCTCAATATAAGTAAGAAATCATATTTAAGGGCCTAAAAAAAATATTTCCAAATAATAATTTTTAATGTTCTTAGTAATTATTTTTTATAATAATAAAAACCTGTACACAGGACCGGGGAGATAACTAAATTAATCCATATATGTCTCAACAATATAATAATTAAATAGTAAAAAAATTGTATTGTTTATATATAGATGTTATAATAATAAATACCACATTAGATTATAATATTCTAAATTCATTATTATTATTTTATATTATCACTAATTTTTATTTTAATATAAATTGTTATAATAATAATAATAATAATCATTTTTCTAGTATTCTATTTTAATATTCATTTATATAAATAATATAAATTAATTAATATTATATTCTAATATTACAAAAAAAATTATAATAATATTTATAGTATTATTTATTATTATACAATTACAATATTATAAATAAATATATTTATAATATTTACTTATATTATATTATTTTTTATTATCTTAAATTTTTAATAATTTTTTATTTATGATTATAATAAATACTTACTTATCTAATATTATTTTTTTTACTATACTACTATAGTATAAATTTTTATTTAATTTTCTTATATTAGGAGATTAGAAATTTAATATTATTAAAATCAAAATAATAATAAATATTATATACTTATACATAAATATTATAATTAAATAATATTTTATTCTAATATTTAAAATTGATATTTTAATATTAAAAATTTATAACATTTATAATATTTAAATAATTAAAATATTATGTTACACTTTATCCCCTCCTCCTTTCAAGAGGCAGCTGTGGATTGTTGTATGTGTAAAAGGGTGTTGGCCCTATATGTCACAATCTGGGGAGAAAATGCCCTAAATGGCACACCCCAAAAAAATGGCCCTAAATAGCACTTCAAAACGCTACATCGTGTAGAGTTTTGAAAAAAAAATTATCCCCAAAACGCTACTTTAAGTTGCGTTTTTTAGCCTAGAACCCAAGATAAAGTAGCGTTTTCCCCCGAAAAAAATTAAAAAAAGTGCAAAACGCTACACGAAATAGCGTTTTTCCCCGAAAAAAATTAAAAAAAAATAAAAAAAGTGCAAAACGCTACACGAAGTAGCGTTTTTACCCCTTTTCTAGCACGCCACACTATGTAGCGTTTTGGGGTGTTATTTAGGGCCATTGTTACGAGTTGTGTCATTTAGGGCATTTTATCCCCAAATTGTGACATATAGGGCCTTTTCTCTGTGTAAAAGCAGACACTGAAAAAAACATACAAAACAAAAACAGGACGACGTCGTTTTTTTAACATACGGGCTCAACAATTAACACCAAAAAATATGGTGCTTATGACTATAACCGCCGCTTGTGAACGTCATTTTTTGTGGCGCTCATAACTATTATTTACTCAAATTTTCTATTTTGATGAGCGCCGTTACTAGCATTTAGCTATACCACTAATGAAATACTAAACTTACTTGTACCAGTTTTGATATTGTTCTTCATTAATGTCCTAGAAAAGAAACAGAAGCCACAATCTGGTAGTTCAATGCCTGATTTCTTGGACAAGAAATCTTACTTGTGACATCCTATCGACTAAATTATAGCAGTTTTATATGACTGTATATATTCACTATTCAGGCTGGAACGAGATAGGAACAGTTGGTAATAAAAATAAAAATAACCACGTTTACATGTCCAGGGAGTTTGTTATGTGTGTGTGCATAGCTAAGTGCTAGTAAATATTATGATTTATGATTGACATAACCCATATGAAATAGCATATTAAACCATTAGTACAACTAGGAGTGAAAGAATTTGACATGACCCGAAACCCGACACGAACCCAACACGAAAAAATACGAATTTGAGTCGGGGTTTGAGTTTTGGGTTGGGTAAAAATTTACCTAAAAAAATCAGGTTAATTTCGGGTTGAACCAAAATACCCGAACCTGACCTAAACATTATATATAATGGGTTAATTATCAACTACCTCACTTATTTCACTCTAATATATCAAGTGGATCACCGATAAATTTTTGGTCTCATGTACATCACTCATTTTAAATAAAGTTACATTCTATTGAATTTTGAAATTTTGATAAATAGAAAAAAATGATTATACTGGTTTTTCTTTGACTACGCATGCAAACGAGCTTATATATATGTATTACATTAGGTTTTTATGTTTCTACATACCCATTTTCTTTTTTAATCAAATTTAACCTTTATTTCAATAAATTTATCTAATTCAATCTTTTACTTTCTATTATTTTTTTATCACGTTGTCATGTGAATAATTCAACGTCACCTCCCAATCAAGTCCACATCATAAAATTTAATGAAAAATATTTATTTTAACGCCAACTTTTCAAAAATAAAATAGAGTGTAACTTATTTTATGTCCAGTGATTCAAATGAGATCAAAAAAAATTCGGTGATCCACTTGATATATTGGATTGAAAAAAGCGAGTCAGTTGATAATTAACCCTATATATAATATATACATTTACACTACACAATTACATATGTGTTTGATATTTTGATATATTATTTAAATAATATTAATTCATAAATATATTATATATATACATTATTTCATATAATTAAAATACTTAATTTTTAATAATTTTTTGGTAAAAACATGTCATTTTGGGTTTATCAATACATATTTGGTCGGGTTCAGATTGAAATTTTCAATCCATATCAGGTTAGGGCCGGGTACAGCAAACCCGAACCCGACCCATTTCTCAAAATTGACACCTCTGTGTCAAACGGAGGTTCAACTCCTAATACAAAGGTGATTCGAAGTGAATGCAAGAAGAAGGTATCTGTACCGAATTTTATCACGAAAACAAAGAAAGTATATCATTTCAAGGGTTCAAAATTCCGACTCTTTTCATTAAGGGGAAAAAAGTCTGAGATTTCAAAAATTATACAGCATGTTGTGCCTTTGTGTCTGTACATCAGCTTCTAATAGAATACGGAATCTATATAAAAAGATCGAAGTAGTTTCCATTTTCTGTTAAGCTTACTGAAGCAACACAAGACCAAAATAGAATACAATGTATTGGTTTCGGAACTCTAAAAACTCGGAAACACCTTAGGTTTTTCCGACTCATTGATCTATTTACTGTAACTGCTTATCTCCGTCCAAGGGTGGATCCAGGATTTTTTTCCTGTCTGGGCGTGCCAAATAAGTCAAGGGGAGGCACAAATATTTTTTCCAATTTTTGTGGAAGCACTTAAATATTTTTTTGTAATAACTTTATTGGTAAAAAACCAACACAAAAAAAGAAAAAAGTTTATGCCACTTCCTAAATCTGCCCGGACCGCCCCTGCCCATCTCTATGCATCTTAGAAGCAAGGATAAGGGTGCAGGTGTGCCCATATCTATGCATCTTAGAAGCAATGATAAGGGTGCAGGTGTGGGTACAAGTGCGGGGATATCTACTATTGTCCAGTTCCTAGCCCAACATTACTTAACAATTTCTAGTTTCATTTACATTAATATGTCCTTTGGTGTTCATTATAATGTATAGATAATTAAGTACTACCATATTCAATAAGAACCAAATAATGTCAGCTAACAAGATATTTACATAAATGAAATTTTGATAGACATATAATAATGATGTCAGTAGAATTTTTAAGGCATATCCTAGAACTACTACAAAAGTCTATCATACAAGTCATTTAGATACATCAAAAAGTAGAAAGAAACCATTTTTACTTAATATAACCTTTATACTAACAATAGAATCAGATATACAGTCTCCACCAAATTTAGCCAGATTTGAATTAATAAGTAAACTCCATTGACTAATTTCTAACATGAACTAAAAAATCTAGCCACATTCTTTGTTCCATACAATCTGACGCAAATCAAACACCAACCATAAGCAAGACAAACTATTCAAATAAAAATTCTTGTAGTAACAAAACTCGAAAGAAAAACATACCAAGGCCCTTATCAATCCACGGTGAAATCAACAATGTAGGAACACACGCACACCCAACCGCTCAAACCTAAAGTAATAAGGATCCGGTCCAATAATCCCATTCGGATTAGGCACACCCGAAACAGGCGTTGGCACATGATCATAAAACCCACCATGCTCATCGTACGTAATCAAAAACGCCATTTCTTTCCACTGCGGACTACCTCTTAACGTCTCATACACTTCCTTCACAAACATCTGGCCCAACGCAACATCATGCGATGGGTGATCATCATTAGCTGGAAAAAGCTTAACATCAAAATATCTTTGTTCCACCACAACATAATTCGGAAGCTTACCATTCTTAGCATCACTCTTAAACCTCAAATCATAATCATAAAACTTATTAACATGTTTCAACTTTCTTAAACACTTGAAAAACATAGTAGTAGGTATATTCTGGTAATAAATACCAAAACTAAGGTAATTTTCGTCTAACGAATCGAAAATAGTTTTTTGAGGAAACCCATTAATCAAATCTTTTCTTACATTACTTGAAGCTCCATGTGACGTGGCAGAGTGAACAAAAAACCGGTTCGGTTGAGTTGAAGCCGGAACAGAAGAAAACCACTTATCAAACACCGCGAACTCGTTAACTAACTCAGTATAAACTGGTAATAACTCGGGTTTAAACCCGGACATTACAGTCTGAGCTAATCCATCAACACCCATATTATCAGCTTGTTGAGCAAACCCATTCATTGGAGCCGGGTCAAAAAATGTACTATTTGACCCGAAAATTGAGTAACCCGGATCCGAATTAATAAAATTGGCTTTGTCAGTCACCAAGATTTTGGGTGAATTAGGGTCAGAAGCGTTGAGATTAGTTAAATTCTTAACCCGTTGAGATCGGTGGACACTTTAATATAAAATTCTTTTATTAATGGTACCATTACATAATATTATATTATTGACTTTTATCCATGATACCCTCATCTATTAGTTTTCTCTTCACCGTAGGCTTCTTTTAATATGTTAAGTAAACGTTAATTATTTGCAATTTACATTAAATCAAATTTAAAATCAAAATTTCCGCTTAATTTTTAAATATTATTTTTTAAAAAAATTATATTAAAGATATATTTATAAATATTATAAAATTTAAGGTCAAATAAATAGTTTAATTAATAATATGTAAATATTGAATTTCTCTTTCTGAAAAAATTCACTAGAACAGTTTCAATCACTATTTTATAAACTGACAATCAATAATATACAATCACTATATATTTTATACGATTACAATTACTAATTTAGTGATTCATATAATTACATTTAATAATTTTTCATTAAATAAATATTGAATTTCTCTTTCTGAAAAAATTCACTAGAACAGTTTCAATCACTATTTTATAAGCTGACAATCAATAATGGGGATGTTTGGGGGAATTTTTTTCCAGAATAAGTCAACTTATTTTAAGACAGAATTAGAGATTCCTAACTTTTTTCTGAAAAAAGTTAACTTTTTTTTGCAACTTATAGAATCTCAAATATACATTAAATACTTGTATAAAAAATATTTATCAAGATATGAAATTTTTACCCGAAAATAAGTCTAATAGGACTTATTTTAAGGCAGGCCAAACATGCCAAATATACAATCACTATATATTTTATACGATTACAATTACTATTTTAGTGATTCATATAATTATATTTAATAATTTTTCATTAAAATAAATATATCCAACAATCAACACTTTCACCATGACCACCACCATTAATTTCGACCACTACCAACACCAATCTCCGATAATTTACTGCTGCGACTAGTGATGAGCATTAATTGATTTAGTAGAAAGAATAATAAGAAATGCATGCAACTACCCGACCACCATCTCCATCACTGCCACTATTAATTCCAAGAGACTGCTCTTTTTCCGGCGACTTCCGCCACAACCACCTCCATTCTCGCCTCTATCTCCCGATCCAGCCTCCATCATTCTCTCACTTTCTTCCCATCTCGACCTTTCTACTTGCCGCTGCAACATCTCCGATCATTGTCATAACATCACTCATCTACTCCAGTGACCATCATTACTGCAACAATCCATAGCACCTGCGACCTCTCTTCATCTCCTTCCTGAAAAGATAAGAGATTTTAAAATCATAACAAATGCATTGATGGTGATAAAAATTGAAGAAGAGATATTTAAAAAAAAAATTGATCACAGATGTAGCATAGATGTCAGATGTTTGGTAGAGATGTTAGGTGTTATGTAAGTGGGTGGGTGAGGTTTCTGAGACGATAAAGAGAGTAGATAAAAACGAAAGATTAAAATGAATGAACAGATTAGTTTCTAGTTTCTAACTTATTTTTTATTTTGATTTGAGAATTTGCCAATATATATATATACATATATTTTATTTTTTTAGCACTATTTGCATTGTTTTAATAAGTCCTTAATCTGAATATTCATGATCGTATAATTAAAACTCAACTTGACTTTCAGTTATCCCAAAACCCTTCCAGCCAGAGACACGTCATTACTACCATAATTTCCCATTATTAAAGTAAGAATTTTTCGTTGAGAAACATCCATCATCTACTTCAGTCTGCTGTATTGAACCAGAAGAAGAGTCATCATGCTAGAGGAGATACCGGCACCTGGGGCTGTCCACAGTTTGACCAACTCGACCAAATCGACTGATCCAAATCGACTTTTTCCAGCTCGATATATACTCGGATTGAAAAAACATCAACCCGGTTTTAATGCGTTGGATATGTGTTTCGATTTTTAAAATCCGATCCAATACAATCCCGTCCGATTAAAAATAAGATAATTAATAAATAACTCAAATATCCAATAATATCAATATCATTGGAATTTAGTAATTGATTCATCTATGTTATGATACAATTCAAATTTAAAAACTATGTCTGGTATTTAATTAGTTTCTACGTACTTTCTTTTAATGTGTTAAAATTCAAATATTTAAGACCTGTGTTATTTGTGTTGCATGAATGATTGTAATATTTTGTTGAACTATCTCCGATTTGTTTTGAACTTTCATTTTCAGTTTTATTTTTTTTGATAAAAAATTTGTTTATATATTTATTAACCCGATCAATCCGATCCGATCCGAATTACATTAAATGGGTTGGTTTACAAATTATATTTTTATTGGTTGAGTTGAGAATTTACAAATCCGATTAAATTGGATTGAGTTGTTAAAATTCATTAACCCGTTCAATAAAAAATGTTATGTAATTAAAAATGTTTAGTGAATTACTTACACCGGGGCATGTTTAGTGAAGCAAATCAATAAAAAATGTTAAGTAATTAAAAATGTTATGCTGATAATAGATAATATATAAGAATTAAACAATCCAAAACCATTACATTTTAGGATCGGAAGGTATAATCTGATGCATTTTTTCCTTCTCCATAATTTTGAGAGAACATACGTTATTTTAAATAAAAGGTAATGGGTGGGAGTTCATACACGCAAAAATAATTGGTGTTAAGATTTTATGTGATTTCTTGAAATATAATATTTCTAGTTTTCTACATGTATTATATTGGGAGTATTAATCTAGTCATATTTAATAGATAAGTATTAATATTTATAATTTAATTACATTTATATAAGTTATATATGAGTTAAAAGTTAACTATGTTAAATATTTATATTTATTAAATAAAAAAGGATATATTGATAAAATACATCAATAATTTGGAACATGTTATAGAAATTTCAGTATATAGGAAGTTAACATAAAGATATTAATGGTGGTGTTTGGGACTCTTTATGAAAAAATTATAAATTTAAAAATATATACATTTTTTATTTTATAAATTATTTATAAAATAAGTCAAATATGTCCAATATTTTTTCAAAACACTATAATAACATAATTTTTGTACTATTCTAATATAAAATGCTTCTTAATTGGACATTATAATAGTGTAATAATTATGGCTCCATATAGTATTGCTATTATCGATAACAACATCTTTTTGTGGAAAATCAGTTAAAAAATGTTTGGAAAATCTAAAAATTGTTGTCTAGAAAAGTGTCTTTATCTATTGTTTGGTGTTGACCGACTAAAATTTTTAATATTTCATATATTAATTATTTTGTATAATTTTAATATTAAATTTAATATGATGTATTTTATTTCATTATTAATATTTTTCTATATTTTTTATGACATGTTATTTAAGTAATATATGTCTTTATGAATCATATTATATTTCATATTATGGGATAATTATTGTGATATGGATAAATAAAATAGTTTTGAGTGAGATTTTTAAAATAGGTTGAAAGACATTTCATTTGTAGAGTGATTTATGGAAAAAAATGTGTTTCAAGTAAAATGGTTATGTTTTTAAAAAAATTGGGTTTGATTAATGAAATTAGTAAAATATAAATAGTTCAACCCAAGTATCGATTAACCAACTGCCAAATTTTAATGTTTCATTTATAAAGTTTATTATAAATCATGCGATATATAGGTTGACTGATATTTAAGTAAATATATTTTTATGTTAAAATTTTATTAGTATTAAATATAATTTTTTTAATATTAAAAATTTATGTTAATACATATGATGTATATTCTTATTTTATGTAAACTTATTAATTATGTGAGTGATAATAAATTAATTAAAAGAGTTACTTTGATGTTAATTAAAAATTATGTATAATTTTTCTTTAATATAGATATGTATATTATTTTTGTTGATAAAAGTTAACTATAATAAGCAGAATTTTATTTAATATAAATATTTATATAATTTGAACTTATGTTATAATAAATATATATAGTTTGTATTCAAAATAAAATTTTAAATAATATAGATATTTATATAATTTATGGGTCCGTATTATAATAAATTAAATTATATTTAACACAAACATATACTCCCTCCGTTCCATAAAAAGTAACGGTTTATAAAAATTAAAAGTCAAGATGATTCAACTTTGACTATTTATTAATAATTATTGTTAAAAAGAAAAATTATGAAAAATATATCATTAAAAAATATATTACATTAACTATTACATTTAATTTTTATTTTTGTAAAAATATAAATCAGTAATATTTAAGAAGTGATCAAAGTTATATAAATCTGATTTCTAATTTTTATAAACCGCCACTTTTTATGAAACGGAGGGAGTACTATATTTTTCAGGTGCATATCCCAGTACAGACCGGCTTACGAATCAAAATTAAATTTTAATATTTCTATTTTAATAATATAATACAAATATTTCAGCCTTTCTTTTTTGTCCGGGAAATATATTTCAGATTTACTAAGTATAGATGTGATCTTTATTTGTCACGTGTATATTAAATAATATATATTTTGTCAGTATTTTTGACTTGTAAAATAAATAAATATTTTTTATCGTGAGTTGAAAAATGTAGGCGTTAAGATATTTTTGTAGGCATATACATGGCCTCAAGTTGAGCATCCTTGTTGATAACCGAGTGACAAAGCTACCATTACTTGATTCGTTCTCTCTCACCATTCCCAAGACTCGCCGGAACCCATATTTACAACTCCCTCGTCGACATTTCGGTACGTTTTGTTTGTTGATCCGTTTTTAATGCTATCTCTATTTTATAGTCGGTGTCATAATCTTTTTTTATAAACACACACATGTATATAATTTTATTTGTATTTGTTGCTGTGAATAAGTTGATTATTATGTTTTTGCAGGTTTAAGTTGAGTTTAAAGGTGGCTACTTGAGTACTTTCTGTGAGTTTGAATCAATGTTTCAAGAATTCCCGGAAGTTTGAAGGGTTATTATATACTTGTGTTATTATATGTACTTACTATTGCTTCTTTGGTTGTGTTAGTGTTGAAATATGTGTGGAATGAGAGTTGCTACATGCTGTTTGAATTTGTCTCAGCATTCGGTTCCTCATTTAGATCGATTGCCTGTTTTTCGATATGCGTCGAGGATTTATAGGAGTAGGTCCTTTGAAATGGGGAATTTGAGTAAGGGGAGAAGTAGGGGTGGTTGTTGTGCGAGGATGGAAGCGTTTTCGGATGAGGACTTTTCGAAGAAGATTCAAGAATTGGCTTTGAAGTTTCAGGCATCGGATAGCATAAGTAGTGATGTTATTAGTAAGAGTCCGTTTCATATGTCGAGGCTTGAGCCAGTTGAGCCTCCGGATTGGCAGGAAGTTATTAGTGGAAGTATAGAGCGGAAGGCCAGTTCTGTTGAGCTTCCGTTTTCATTACGGATGATTAAGAAGAAGAAGAAGAAAGAGTTGAAGCAAGGGTTTGTGGAAGTAGGGGAATCTGCTTGCTCTTCTGTAAAGAAGGCGTTTTCATCCATGGTGTTTATAATTCGGGAATTGCAGAGTTATACTTTGCAGATGAGAGAAGTTTTGTTTTATGAAGATTTACAGGGGATTTTAGTGAGAGTGCACAAGGAAATGAATGCTTCGTTTGTTTGGTTATTTCAACAAGTGTTTTCGCATACACCTACTTTAATGTTGTATGTAATGATATTGCTAGCGAATTATAGTGTTCACTCAATGGCGAGTAACAGTGCTCTTGCTGCAGCACCACCGTTATCTTACACAATGGAGTCAGTTTCAGATGTAAACGATGCAGATCCCAAGTTTGATTCTTCATCAATTAAGACATTTTCGGTGGCTTCTTCGAGTGGAAAGATGACTTCGATTGGTGGAAACAATGGTGGTGGACGGAAGTTTCCATCTATTGCTAGTGGAAGCAATGGAGATGAACGTTTTGAAGGGTCAGTTTCATCGGATTATCATCGAACAGTAGTGCCTGATGGGCCATCGACAACTGGGAGGTCTGGAGAACAAGAGTCGGTATTAGGACAAGTGAGTGGAGAAGAAGAGTTGAGTTTGTGGAATTCTGTGGTCGAAGAAGCTTCCAGTATGCAAGCTGTATTGAGAGATGAGTCTCTTGATCATGAAACTATGCAGAGATTCGTATCACCGGTGACTGTAAAGATTGAATCAGATGATTACGTGGATTACCTAAAAACAGAGCTTTTTTATCAAACAGAGTTGCTGCAGGAGCCCAGTAATACTCTTTTGCTCGCTAATTACGCTCAATTCCTCTACCTAGTTGTGCAAGACTATGATCGGTAAGAAGTGAAAATATAATTATCTCTTCACTATATAAATCTAGCAGTTTTACCAGTGTACTGAATTTTAAATCTTGGTAGCAAGTTTTAGATTCCGGCTTTATTATATTTCAGGAAACACATGTAGAATTGAGAAGAAAACACCGTCTCTCTATGAATATTGTTCTATTTTTTCCTTAATTTGGTATATCAAGTCAAGATCTTTGCTAGTAATTATGATTGATGAAAGGGAGTGAGATATTTTTATAGTTGAATTGTCTTCTTGTTAGAAATAGGTGGGAGGAATAATCTCGATAGGAAATTGCGTGGTCTTGTTTATTTTCCTTTAATGGTAGTAGCCAATTTGAACTTTGTCTCATGTGTTCTTTTTTTTTTTTTTTTTATAAATTTTGTTACAGAGCGGAGGCTTATTTTAAGAGGGCAGCCAATGTGGAGCCTAAAGATGCTGAGGCTGTGAGCAAATATGCAAGCTTCTTGTGGCGAACAAGGAAGGACTTGTGGGCTGCTGAAGAGACTTACTTGGAAGCCATTTCTATTGATCCTAGCAACTCTTACTATGCTGCAAACTATGCTGATTTTCTATGGAGCACTGGTGGTGAAGACACAAGTTTTCCTTTATCCTCCTCTGATACAAACTCCGTTTAACCCAAGGAATCAGAATAAGCAAAGCGAATATACCATAAACAGAACCCCGTAATTCCCTTGTTCATCCACTTCAATCTAATCAATCATCTACCTTTATAGTAATAACACATGTAAAGAGAAAACAAAGGACCTTTTTGCAGTTTTGGATTGTGTTTTCCCTTTGATCTATACATTAAAATCGATTATATCTGAGCAAGAGAATTGAGAATTCTTAGTTGATCGTTTAAGTTTTATATATAATTTTCTTTTAAGATTTTAGGATAACGTGTAACTTAGACGTTAATGTTCTAATTTTCATTAATGGGCTTACATTCCAAAAAACCAAACGCTCCTATATTTTATCAGTCCTTTGCTTAAGATGGGGTGTTGCGTGTTTAGCTCTTTGCTTAGGATCGGGTGAGACTTGAGACAGCCTTTTGGCGGCCAGGAAGAGGACGGTGTGTATGGATTCTTATCCAGTTATCTTCTGTTTTTTCAAAGATTTGTAACAATGTTTTTGTATAATTATTTACTTAAATGCGACAAAATCACATGCTATATTGTAATCAAACTTTTGTATACACGTGAAAGTAGGGCTGCAAATGAACAGAGCTGTTCGTGAACAAAACTCGAGTTCGGCTCGTTTAAATGAGCTCGACTCTGTTCGTTTATTAAAAGAACCTGATCTTGAACATAAAAATCCGCTCGGTTAGTAAACGAACCCGAGCCGAGCTTTATGCCTGTTCGGCTCGAGCTCGGCTCGTTTAGCTCGGGATCGGCTCGAGTTCGGCTCGAGCTCGTCTAGCTCGGCTCGGCTCGGATAAAATTTATATATATTATAAATAAAAAAATATTATGAATAATTTAAATATTTATATCATATTTAATATATTAATGTTTATATGAAATTATTCATATTATATATATATTGTTAAAAAAAGAATAAATGTATACTATACATGTGGTTTTTGTTTGTTTTACAGATGCTAAGAATCAGATTCAGGCATTTGCCTCTCAATTCCCAAACCATTGCATCTCGATTCTCATCCTCATTACAGTCTGCATTCACTGTCGTCTAAGTAACACTGGAAGTTGTATTTGTGTAAATTGTGAATCTGTGATGTACTGATGTATCTTAATTCTTGAACATTTTATTTTTAAAATCTCTAAATATAATAATTAACACAAATTCAAATTTTATATTATATTTTTATTATGATATGTATAAATATATACACACACGCATATATTATAATGTATTTACATTTGATTATTTGAATCATATTTAATATATTAATTTTTATGTGACTATATATATATATATATAACATACATAATTTTATAATCTTTTAATTTTCTTTAATTGATTACAATCACATTTTAGAAAATGAATATCAATTTTATTTAATTTGTCAAAATTAAAAAATTGATTAAACCATGCCATTTTTCTCACAAGTCACAACACAAATATGAAATTTGGAATTCAACATCAAGAATTAAAAAAAATAACTTATGACCTATTCAACTTCGATCACATAGAGAAATTGACCATAATTAAATATGTTACATTTGTATTATTATACATTATATATATATATATATATTAATAAATATAATACATTAAATTTGGAAATATCATTAAATTAAATATATCTTGACATCTGTACGGTTGGATCGTCGAGAAATATTTTTAAAAAAATGGAAAGAACAATTCGTGACAAAATACTAATTACGAATTCTAGTCAAATAGTAGTGATATACTAAGATCTCCAACCAAATTAATTTTTTATTTTTTTAAAATTTGGAAATATCATTATATTAGATATATCTTGACATTCGTATGGTTGGATTGTCGAGAAATATTTTAAAAGAATAGAAACAACAATTCGTGACAATGCACTAGTTACGAGTATTAGTCAATATAGTAGTGATATACTAAGATCTCCAACCAAATTAATTTTTTATTTTTTTAAAATTTGGAAATATCATTATATTAGATATATCTTGACATCCGTACGGTTGGATTGTCGAGAAATATTTTAAAAGAATAGAAACAACAATTCGTGACAATACACTAGTTACGAGTACTAGTCAATATAGTAGTGATATACTAAGATCTCCAACCAAATTAATTTTTTATTTTTTTAAAATTTGGGGATATCATTATATTATATATATCTTGACATTCATATGGTTGGATTGTCGAGAAATATTTTTAGAAAAATAGAAACAACAATTCGTGACAAAACACTAGTTACGAGTACTAGTCAAGTAGTCAATATAGTAATGATATACTAGAATCTTCAACCAAATTAATTTTTTATTTTTTTAAAATTTGGGAATATCATTATATTAAGTATATCTTGGCATCCGTACGGTTGGATCGTCGAGAAATATTTCTTAAAAAATAGAAACAACAATCCGTAAAAGTTATTTTTATTAATTGGACTTAATTGAGTAAAAAATATTTGTTTTGTTAGTGAACAACTCGATTCGGCTCGGACTCGGTTCGAATTCGACTCGACTCGGACCCGACTCGATTTGTTCGCGAAAAACTCGTGTTCGGCTCGTTTATTAGGAAACTCGGCTCGACTCGGTTCGTTTTAAAAAAAAGTCAAACTCGGCTCGGTTCGGTTCGTTTAAAAAAAAAAGTCAAGCTCGGCTCGGCTCGGGCAAAACTCGGCTCGACTCTGTTCGTTTGCAGCCCTACGTGAAAGTGACAACTTTATTGAATTATTGTACGTGACCGTGTATAACGATAGGAAATGGAACCCAACCCACCCATGCTTCTTAAAAAGCAGTACTGTAAAGTTATAAAGTTATATCTAAACGTCAGTGTTTTGGACGTTTGCCTGTGGAGTTTTCTGATCCTGTGAGTTGTGTTTTGATATTGAGTGATTTTATCACTCCGAACATGGATGAAATTAGAGCTGTAAACGAACCGGACATGTTCGGTAAGCTCGGTATGTTCGTCCGTGTTCGAGTTCGTTAAGCTCGTCCGATAAGCTTAACGAACTCGAGTTCGAACAATAAAATATGTTTGGTAAGGTTACCGAACATTGTTCGGTTCGTTAGGATTTTCGTCCGAGTTCGTTAAGAGTTCGTCCGAGTTCGTTCGAGTTCGGTAAGCTCGAGTTCGTTCGATAAAAAATAATAATATTTACAATTTTTTTTATTTTTTTTATTTTTCAAATTATTATATTTAATTTTTTTACAATATTATATATATAATTACCGAATTGTTCGTGTTCGGTTCGGTTCGGTATGTTCGCGAACTGTTCGTGTTCGCTCGGTTCGTTACTGAACTCGAGTTCGAACAAGAAAAATTGTCCGATAAGCTTACCGAACATTGTTCGGTTCGTTAAGAATTTGTTCGTGTTCGTTAAAAGTTCGTCCGAGTTCGTCCGAGTTCGGTTCGTTTACAGCTCTAGATAAAATACATATAACCTACTACCATATACTTGAATGTCAAATAATGAAAAAATGCAAGTACATCACAAAAGTCTAGAATGTTTTTAGATGTTTTTGGTCGGTTTTGACAAGATTTCTGACCAACTGTTTGGTTGGTTTAGTTTAATTGGAAATAGATGGCATAATCGACCAACAAAAGTAGTCGGAACTCGGCCATATTTTGATATTATATACAAGCAACTATTTTGGTTGGTTATGTTCGGTTGGAAATGATGATAAAAATGACCAATAAATGACGGCACAATAAATCGATTAGTTTTGATAGTGATATGGATTGCCACTTGGCTGTCAATCATTAAATGGGACCTATTACATTCGTAATCGACCAATAGTTGGTCATTTTAGATCCGATTTCTGACCAATTCACTGGTTGCTTTTGTTGGATTGGAAATTATGTTCAAAATCAATTGACGGGTGATCGGTATCCGGTCAAGAACAAGAACCAAGTTGAAGTAAAGGACAAGAACTCTGCAAGATTTATATGAATCTACAGTTGAAGTACATCTGGTGTGTCCTTGATATTGTTTTTGAGGAAGCTGTAAAAAATGAAAATTGGAAGGCGGCAATAGATGAAGAAATCAGATCTATAGAGAAAAACAGAAGCTGGGATCTGGTGGAATTGCCAAAAGGTCACAAGCCTATTGGTGTAAAATGGGTTTATAAGAAGAATATGAATCTTGAAGGTGAAATAGTTAGATATAAAGTGAGGCTTATCGTGAAGGGATATAGACAGAAAGCTGGAGTTGATTACAATGAGGTCTTTGCCCCAATTGCTAGAATGGAGACAATCAGACTTCTGATTTCGTAAGTTGCACACTTTAATTGGCCTATATACCAGATGGACGTAAAAACAGCATTCCTCAATGGCGTGCTTGAAGAAGAAATATATATAACCCAACCATTTGTGTATGTAAAGGCTGGAGAAGAAAGCAAGGTGCTGAAATTAAGAAAGGCGCTGTATGGGTTAAAGTAGGGACCTCACACTTGGAACACATGTATTGACAAATATTTCAAGAAAAATGGTTTTATACAATGTCCCTATGAACATGCACTATATGTGAAGAAAGAAGGAGGAAATATCCTATTTGTTGCTCTTTATGTTGATGATTTGATATTTTTGGGAAGTAGTGAAGAAATGATAAGAGATTTTAAAATTGCAATAACCCGGGAATTTGAAATGACTAATTTGGGATTAATGAAGTATTTTCTTGGTCTAGAAGTTGTGCAAAATGAATTAAGAATATTTGTGTCACAAGAAGCATATGCAAAAGATATCCTAAAAAAATTCAGAATGGATAGGTGTAGTCCAGTTGTAACTCTAATGGAACCTGGCACAAAACTTTCAAAGTTTGAGGGAAGAGATCAAGTAGATGCTAATACATATCGATGTTTGGTTGGAAGCTTACAATATCTTACTTGTACAAGGCCGAACATCGCATATAGTGTCGACATTGTTAGTAGGTTCATGGAACAACCAAGGTACTCGCATTAGAAAGCTATGAAAATAATCCTTTGATATATCCAAGGAACCAAGTCATTTGGATTGTTCTATTCAAAGTCAGGTATATACAAACTGGTGGGATATTCTGATAGTGACTGATGTGGAGATATAGATGATTGAAAGAGCACATCAGGATATTTGTTCTTTATGAGAGATACATCATTTGCATGGCAATCAAAGAAGCTACCATTTATATAGTAGAACACTTATGTAATGTTTAAGTTGTGTTAGTATGGTGTTGCTCCACCACCCACGTGCGCGCAGGGGGTGCAAATTATGAGATTTTGAGGGCAAATTCGTGGCTTCGCAAGCCTTCGGGCTTTCCGCGTGCCTGCAGACACGAATGCAACAAAATTTGGGCTGAATAAATCCGAACCAGTTTTGCTGAAATAATAATTCCCACTGGGCTTTGGCTCAATAAATAATTCGTTATTTTGTTTTAATAATAATAATTATTATTAATTCAAAATTGATTACGAATTGATTTTGACAACCTCCTTCCTTAATTAATTAACACGTGGTTAATAAGGAAATTGTGGAGCACACAAATAAGAAAATTATGTAGCGCACAAGTAAGGCAATTGTGTAGTGCACAAGTATCCTCAAGCCTATATATACATCTCATAGGTCTTAAGGTTAATCATCTAATCTCTCATAACCCTAAACACAACCGTCCTCAAATAACCCTATCTTCCTGGTGATAGTTTTCTTGCTCTGTTCAAGCTTGCTAGAGGTGCTGTTCTTCGCGATATCATCGTGTTCTCGTTTTATCTTGGAAGGCTATCTACTCAAACATACGGTGAGGGGCGAAATAGCTTTAAGGAGATAGTTCCGCACTGGACTCGAGACATCTTCCGTTTCATTTCTCTTCTCTTTAATAATTTTTATTGTTAGTCATACACTATTCTGTTGCTTGCACACACAATCACTCGTATTATATTATTGTATTTTTGGCAGATTGTTTAACAATCTTAAAGCTATTTTATTTTCTATATGTGATTAACACATATGTGGTTTTTTTTCGGTGATAGATTAATGGCTGACAATACTGTGAATGTTAACGGAAACTTAGTGGTTGACCCTAACGCACAGACAGTGTTGTCTGATGGGGGTAACCAGTCAACACCAATCCCCAACGCACAGACAATGTTGTCTGATGGGGGTAATACGGTTGTTGGACAAGGGCGGATAGGCTAAAATACATAACTGTTGGATAGTTTAGTGTTCTGTTTGGGCAGAACCAAGTTAGATACATGCAACCAATGATGCAGACTGCGCCTATAACGTATAGGGTTCAAACCGCGCCTATGATGCAAGGGGTGCAAACTGAACCTATGATGCAAGGGGTGGCTACTCAGCTTGTTATGCCCGCTGCACATCCTGTGCCCGCTGCACATCTTGAGAAACCTGAGAAGTTCAATAGAATGAACTTCAAATGATGGCAGCAGAAGATGCTGTTCTACCTGACCACACTGTTTATGTCTTGCTTCTTAAAAGAGGAGACACCCATGCTCATTGCTGGGAGTGATATACAGACTGTGTATGCTGCTGATGCTTGGAAACATTTTAATTATATTTGTCAGAATTATGTGCTTAATAGCTTGGCTGACACGTTGTATAACGTGTATTGCACAAAGTCAACAGTGAAGGACTTATAGAAATCTCTTGAACATAAGTATAAAACAGAATATGATGGAGCTAAAAAGTGGATTGTGAACATAAGTATCATAGAGTCCTCATCAAACATTACATCTCTACTAATTATGAACTTAAAATCATCAACAGACCAGAGACGATAACCTTTCACACTTGTTGCATACCCTATGAATATAGCCTTCTTGGCCTTCACATCAAGTTTTCCTTCGTCAACATGATAGTAGGCTGTGCACCAAAAAATTCTAAGTCTTTCAAAATCTGCATGTTTTCCAGACCATATCATATAAGGTAAATCTTCATCTAGAGATGCATGAGGTGATCGATTGAAAATATTGCGAGCCGTAGCAATTGACTCTGCCCACCATTCTCTCCCTAAACCAGCATAGGATCGCATAGACATTGACTTTTCTCTCAATATGCGATTCAGTCTTTCCGCAACCCCATTCTACTGTGGTATTTTCCTAACTGTTCAGTGCCTAACAATGCCTTCCTGGTCACAATATTCCTTGAAAGCACCATTTGTATACTCTGTACCGTTATCAGATCGTAGTGATTTCAATTTATTACCAATTCTTTTCTCAACCATTATTTTCCACTTCTTGAATGTGTTGAATACATCATTCTTATGTTTCATAAAATAAACCCAAACATACCTAGAATAATCATCAACAAAGGTGACAAAATACCTTGAACCTCCCTTATAATTGACTATAGCTGGACCCCAAACATCTGTATGCACATAGTCTAATATACCACTGTTTCTATATTTACTTGACTTGAATTGAACCTGGTGTGCTTTACCGTACACGCAATGCTCGCAAAAGTCCATGCAAGCCTTTTTCAAGTTCTTCAACAAGCCATCATCACCAAGATAATTTAGACCTTTCTCTGACATATGCCCAAGCCACTTATGCCATAACCGAGTACATTCACATGGGTCTCCACCACTACTAGTTGTTGCAAACAGCTGCACTATCAGTCACCATGGTACCCAAAAGAACATAGAGATTCTCGTGACGAATACCTTTCATCACTACCAAAGAACTACGAATAAGTTTCATTTCACTATTCATGTAATAATTTTACACTCACCGAAATCCAAAGCACTAACATAAATTAGGTTCTTCTTCAATTTAGGGACTTGCCTCACATCTATCAATGTTCTTATCACTCCATCATGCATCTTAATCCTTATAGAACCAAGTACCACCATTTCACAAGAATGATTATCCCCCATCAATACGGTTCCACCTTGAATACTTCTATAAGTAGTAAACCATTTTTTGTTCGGACACATATAATAAGGGCAACCAGAATCAAGAATCCACCTATTAGTGATTTCTCTTTCACAAGTGATAGAATAACAAGAATCACTGCCCCCTTCCTCTTAAGCATAACAAGCCTCTTGTTTCTCTTGAACTTTTCCAGTATTGTTTTTGTTGTTCTTTCAAGCTATCTTTTTGTTAGGACAGTTTGCTCTAAAATGCCCAGGCTCACCACACTTAAAACACTTCATCTCTGCAAGAGGTTTAGAATTTGACCTAGAATTTCCTCCCTTGCCATTTCCTCATTCATTGCTTCCATCTCTTACAAACAACTCTTATGTCTGCTCCTTGTCACCACTAGTAATCATACTACTAGTTGCAATCTTCCAAAGATCATCCGCTAGAAGTGAAGTTCTAGTCTCTTCCATTGTAAGAGTGTCACCCACAAACATCAATGTTTGTACAAGATTTTCATATGACTTCGGTAATGAAAGAAGTAAAAGAAGTGCTTGATCTTCGTCACCTACCTCTACATCAATGTCCTTCAAATCTGATATGCACATATCAAACTTGTTGATGTACTCCCGGATAGATGACTTCCTCCATCTTGCAAGCATATAGTCTCGACTTCAAATAGATCCGATTTGTTAGTCTTCGTCATGAAATTAGACTCCAACTTTGTCCAAACAGCAGCAGCCGTCTTCTCGCCATCAACCAAGAATGCAACATCTCTCTCAAGACATAACATGATTGAAGCCCGTGCTTCGAGATCTAATTCTTCTCAGTCTTCATCTGACATATCATTGATTTTCTTTGCCTTACTCGACAAAGCTTTGTGTAACTTTTGAGATATTAACAAAATTTTCATTTGCATCCTCCAATAGGAAAAATCATTCTTTCCATTGAATTTCTTAATCTCATACTTTCCAACTTTAACCGTACTGTTTGTAGAAGCCATACCTAACTTGTTTCACACCCTGTCTCTCTCAGGAATTTCAGTGAACATCTTGTGTGTACTATACAAGACACAACCTAGAATTACCTCAAATTGGAGCTTTACCACCCAAATCTAAACTCTAGCTCTGATACCAATTGTTGAGTCTCAAGCTAGGGACAAACCGTGGCACATCGGAATAACACCCGAAGAGGAAACTGTTATATTTAGACTCCTACCGAGTTCAGCCACCAAAAGTTATAAGTTTCAACACAAACAATAAATAAAGTAATATGTAAAACGAGAAACACAAAGAAGTATTTTGTTGACAAGTGAAAGAGCTTTTTTCTTGTATATATTGATACGTGTATATTTTTTGTATGTATATAATATATCACACCTCACATATACATATCTTAGAAACCATGGGTCTAGTCTAAGAATTAAGCCAAAAAATACATCTGGGCACCCTTGACCGAAAAGTAAACATAATAAAGATGTTTCTAAGATATATATTTCTATTATATATCTTAATACATAAAAAATACATATGGTTTCTAATATATATCTTCGATATATATTAATTAACCCGTCACCGCGGTGACAAATCGCTGTCCAGCCCCGTAATAAACCAACCTTCTGGACCTCCAAATATGATCTCCACTATTCAGAATTTAGATATCAGAGTAATGAATATGTTGTCCAAAATTCAGGACGATCCGACTGTTGAAACACCGGCAATCGCAAAAATAAGGCAATTGACTCAACCAGAAAAATTCCTATGAATTTTTCCTATTAACACCAAAAACTAGTCCAACCATTCTATCTCACATATATTACATATTGCATTAACAAGTTGACATACATAATGTTTGATAAAAATCATTGCATTTTAGGTACGATGAAATCGTGACACTTATAACTGCTTCAAGTACTTGCTGAGCCATCACCTTATGTTACCATACATAGAGGATGCGATGTGAATAGTTTATAAATATAAATGCAAAAAAAAATCATATATACTACTTGTGAAGGAATGTTGTTATGATGATACTGTTAGTAACTAATTATATGGCATTTTGGAGAAACTATTGTATTACTTTACACTAAATATAGTTTAGTGGTGCTATTTAAATGTCATTGATTTGATAATAGAGGGGGCATAAAGGTTAACCAAAATCAAATTGTCAGAATTGACATGACATCAATGCTAAAAAGAATTGACGTTTTCGTATTAGAAAGTCAAGTGACTCAAGTCTATTAATTATGCTCCCATCGTAAAGAATTTGAGAACCAAGATGCACACGGTGATCACAACAAGATCGAAGTGTCATCTTAACGAGCAAGATGATAAAGATGAAATCAAATATAATAATGGCTAGCTAGTTGAAAAGAAAAAGCTTGATAAATGTCTAGATAACCGAGGTTTAAAATTTTAATATAAACAAAATTTTCTTTATTCAACTTAAAAACTCATCATAATCTCAAAAATGAGGTTCATGTTTTACAACAGGAAATCACAATTAAATATATATTCAAGTGTTTGTGAAACTTAACTTCTATTTCATACCGTTGTTATCTCATATATAGAAAAAATATGTGATAAATTTTATTTTTTATTTTTAAATACTTGAAATTTTCTTATACCTTGGTTGTGAAATCGGTCGAAAGAATACTTTTAATGTTTTTTTTCTACTTTCTAAATGTTATAAAATTATAGATAATGTGTACTCTCCGACTTAAGAAGATGACACTATAAACAGTATGAATCCCCGATACATAGCATAGTTCAAGTGAATTCACTTAAAATCTGTATTGAATCATGACCGGACCGGGTATCATATTAGCAAATAAATGTATTCATGAGCTTAATGCGCGAAAAATGAGAAATTGCAATCCATTTCTTTGAAATCTCACGAGAATAATGTAATAGTGTATTCTAACCAATCATACTGTGTAAATCAATTTAATTGAAAATTTATTTTAATTTTATTGTCCATTACTTCTCTGTAAAACTGTAATCAAAAGGCTATAAGACAAGGAGTAAAATCAAGAAATTTGGATAAATGTATAAAATCTTTTTTATGAGAATTATAATTTCACTATCCAAGAACGAATGTTGTGATAGCATAAGAAATAACGACAATTAAAAAGTACTTAAATTGTAAGTAAATACATTAGAATTGCAAAAAGTAAAATTTACTATTTAACGGGAGCTTTAAAGTGACAAAAATAAAAAAAATTATAATGTTTATTTTGACTCTAGCCGGGACTTCAGCTGCCTTAGCCTCCCCTAGTTCCCCCTGATTAACACAATATGTATTTGGCATCTTTTTTATATATTATTTTAATTTTTGATGTCCGGAGGTCTTTCAGGGATTAGATCCAACCTGATTGGCCCCAAGTGGTTATGAAAATATATTGTTATCTTTAAAGTAACTTTTAATAGTAAAGCTACACTTAACGTACAGGAGCTAATGTAAAACACATGCTTTTTCAACTACGTATATGCCTCAAATAAGAATATTGTGTTAAAATCAGCCCGAATTAATAATATCAAACAAAAGATTTGTTTTCCAATTGATGAAGAAGCTCTTGATTACGATGACGAGTACTTTGATTTGGAGAGGAGGCGGTGGCTTACTAGAGTTATGAAAATTAGTGTTGGAAAATGTGGGTAGAAGCCTTATATTGTCAAGTCATTTTGAGCCTAAGTTTGAATGTTTCTTGGGTGCGTGCGCACAACAAGTTATGATTGGAGTATGTTCTTCTTCGAGAGAGCTTTCCAACGCATATTCAAGTATTCAAAATGATCAAGGAATGAATGAGATATGATTATCCAAAGTTGGTACCTTGAAAGTGAAAATCTGGAAATAAGAACTTGAATCCCACATTGAATTGGAAAATAGTTTTTCATGACTTTATATAGACCCCGTTTGGCGCAGCTTATAAGCTGAAAAAGTTGATATATATGTACTTTTTCTGAAAATAAGTAACTTATTTTCAAATTTGGAAATAAGATTTGGTCTTAAATTTCTAAAATAAATATTAATTTTCAAAAAAAAATATGAAAATATTTTTTTAAAAAAGTAACTTATTACTTATAAGCTAAGTCAAACACCCTCATAATAGAACACTTATGTAGTGTTTAAGATGTGTTAGTATAGTATTGCTCCACCGCCCACGTGCGCGCAGAGGGGTGCAAATCATGGGATTTCGAGGACAAATTCGTGGCTTCACAAGCCTTCCGACTTTCCGCGTGGGCCACCTGCGGACACGAATGCAATAAAATTTGAGGCGAATAAATCCGGATTGCTGCCAATGTGCTTTAGCTCAATATAATAATTCATTATTAATTAACGCGTGGTAATTTAGGAAATTGTGTAGCGCTCAAGTTTTCCCAGTCTATATATTCATCTTATTCGGTCTTAGGCTTATAAGTCAATCTTCTGCCCTAAACCTTAAACACAGTCGTCCTCTTTCCTGATCATAGTTTTCTTGATCTGTTCAAACTCAGTTCTGCACTGAACTCGAGACATCCTCTGTTTCTTATCCCTTCTCTTTAACAGTTTGCTTATTGTCATACACTACTCTGTTATTTGCATACACAATTACTTGTAATTTATTATTGTGTTTTTGGCAGATTGATTCACAATTACTTCTTTCATAATCTTGTAGTGTGGTGGATTCACTGTTTTTCATCGTCTTCTGCTCGGCTAATTGCACTCGCATTAAGACATACCAATCATTTTTTACACAGTTTTCACTCCTTGGTAGAATCCTCTTTGCTATTTCTGCCCATCTATTCCCAAGAATTTGATGAGCTTCCATAAACTCCTTCTTTCTTCTTTGTTGTATGTACCAAGAACAACCCCCTAATTATTCTGAAAAGTTTAAAACTTCAACTTAGGTTATTGTTTAAAATAAATCAAGAATAATGAACAAGCGTTAGTGACCATACTTGTTGTCTTTAACAAATTAATATGAGCCATAACATGCTTTTCTTTATTAACTTCTAATAAAAATTAATTTTACCATACATGTTTTGATCTTGTTGCTTTGAGCATAAACTTTCATATTGCAAGATCAATCTTTCTTCGTCATCTTTTCCATGCGGTATCCAACGGGGGAGTATCAACTTGCCTTGATCCCTGTTATAACAAGTTTCTCTAATAGAGAAAAACGAGATTCATTAAAATCTAGCTCTCTTAATTAAAAATTCATAAAAAATTAACAAGAAATTTTGTAAAATACCTGAATAGATCCGAATATTTGGGTGGAATCTTGAAATCCCCGATCATTTTATTTATCGTTTGCTTTTCTATGTATCAATCCTAGAGGAAATCGTAGTGAGCAAAAACATTAAAGCTATATACTAATAAAGTGCACTGATAAATTTATTTAAATGGATCTCAAGAAAACTTTTAAATCGAAGTTGTGTTCATGTGTTTTCTGTTAGGAAAAAGAAGCTTGAATATCAGTGATGAGTGGTATTAAAGAGGACAATGGCGGTCTTAACGAGGACAATAATTGTTTTTTTTTTTTGAGATAAGAATGAAATCATCACCTTGTTTTAATTTGACATATAATTAAATGTATATGTGTGTAGTTAAACTTTTGTGCGGCGCATTAGAAGGCTTTTTTCCGTTACACTTACTAGTACTGTAATTGATACATTTGGTTTCAAATTTTCGGTGATACATTTGATTTTGAAATTTACAGTATTTCTAAAAGTATATTAATATGTTCAAATATATTTTTTTAAATTATATTTTTTTGTAATTTAAATTTAAAATTTATCAGCTACTATAAAAATTATTGTTTTTCCTATTTATATATATATTCTAAAACTAAGTTAGACTTTGATTATTTTAATAACCAAAAAGCATTTAATCAAATTTTATGATAAAAAAATTTTATCCTTAAAAAAATTTAAGAAATTGTATATATTTGAATCAGTTATATATACAGTACTATTTTTCAAATTTAATTACTTTTAGAACAATTATATATATAGATTGATTATGATAGATATTCACACACGAAGTATACATATCCCGAATCCACACTCACCGAATACTCGGATACTTGAAGATAGGCGAATACTCACAATCCCAATTTTAATCTTTTGAGTTTTAATGTTTATCTTCGATTCAACAAAAAAAATAGGTCCTACTAACACTAGATACTTATGTTATAGTTACGATTTATCTTTGAATTTTTTTCAATTTCATCTCAAACTATGTTTCTTAGCATATATATTGCACCTCTAATTTTCAAATTCGCTTCATGATTGTCCAGATAAATAACTATTATAGAAAGAGATTGAATATAATATATACCAAATAATCGATCAGGAATACAAGTATATAAAAAGAAACACTGTTTTGTATTAATATGATGAACTTGAAAGATATATCTTCAATCCTTTTAATGTTAACCTATTTCTGTGTTTATATAGACACGGTTACAAATCCAACTACAAAACAGATAATAAAAAGAATAGGTTCAATAAGGTAATTTGACTTGTACTTGAATTCCTTCTTCACTATCCAAATCATATTCTGATTTGTTTGTTTCCTTTACAATCTCTGATAGTGAACTCTGTTGGTTGACATTCTCTGATAGAGCATTCTCTGTTAAAGTAAACTCTGATTGAGTATTCTCTAATAGAATAAACTCTGACCGACAGTTTTCTTATTCTCTCATGGCATCAGCAATCATAAACTCTGTTCTTGTATTCTCTGAGAGCATCAGTATTTATTTTTTAATACTTCACTTTGCATCCATTTGACCTGATTTGCAGTGGTAAAATAGGGTGTGGGTTCCCACAGTAAAAAAAAATGTACCCCATAATTTTAAAATTTTGACAAAATGCACCTTAACTTAATATTTTTTTAAAACAAGAATTAATATTTTAAAAATAACCATTGTAATATATATTAGCTAATATTTTTCTTTGTAAAAAAATGCCAAAAAATATAAATTTATTTAAAAATTTCCTTTTTAGAAGTAAATTCAAAAAATTGTTTGTTTATATTAAGCGTAATTTAATATGCGTACATAACTCATTAAATTAAAAGCAAGATATTTGGGATACAAAAATATTTTTTTGCGCATAATTTTGGTGGTATAAATAAAAGTTTAATATTTAAATTTTTATTGACAAAAAAATAAAAGTAATTAATTGAACTATATGTTCAATACCCGTTGAAATATGTGCAAAAATGAAATGGATAAGTAATTTAAGACAAAGGGAGTATATATATTAATAAATATCCCTTAAAAATATATTAAATAAGATAACTTACAATTGGTTATTTCTAAAATATTAACATTTATTTAAAAAAAAGTGAAATATGAAGTTAAGGTACTGTACTTTGTCAGAATTTCAAAATTATGGGATGCATTTTGTTATAAACCATACTTGAATAAATCATTTCCTATTTTATCACTGATAATTTGGTCAAAAGGATGCAAATTGAAGGAAATTTGAAACCCAGAGGTGCAATATCCCATGAAACTTAGTTTGACACCAAGTTGAAAAAACGCTCAAATATAAGGGGTGCCAAATGCTATTTACTATATAGTTATATTTTGAATTATGTGTTATTTATTTTCTACCACTGATTTTGTTCACTTATATAAATAAAACTAATTAATATATAAATTATATATGATAATAAGGAACATGAGATTAATCACATGTAATTTTTCTGAGATGGTAAATAAAATGACTGTGTTTTGATAGTTACACAATCTTTTTAGATACTATTTTTATATACACAATCTTTTATAATATCAATTCATTTTATTACATATGTGAGAAAAGCTACCTGAGATGTATCCCAAATTCCTTATTCTCATTAAATATATACAACACATTACTTATATTTAACCATATTTTATTATGAAAATTTATATATTATTATCTAATTAATCAAAATAACTACCATAAGAAATGATAAAATGGATTTTGAGGTCAACCTCAGGTTACTTGACCGGGGGAAGTTTAGGAGAGATGGGGAGACCCATGATACTAGACTAGACGAAGTAGAACCACCTTTAACAATTTCTTGAGAATACAACAAATGCATGTAAGCAAAAAATCTTGTCACTTATTTTTATGTATTTCGTTACCATTTATTTCAATTTGTTTATAAATGTGTAAATTAAGTAATTAGGAAGTTAATAAAATAAATTCAAGTCAATCACTACCTCATAAAACTTTCTTGAGCACATTAGAAATATAGTATTATATAAAAATATGAAATTTAGTAGTTAACATCATAGTTGATAGAAAAGAAATTAATGAAAAGAAAGAAAAATATTCATCACATGTTATACTATTAGTAAAATTTATGAAAGAGGTTGGATACATAATTATACACATGATAATAAAAACTAATAATAAGATGTTATATTAATTATATATTAAATTGCCTTTCATATTATAGTCAAATTTTCTTCAAATATTATAAGATGAGAGGTGATGATTTATGTAAAATGATTTTTACAACGAAATAAAAACATATTATACCTCAATGGTTATGACTTTGAATTCTATCTATAAAGATGGTGATTGGATACTTTTAGCATTAATAAACGATTAATAGCATTTTTGTTATTTTTTTAAAATCAAAATAGAGGTATTTTGGTAATTTCAACACCATTATATTTATAATTTCTACCCATTATGTTGCCGTTTAATATATTGTAGTAGATTCTCTAATACAAAAATAATATTTAAGTTTTTGATGATGTTATAAAAGATCGTTTTCAATCCTCTGTCTGTTGTCAAGATCGAATCTAAGATAATATTTAATCATTTTCCTCATAACTTGAGATTTTTCAAGAGCTTATAATTTAATATGATATCAAAGCCTAAGGTTGGGAGAGATTTTTAATTCCATCATACCCATAATATTTTTATTATCTTATTATCCTAAAAATGGTGTTCTATTGATGCCCTCTTAACCGACAAATGAGTTTTTGGGTGGGGATGAGTATTAATTACGACAACATGTAACTTAAAATAATAATAATATATAATATATAATAATAATAATAATAATAATAATAATAATAATAATAATAAACAATGACAAATCATGTTAGTGGAACTTGTAATAATAATAATAATAATAATAATAATAATAATAATAATAATGCTAGAGAGGAACTTGTAAATTTTTATTTCCTGTTATTCTTGGAGTCTTCAGTTTAGAGAGTGTACAACAGGATAAACGCTAACAGAGGTAGCGTGGAGCCAACAAAACTTGAGGTGTTTACATATTCAGCAAGAATCTTTGGATCATTAAATGGCTGTTTTTCAGAATAGAAGTTACTTCAAATCCCAAGTGATCATGCGCTCTTTAACATGCCAGAAGTAATACCATGTATGTTATTTGTTCTCAGTAAGTTTGTTGAAAGGGGGTTGAATACAAACTTAAAGATTTTTTGTGAAATTAAAATCTTTAAATTAGTATTCAATATTCTTGAACTTTAAACAACAGTCTAACTATTTTAAACTACTTGTGCTTGAAGAACATATAGTAAGTACTTAAAAAAAACTTAGAACAAGAATATTAAAAATTATTAGTGGGTTATTTGATCCACTAGTCAATATATTACTCTAGTGATTTACGTCTAAAAATCCAACTTCAGTTTTGCAAGGTGGAAATATAGTTGTTCTTACAAATGACTTGAAAGCACTTGAACAAAATAATTATATCCATGAAAATAAAACTTTTAATACTACTTTTGACAATACTGTCACACTTGTTTATATAATGCAAGTGTGTTTATAGAAATTCTAGTCAACAGTATAATACAAAATATTCCAAAACTAGAATTCTGCTCTTTCTGTCTTTCTTTTTTGCATTGTGCAATTCGTTGAATATTTTTACCCTTGCATTTTCTTAAAAAAGACAGTTCCTTTTAGAGTATTCACAGTCAAAGACAAATATGACGGTCTTCAAATGTTATCTTTAGTCTACAAGATTCCTGACACTTTGTCTTCATGTTTAGTCATTATCAATTGATATTTTGATGTTAGGCATATCAACGAATATATCTTTGTATCCATCTTTTGATCTTTGTTGCATCCATCGATTGATAGTATGAATCATTGATTGATATTTGGTTGTCAATCGTTCACTACACCATAAGTGCACATATGCAACATTTTTTGTTGTTGCATTATATCCAAAATGATGTTGCCTCAGATCAGAAATTGAAAAAGGCAACACTTTTTGGGTGTTGCATCTACGTCCCTTGCCTTTGACCCATAATGCAACACTTTTGTTATATAATGCAACACAGAGAAATGCATTGCATTAGTCATGTAAGCAACAACAGAAGAACAAAAATGCAACAAGAATTGGTGTTGCCTTAGAGGTAAAGCCATAACTAAATCAGGGCCCACAAATGCCACGTCAGCAGTGGGTCTCACAATGTCACGTCAGCAGTGGGTCCCACTAGTGCCACGTCAGTTGTGGATCCCACTAGTGCCACGTCAGTAGTGGGTCCCAAATGTCATATGCAACATTTTTATGGTGCATAATGCAACACTACTATTAACTTTTTAGCAACACTAAATTTTACGAATGCAACACTAAATTTTACGAATGCAACACTAAACTATTATATTCAGTAACACTATTAACTCATAATACAACACCATAAAAATAAAAATGCAACACCATAAAAACAAAAATGCAACACTTTAGTTAAATTTTTTGAAATAGCTGCTTTTTTCATACATCAATTCCATTATCAAATTCACCAAATTCTAATAACAAATCTAAAGTTCACCAAAAGTGCATAATCCACCAAATCTAAAACTTTCAACAAAAGACTTTTATCTAAGTCGACATCCTCAAATACAATTATTGGACTTTTACTGCCAAGCTCGAGTGCCACAGGGTGTGGAAAGAAAAACAATACTTGATCGATTTAAGCATTTGCACATACATTATTGTGATCCGTTGACATACTTTTACTTGTTGTGCTGCAGCAGTCATGATCTTACTTCATGTAGCAATACTTCCGGTAAAGGCAATCTATACATAAACAAAACATTTCAAACTACAAAAGCTTTAAGCTCTAAAAAAGCATGGAAAATGAGCATAAACAAAAGTATATACTAGAACGACAAAAGAAAACAGTACCTTGTCGACATTAGGATGAGACGCCAACGGAGCTCCAGCTTCTGAGCCTAAACCATTAACAATATTAAGAATGCCAGGAGGAAGCCCAACATAATATTAAGAATGCCATGAGGAAGCCCAACATTTTTACATACTTTCCCCCAACTCCAAACAGGTACTGAAAATGAATATACAATGATTATGTACAAGATATATATAGCTTCCGATATGTAAAAAGCAAAGAAGTATATACTAGATAAAACACTTACACGGACGCCAATTCAGAGGGCTTAAGTATAGCAGCACAGCCAGCTGGCAAAGCAGGATCTACCTTCCATGTAGCCATCAACATAGGGTAATTCCTATATTGAAATTAATGACAAGCATTTTCATGTAAAAATTAAATGCAGTTTATGAAATTTGTTCAGTGTTCTTGAGATAGAAGCATAAAATTTTATTAGTTCCATAAACCATTAACATAATAATGCACGAAACTTTCATCATTAAATAAAGCTCAGGCCTGGCAAGATGGTTTATATACCATCAATATGAACCAATTACCCTTTACCTGCTGGATTGCTTATCCATTATCCTCTAAATGTTTTTGTAAACCAACCGCCCAACCTAGATAATGTGGCTGTTTGAAGTTCCTTAAACTTAAAATAAGTTATTTATTTCATATTTTGTTTTTTACATATTTTCATATTTTTTTTAAAGATAAATATTTATTTTAGAATTTTAAAAACAAATATTATCTTCAAACTAAAAAATAAGTTACTTATTTTCAGAAAAAGTACATACATACATACTTTTTTCCGAAAATAAGGGCATATTTCCGGAAAATAAGTTTTCCCAAACAAGGCCAATATAATGAGAAACTTGAGTCCAATATGTATAAATAAAAATAAGTGTGGATACAGTTGCTGCAACACTAAACTTATATCATGCCATACTACCGTGCACCCGTATCTAGTGCAGGACAATGTTTTATATATATTAAACATTAAATTACTGATAAAAGTGGGAGTTCTTCAAAACATAATATTTTTTTAAAACAATGAACAATGGAGAAATTTGACTTTTCAAAGACATCCCTTTCAATAGAAAAATTAAAATAGAAGAACTGCATTGTAATACTAATGATACACAATCAACATATAATCCGTGGACTGAGAATTATTCATGTTTATTAACAGTGCACCATTAATTATTATCTACCAATTCTCTAACAACACGCAATGAGAACATAGTGTGTTTGTGACTTTGTGTTAAATTCTCTTTGGTATAAAAAGAACACAGCAGAGTGCAAACAAAGCATAAAATAAAATAGGAGAAAATATATGACAGTTAGTACGTACTATTACGACATCACATATCATGGAGTAATCAAACCAACATCACCAATTGGTTCTTTTAGGGTATAACACTTAAATGTGTCCATCAGGAGAGATATATTGGACTTTTGTTTTCCATCCAAAGCTTCTGCAAGATCTTCATTGTACTCAAAACATGCAGCAACATCCAAATAATATATATATATATATATATATATATATATAATATTTAAAAGATTTACATGTAAAAGCATGTCATGAAATATACAATTTTCAAATATGCAAACGACAAACTCTTGTTACACTGATAGTGAACTAAATAGTATGATATCTTCAAGTAAAGAGTCATTGAAAAATATACACTACTAATGCAAAATCATTATCAACAACAAAAATAATGGAAAACGTAACAGAATACTGAGTGATACACCCTGAAGTTGAGATTTTAACTTACAGAACTTTTCAATCTGGTGTCTTGTTCTAATAAGGTCTTTCGCCATCACCTATACTACTTCCTGCAGCAGAATAACTTTAATAAAACATAACATGTTCCCTAATTCCCAAGTGTGCAAATGAGTTCAGTTTAATTATAACAAAGATCGGATAAATATCATACATTTTACACCAAATATTCTTAACATAACACTAGTATAACACCACTTTAAAAAGAACTGCATATCACGAATATTACAAGGTTAATACTGGAAAATAAAGCTATAATCTGACTTGAAGATGTAGGCTTTCTCCAAAGATCTCACACCTCATTTAAATACGAACAATTAAATTCTAAGAGTGTTGCTGCTTGTAAATCCAATAAGTAGATAATTTATTTAATTAACAATAATTAAGATACTTAAATGACAAGATCATATCATGTATCAACACAAAATGTAGTGTATAACGAGCATTACAAAAATATAAGACAGGAGGAGCCTTCAGACATCCAAGTTATGTTACATTAACTAAGATATAATAGTAAATTATAATTGGAAGAGAATAGAGAATACCATCTTCCCTTTACACTTTTCTTAATCTCGACATTAAGTTTCTTTTCCTGATTCTGCAAACGTTGTCTCTCCCTTTCAATCACCCTAAACGACATGTCCATCATTTTCTTATTTTCCCTAATAAGAGTGTAAATAAGCTTTTGTTCTAATGAAACAAGAAGAGCTCTTGGTGCATATATCAGTGAAAATTTGCTAAATAGAACATCCAAAAAATAACATACATCGGATACGGATAGGAAAAGATTGGTAAAGCTACCTAATTGACGGGCTTCTTCTAGTGAGAGTTCCAAAACACACTTTTCACGAGTGAAAAGAATCTGAACATCAACAAATCCAGTTGAAATACTAGAGAAGCAAAGTATATTTTATATATCATACTTAAATTAACAGACTACAAAAACCAATAATCAACAAATTTATTACAATTAACCCAAAATTATACATAGAATCACTTAAAAAACAATTAATTAATTAATTAATCAACTACAACCTAATTAAGAAACACAATCCACAAATCGAAAGAGAAAGTTAAACCTTAAACAGATACTTAAATATATACAAACAGACACAAAGATATATACATATATACATGTCTCATATATGTTCAAATCGAACAAAGAATTGAATTATAGATTTATGATTCTAAGTGTTATGTTATTATGATTACTACATAATTCCTAAAAATCTCCCCTATTTATGTCTATAAAAATAATATGCATAAATCATGTTTATGATAATAAAACATCATACAAATTGATCAAGATAAATAGAATCATGAATCTATAAATTTAAAAATTTGACAAATACAATTTAGATCTCCATTTATAGAAATTTTCTAGAAGTGTGAACTATGTCTTCAGGTCTTCAAGTTTGTTACTTCCTTTTCTTGCTTCCTTTCATCTCTTCATCATTCCTCTTCATTTAATTGATGAAGGTATCTCTTATAATTCTTTAATCCTCATTATTTTCTGACAATTGGCTTGCACGAAAGTTTAACTCATAGGTTTGGTAATACATCTAGATATTTCACCATATTCAAATATCTAAAAACACTATCTCTGTCATTGTAGATCATCATATAGAAAGGCGCTAGGAGGACTTTCTTGTTTTCAGGATTCCACATCTTCAGAGGCTTGTTCTCAATTAACTCTGTGGCCTTACTTCTCAATTTTGAGATTTGTTGCATTATTTCACTAGCCATTGTTTTGCTGAAGTAATATTTTTTGTCAATCAATTATAGAATTTTCTTCAAACTGTAGTAGTTCTGCTCCATTATATATTCCTTAAAGGATACACCAATTTCTTCATATCTTCGTACTCTAACATGATGCACTCAGGATGATTTCTGGATGCTTGATGAACTCTAAAAGAGATAACTCCTTGTGTCCTCACCTCTGATTCAAATTTGAAATCATACCCCTATAATTCTACTCCATCTTTTTGAATAACTTATGGTTTGGAATTTTCTGGACCCAACTCCAAAGGCACACTTGGCCGGGTTCAACATAATTTTGTGGTTTCTCATAAATTCAAAAGCTTCACTTAAATGCTTAATATGATCGGCCTTTCGAGGCTCTTGACTACCATGTCATCCACATAGACTTCCATAGTCTTTCCGATGAGGTGTTTGAACATCTTGTTCACTAACCTTTGATAGGTGGCTCCTGTATTCGTAAGTCTAAAAGCCATAAATAAATAATAAAACCCACCAAAGTCGGTTATTAATGACATCTTAGGGATGTCATCCTTGTGCATTAATTCTAATTTGGTTGTAGCCGCTGAATCCATCCATGAAAGTCAGAATATCATGGCCGACAGTGGCATGAATTAAAATATATATCCTTGGCAGATGAAAGCAATCCGTTGGACACACATCATTTAGATGGGAGAAGTCTATACACAATCTCCATTTTCTGTAGGATTTTTTCACCATCACCGGGTTGGCCAGCCATTCGGAGAATTGGATCTCCTCTATGAACCCAACATCAACAACTTATTCACTTCCTCTCTAATTGCCTCTTGCCTTTCAGGAGCAAAATGCCTCTTCTTTTTCTTCAACGTCTTCCTTTCAGGATCCACATTCAAGTTATGGGTCATGTATTCAGGATCAACTCCCAGCATATCGGCTACCATCTAGGCAAAAACATTGCTATTCTCTTACAAGAACCTTGTCAGTTTTCCTTTCAGGGGTTCCGGGAGTAAAGCTCTAATGTAGGTGACTTTCTCAGATTCGTTCGGGACAAGTGGTACAGAAACCAAGTCCTCCACGGGTTTCCCCATGGTTCATCATTTTCATGAATGTCCATATCCTCAATGGACAAAACTTGCCCCTAGTTCTGTCGAGCCTCAATGCTGCCACATAGCAACTCCGGGCTAACTTATGGTCTCCTCTCTCTTCACCAACACCGTTGCTCATGGGGAACATGACTTTCAGGTGGTAGGTTTTGGTCCTTTTAATCTGGGATTCAACTCCATTGAACCTATAGATGGGCATGTCGGAGGGTGTAAGCTGAGAATCATTGTATCCCATCTTTATGAATGCATCATAGAACATGATATCAACGGACGAGCCATTGTCCACCAGGACACTTTTGGAGGAGAATTTCAAATCACGGGAGTGATAACCAAAGGGTCGTGGTGGGGGAACTTCACCCCTGCTAAGTCGGAGTCATCGAACGTTAAAGACACCTCAGTCCTGGCTTTCTTTGGGCTCTCCCATGTTGTGCATCACTTCACGGGCGTAAGCCTTTCTAAAGTTTAGTGAGGTGCCCGCGGCAATCAATCCTGCTGAGATGACATTAATAGCCGACCCTTTTGGTTGGAGCTTTCTATCATCACGGTATCTCCTTCGATCGTCATTGTTACCACCATATTTGGTGAACTTGCTCAACCTTCCACGCCTGATCAGCAACTCAATTTAATCTTTGAGTTACTTACAATCATTGGTGTCATGTCCCGTATCCCTGTGAAATCTATAGAACAAGTACTTATTTCTTTTTCCAGGATCAGTCCTGAGAGGTTTCGGCCATCGCACCTCTCTGTTCTTCTCGATTTCCATCAAGATTTGGCTCCTGGGGGTATCCAGCCTTGAATATTATGTAAACTAAGGTCCTTGCTTGGATTTCTTTGTGTCTGAGTCTTTGTTAGTTCGATGATATTTTTCCTTGCCATCGTACTCATCAACCGTCTTTCTCCTCTTACTTACCTCGTTATTGGGGTTAGTGTTTATCTTCTTCATGCTCTCTTCAGCTTTTATGTATTTACCGCCTCTAACTTGAAGGAGATTCATGTCCTCTGGAGGATGCTTAGCCTAAGATCTTTTGAAGTAGAAGTTTGTAATCCCTTATTGTAAGGCTATCATGGCTACTTTCTCATCTAAGCCCAACACCCTTAGTGCTTCCTTGGTGAACCGATTGAGATAGTCCCTCAAGGATTTATTCTTCCATTTCTCCAGGTTCATCAATGAAGTTGAGCTTTTCTCGTGGGTCTTTTCGCTTATGAATTGAGCTACAAAAGCTTGGCTGAGTTCTTTGAACGAACCTATTGAATTCAGAGGTAGCAGTTGTACCAACGCTGAGCCATGCACCCCAATGTTTGTGGAAATGCTCTGCACTTGAGGGCGTCAGACACGAGCTGCAACAGCAGTGCATTGGAGAACATCCTTACATAATTTGTTGGATCTCCTACTCCATCATAGACCTTGACGGTCGGACTCTTAAACTTCCTAGTTATGTGAGCGTTCATTATCTCATCCATGAATGGAAGAGTTGGATCATCAAGATCTCTGAGCGTCATGAGGAGAGTAGGATCAACCTTAGGGGTTTTGACCCTGAGAGAGTTATTCCCTGAACTGTCTTTCCTGGTCATTCAAGGTGCATCTTTTAGGTTTATCACAAGGGGCCCTTCACGCCTTGGGGGCAACCTTGCTTCTGCCCACTCCAGGTCTTTCTTCAATGCTTTTAAGCTTGCTTCATGAGCCACTATTCGCTCATCTATAGTCCCACGGGACTGAGGGCGAGTCTCTCTCACAGGATCTTTTCATGCCTCCTTCTTGGATTGACATCATCATCAGTTGTATCCTCATCCGTGGAATAAGTTCCAGAAAAATCACGAACTCCCCTTGGATAGATGGGGGCTCCGACCTATGTAAGGAGGTTTGTAACCTGGGGGGAGCCCTCAAACAGGTTTGTTAGTTCGTCCATCGGGGATCACCGTAGTCGAGATCTGCATATTAGGATGAACAGTTACAATAAAAAGTGTTTGAGTTACCTAGAGAGGAGGATCAACACCGTGAAGTGTCCCGTTAGGATGGGAGGGATGAACCATCATGGTCAGGGTCTATCGTGAGTGCTCGTCAAGGTCATGGCCGGATCTATGAGTGCTCGTCCTTTAAGTTTCAGTAGGGGGAGTGTCTATCGTGATTGGGACGTCAGTGTCCTGGACGTTGGGAGGATGAATCACAGTAGTGATGTCGCCAGTCATAGATTCTCCATGAGTTCGTCGTGTTTTAATTACCATGGTTGATATTGTCTTCCCACATACGGCACAAAATGTTATAGATCAAAAATTAGGTTGTAGCTAATGCGAGTTTAATGCTAGGGTTTGTGAGTTTTGAGCTTTAAAGGGTGCACTTGCTTGTCGGGACTATCTCTGTTCTAGCAATGTGCCTATGTATCTCAAGCGTATTGAGAATCAAACCTGGACGTAGTTCTAAGAATGAAGGGTTATGCACTTTATATAGACGTGGAGAGTCTAGGTTTTTGATTAGGTTTAGGAACTTTGGTGGGCAAGCCACTATCTTGCTAATTTGGTGGATGTTTCCGTCTAAGACTTGGTTTCCTTATAGGATTCAGTTTCCTTGTTGATGAAGGTATCTTGGGGGCTACTCTTTGAGTTGCCTTCTAGGTCGATTCTATATTGTGACGATTCGGTATTGTTGGTTATGTTCGTGGGCCTTCTGATTGAGCTTCTATTGAGTGTCCTCGATACAAACGCGTTCTAGACCCCGAATATCAACCTTGTTTTTGGTCTTAGGCCCTAGGTCTAGGTTTTTAGCCCAGATTGTTTCTAGGTTTTTGGACCGGATTAGGTCTAATAAATGCAATATTAATTATGCCTTTAGGGCTCATTTTTAGCCCATATCAAAACTAAACTAAAATAAAGTTTATGTAAAACAGAAGGTACAATTATCAATATGCAGCTTGTCATGAATAATAAACAACAAATTATTCAATTTTGTGTGTGGTTACAGGAACTTAAGAGAAATAAAACCATTAAATGATTTAATAAAAACAGGAGATACATATTGTTTCGATGGTTTTGAGGCCTAGTGGTCTCCAACGAGGGTAGTGCCAGAATATATTTATATGTTTTCTCTTATGTATATAGAAATAAGAATTAAAATTATTCATTTACACATGTGTAGCTGAGCTTATAGGCCACTAACAATTAACAAGCTTTTATTACTAGTATTTTATTTTTGGTATCTTATTTATTAGTATGACAAATTTCACTAAACTTTTTGTTATGAGTATCTCGGTTATTAGTATAACAATTCCTCTTTTTATCTAATCATTTTTAAATTATTACTCAGGCTTGGTATATATGCCGATACAGATAAACGCAACTTGGAACGATTTGCTTCATATATAACCGGGTATGGAGGGTGAAGTTGGACATCCAGTAGAGTGGTGTCTCAATGAAACTGCCCTGATGCCGGAGTACAACGGCCTTTAAGAATCGGTTAATCTGCTACTCTCGTCCTCTAACCTCCTTCGCAATCTTATTGAAAATTATTTTGCCCAACATGTCAGCGGGCACTTAAGCCAAACTAATTTGGGCAACATATGAGCCCTACATTTGGGACTATTATTTTCAATATAGTGCCCAAAGTTTTAAATGAAGTTCCAAAAAATTCACCAAATCGCTTACCATACTCCATCCCATATGAGCAAGTGACGACTATCGTTAATGTTGCACTCAAGATGCAAAGGAATCCAGAAAGTGATGTGTAAACATTTTCAATGCAATTGTTGGTGTTGAGCCATAATATAGCATAAGCCTAAATAATAATTGTGATTTGATTTAAACAAAAAAGATAAACAAATTGATCAACAAATTTTTGGTTAAATTTTTAATATATTTTCTATTAAACATGAAACACTTGTTTTATCTTAATCAATGAAACATGTATATAAATATGAATGTAATAAATATTGAACAAATTTTATAGGTGTGTGTTATTGATATTTAAACTAATTAAATTATTTTTCAATTCTTAGATATCCGAAAAAATCGATCTAATATGAAACCTGATGGATTTGGATATTAATTTTTGAATTTGGATTTGAATTTTGATTTAGATTTATTTTTGAAATCTAAAAATATTTGGATTTGGATTTGGATTTCACAAAACCAAGCCCATATCCATGGGCATCCCTAAGTTAATAATGGGTATAGAAGTTGGCTTTATCCCCTCATTTGTACTCTTGCATGAGGAGGAACTCAAGTGGTGCACCATCTTACGATGAGCATCAAGATCAACGGCTATAAAGAAGTTTAATTACTAGCTGAGCAAACTGCTTACTTCATGGACTTTTGTCCAAATTACAAAACCATTGTTATGCACAAGTTTAGTTGGGGTATGCGAGCTGTATAGCAAAATTAATAAATTAACCAGCTGCAATCTTCTTCACAATTCTTGACACCATATATATATATATAATACTCATAGATATATACCTATACATATATGATCCTAAAAAACTTAGGTCGTGTCAATTCATTCCTTTCTCATGGATGACCAAGGTTGTGGAAGTGATTCTTTTCCCTATGGAGTCCCTTCAGAGAACAATCTTCCCTTTTCTCCATCCACCCCCTCTTTATCAGCCATGGATAGTTTTCCTTCTGATCATGATTATGATATTCCAATTATTTTCGATGACTCCTACTTTGAAGATGGAGCATTTGGGCTTGATGATCCAAGTTCTTATGAAGACGTAGCTATTGGGCTTGATGATCTGAGTCCTAGTAATGTTTTCATTAATGGAAGTGAAAATCCAGACCCTAAGAATAATCCAAATTTAAATCTGGATCAAAATGTAGAAATGAATGAGTCTGCACAAGGGGGATTGAATGCTGCTTCAAATCGTATCAAAGGACACTGGACCACCGAAGAAGATAGGTTTAATTCGATCAATTACATATATATATATATATATATATATATATATTTATATAGTTAGATTTATCATTTTATTAATATATAATATAGGTTACAATTTTTTGCCTAAATCTAAGGAAGATCATGTTAGTTTCATCTATATCTACAATAGTGTAATTTACAGATTTCAGCATGAAAAATTTAGAATACATACTAATTTAAATGAATAATTTTTTTGTTTTTCTTATATTTAAGGAAGCTATTAGGCTTCGTTGATAAACATGGAGCAGGGAAATGGGCACGAATCGCCAAAGAGATGGATGTACGTATTGGCAGGCAGTGCTGCAATAGATGGAATAACCATCTACGACCTGATATCAAAGTTTCTCATCTTTCAATTTAGTTTTGTGACTTAAATTCTTTAGTCTTCTTTTTCATACTAGTATACTACAGTGATTCCTATCCGCTATCCATTATATATATCTGTGTGTGGTGTCCTCCTCCGTACTTACCTATTTCTTTGCTGAGGTGAGGGGATTTCAGAAGGATAGATGGTCTGAAGAAGAAGAAATAGTGTTTATGGAAGCTCATCAAATTCTTGGGAATAAATGGGCCGAAATAGCAAAGAGGATTCCAGGAAGGAGTGAAAACTCTATCAAAAATCATTTTTATATCACAATGAGAAAGCAATTAACAAAGCAGAAGAAGTTGAACAGTAGTGAACCCATCACACTAGAAGGCTATATGAAGACCAAGATTATGAAAGAATCTGATGTTCATAACTCCACACTACAAGAAAAACAGCTTCAGACAACCCCTATCAGATAACGGTTACTGGAAAAAGTGTTGACCGAAATAAACATACAAGCGTTTATTTTTATCACTTAAACAATGTTGTGTGAATTGGATTCATTACAACATTTTAACAACCATTTACAAAACTATTGTGTGAAGTATTGGATTAGAGAGATTTCAGACAACCGTTTGTAACTATACTTGTTTTATTATATTACACACAACGGATCATAAAACCGTTGTTTGACTTAGACAAGTGTTTTCAATATTGTATAATTAATCATACTTCAAACAATGTAACATTAAAATCATTATCTGAAGCATATAATTTTGTATACTAATAAGACACTGTTACTTCATTAATGTGCTACGTGACACAAAAGATATATATTTTTTAGAGTATTATTTAAACAATTAATTATATAACCATTTCCTCCCCCATAAAGTGTTGTCTACACCATTTACATAGAACGAGTTTTTCCCCAAAACCTTGTGTGAGCCTATTTCAAACAATAGATTCTCTTAAATCGGTATTACATGTATAACTATTGTTTTATTTTCACTCATATAACACACATGTGTTTAAAAACCCTGTTAGACACTACAAGACAAAAATTACCTTTTTACTATAAGACAAAATTTATGATCTTCATTGGTTTTCTTAAAATAGCATACAAAATAAACATATATATTTTTAATTTTTTATACATAATTAAAATGGATAGATCTTAACATCCGTGCGGTTGGATCATCAAAAAAAATAATTTTACATTAATACCGAGCTAATGATATAGATTATAAAAATTCCATGCCCTACCTCCTCACATTTAAACATAAAACACATACTCATACTCTTGTATTAACTACAAAAATAACTTCTTATTAAAAAGTAACCATACACATCTATACATATACATAATATAATTATATTTTTTAAGCATAGAGTATAAAAATCAAAATTGATTAATGAAATTAGACTTTTTAACTCTTCAAAAAGACAATTAAAAACACAACGGTTTCCTCTATATAAACACTTGTTTACAGTACTTACCTACAACTGTTTTTGCCCAAAGCATTATGTGAGTCTATTTCAGACAATAGTTTCTCATACAACGGTATTATATGTGTAACTGTTGTGTCGTTTCTACTCATACAATACACTGGTGTTTAAAAAACCGTTGTCTGCTATACACTACAGGTTAAAAATTACCTTTTTACAATAAGACAAAATTTATGGTCTTCGACTTGTTTTGTTAAAAAAACATACAAAATAAACATTAAATTTTTTTTATACATGACTAATATTCATAGATCTTAATATCCGTATAGTTGGATCATCAAAAATAATAATTTTAAATTAATACGAAGCTAATCGTGTAGATAACAAAAATTGTTATGCACTACTTCATCACTTGCAAATATAAAACACATACTCGTACTCTTATTCGAACAATAATTATTAGCTAATATAACAAAAATTATTTTGTTAATAATAAATAGATAGTTTTATTGTTAGAACAAGTTATGAGTATACCTTTTGTATTCATACTTTAAGATGTAGACATTGAGTTAGTAATAAAACTATGATTAGCTCCATAATAAATGAAATTAAATTTTCTGATCTAACTGTACAAATGTTTAGATTAATTTTTATTAATGATATATAAAAAAATAAAAAATAATTGTGATTTATATTAAATAAAAGATTTGCTTCATATTAAATTATAAAAACAATTCTATGATTTATTAGCACCGATGCTAAAATCTATATAGTTTAGTAATATATTAGTATAAATTAATATATATATATATTGTATATATTTAATTTCAATATAAGAGCTATATATTTTAGTGATGTATAATATTAAAATCATTCAATGATTTAAATGTACTAGTAATTTTTTAATTTCTTACTATATATGTTATGTATTAAAAAAATAAAAAAATAATTAGATTTTTGTGATTTATTTGTATGAGTAGGGTATGTGGCTTGGTGCAATTGGAGGAAAGAAAAACAATTGGATCGATGACTTGGATGATGGGAAGAATCATGACCATTGTTAAGATTAGGGATTAAATCTCAACAATTAAAAGTTAATTCATTGATGCATTAGTACACATCTCTTCATCTCTCAATCACCCGCTTATCTCTTTGAAACCCTATCTAGCAGCGACTCTGTTTTTTTCTTTCCCTTCAAATCTCACTGTTCTCCTAAAATTATGGGCATATTCATATATCTACATAGGCACACACATATATTATATTATATGTAGATCTTAATTGATGATTGTTCATAGATAAAGTGAATGAAATATCGATTCACAACCAGTTTCAAGTAGGAGGCTATAAATAAAGATTGTGTGTTTTGACAAGAGGTGATAAGATGTATATGAATATGTGACTTGTTCCATCCACATATGCTCCTAATTTCTTATATCAAATCAGAGGTGCTGAATTTTTTGTAGTAGTGTATTTTGTGAGAAAATAGTGTGTTTTGTGTCTTTTGATAAAGATTATTTTTGCTTTATGTAGATGGACTAAGTTCAAAATGAAGATTTGGGTCAATGGTAGCTTGGATGATGGGAATATAGAAGAAATAAACAAGAAACTTCTCGGTAAAATCTTGTCCACATTTTGAGGTAAGTTACATATTGTTGTTCACATTTTGAGATACTTGAACTATGTAGTATGTATCATTTTATTTTCATATATAAATTTGGCCTATGTTGTTTTTGTTGATTGTGAGGTTAGGCTATCAATTTATTTTGATAAGAGTGACAATAATATTAAGAACTAAATGCAGAATGGATTATTGTTAACATTTATTGAACAAACCAATATCAAACTCTATTTTTAAACTTTTAGATTTCTGACAAGATTATACTCTTGAAATAGAAGTATAAGTTGCAAAGTTTAAAGAAGTTTCATGCAAAATAAATTTTGGTATGGATGTTCAAAGGTTATAATTGAATGAGGCCATAATTTTGTTAAAAGATTGGTACGCATATTCACGTCATGGATTATTGTATATATTAGCTTGTTCTTCTTGATTTAATCTAAAGATTCTATATATTTATCCCCATCTTGACTTGTTTAGTTCTTCCTGTTATTTTTGTTGATGGCGATGTTAGGTTATCGCTTCCCAGATTGTACAACTAGTCTTAATTTTTTCCGGCCAACGCTAATATTAACCATAGATAATACATTAATATATCCCACTATCAATAATGTATGTCATATATGTATACTTGTAGTAGGATTAGTAAGGATGCATTGTCAAGGATGCATCATAACAATGACGTTAATGAGTGTGATAATAACCTAACGTAATTGTCCATTCATGATATGGAGTTGATCTATTAATTTTTATTTTGTATAGCAGTATTAACATATATGTTTGTCTTATTCAACTATATTTTTTTATACAGAGCTAAGTTGTGTCTTGATTTATTTTCCATATTTTAAGTATTTTATATTACAACCATCATGTTTACTTATATAAAAGTTATCATGAAAGTGTTTCCATTTATTTATCTACGTTTATATGTGTAGAATATCTATAACCTTGTCAGGTCCCTAAAATTTATTGGAATTGAGATTAAGAGCATAAATTCTATTCATTCTTTAGGTGGTGTACTAGTAGTGGTTTCTGGCTCTATGAAGATCAAGGAATTCACTGGCCAAAGGAACATTGTACAAAGATCCTTATTTCTTTTCAAGGGAATTTTTTTTCTGTATTTAATGATATTTTCCACCATGGACAAGAGGTCGTTCATAAGAATTCAACACACAAGTTATAGAGAACAGATTTCTTCCCGAGAACGAGAAGCAAATTGTTTTTCAATGGCAGAAATGATGAACAATTTCAAGTTGTATTCCATGTCAATGCAGGAGTTCTCTTGGCTGTGTAATTGAATGGATGGTCAATAGAGTGTCAGTAACAATTTTACATTGAATTTGTAGATGAATCATAAAATTTATAAATTCATTTATTTATTGGTGGTTTGTGAGGATTGTATAAATTCATATTTTAGTGTACATAAAACTATTGTTCAATTTATCACTAGCCAATGTTATGAGCTATAAAAAACACTTTTAAAAAATTACATCAAACAACAATTGGGCTATAAAAATGCATTCTATTAAGAGTAATTGACCAATATATTATATTTATAATAAACCATTGTGTGAATAGAAATAAAAACACTTGTGTTTGAATAATTCTAACAATATTTTTTAACTGAAAAATACTTGCCTTATAAGTAGACAGGTCACTACAAGAAAAATATGATCATACAACGCTTATCACACAACGGTTAAAAAAATAACCGTTGTCCCAAAAAATTAAACAACAGTGTATGTTTGTTTTTTGGAAAACCGTTGTGTGACTATGGCTACAACAACCGTTATTGAACTTATTGTAAACCGTTGTCTCTGTGGTGTACCTTTGATCATACCAGACAAGTGTTATTAATGCCATCATTGTCTCATATCTTTCACACAAGTGTTATAATCCGTTGTTGTTCTTTTGAAAAACTGTTGTGTGACTATGACTACGATAACCGTTATTGAACTTATTGTAAACCGTTGTCTCTGTGGTGTACCTTTGATCATACCAGACAAGTGTTTACACAACGGTTTGTAAATGAAACTGTTCAGCACTTCCATAAAAGCCTTTTTAAATTTAAACCATTGTCATAAACTTATTTATACAAGTGTTTTACAAATAAACCATTGTCTTCTGTGACCGCACGTGATTGGTGGAAAAACTTTCACCTGGATTGCTGAGGTGGCAAAATAAGAGCCCTCGATTGAAATAAAATTAGATATTAGCCGTTAGATTAAGAAAATATATATATATTTACACAACGGTTTTTAAAAACATAAGAAAATATACACGGGTTTTTACATACAAAACCATTGTCTTTATTAACTTCATACAACGATGTTTTCTTAAAGTGTTGTGTCATGTTATTTCATACCATATTTATTTTATAACGGTTTTATGTAGGAAACCATTGTCTTCGTTTAACTCATACAACACAATTTCTGTGAAAACAGTTGTCTGTTTCACAGAAGATGACAAAAATTACCTTTTAATAATAAGACGAAAAATGTTTTTAAACACATGTTATTAGTTTAGTTAAAAAAACATACAAAATAAATTTTAAAAATTTTAATATTTTTTATACATAATAGAAAGCAAAAGATCTTAACATCCGTACGGTTGGATCATCGGCAACAATATTTTTAATTTAATATTGAGCTAATTATAGTTTTATAAAAATCTCTAATGCTTACATTCCTAACTTTTAAACAAGAAAGCATACTAATAACTCTTATTCGAACCATAAAAGTATCAACTAATTTCTAGCAAAATATATATATATTTGTACATATACATAATTAAATATATTTTTCTAAGTTTTAGCTTTAAAAAACTAAAATTCATAAAAAACGAATTATATCCTAACCTTTAAACAAAGAAATCATACTAATAACTCTTGTTTGAACTATAAAGTATTTACTTATTAATACTACCACCTATATATATTTCTACATATACATAATATAAATATATTTTTTTAAGTTGTAGCTTAAATAATATACATATACAGGTTAAAATTTATCTTTTTACTATAAGATAAAATTTATGATCTTACACTTGTTTTTTTAAAAAACATACAAAATTAAACATTAAAATTTTCAATTTTTTATGAGTTATGAGTTTGTTTTTATGTTTAAAAGTTAGAATGTACACATTGAGGTTTTTTATAATATTATAATTAGCTCCGTATTAAATTAAATATATATAACACTAAAAATAATAATATTTATACTATAAATTTATAACCAAACTTGAGATTTTTTTGTAGTTGGTTTCATTAACCCTTTTTCTAATATTATATTTAAATTATATCCTAAATTTATATACTTATATTAAATATTTTATATATAATATAATAAATGTAATTGTACCAAATATTAAAATATCTCAATTTAACCGTTACTAATTAAACTATTGAATATAAAATATAAAAATAATTTTAAGTTTTCAATATTTATATACTTGTATAAATTAATATAGCACTAATATAGTAGCACGGTGTAAACGATAAACAAATGAGTGCTTATATTCCCCCGATACATATATTAATATTTTTATATTTCCCCTTTACCCAAAATTATTTCCCCTCTTGCACAAAAATTTCCCCCTTAAGGTATTGTAATTTCCTCCGTTACCCAATATTTCATTTCCCCCTTTATCACATTTTTATTTCCCACTCTCATGGCCACAAACGCATAATATATGTACTAGGGTTAATTTCACATTCAGTCGCTCTCTCATCTCACTTTCTAGGTGAAATCTCTCGATTTTAATTGATTTCTACCATCTATTTCCATTTGATTTGAGACTTTGACTTCTTCAAATCAGGGCTTATCAATCAGTTTCTTCTCTTTGAATTTGGGGTTCTTCGATTTATGTTCAATTGATTTCTTACTTTATGTTATTTTCTATTTCATTTCAAATAATAATTCTGTCTCTTTGATTTCAGGGATTCAAATTAGGACTTGTTCGGTTTAGATTTGTAATTTGTTCGGTTTGGGCTTTAATTTTGAGGTAATGCCTGATTTCGATTATGTGATTTCGGTTTGTATCTTGGGTTTTACTGATTATCTTGATTTGGGGCTTTTGTTAATCTTAATGTTTGCTCAACTAATTTTTATGTTGTATTAATTAGTTTTTTAGTATTATTTTGTATTTAGCATCTTAATTAGTTATACTTTAATTCATACATGGATTGATGGCTGTTGAAGTGTAACTTTTGGGTTGGTATACTTGATTTATCATACAAGAGGTTAAAGCCCAGGTTCCAGATTTGTGTGAAACTCAAATTTGGGTGGTCCCACTGTTGCAAGATGAGAGAACTGATGTGATTTTGTTGAAATTTTTAAGGGCTAGGGATTTTAAAGTGAAGGAGGCTTTGACAATGCTCAAGGATACTTTGAAATGGAGACAAGAGTTTGGGATTGAGGGTTTAGTTGATGAGAATCTTGGTGAGGATCTTGATAAAGTTTTGTTTTGTGATGGTTTTGATAAAGATGGGCATCCTGTTTGTTATAATGTGTATGGTGAGTTTCGGAACAAGGACTTGTATAAAAAGACTTTTGGTGATCAAGAAAAGAGAGATAAGTTTCTGAGTTGGAGGGTTTAGTTTTTGGAGAGGAGTATTAGGAAGCTTGATTTTAGTCCTGGTGGTATAAATACTATATTTAAGATTAGTGATTTGAAGAATTCGCCTGGACCGGGGAAGACTGAGCTTAGGTTGGCTACTAAGCAAGCTCTGCAGTTGCTTCAGGATAATTATCCTGAATTTATTGCAAAGTAGGTACTTTTATGTTTTCTATTAGTTATTTGTGCTTTTAGATTCGATAAAGATTGCATTTTGATAGATAATCTGGTGTTATTATGTGATTGTATCTCTTGCGTATTAAGTTCATGTTTTTATATATAGTTGGGATGTGTTGCTTTATATAATCAAGGTGAGTGTAGCTGTAGCCGATGAAATTGATATAGTTGTTTCGTCCCTCTAGATAGACTAAAAATTATATTTAACTGCTTTATTTTTTAAAATTACTTGGGACGTGTTAATTTAAATTACTTATCACAGTAGTATAGATGTAGCGTGATTGATATAGATGTTGCCTACAACCTAATTGACTGGCCTGATTAACCAACAATTCTAAATACAGAGCTGATTGGGACAATAAAGATAGGGAAGGGTAATTGTTTTAGCTGATGAAAAAGAGCATAAGACCCCTTTTACTACCTGCTCCCATGCAAGACCATACACAAATCTACATCCGATTGTTTATCTAAAAATATAAATTAATTTAGAGTTGAACTTCAGTGTTCATGTCTGATGATTGATCTACCAGGATTGCGAGACCTTAAAATTGTTCATGACCATAACGGCTGAAATGTAGAAAGAAAAGTCTCTTTAGTGCTCTCCTACTCCTATTTGTACATTTTTTCTTTATCAGTCCCAATGAATAATGACATTACATGGAGATTCGTTAATTATAAATGTTGCCTTGGTTCTGGTACATTTACGTGATAGAAGTCAAAGTATTGATTTAATTATATATATACCCAGTCAATCACCTGAAAACCATTGCAGTGCAGTTCTATCTTGAAAAGTAACAGTTTCAACTTTGTAAAATTGAATGAATATTTTTTCCCTTCAATTTTCATACTTGATTTAGATCCTATAAATATATTTTTAATATGGATGTTATGCTATATTCGATTCCACGTTTCTTTATCATATTTATGCTGATTGCAGGTGCAGTGATGCTAATTACAGGTGCATTTGCAAATGAGTCATAATGGTTAGGCATAATTTTTTTTATACAGAAGGGTCTAGGGATTTGCAGGCATAGTGTTGCTGATTGCAGGGGTCTTCTGTATCTGCAGGTCAGAGTTTATGTTGTCTCCAGGTCATATTATTTGATTATTGTTACTTGTTATTTGTTAGTAAAAGCTACCCTTGCTAGATCATCCATAGTCACTTGTCCCCGCTGCCATGGTTTTGTGTCTTCAATTATTAAATTCTTTGATAGACTTTTTAAAACTGTTAATTATGTGGAAAAAATAATTTTTGGTTTCAGTTTATACATTTTAGAACCGCACATATTTGTTTGCGAATGCGGTTTTAGGTCAAAACCGAACTAAAACGCACCATGCTAATTAAACATTTTAAGAAGTCGTAAAATAGTGTATCATGCTTTTCTCTTTTAAGTAATATACTGCATGCAAAATAATCTTTATGGTTATAGAGATTGACTGTATTGCCTTCATATAATAATTTTATTGTGGTATTTGCTCAGGCCGTGATGAAATTCGTCGAAGGAGATGCAATATTAGTTCTGGATCCAAGACTGGAACGACCTCCTGTAAATAATTTTGTTGTAGAGAAGTGTCTTGAACTAGGATAATTAGGCAGAAATTTAACTTTTAGTTTTTAACGTTATTAATTTTTTTATGTAGTTTTGCTTTGGTGACTCTATGTAGTTGTATTAGAGTACAAAGAATTTTTTAAGTATATATTTTTTATTTAAATTTTGGTTGTTTAAATTAATATACACCAAATTGGTTTATAAATAAAAGAGTTGAATATAAACCATTGTGCCAAACTTAATCAAGTAATAAAAAATCTCACATAAACCATTGTCTGAAACAAAGGTGTGTACTTTATTTACCGTTGTCTATAAACATGTCTAACAAGTGTTTCATTTCCGCTGTTGTTTTCTTTTTCCAACAATTGTTCATAATAATAGCACCGTTGTGTCTTCTACATTATAATAAGCATGCTGAACCGTTGTCTCTTACTCGTGAAACTGTTGCGTTTTTATTTTTCCAATAATTGTTCATAATGATAGGACCCGTTGTCTCTTCTATATTATAACAAGCCTGTTGAACCGTTGTGTTCCTTTCTTCGTGTAACAGTTTAAACAAGCGTTGTTTGATCGCAATCACACGGCACCTCAATAGACTACGGAAAATTGAGATGCCAGACAACGGTGCAAAACCGTTGTATGAGCCTGTTTTTCTTGTAGTGGGTAATAGTTTTATATGTTAGTGTTGTTGCTCCTAGTTTTCAAACAACGTTTCGTAAAACACTGTCTGTTGTCTTCAAATAACATACACAACAGTTTGTGTACCATTGTCTGAGGTGCGTAACAGACGACATCACAATAGACAATGAGAAAATAGGGTATCAGACAATGGGTAAAAACCCTTGTCTAAAGCGGTTTTCCTTGTAGTGCCAGTAACGCCACCACCTCCTTTCCAAGTCCAAGTACTTATTCCACCTCGGATGATCCATCCAAAAATTTCAATATTCAATAGGAACAAGTTCACCACCGCCTCTCCATATCCAAGATAGTACTCAGTCCACCTCGGATAGTCGGATATATCATCTTAATCAAGCTTCATTAACAGCAACAAATGAGAGGGATTTGCGTGAGATGATTAATATCAGGCTGATTTTAACATTACATATTTGCTTATTTAAGCGCCATGTAGTTCAAAAACCATGTGTTGTTCTTTAGCTCATGTTAATTCAGTTAAAAGTCAATTTCATGATTAAAAACAAATCTTGATATATAGCTTTTGGGGCCAAGCAAATTGTATATATAAAATCCCCTGAAGAAGTACATAAAAATTAGTATAATAGAATTCAATTAAAATAAAATTAAGTTTAAGAAAAACAGAAGGTACAATTCTCAATATGCAGCTTAATTGTCATGAATAATGAACAACAAATTATTCAATTTTCTCTGTGGTTACAGGAACTTAAGAGAAATAAACCTCAAACGATTTAATAAAACAGGAGATACATATTATTTCAATGGTTTTGAGGCTTGGTCTCAAACGAGGGTAGTGCCAGAATATATTTATCTGTTTTCTCTTATGTATACGGGGATAAGAATTAAAATTATTCATATACACATGTACGTGTAGCTGAGCTAAAGGCCGGTAACAATTTATCAAGCTTTTTTCATTACGAATAGATAGCCATTATATATTTTATTTTATTTCTTCTTTATCCTCTCGGTCACACTAAGGTGGGGATGTGCAGTTTAGTTCAAATATAAAAAATACTTCTTCAATATAAAATAACATTAAAAGATTTTAAGATAAAATAAAAACCTATTAAATTCTCTTAATATCATCATCATCATGAATGTTTGGCAAGTTGATAACCTAACATAGTAATTAGAGTTTAATTTGGTATGAGAAAGGAGGGACATCTCTTTAGTTTCTTCCTAGCCTCAATCCAATCTCATCCTAAGATTGAGTTTTCGATTGTGGGGGAGTGTTACTAGTTTTTTTTTTTGGTATCTTATTTATTAGTATGACAAATTTAACTAAATTTTTTGTTATGGGTATCTCGGTTATTAGTATGACAATTTCTCTTTTTATCTAATCATTTTTAAATTATTAAACGTCAGGCTTGGTATAGATCGAAAAAACTTGGAACGGTTTTCTTCATATATAACCGGGTATGGACTCTATGGAGGGTGAAAGTTGGACCTCCAGTAGAGTGTTGTCTTAAAGAAACCGCCCCTGAGGAGTACAACCGCCTCTAAAAACCAGTTAATCTGCTACTCTCGTCATCTGACCTCCTTCGCAATCTTATTGCAAATTACTTTGCCAAACATGAAACCGCCCTGAGGAGTACAACGGCCTCTAAAAACCGGTTAATCTGCTACTCTCGTCATCTGACCTCCTTCGCAATCTTATTGCAAATTACTTTGCCCAACATATCAGCAGGCACTTATAGCCAAACTAATCTGAGCAAGCCCTACATTTGGGACTATCATTTTCAATATAGTGTCCAGAGTTTTAAATAAAGTTCCCGAAAATTCACCTAGTCGCTTAATTACCATAGTCAGTGTTCTAAAAAGCGGATTAAGCAGCCGATTAAGCGGCCGCCTAAGCGGAATCGGGTATAAAACACTTCGATTTTATGTTAAGCGGATGATTAAGCGTTTTTTAAAATTAAGCGGATTAAGCGGTCATTAAGCGGAATATTAAAAAATTAAGCGGTTATTAATTAATTTTTTAATTTTTAAATATTAATTTTTTTTAAAATATGACTATAATTATATTAAAAAATTAAAAAAAAATTTTTATTAAGAATATTATAAGTTTAAATTCTTATTACTACATAATTTTAATTTTAAATATAATAATATTATATCTAAATATTTAAATATATATTATTAATCCGCTTAACATCCCGCTTAGAAATCCGCCTAGGCGTCCGCCTAACCCGCCTAGGCGCTAGAAGGTCCTCTTGCCGCTTAGAACCGCTTAACGCTTTTTACAACACTCACCATACTCCACCCTATATAAGCAAGTGACGACTTTTGTTAATGTTGCATTTGAGAGATGCAAAGGAATCCAGAAAGTGATCTGTAAACATTTTCAATGCAATTGTTGGTGTGGTGACCTTTTTGGTTGGAAATATACTCTTTTTTTGTTAATGCTTGGTTGGTTGGTTAATGAGTGTGTATTAATTGTGAATATTATCGTTTTGCTAGCTTATGTAGTTAGTTTATGTTAATGTTGCTTAGTGGTGATTTGTTGATTGTTGAATTATTATGTTTTTATGGAATCTTTTTTTTCAATTTAATAGCTTATATAATGTATTGAAAAAAAGCTTCATATTTATAATAAAATATTAAAAACTTAAATTACCATCTAATTAACAAGACGGCCTTTCACAAAATCGACCATTTTTTTACTACTATATACCCAATTTGTCTTTTTTGTATTATATATGTCCTCATTCGTAAGTAAACCCGTTGAAAGAAATTGCTAACTGTGAAAAAAAATTCATTATGTCTCGCATAGAAACACGACTAGCCCTACATATAACCTCCATACCTGTAAGTTTTCCAGGAAATCATTCTTGTACATTGAAACACCGTGTTTCTCCTCAAATATGAGTGACAAGCTAGTGGCAATAGACCCCAAACATTTCATTGATATTTCAGTTTTTTATGGGGTTTGCCACGTCTCCATGACCCACCCAAATCATCCAAACAGCTCGATAACGGGTCTAACAAGGTCAATATTCTTAGCAAACATTGTAAACTCACATAGTTCTATGGTCGAGTTTCTCCTAAAATTGATATCCTTTTGGCCTTAATTAGAAATTCGAAACTCTATGAGTTGGAGAAATTATTTCGGTTATTATTATAATTTTAACTTGCAAGAAATTGGGTGTACTTCAGAAAATGAATTACACTTTCATGAATGGACCCTCGCGTAAATAGAAATCTAATATCATTATAATACTAAAATAGTGTATATCTTGTATATGAGTCTTCTATTATATCTAGACCCAACCTATTTATTCAAGCTTAAAAGACATTCCAAAAGCAAATTCGACTGGAATAATGCGGTCGTATTTAGCTAAATTTGACTAGATTCGGTTGAATTTAACTAAATTTGACCGAAATTGTCTAGTCGCTTTTAGAGGAGTCACTTTTAGTAAAATCAGTCGAATTTAGCTAGATTCGACCGGTTAAATTCGACCAAAATTTTGAAATTTCAAAATTTGAAGTTTTTTAAAATATGGCGCCTAAATTAATTCGGTCGAATTGATAAAAATAACCAAATCCGGCCGAATTTATAAATGTGACCGACTCCGGTCGAATATATAAATGTGAACGACGCCGGTCGAATTTACTAGCCTGCATAGAATCTTCCGGTGAGGCTATGCACAGCAGCTGCAGCATGTTCCTCCTCTCTAAACTGAGCATAAACATTCCCCACCTGCTCAAAAATAACATAATTAAGCTAACACAAGTAAACATCGAAAAGTCATAGTACAACCTATATAATTATATATTATATATACATACCATGTGGTCAGCAAGATTGTGACAGATGTTCAAGCTCTCAACTTCACCATACTTGCTTAGCTCCTCAAACAAGTCTTCGTAAAAATCCTGCATCCAGTTTCAACGTCCAATTCAAAATATCCATTTAAAATGAATAAAATTCTAACAGAAACACACTAATTACACGCATAACGAACCAAATATATAGTTACAAACACACATGTATACATAATATCGACAGAGACGAAATCAAGTGAAGTATTACACACACATGTACATATACAAAACAAATTAATTAATTACTTGAAGTACATAATTATATAAACACATATAAACAACCAATTCAATTAATTAAAGCACGAGAGAGAGAGGGAGAGAGGGCTAGTAGATTATATTACATGGTGTCATAATTTTTGGACCATTGGATACCTTTCACGCGGATCACTGATGTGGCACTAAATTTGACCGTGTTCAGTCGTATTTAGCTAAATTTGACTAGATTCGGTCACATTTATAAATGTGACCGTTGTTGGTCACATTTATAAATGTGATTGTTGTCGGTCGCTGTTATAAATTCGACCGGATTCGGTCACATTTATGTTTCAACAATTTGATAAAATGAGCGGGAATTTTCTCTCCCTTTTTATCTATCTAGAATTAAATTCGACCGTTGTCGGTCGTTATTATAAATTTGACCGAATTTGATCACATTTATGTTTCAAGAATTTGATAAAATGGGCGGTAATTTTCCCTATTATTTTTTGGCTTGATATAAATTCGACAAACAAAAATTAGCGGTCGAATTTAGTTAAATTCGACTGGCTAAATTTGACCGATCTTAAAAATGACCAAATGTGGTAGAATTTAATTATGGGATTTGTTTGACTGAAACTGGTCTCAAATTCGATCAAAATCGGTCCAATTTAACTCGGTCAAAAATATTCGGTCACATTTAGCCGGTCTTTCTTGTAGTGTTTTAATCCTAGCCAACAAATTAAACCCGTTCCTATATCTAAAACTATCATTTTTAAGGAAGAAAGACAAATCTCTCAGGATTAGGATTAGATAGAACCTAGACTCGAAAATGACTTTAAAAAAAACTATACATGATAAACAAGAAATAAATATTGATAAATAGTTGGTTAATCTAAAGTGATTAAATCAACATTGTTTTTTCACTATAAAATTCGCATTGGAACACCGTGATTGTTATATTTTTATTTTTATGGAGAAAACAATAATATATTATTAAGGAAGAATAGAGTGAATCTAACGTTTATTCATTACCCTCATATAGGGCTGTTAAACGGATAATTTAGATACGGATATGTCTGTATCCGTATCCGAATCCGAAAATATGTATCCGTATCCGAATCCAAATTTTTTTAAAGATTAATATCCGAATCCAGATCCGACGGATACTATTTGGATGCTGATAATATCCGGATCTGAATCCAGTTTTTAATAAGTTTTTTAAATTTATATTAAAAAAATTTTAAAAATTGCAAAAAAAATATTAAAATTTTAATTTAATTTTTTCAAAATTGAGTTAAGAGTTAAAGGGATTTAACCCTATTTTATTTTTGAAAAAATTAATTTTTATTTATCTTTTCAATCTAATTTTGTTATCTTAATAATATTAAACTTATATGATATTTTTATATATGTCTATAATATTTTTACAATTATATAAAATTTGTATAAATATATTATTTAATGAATATATATACACACACTACAAAACTAATAGAATAAATTTTAAATTGTATATATATATATATATATATATATATATATATTATTTATGAGCTATATGTGATACGATTTAAAATACATAAAATACTATAAAAATATAAATTGATATATATTGAATATAGATTATATATATATATTATTTATGAGCTATATGTGATACGATTTAAAATACATAAAATACTATAAAAATATAAATTGATATATATTGAATATAGATTTTAAAGTATAACCATGTATAGTGTATATATTAATTTATTAAATTAAAATAGATATTAGAGTTGAACTAATTAAAAAATATAATTGAATCAAATTAAATGGGCTTATAACTATAAGTTTATGTATAAAAATATATAAATGGGCTTATAACTATAAATGTGTTTTAAAATATATAATTATATATTATATATATTAAAAAATTATATTTATATATTATATATAATTAATTTCGGATACAGATATTTTCGGATACGGATGTGCCTATATCCATATCCGTATCCGAAATCTTCGGATTAAGATACAGATAATATCGGGTTTCTTCCGGATACGGATGATATCTGTTTTTTCGGATACGAATACAGATATTTCGGACGAATATCGGATTTTTCAGATTTTTTTTCCAGCCCTACCCTCATATTCAAATTCAATATTCTCAATTTGATACACAAACATATATTAGAAATAATGTTGCACAACTAACTTATACTAATAATTTGAGCATTTAGCATGACAACCGTAAATATTTATTCATGATTAGTTTGTCACATTTAATTATGAATTTCAAACCCAAAATCAATAAATTTAAATCAATAGATAATAAATAAATTTGTTTCAATACAAAAAAGTAAAAAAAAGAATAAGTTAAAATAAGGATGGTTAAATAAATCCGATCCGAAACCCAAAATTTTGGATTAATCGAACCCAATTTTTTGGATTTGGATTTTAATTTGAGGAATACCGATACGGAATCAGAAACCAAGATATATATATGAAGAGTTTCGAGGTACAAACGCAGCGGAAAATGCGAAAAATAAATACAAAACGTAATATAAATCGAAACCTTCCGCAGGATCCATGCGAAAACAAAAGATTTAATTCGGAGATTAAGAACAAATACCTTAAAAAACTTTAATAGTTCATCAATAGAAGATTAATGGAGGTCCAAAACTTGTTTAATCACCACGTATCCAGCTCACGTGATCTACGCTCTATGGTATCCACACGAACACTTTTCATAAAGGATTGATGTGTACTAACACCCCAAAACTGCTTCTCTCTCTTTCTTCCTATTTTCTCAAAACGGTCAGGGTTTTATAAAATATGTGTCTTATTATTAAATCAACCCATAAAGAGATTATATAAAGAAAGGAATAAGTTTTCTAATTATAATCTAATTATAATTAATACTAATCCAAAATTTGAAATTATTTAATTAAGTCTCTCTTAATTAATTAATTACTAATTTTGGAATTAGTTTAAGTAATTCATTTATTATATTTATATAATTAATTAAGTCATATTTAATTAATATCATAAATAAAATAAATTACTTATTTAGTTTAAATTCATAATTTATATTATTTCTCCTTCAAACATTCTTTGTGTGTGACCCTGTAGGTTATTATTACGTTGGCAACAATTTTAATATCTAATTAAAATTATAAACAATGAGCGGCATCTAGTAATACATCATTGCTACCCAAGTAATAATAATATTATCAGTGATTTGATTAAGCCTTTCGTGAATAATGTTCCATGTAATATAATCCCTTTAATCTTGATATTATAGATTAAACTCAAGGCATGTGTCGTGTCATCCTCTTCATAATTTAATCTTTATTTTATTGATCGATGAGTAGACTATTAAAATCAAATCAACATTTGAGCACGGCCGTGCATTTCATAGTCTCACTCAAACAAGAGGCCAATAATATCACTCCTAAAATTAGGAAGATTAAATCCAATCTAAATCATTCATATTTCTCATACGATTCATAATATACCCAATGTTCACTTTTATCATCACCCGGTCAAAGGTAACTTTTAATATAATCAAAGTATATTAATTCTCGCATAGAAATATAATGATTTCAAGTCTAAGGATCATTACACCATTATCACAGTGGGAATTACTTATGACAGTTATTAACATATAGAATCTCACGACAGGTTATTCCAGTGCCATGCATTGAGACATGCATGCACTTATGTTCTTGACTTTAGTATCACCATACCTAGGACCAATGAGATGTGGTCATCTGTCAACAAATATACTAGTCTTTGTGCATTATTATTGTCCTTGAATAATAATACTCGACTAGGGAATTTTAGGAATAAGATACTATTCATATAATCTCATTTTTAAGTCACATACTTAAAGATATATAATACGTATCAAAATTTCAAGGACATTTATTATGCTATCAATTTATTACGCAGTAAATAAAACATAATAAATAAAACATAATCAATAAAACATAATCCTTAATAATAAAATATTTTCCTTAAAATATAAAAGTAATTGTCTCTAGGGCACAATTATTAACAATCTCCCACTTGCACTAGAGTCAATTACCCAAGTATCCAATACTCATGGAACTAGTATGACTTTCGTGTTTCTGCTGCGATAAAGCCTTAGTCAGTGGGTCTGCAATATTATTATTAGTATGCACTTTACATATATGTATATCTCATTGATCATTAATCTCATTAATTAGGTGATATCTCCTAAGTACGTCCCCAAACATCCTCATTGGCTGCTTCGCAAGCATCAATATACTCAGGCTCTATTGTAGAATCAACAACTATCTCTGCTGTGAACCATTCCAGCATACAAAATCTTAATTTAAATAGATAAAACACAAAGTCAGACAGAAACACTAAATGATCGTTGTCTGTCGAGAAACAAACATCGGTGCAACCTTTTACAACCAGCTTATCTTCTCCTCCATATACCAGGAATATATCTTTAGTCCTCTTGAAATACTTAAGAATATTCTTGACTGCCGTCCAGTGACCTTCACCTGGATTAGACTGGTATCTAATAGTCATGCTTAAAACATACGAGACATTAAGACGAGACATATCATTGCATACATTATAGAATTAATTGCCGATACATATGGAACTTTACTCATACGGTCCTTATCATCCAATGATTTAGGACTGTTTTCTTTCGAGATCGATATCTCATGAGCCATTGGGACAAATCCCCTTTTAGCCTCTTGTATTCCAAATCGATGTAAAACTTTATCAATGTATGTACTCTGACTTAGGCCGATCAATCTTCTTGATCTATCTCTATAGATCCTGATCCCTAATATATAGATCGCATCGCCTAAGTCTTTCATTGAGAAATTATTTCTCAACCAAGTCTTCACAGTCTGTAGAGAAAGAATGTCATTCCCTATTATTAATATATCATCAATATATAATACTAGGAATGCCACATGGCTCCCACTAACCTTCTTGTAAACACGTGGTTCATCTTCATTTTGAATAAACCCAAACTATTTAACAGTTTCATCAAAATGAATGTTACATCTCTTCGAGGCTTATCTTAATCTATAACTGGATCGACGTAACTTACATACCTTTCTAGCTCATTTGGATCAATAAAACCCTCAGGTTGTGTCATATACACATCCACATCTTCTTCAAGGCTCCCATTTAAGAAAGCGGTTTTGACATCCATTTACCAGATTTCATAGTCATAGTAAGCAGCTATAGCAAGCAAAATCCTGATGGACTTGACCATAGCCACTAGTGAAAAAAGTCTCATCATAGTCAATACCATGAATTTACTTGAAACCTTTTGCCACCAATCATGCCTTATAGGTCTGTACGTTACCATCCATGTCGGCCTTCTTATTGAAAACCCACTTGCACCCTATAGGTTTTACCCCTTCACGTGGATCAACCAAAGTCCATACTTTATTAGTATACATGGATTCCATCTCAGATTTCATGGCATCCAGCCATCTCTTAGAATCTGGAGTGTTCATAGCGTCTTGGTATGTGAGAGGCTCATCTTCGTCCACAAGCATCACATAACCATCTTGAGTCAAGAGAAATCCATAATATCTCTCGGCTCATGGCGAATCCTACTAGACCTACAAACAACCTGTGTTTCTTGAGCAATATTGTTTTCTTGTACATTTTGCTCAGGTTCCTCCATTGGTTCAATGTTATCATGTGGGTCTTGAGCTTCATCGAGATCTATTATCCTTCCACTGTCTTTCTTAGAAAGTATTTCTCTTACAAGGAACACTACAGTTCGAGCAACAAACACTTTATTCTCGGAAGGATTATAGAAAGAAAAACCCTTTGTTTCAATTGGGTATCCCACAAAGTTACATTTATTTGATTTACGTCCTAGCTTGTCAGAAGTTAGACGTTTCACAAATGCCTCACATCCCCAAATTTTCATAAATGACATTCTATGAAGTTTCTCAGTCCATATCTCATACGGAGTCTTCTGAACCATTTTAGTAGGAACTCGGTTAAATGTATAAGCAGCTGTCTCCAGAGCGTAGCCCCAGAAACTAATTGGAAGATTCCTTAACTTAACATTGATAGCACCATGTCCAACAAGTTATGATCCCTCCTATCAAAAAACCTTTTCTTTGATATTTTATACTTCATCTTTATAGTCTTTGAACTTTTCAAATGATTCAGATATGTTCTTCAAAAGATACATATATCCGTATCTACTAAAATAATTAGTAAATTTTATGAAGTTAATAAAAGCTACCTTTTGTCATCGTACGCATATGACAACATACATCACTATGTATAAGTCATACTCGTTCAGTGACCCTTTTGTCATGTCCTGTAAAAGGAGTTTTAGTCATTTTGCTAAATAAACAAATATTCACATCATTTTTGTATAATTCATAATCAAACTTATCCAATAATGCATCCTTATATATTCTAGAAATGTGTTTCTCATTAATATGACCTGAACAACTGTGCCAAAGGTAATGTTTGATTTGAGTCACTTTAGAACATATAAATTGTTAAATAGTTGTGCAACATTATAAGCCTCGTCATCGAAATAGAATAAACAACTCTTGTTATTTAATTAAAATGAAAAAGCCTTTCTTGTCCAGACAAGAAACTAATATAATGTCTGTGCTAATTGCAAGCACGTTATAACAATTATCAAGTTCTAAATTTTCTTTATAGGCCAAAAATTAAGTAACGAGTTCCTTCAACTAGAGAAACTACCTTTACTCCAATTCCAACCTGATACTCGAAGCTTGACCCTTACTGATCATCTTCTTCTGATCCTCCAAATAAGCATGACAGTTTAATTTCCAGTTTCCCAATTTTTCATAGAAGCGATAATCGTCTTCTTTGTCAACACCTCATTCAGACTTTAGAGCCTGTTTTGGGATTGGACTTTGGTTTGACAAGGAAACTAGATCAAATCTTCTCATTGCCTTTCCATTTTCATTTCCCTTTTGCATTCCCTATGTTTACCATCATTATAGTAGTAGTTCATGCATTTATCATGTTGCTTTAAGCAGTTCTCAACATGCTTAACAACTCAATAGGTGTTTCACCAATCTTATTCATTTTGTTATTCATAACAAACTAAGAACATCTGTTTTCCAAAGATTGTAAGATCAAATCTAGGTGAGCCTCCAGACCAATCTGGAAACCCAAAATGTCAAGGTATTCATTATACCCTATAGTCTTTAGAACATGTGGTGTAACCGGGTCTCACTCTCCCTACTTGTAAGTGTATAGTACCCTTTAATCGTCAAATATATCTTGAAGAGTCAGTCCCTCAAATATCCTTTGAGGGTGCTTAATCGTCTCACAAGCATCTATATGCTCGTGTTGCTTCATAATCTCAACACTCATAGTTACAAGCATGAGACATGAAACATCAGTCGCAACATCAATTTACTTCCAATAAGCACCATCATTTGCACATGTTACATTCTTAGCTTCAATAGTAGGGGAAGAGATTTGACTAACATCTTGGTGGCCGAGGACGATCCTCAAGCCCCTATGTCAGTCGAGGAAATTTGTTCTCGTCAACTTGTCCTTCTCAAGAACTGATCGCATAGAGAAGTTGTTTGTGTTTATCATTTGATATCTACAATATTAAAGTGTATAAAATAAACTAGATTGTAGATTTAATATTAATTATGTTTAAGTGATTATGGTATATCACCATATACCTCCCACTATTTTTATCAAACTAATAGCCCGAACTATTAATTCAGAAATCATTTCTTTAAATCTTTCTAGTGAGCCAAGATCCATATTTCATCCATATTTTAAGATAGCGTTGGCTAATACACCCAAAACACGACTATTTAGGTAGACAACATTTGTCGATTATATCAAATATAACTCTTGGAAAGTTTGGTGGAACAACCCTTTATACACATTTATCCAATAAATCTCACCAAACTCTATGCCTCTAAACCCACAATCCTATTGTGATGATTTAGTTAAGTTAGACCCAACGTTTCAACAAACTAATTACACTTACTTATCTCGTCTTTCCATGATTGATAAGAGCACCTTGCTTTGGCAAATCCACTCCTTCTCAATCTAGATCTTGACGAGTATTAAACATTGGAAGTCATCCAATTAACTTAATATGTATTTAGGGATTTTAATGTTTATGTGAACGATCATGATCCCATCATAAAGAGATTCTCAATTTTTTCTTAATCAAATAATCTATTTCAATATTCGTCAATGGTTCGATTTTCAGATCGTCGGAGAAGTCACAAACGGTCTCACTTAAAACCCAACTTTCTTACGAATAATAATTCACTTTTGACAAAATCTCCCCATATCAGGAAAAAAATTCCTATTCAATACCGTGTTTCATAAACACAAGAATCTCATGATCGTTTATTTAATTTTAAAATCTAGAATCGTTACAGATTTTATCTTTCTTAAGCAGGCATGACATGGGTGTCGTATCTAATACATACATCATTTGAACGCATACATATATATACATGCATTCATATACATATATGTATTATGCATAAATTAAACGTGTTTGGTTATGACCTCATCCTATGTGATATTTCCAAGCTAATGGAATTATCAAGGTCAATCTATGGTGGTTTCAAATACTACACTATTACATGTCTTTATCTTCTTCATTACTCCATCATCTGGATTGCCTCCTAGCTTCCTTGCCTCCAAGTCTCCATTGAACAGTTATATTGAATAATAAATAAATCTATTCTAATGAAATTACAAGAAGAACTCAGTGACATTCGATATTAACAATTACAATGAATAAACGACATGCAAGTCGTATTTAGAAACCAAAAACATAATACAAAACCACTATCCTATGGGTCTTTAGGCCATAACCATCCACCATGTTATCACATAACACATGTAATATATCTCAGATTATATAAACATATCATATAATCATATATAATAAATTTCAAAATTTCAAAAAATCAAATAAATTTCAGAAACTAATAAATCACCGTTTTGGTACCTGTAACGACATCTACTGGCTTACAGACTCCAAGATGACTTTGTCAGTATTACTCACTGACACGATTCCAGTCAGAAAACATATATCATTTACGAAAATCAGACACTGGACACAGATTTCAGAAAATCTACAGAAGTCGTTTCAAAATTCGTATAGAATACGATTCTCATAATAAGAACAAACATGTATCATATACATATAGCAATACACACAATCATCATATGATTATACATCACATGAATATCATATATTCAAAATCATATATACACGCATATATATACATATTTTATCGTAACAAAATCACGACAGTCATATACATGCTCATATATATGAAAACTTGTAAACATACAATCGAATTAAAACATTTCGCAAGTAGTTCTGATGCCATTGAAGGGTTTCAAGGCACAAACACAGCGGAAAAATGCGAAAAATAAATATAAAACATAATATATATCGAAACTCTCTGCAGGATCCATCCGAAAATAAAAGATTTAATTCGGAGATTAAGAACAAATACCTTAAAAAGCTTTAACAGTTCATAAATAGAAGATTAATGGAGGTCCAAAGCTTGTTTAATCACCACATATCCCGCTCACGCGATCTACGCTCTACGGTATCCACACGAACACTTTTCATGAAGGATTGATGTGTACTAGTACCCGAAAACTACTTCTCTCTCTATCTTCCTCTTTTCTCAAAACGACTAGGGTTTTATAAAATATGTGTCTTACTATTAAATCAGTCCATAAAGAGATTATATAGAGACAAGAATATGTTTTCTAATTATAATCTAATTATAACTAATACTAATCCAAAATTTTAAATTATTTAATTAAGTCTCACTTAATTAATTACTAATTTTGGAATTAGTTTAAGTAATTCATTTATTCTATTTATATAATTAATTAAGTCATACTTAATTAATATCATAAATAAAATAAATTACTTATTTAATTTAAATTCATAATTTATATTATTTCTCCTTCAAGCATTCTTTGTATGTGACCCTGTAGGTTATTATTACGTTAGCAATAATTTTAATATCTAATTAAAATTATAAACAATGAGCGGAATCTATTAATACATCATTGCTACCCAAGTAATAATAATAAAATCAATAATTTGATTAAGCCTTTCGTGAATAATGTTCCATGTAATATAATCTCTTTAATCTTGATATTATAGATTAAACTCAAGGCATGTGTTGTGTCATCCTCTTTATAATTTAATCTTTATTTTCTAGATCGATGAGTAAACTATTAAAATCAAATCAACATTTGAGCACGGCCGTGCATTTCATAGTCTCACTCAAACAAGATGCCAATAATATCACTCCTAAAATTAGGAGGATTAAATATCATCTAGATCATTCATATTTCTCATACGATTCATAATATACTCAATGTCCACTTTTATCATCACCCGGTCAAATGTAACTTTTAATGTAATCAAAGTATATTACTTATCGCATAGAAATATAATGATTTCAGATCTAAGGATCAATACACCATTATCACAGTGAGAATTACTTATGACACTTATTAACATGTAGAATCTCATGGTGGGTCATTCCAGTGCCATGCATTGAGACATGCACTTATGTTCTTAATTTTAGTATCACCATACCTATGACCAATGAGATGTGGTCATCTGTCAACAAACATACTAGTCTTTGTGCATTATTATTGTCCTTGAATAATAATACTCGACTAGGGAATTTTAGGAATAAGATAATATTCATACAATCTCATTTTTAACTCACATACTTAAAGATATATAATACGTATCAAAATTCTAAGGACATTTATTATGGTTTCAATTTATTACGCAGTAAATAAAACATAATAAATAAATAATAATCAATAAAACATAATCATTAATAATAAAATATTTTCCTTAAAATATAGAACTAATTGTCTCTAGGGCACAATTACTAACAATATATATATATATATATATATATAAGCAAAAGTTCTGTGGAGTACTATTCAGAGAACATATTTGTCATGTATTAAATTCTGCTTATAATATAATGAAGAATCTAATGTAAGACATATATGTTTTCCAGGAAACAAAACTCTCTCTCTCCCTCTATTATTTAAATATTCAAAATATGTAACAATATATTGTGATTTGATATAAAGAAAAAAGATAAACAAATATATTGATGAACAAATTTCTGGTTAAATTTTTAATATATTTTTTATTAAACCATGAATCACTTGTTTTATCTTAATCAATGAAACGTGTGTATAAATATGAATGTAATGAATATTAAACAAATTTTCTAGGTGTGTGTTGTTGATATTTAAACCAATTAAATTATTTTTTCAATTTTTAGATATCCAAAAAACAGATTTAATATGAAACCTGATAAATTTGGATTTGGATTTTGATTGTTGAATTTGGATTTGGATTTAGACTTATTTTTGAAATCCGAAAATATTTGGATTTTGATTTGGATTTCACAAAATGCGGCCGAGATCCATGGGCATCCCTATGTTAATATATTGGGTATAGAAGTTGGTTTTATCTCCTCATGATTTGTACTCTTGCATGAGGAGGAACTCAAGTGTTACACCATCTTACGATGAGCATCAAGATCAACGGCACTGGCTGTGCAAACTGCTTACTTCATGGACTTTTGTCCAAATTACAAAACCATTGTTATGCACAAGTTTAGTTGGGGTATGCGAGCTGTATAGCAAATTTAATTAATTAACCAGCTGCAATCTTCTTCACAATTCTTGACACCACATATATATATAATACTCATACATATATATATATATACCTATACATATATGATCATAAATATTTTTGCTCAAATCCCCGACGCTTTAATAACCCTTTAGTAGTCTAATTATATATATAAGATATAGTTTCCCCTAAAAAACTTAGGTCGTGTCAATTCATTCCTTTCTCATGGATGACCAAGGTTGTGGAAGTGATTCTTTTCCCTATGGAGTCCCTTCAGAGAACAATCTTCCCTTTTCTCCATCCACCCCCTCTTTATCAGCCATGGATAGTTTTCCATCTGATCATGATTATGATATTCCAATTATTTTCGATGACTCCTACTTTGAAGATGGAGCAATTGGGCTTGATGATCCAAGTTCTTATGAAGACGTAGCTATTGGGTTTGATGATCTGAGTCCTAGTAATGTTTTCATTAATGGAAGTGAAAATCCAGACCCTAAGAATAATCCAAATTTAAATCTGGATCAAAATGTAGAAATGAATGAGTCTGCACAAGGGGGATTGAATGCTGCTTCAAATCGTATCAAAGGACACTGGACCACCGAAGAAGATAGGTTTAATTCGATCAATTATATATATATATATATATAGTTAGATTTATCATTTTATTAATATATAATATAGGTTACAATTTTTTGCCTAAAACTAAGGAAGATCATGTTAGTTTCATCTATATCTACAATAGTGTAATTTACAGATTTCAGCATGAAAAATTTAGAATACATACTAATTTAAATGAATAATTTTTTTGTTTTTCTTATATTAAAGGAAGCTATTAGGCTTGGTTGATAAACATGGAGCAGGGAAATGGGCACGAATCGCCAAAGAGATGGATGGCCGTATTGGCAGGCAGTGCTGCAATAGATGGAATAACCATCTACGACCTGATATCAAGGTTTCTCATCTTCCAATTTAGTTTTGTGACTTAAATTCTTTAGTCTTCTTTTTCATACTAGTATACAACGTAACAGTGATTCCTATCCGCTATCCAATATATATAACTGTGTGTGGTGTCCTCCCCCGTACTTACCTATTTCTTTGCTGGGGTGAGGGGATTTCAGAAGGATAGATGGTCTGAAGAAGAAGAAATAGTGTTTATGGAAGCTCATAGAATTCTTGGGAATAAATGGGCCGAAATAGCAAAGAGGATTCCAGGAAGGAGTGAAAACTCTATCAAAAATCATTTTTATATCACAATGAGAAAGCAATTAACAAAGCAGAAGAAGTTGAACAGCAGTGAACCCATCACACTAGAAGGCTATATGAAGACCAAGATAATGAAAGAATCTGATGTTCATAACTCCAGAAACGCCACCACCTCCTCTCCAAGTCCAAGTACTTGTTCCACCTCGGATGATCCATCCAAAAATTTCAAGATTCAATAGGAACAAGTTCACCACCGCCTCTCCATATCCAAGATAGTACTCGTTCCACCTCGGATAGTTGGATATATCATCTTAATCAAGCTTCATCAACAACAACAAATGAGAGGGATTTGCGTGAGATGATTAATATGAGGCTGATTTTAACATTACATACTTATTTGCATATTTAAGCGCCATGTAGTTCAAAAACCATGTGTTGTTCTTTAGCTCGTGTTAATTCAGTTAAAAGTCAATCTCATAATTAAAAACAAATGTTCATATATACCTTTTGGGGCCAAGCAAATTGTATATATATAATCCCCCGAAGAAGTAAATAAAAATTAGTATAATAGAATATTAAACTAAAATAAAATTAAGTTTAAGTAAAACAGAAGGACAATTCTCAATATGCAGCTTAATTGTCATGAATAATGAACTACAAATTATTCAATTTTCTGTATGGTTACAGGAACTTAAGAGAAATAAAACCTAAAATGATTTAATAAAACAGGAGATACATATTGTTTCAATGGTTTTGAGGCTTCGTCTCAAACGAAGATAGTGCCAGAATATATTTATCTGTTTTCTCTTATGTATACAGAGATAAGAATTAAAATTATTCATTTACAAATGTACATATAGCTGAGCTAAAGGCCAGTAACAATTTAACAAGCTTTTTCTTTACCAATAGATAGCCATTATATATTTTATTTTATTTCTTCTTTATCCTCCCGCTCACACTAAGGCGGCGATGTGCAATTTAGTTCAAATATAAAAAATACTTCTTCAATATAAAATAACATTAAAATATTTTAAGATACAAAATAAAAACCTATTTAATTCTCTTAATATCATCATCATCATGAATGTTTGGCAAGTTGATAACCTAACATAGTAATTAGAGTTTAATTTGGTATGAGAAAGGAGGGACATGTGTTTAGTTTCTTCCTGGCCTCAATCCAATCTCATCCTAAGATTTAGTTTTCCAGTGAGGGGGAGTGTTACTAGTATTTTTCTTTTGATATCTTTTTTATTAGTATGACAAATTTAACTAAATTTTTTTGTATGGATATCTCGGTTATCACTACAAGAAAAACATAATCAAACAACACACCATACACAACCGTTGAAAAAATAACTGTTGTCCGAAAATAACAAACAACTTTGAATTTTTTTCCTTCAAAAATTGTTGTGTGATAATCGCTAAGACAAGTGTTATTGGACTTATTTGAACCTATTGTCTTTATGGTGTCCTTGTGATCATATAAGACAAGTGTTTGCATGGAATCGTTGTGTCAAATAGTTTAATACAACTGCTTAGAAACGTTGTAAAAATTTTAGTATAAGACAATGGTTTTTTATTGTGACGTTATGTTATTCAGACAAGGGTTTTTAGAAAGAGTTGTCTTATCTAACATCTAACATTGGTTTGTATATACCATTGTGAGGAGACAATCTTACCAACAACGGTTATTAATTGTGTGATTTAAACACTACAAGAAAAACAGCTTCATACAAGCGTTTTTGCCCGTTGTCTGATAGCCAGGAAAACCGTTGAATATTGAGCCGCCGTCTGATACACGGATCACACAACGGTGCACAGACGTTGTCTGACTGAAGAAAAGGCAACGGTCTAATTGTTAAAAAACGTTGTTCAACTACTACTAACAACAATAGTTCAGGTTAAAGACCATTGTCCTGCTTTAAGATTTTCCAGCGTTTTCTTGTTTCAAACCGTTGTTAGAATTCAATAAACATAACAGGTAGAGTTTATAAAATGTTGTCTTTCATATTTATAGACAATTGTTTCTGAACGTTTAACATGTTGTTACGAGAGGCTTGCAACAATATTTTGTTGGTCGGATACTATTGCGAGAAGTGTTTCAGACAATCATTTCATTTATAGATAATTTTATATCTGGGATCCTACAATGGCTTTATTGTTACAAAACTATTGTGTATATTACAGATTTACAAAGCTTTTAGTGTTTGAAAAATGTTGTCTGAGCTAATTATTACAATAGTTTCCTTTTTAATAATTGTTTATATTTACTCCTACAATGGTTTATTAATTAGAGAACCATTGTATACAACTTTGTTATACAAGAGTGTTGCTGTTTAAAAATCGTTGTCAGAAACAATTTGTACAATGTTTTCGTTTCTGGATCATTGTCTATATTTTATCATACAATGGTTTCATTTTTAGATATCATTGTATATATTTCCTCCTACAATGGTTTACTTGATAAGAAACTCGTTTAACAATATTTTTATTAAAAGCTGTTGTGCGAAAGAACATATACAAAGGTTTCGTTTTCTAAACAATAGTTTACATATTAGGAAACTATTGGCTAATCACACATTAAGCACTAGTTTCATTTATGCTATGAATAAATGTTACTAAATTAAACGAACAAACTATAAAATTAAACCACCAACAATCCAATACATTACCATTTATAACATTCAATATTCCATCACCAAACAAACTAATATTCACCACTTATCGAACCAATTCATCCAACATATTATCCATCAAGACATCCACAAAATCATACCATTTGATACATTTCGACCAAACAAAAGATAACTTCTAACATGACATCAACATATTTATGGATGAATTGGTTCCACAACAGATAAATGACCCAAAAATATACCCAAAATATCTACTAGTAGAACGAAGTTTGATAGGACATAAGCTAACAGTGAATATTAAAGCACTTAACAAGTGTAGTGCTTTAGGAAGAACTTTGCCCATTCATTCTTAACTCCATTGATATCAGCTTCACTGTAAGTCAAGTTGGTCCTTCGAATCCACTGAAAAATGAAATAAGTGTAGCTCAAGTTAGAATATTTCAAAATAAAATACATAAAACACGAGGTTCAGACAAAAAATAAGAGTATTTCAATATTTACCTTCACGCAAAAATCAAAGTCCTTATCTTCACTTATTTCCTTCATGTATAACATCATAAACAAACCACAGTCCACACTTCCACTCTGGACAGGAACTCCCTAACAAATATATATAAAAAATAATTACATGTCTATACTCATCTAAATTAAATGATAAAATATATGCTATGAATAAGCCTCATACCGCTAGATTCTCCCATATTATTTTGTTCTTCAAAAACCTCTTCGCCTTCTCCTTATAAAGTTTAATAGCTCTTCAACAAATATATTATAAATCAGCATTAATACAATATTCTTAAATTATAAAATGAATTGCTAAATACATAAAGGTCTGTTAGTGTACTCTCACCTATCAATCACTTCAATCCACTCTGCACTTGCAATTCTACGTTTCAAGGGGTCCAAGTGGTAAACTATTTGAGCATCAAGATTAACAACACTCAATACCCAGTGGTTCCTGCCAAATCATGAACATATATATCATTATAAACTATAACAAATAACTCAATAAATTAAATGGTTGAATTTTTATCCATTCAGGAAAATAGAACAATGATATTATGCACCTTTAATTGTCTAGGTTATTAATAGTATAAACTGCAAGAAATTAAAAAACAAATACTCACGCATGGTTATATGGCAAGAGAAAATATTGCCCTTTCTTAGCATTCTTGAATCTAGTAGCAATGGCACACGACCTATCTTCAGCAGAACCACAACCATTGGCCCCTATGATGCCAGGATCCACAAACGCTATCATGCTAGTCATCTTGTTCCTTTTCAAATTTTCTTGTAGTAAACTACAAAATTTAAATACTCGTCAACACATATACACATACTAAACAAAGCAGATGCGCTAGGTAAATAAATAGAAATTGTGCTTTTAAGCTAAATTTAGTTCAAATCTTAACACTTACTGAATGTAGATGCAAATGATAGAGCCTGAAATTTCACCTCTAGAGCACAAAGCGTACACATCTGATAAAAGAAGAACCTGCTTTTTGGTTGATCCAAAAGCATCTGGGCATAGCTGAAAAGGGGTTGTTCTGCCACCAGTCATAGCATCCTTTGCCCATATCCATAAACGTTTCAAGTCAGAGGGGTAATTTGCACCCATTGCTACCACATAATCTAAACCATAGTCTTTCATATTCTTCCACTTCTTGCCAACATTTTTCTTGCCTCCCTAAAAATGAATTGAAGATAAAACTAAGGATATAAACTTACATGATAAATAATCAAATAAATAGAAAGTAATTTTAACCTAATGCAATATATATTCAAGTGATTTTAAGGATTAGAGAAAATTTAACCTTCGCATTATGTATCACTGGATCCGGAGTACTTATCACTAGTGGTGCAGTTCCAGTACTTGGATTCATATCAAGTATAAGGTCCCTCGGCCATGCTACAAATGTTCCAAAAGCTTCTTCTACAGTTTGGATTTCATCTTTAACTGGGAAAGGAATCTTAGCATCTCCCTGGATTACACGAGTGATTGACACTCGTGCATTTTCTTTCACCAGTGGCACCCCATGAAGAGTTTGTTCGCATCCTTCAGCATCTATTTCCATTGTGGCAAAAGCAACAACATTTTTGGGGGATCCAACTGCCAACTGCCACTCCATACCACCCACAACTGGCGGAACAACTTTTTTAGCGGTAAACTCGACCTTCATTTTTTCGCCCTCAATTTGTACATCAACATCCACAGCCTCCTCATTTTTCTTTTCAACCAAAACTTCATGTTCAATAAGATCCAACTTCTTTTTTACACCTCCAACTCCTCCAAGCCCATCCAACTCCTTGTTGATAACATCTCCACCTTTTGAACAACTCCCCTGCTGTGAATCAATCATTGGACTACCATCACACTTTACATTTTTTCCACTAAAACTTGCTTTCAACTTTTCAATTTCAGATGCCCAAAATGCATCTCTCTGTTGAACGATCTTTGACGTCTCCTCTGCCATAAACTTCTGAACACCCTCTCGTATCTTTTCATCCATGGTCATTTTTTTCTTTTGCCTAGGAAGATTAAAGTAGGTGGACTGTTTGACATGAACCCCTTGGCCACGTACTCTTCCTCGATGCTCTGGGTTACCCAACACCTTAGTCAACACGTCATTAACACCTTCTACTATCACTTCCCCTTCACTAACCGCCTTTTTCATCTTCTCCTAAAAAATAAACAAAACATACAAGAGGAAGCTAGTTAAGTAATAACTCAAATAGTTTGTTGGTGCTTATGTTTCATTGAAAGAGGAAATAATAACTTACAATTTTTCCAGCAACTTCTCTTACTTCATCATTCAGAAAATTTCCATCCTTATCCTTTCGAGCATTGATCCAGGTTTCTGACCGATCTATCTCTATGGTAGGATCACCTGCCGACTATACATGGCAACAAATTTGAGAAGAGTAAAGGTTTTAATCAATGTATTGGAACATGAAGTAGTAAAGGTTTTGTGATCACTAACCAGTTCTTGTTCTAGATTAGAATAACCTTTGCGAGATAAACGGTGAGGATACAAATTTAATTCCCTTATCTTTGTCTGATTATTGTGAAGTTCCTGTATAAAAATACTAAAATGTTAGCAACAAAGATGTACTCGTAAATAATCATAATATCAGATAATTTTATAAACAATGCAAAAAATAACATACAAGAAATTCAGCAGATGTCCGCGCAGCAACAAACATGTCCCAATGAGCCTTCTCAATGAAAGAGTAATCAGCTGGAGGATACTTTAGCACCTCAGGTTGATCACAATAAGGAAGGATATAGTCAGTTGTTAAACGACTTTTAAACTCCCTCCACTTCTGGCACGCAGATTTTAACACCATCTTTTCAGCTGATGGAGGTACATCGAACGCCATCTATAAGAGTAAGCATTAACAAATTAATACTTAAAGATATACAATTTTAAGTAACTAACTTTGCATATGCAATAACAAATTAATACTTAGTGAGTTGGAATTTTATACCTTCACACACTCCCAAATCTTGTTTTTCCTTTCTTTCGGAACTTTCTTCCATGTAGCATAATAAATTGGAGTCTTAGTTCTTGCAAGAACCCCTATATATGATTGCATATGTGTCCCTGCTTTACCATATGACTCGCCCTTGTCATTGAAGAACACATGGTGCTTAATGCCCAAAATCTTTTGTCTGACAATTCTATGCATTGTAACGGCACCACGTTTCAAAAGCTGAAGTCCTTGCATTGTAAAGGTTTCTATGCTTTGTGGTGGCTCAGGCTCATTCACCCGCTTCCTCTTCTTTGACGTTAACTGCTTTTGCAAGGTACTCGATATAGCTTTCTTTCTTACAGATTCCGGGGAAGAATTACTTTTGCTAGGTTCTAGTGTCTCTACAGACCGATTTCTTTTTAGAGCCTTCATAAGTACTCTGGTGGTGGTTGGATTAGGAGTAGATTTTACCTTTTTTGATTTTGCCATAGTAAATCTGCACATCACAACCAATGAACATATCAAATATAAAACAGAGATCATCACATCATATCCTCACAAACTACTACAAAATAGAGATCATCACATCATAACCCCACAAACTACTACAAAACAGGGATCATGACATCATATCCCCACAAACATATCAAAATATAAAACCCATAAAACCCATATACACAAACAGATCAAATATAAACCCCAACCATATCAAACAAAATATAAACCCCTTAAACCCCAAAAACCCCCCATAAAAAAGAGAGCATGCATATTGAACCCACAAATATATCCACAAATATATTAAACCCATAAATATATAAACCCTAGATACAAATAAATCAAACAAATGAACGGCATGCATATTGAACTCAAATCGATAAACATATTAAACCCACAAACATATATTAAACATATGTTAAGTGAGAGATGAGAGAGAAGAGATTACCTGGTGAGAGAGATTAGAAATGAGAGATGAGAAAAGTAATCGGAGATGAGAAAAGTCGGAGATGAGAAAAGTGATGGGAGAGAGTTAGATGAAAAAGATGAGAAAGGGTTTGAAAAAGAGCAAGGGGAAAGTGAGCAAGCTTGACGTACAAGAGGGTTTTGAAATTATCGAGGAATTGGGGGGGGGACAATTGGGGGGAAATGAAAAATGAAATGGTAAAAAAAATTATAAATTAAAAAAAGTGTTTTAAAATTATAAAATTATATATTTATATATAATAAAAAATTTCAAAATTTTAAAATTTTAAATTTTAAGAAAATGGAATAGTATAATTTATATAATATATAAATTATATGATAAATTACAAGAGTTAGGAACAAATATGAAATTATATATAGGTATGTTTGTATTATAAAATAATAAAAATGAAATTTGTTTCCCAGAATAATCAATCTATTACAGAATATCCGGTGATGACTATATATCCGTTGATGAGTTCTCGATCAGGAAATATATGTTGTCGAGTTCTCGATTGATAAATATCAGTTGATGACTTGAGTTCTCGATTGATAAATATCAGTTGATGACTTGAGTTCTCGATTGATAAATATCAGTTGATGACTTGAGTTCTCGATTGATAAATATCAGTTGATGACTTCTCGATCGATGACTTCTCGATTGGCTTTATCAGTCGATGGCTTATTATCAGTTGATGCCTTATCGATCGATATTTATCAGTCGATTGCTTCTTGTAGATAGATATCCGTTGATTGATTCTTGCAGATAGACTGTGCTAAATCTTGTTCTAGTATTTTGTACATAATCAAATTAATATATTCCTAACAAAATTATTTATTCATTTTATAAAAACTAAATAAATTAAAAATCTCATTTTTTAAATAAAATTGATATTTATAATTATATAGTTTGTTAGTAATAAGTGGATGGTTTTATAGTTCGAACATGTGTATACAAGTATGTGTTTTATATGAACAAGTTAGGATGTAGTTAGTCAGTTTGTCATAAATCTATAATTATCTCTGTATTAAATTAAAATTATTATTTTTCGATGATCCACCCGTACGGATGCTAAGATCTTTCGATTTTAGTGATGTATAAAAAAATTAAAAATTTGCGATTATTTTTTCATGCTTTTTATAACGAAAGGAACAATAAAACATTTTCCGTCTTATCATAAAAAGTTATTTTTTGTCTTTTACCTAAAACTAGGCAATGGTTTTTGTAACAATTGTGTTGTATTATTTTATTATTATAAAATAATAAAAATGAAATTATTTATTCATTTTATAAAAACTAAATAAATTAAAAATCTCATTTTTTAAATAAAATTGATATTTATAATTATATAGTTTGTTAGTAATAAGTAGATGGTTTTATAGTTCGAACATGTGTATACAAGTATGTGTTTTATATGAACAAGTTAGGATGTAGTTAGTCAGGTTGTCATAAATCTATAATTATCTCTATATTAAATTAAAATTATTATTTTTTGATGATCCACCCGTACGGATGTTAAGATCTTTCGATTTTAGTGATGTATAAAAAAAACTAAAAATTTTCGATTATTTTTTCGTGCTTTTTATAACGAAAGGAACAATAAAACATTTTTCGTCTTATTATAAAAAGTTATTTTTTGTCCTCTACCTAAAACTAGGCAATGATTTTTGTAACAATTGTGTTGTATGATGTCAATGGATACAAGGTTTTGTAATGTAAAAACCGTTATCGGTTGACTTAAGTTTTAAGTTTACAGATATAAAAAAACAACCCCAAATCTCAAATTAGAAACCTAATTTCACTCAAACGGAAAGCATACTCTCGTCCCTTTGTAAAGAAGAGAGGAAATCGAGGAGCAAGAGCTGGAAATCGAGGAAAACATTTCTCTTCAGATAAGTTATTGGGTTTACTTGACAATCATAGATGCTATTTTCTCTTCAGATAAGTTGCTAGGTTTGCTCTTGTTGGCCATAGTTGCTGGGTTTTCTCTTGTTGACCATAGTTGCTGGGTTTACTCTTGCTATTCTAGTTGAAATATATTCTAGAGTTAATTTGTTGTTAGTTTGGGCATTCTCTTATATTCTAGTAGCTGGGTATTTTGTCATTTATTTTCAAATATGGATAAATCATGGTTGAGGGCTTATAGAAGAACAAAAGAGTTTCAACTAGGAGTGGAAGAATTGTTAATGTTTGCATTTGAGAATGGGTGTGAGGTAAATAAAATTAGTTGTCCATGTTTAAAATGTGCACATAGTAAATCATGGAATGCTCGAACGGTGAGAGACCATCTTTTTCAACATGGTATCGATCAGTCCTACACGTGTTGGATTTGGCATGGAGAAAATGATACTAAACAAGGTTATGTTGCTGAGGAAGAGAGTAGTAGTTCACAATCCGTGGATCAAATCCCCGTGGGAACAGAGAATGCTGATGAAGACGATGATGATTTTTCAAATTTGTTCAACCATTTTCAATCTGAACACGAACCCCTTTATCCTGGATGTGATGGATTTACTAAAATGAAGGCTTTAGTGAAGTTATATAACTTGAAAGCAAAATTTGAAATGTCTGATTCTTGTTTTTCTGAACTTCTACTTGTACTTGGGACTATGCTTCCAGAAGGTAACACTCTTCCTTCTTCTTTCGGTGAAGCTAAGAAAACCTTGTGTTCTTTAGGAATGGAGTATGAAAAAATACATGTGTGTCCCAATGACTGTCTTTTATACCGTGGCGAGAGAGATGAAGATGAGACAAGATGTCGCGTTTGTCAGGCCTCTAGATGGAAGTTGAATAAAAAAGGAGATGAAATTGAAGGGGTTCCTGCTAAGGTTCTTTGGTATTTTCCACTAATACCGCGATTGAGAAATTTATTCAAGTCACCTCAAACGGCAAAGGACTTGACTTGGCATCACACGGATAGACTGAAGGATGATAAAATACGACATCCAGTAGATTCAAAAACATGGAAAGAAGTCGATGAGAAGTGGCCTGACTTCGCTTCTGATTGTAGAAACCTACGACTAGCTTTATCATCTGATGGATTTAATCCTTTCCATGGAAATGGAACTGATCACTCTTGTTGGCCAGTTTTGCTAACAATTTACAACCTTCCACCATGGCTTTGTATGAAAAGAAAGTATATAATGCTATGTTTGTTGATATCCGGACCAAGTCAGCCTGGAAATGATATCGATGTGTTTCTTCAACCACTTATAGAAGATCTGCAGAAATTGTGGCATGGAAAAGAAGTGTATGATGCATATAAGAAGGAGTCCTTCATGCTAAGGGCCATTTTATTGTGGACAATTAGTGACTATCCAGCCTTAGGTAACTTGTCGGGTAATATTATCAAAGGTTATAACGGTTGTGTGGTCTGTGTTGATCAAACAAAAGCTACTAGGTTGCCTAATTACCGGAAGACAATGGTTATAAGACATCGAAGGTGGTTGCCATGTAATCATCCATATCGAAGGCAGAAAGTAGCTTTTGATAACACCGTGGAAAAAGAATCTGCTCATATTCCGTTAACCGGGGACGAAGTGCTTCAAAGGATACAACATCTACAAGGTCATGTCTATGGAAAGACACAGCGACAACCTCACAGAAAGAAAGAAGATCCTCGGCCTGTGTGGAAGAAGCTTTCTATATTTTTTCAACTCGAGTATTGGAAATTTTTGCCAGTTAGGCATATTCTCGATGTCATGCATATCGAGAAAAATATATGTGAAGCTTTACTTGGTACCTTACTAAATATACCAAAGAAAACAAAAGACAATGAATCTGTTCGTCTTGACATGGCTGCAATGGGAGTAAAATTAAACTTGAGGCCAGAAACTTCGGGGAAAAAGGGGAAGTTTCCATTGGCTGTTTGGAATTTAACTCATTCTGAAAAAAAAGTTGTCTGCTCATCCTTTCTTGACATGAAGTTGCCTGATGGTTTTTGTTCTAATATTAGGAGTTTAGTATCAATGGAAAATCTTCGACTTACCGGAATGAAATCTCATGACTGCCATATGATTTTACATCACTTGCTCCCAATGGCAATTCGATCGTCACTAGACAAACAGGTCAGGTACACTGTTATTAGGTTTTGTCTCTTCTTTAAGACAATTTGCAGTAAAGTTATTGAGGTTGATAAATTGGAGAAAATGCAAGCTCAATTGGTGGAAACTTTGTGCCAGCTTGAAAAGTATTTTCCTCCTTCATTGTTTGATATAATGATTCATCTTTCTATTCATCTTGTGCGAGAGGTTGAGCTTTGCGGACCAATTTTCCTTAGGTGGATGTATCCTTTTGAGAGATATATGAAAACATTCAAGGGATATGTAAGGAACAGGGCTCGACCAGAAGGTTGTATTGCCGAAGCATATATTGCAGAAGAGGCGGTTGAGTGTTTGGTGAATTTTGAAGAAGCGACTATCGGAGTTCCAAAAATTGGCAGACGTACAAAGGATGGAAAATGTAGACCATTATCTGGTGCAACGATGATAACCCCGAGCACCAATGATTTACACCTTGCGCATCTGTGTATCCTACAAAATAGCACTGATGTTGTGCCATTTTTTCAGTTAGTCACTTTTTATTTATTTATTTTGACTAGAATTTTATACCAAATAAAAATATTTATATGTCATTATTTTTATTGTAGTGAACACATGTCATTTTTGATGGAAAAATATCCGGAACATGAAAATGATGAAATGTGGCTAAAGAATAAGCAAAATGAAATGTTCCCCAGCTGGTTTAAAGAAAAGGTACTACATATCCTTATAGTCTAATTATGTACTTATTTCACAATTTTGGAACTAATTATTTACATATATACAATTTGTTTTAGGAAACCTACAACTTATATTTACTTTTTTCTTTGAAGATTGCTTCTGATTTGCATGATGAAAAGGATGTACCCCCAGAGATCAGGTGGATTGCAGACGGGCCAAATAACGATGTACCCACATTCAGTGGATACAAGATAGATGGGGTTACCTTTAGCACCAAGGATCGTGATGACACACGTCAAATTCAGTGCAGCGGAGTTTGTGTAGATGCTGATACAATGGTTGTGCAAGCTACAGATAAAAATATTGAGCATACATCACAGACATACTACGGAGTTATTACAAGAATATGGGAGTTGGACTATAACAGCTTTAGGGTACCTCTTTTTCTTTGTAAGTGGGTAGATATGAACAAAGGGATTAAGGTAGATGAATTGGGATATACCTTAGTTAATTTGAATAAGTTTGGTTTTTTGAATGATCCATTTGTGTTAGCAACACATGTTAAGCAGGTTTGTTACATCGACGACCCTCTTCAAAAATTATGGTCCGTGGTCTTGAAATTTCCCGAGAGAAAATACTACGAAGATAGTGATGATGAAAATGAGGGATCCGTCGAAGTAGAACTTGAGAATGAGTTCTTTATGCCAAATCTACCGGATGATGATTTCGAGGATGTGACAAGTTACATGCGAGATGTTGATGAAGAAATTTAACTTGAATGATCATAACATGTTATTTTATTTTAACTTAATTGCAATGTTCAATTATTACTAAACGTTTGTAATGGTTTGTTGGGATGATTATTGATTTGATTCGTTTAAGGATCTTTTATGTTTGTGTTATTTAGTGTATATCCGGCAAGGATCTCTTTTATGTTTGTGTTGTTTAGTGTTAGGATGGCAAGGCTCTGCCTTGTCTCTGTTTTTTAAAATACAGTAAATAGGACAACAGTTTTAGATGAAAAACACATGTCTAACTAAAGATAAGACAACACAAAATAAACACTTGTATGATTGACTAGGTTTAAACAATGGTTAGTAATTATGTTTTGTGTATTGTAATCAAACAATGGATATAAAACCCATTGTCTGAAACTGCTCATTGGCACAACACAACCCTTTCAAACACTTGTATGATTAACTTTGTTCAAACAACGGTGAGAAGTACTATTGTGTGAATGTTAATAAGACAATAGTTACATAACCCATTGTATGAACGTATTCATTAGCACAACACCACCGTTTCAAACACTTGTCTGACCATATTTTCTACACAATGGTTTGCTAAACCATTGTAGTGAGTATAGATCAGACAATACATTTTTAAGCTCAAAAATAAACCATTGTATGTTAATTCTGGGCAATACTTTTTTCGCTGAGCGTTGTCTGATCGGTGTTGTCTGAAGCTGTTTTTCTTGTAGTGAAATGGGGTTCAAACAACCGGTTAGAACCCTTGTCTGAAATAGCTACTATTTTTTTATATGAAATCATGACACCACATGATTGGTGGAAGAGATTTCACTTGGATTGCTTAGTTAGCGAAATGAGAGCCCTTGATTGAAATGAGATTAGGTATTAGATGTTAGATTAACAAAATATAGATATGTTTACATTACCGTTTTTTGTCAAAAGAAATGTTGTCTTAATTCATCTTATACAAGCATGTTTCGTAAAAACCGTTGTCTTGAAGCCTCGTTCTAGAAACTTTTAGAAAGTTCCTTTTTCACACATATTGTCTTTAAAGAACCCGTTGTATAACATCTAATACTCAAATTTGGGTCCCCAAAAGTCATTTTAATTTTTTAAATTTATTTTTCCGATGATCCAAGCATACAGATGTTAAAATATATCGATATTAGTGAGGTAAAAACATAATAAAAAAACATAAAATTAATTGGTGTATTTCTTTAACAATAAAAGTAGTGAAATTAGTGTAACTATATTGGAGATTATCCCTAATACTCATTTTAATTTATTTTTTCGACGATCCCGCCCTAGGAATGCTAATATATATTGATATTAATGAGGTAACAAAATAATAAAAAAAACATAAAATTAATTTGGTGTGTTTCTTTTAAAGTCAAAGTAGTTAAACTAGCTTTTAAAGTCAAAGTAGTCAAACTAGAGTGACTACATTTGAGTTTGTTCCGAATAGTTATTTTACATTTTTTAAAATATTTTTCGACTATCTAACCATACGGATGATAATATATAGTGATTTTAGAATTTATAAAAAAAACTAAAAATTAATAAATTGATCTTATACGGTTTTTTAATACAAAAATTGTAAAAATACTTCATATGTTAAATAGTCTAGTCCCGATTGAACAAAATAACTTTTTAGAAAAATAATTTTGACGATCCAACTAACGAGATGATAATAAGTAGTGATTTTAGTGTTGTATGAAAAAAAATTAAAAATTAATAAATTTATCTAGTACAATTTTTTAATATAAATCTTGTAAAATTACTTATTATTTTAACTAGTCTCGTCTCAGTTGAACTAATGATTTTTTAAAAGAAATATTCAAAAATCCAACCATACATATTTTAATACTTACTTGTCTTATTGATGTGTAAATATAGTTTTAAAAAAATAAAAATTTTAACCATTACGACTTTTTACTAAAAATCTAGTAAAAATACTACAACCTAAAACGAGCTAGACTCCTTATTGGTTCACAAAATATAATTTTTAGTTGAATTTTTTAATGATCCAACTGTACTGATATTAATATCTACTCATTTTAGTGATGTGCAAAATAAATAAAAATTAAAAATATATTTTTACAAGTTTTTAACAAGAATCTAGAAAAAGTGTTAATGCCTCAAATAAAACTTGTTCCCAATTGACAAATAAAAATATTTAATTATTTTCAAATAAATTTTTAAAAAATTCAAATATACGAATGTCAAGATTTGTTGATTTTAATAATTTAAGAAAAAATTAAAAAATTAAAATTAATTTTGTTACATTAATTTATAATAAAATGAAAAATTATATATAATAATAGACATAAATAAAAAGAATTCATTTCCCCCTTATACTTTTTACCCAAATTTTGTTCCCCCTTCTTCAAAATTTGAGTTCCCCCTTAAACAAAGTTTAGCTTCCCTCTTATCATATCTCTTCTTTTTCTCAGCCGCCGAAACTCAAATATACAAACACACATACAATAACTCTTTCTATCTTTACCACTCGATTTCGAATTTGTCTTCATAAATCATACAAATCGATTTTGATTTGGATTCATAAATCATACAACTAGAATGAAGATGAATTTCCCGAAACCCAATTCAAATTCATAGCTCGATCCAGACCTAGGTCAAAATAATCAGTTTGGTCGATTCAATTGATTTACACCAAGCCTCCAGTGTTAGAGTTGATGCTAGTGCTTCAAAATGAGAACGACCTATACCAATTAGTATTGGCCGAGTATTGCCACATTCTTCAGGAATAGGTCAAGTTCCTTATGGGTATCTAGCCCTATCAACTGGATCCAAAGACGCCCGACCCCTTAATTTTATCTAAAGCTTCTCACGAAGAATCAAGAATGGAAATGAAGGGTTCAAGTATTTTAAGCTCTATTAATGTCAGTGGAGGAACTTCTCAAAGAAATGTAGCCAATGCTAGCAAGGAGAAATTTCGTAATCGGATAGATGAGACAGATTCATCTAACTCCCAGAAGTTAGTAACAATGATCAATAAAGTAAGCTTCTCTATTTCTCTGTTTAACCCTTTTCTATTTTAAAATTAAAAGTATTTTGTGAGATATACTTTCCATATGTATTTGCCGTCAATAAGGGATAACATCGGTTAGTAGCTATTTTTTATGGTGGTCAAGCCCATGCCTTTGATGATGTGCACCTGGACAATGTTTTTTTAACTAAATTGCACCTATTTGGGCGAAGTCGATAGGTTTCAGTCATTTTGCATAGTTGTATTAATTAGTTGCATAAGCAAGGCATTGCGCTGAAAGTTTCTCTAGTTGTCACAACTCACATGCAAGTAGCATCTATTTTTCTATTTGCGTATTTTAGTCTAGCTAGAATGGATTGTGGAGGCGTTAGCCCAAATCAAAAGTTTCTGGAGATCCTTAGGCCTTGAGAAAGACTTTGTTGATAATGAGCCTTATTAAGCTCGGGTGACCTTTAGTTATCTAATTATTCTTTTTTCAATAAAAACTATTATTTGCTCAGCTTATTGATACATAACAGCTCACGGGTGTGATTGGTAGCTCCGAAGCTGTAGAATCATATCGCCTGAGTGTAGTCGCAAGAGGAATCCAGGTAAATTTTCTTCATACATCTTGTCTCTTTATTTACCTAAATTTTGTCGACGCGTGTATGAGCTTTTCAATTAATCCCGTCTTGATGACAGTGAGCTATATATTAGATATGTTATTCAGTTGATATGATTTCTTCGTGCAGGAAGAAAATGATAAGAAGAGTAGTACTTGTTTTTGGATACTTGCAAGAGATCCGATAGTTTCAACGAATGATAAGCTCTTTATGGTTGCTAGTGAAACCATTTTTTTGGTAATTTCTTATTTACAATTTATTATCCAAGTTCATTGTTGTCCTTTTCAGACCAGTCCTGTATTCACTTTGAAAGCAGGCCATAAAGAAATATGTGAAGTACTTTCAGTATTTGTATCAAGTAAAATTACGTTGACAAAGGTAAAGGTGTGACAAATTATAATAGATCTATGTATTATACGAAGCTAATGATCACCGGTTACAAATTGTTTTTCGTGGTTGCGGTTGTAGGTTGAGAGCCCGCCTCAAAGAAACATACTACCAAATGAGGCTAGTAGCTCCAGTAAAGGGACTGTTGAGTGAGTGATATTTTTCATCGTTCACTAGCTAGTATCATATTTACTTGACGCACATAGGTGGAAATTAAGAGATACATTATCTTGATGCAAAATAATCTTTACGGTCACAGAGATTCACTATATTGCCTTCTAAATTGAATTTATTGTGGTATTTGCCAGGCCGTGAAGAAGTTCACCGAAGGAGAAGCACTATTAGTTATGGATCTGGGACTAAAGCTCTCATGTAAATAATATTTGCTCTAGAGAAGATTCTTGGCATAGGCCGAAATTTAATCATTAGTTGTTAACATTTTTTTTTGATGTAGTTTTGATTTGGTGTGTCTATGTAGTTGTATTAGAGTACAAACACTTTTTTAAGTATATATTTTTTATTTAAATTTTGGTTGTAGATAAATATACACCATATTGTTTCATAAAAAAAAGGAGTTGAATATAAACCATTGTGTCAAGCTTAATTAAGTAATAAAAAAACTCACGTAAACCAATGTGTGAAACAAAAACAAATAAAAGAGACGAATAATATGATGTTATATGAAATACAAGCACCGTTGTTGGAATTATAATCTTACAATGGCATACAAAACCATGATCTGATAATGGTTTAAACCGTGGTTATAGACCTAAGAAAACAATTATTGGAGACTTAATCTACCAATGGTTTAAAACTGTCGTTCTTGACCTAAGAAAACAATTGTTGGAGACTGAATTTAACAATGATTTAAAACCGTAACTACAGACCTAGTACGCCGTTGTTGCAAACATTTTTCAACAATGGTTATTTAACTATTGTTGCAACTTTATTATAACAATGGATAATAAACGGTTGTGTAGTTGTTTATCAGACGGCGCCCAGATAGTCAACGGAAAATTTATCTTTCAAACAACGGTGGAAAATAGTCGTTTGATCTAGTTTTTCTTGTAGTGTATTAGTATGACAATTTCTCTTTTTATCTAATCATTTTTAAATTATTACGTCAGGCTTGGTATACCGATACAGTTGATCGAACCAACTTGGAACGGTTTGCTTCATATGTAACCGGGTATGGACTCTATGGAGGGTGAAAGTTGGACATCCAGTAGAGTGTTGTCTTAAAGAAACCGCCCTGAGGAGTACAACGGCCTCTAAAAACCGGTTAATCTTCTACTCTCATCATCTTACGTACCTACTTCGCAATCTTATTGCAAATTACTTTGCCCAACATGAAACCGCCTTGAGGAGTACAACAGCCTCTAAAAGCCGGTTAATCTGCTACTCTCGTCATCTGACCTCCTTCGCAATCTTATTGCAAATTACTTTGCCCAACATGAAACCGCCCTGAGGAGTACAACGGCCTCTAAAAGCCGGTTAATCTGCTACTCTCGTCATCAGACCTCCTTGGCAATCTTATTGCAAATTACTTTGCCCAACATATCAGCAGGCACTTGAAGCCAAACTAATCTGGGCAACATATGAGCCCTACATTTGGGACTATCATTTTCAATATAGTGCCCAGAGTTTTAAATAAAGTTCCCGAAAATTATCCTAGTCGCTTAATTACCAAACTCCACCCTATATGAGCAAGTGACGACTATTGTTAATGTTGCATTTGAGAGATGCAAAGGAATCCAGAAAGTGATCTGTAAACATTTTCAATGCAATTGTTGGTGTGGAGACCTTTTTGGTTGGAAATATACACTTTTTTTGGTAATGCTTGGTTGGTTGGTTAATGAGTGTGTATTAATTGTGAATATTATCGTTTTGCTAGCTTATGTAGTTAGTTTATGTTAATGTTGCTTAATGGTAATTTGTTGATTGTTGAATTATTATGTTTTTATGGAATCTTTTTTTTCAATTTAATAGCTTATATAATGTATTGGAAAAAAAAGCTTCATATTTATAATAAAATATTAAAAACTTAAATTACCATCTAATTAACAAGACGGCCTTTCACAAAATCGACCATTTTTTTACTACTATTTACCCAATTTGTATTTTTTGTATTATATATGTCCTCATTAGTAAGTAAACCCGTTGAAAGAAATTGCTAACTGTCAAAAATAATTCATTATGTCTTGCATAGAAACACGACTAGCCCTACATATAACCTCCATACCTGTAAGTTTTCCATGAAATCATTCTTTTACATTGAAACGCCATGTTTCTCCTCAAATATGAGTGACAAGCTAGTGGCAATAGACCCACAAACATTTCATTGACATTTCAGTTTTTTATGGGGTTTGCCACATCTCCATGACCCACCCAAATCAACCAAACAGCTCGATAACGGGTCTAACAAGGTCAATATTCTTAGCAAACAGTGTAAACTCACATAGTTCTATGGTCGGGTTTCTCCTAAAATTGATATCCTTTTGGCCTTAATTAGAAATTCGAAACTCTATGAGTTGGAGAAATTATTTCGGTTATTATTATAATTTTAACTTGCAAGAAATAGGGAGTACTTCAGAAAATGAATTACACTTTCATGAATGGACCCTGGGAAAATAGAAATCTAATATCATATAATAGTAAAATAGTGTATATGTTGATATGAGTCTTCTGTTATATCTAGACCCAACCTATTTATTCAAGCTTAAAAGACATTCCAAAAGCAAAACCCTTCCTTTTAATCCTGGCCAACAAATTAAAGTGGTTCCTATATCTAAAACTATCCTTTTTAAGGAAGAAAAACAAATCTCTCAGGATTATATAGAACCTAGACTCGAAAATGACTTTAAAAAAAAACTATACATGATAAACAAGAAATAAATGTTGATAAATAGTTGGTTAATCTAAAGTGATTAAATCAACATTGATTTTTCACTATAAAATTTGCATTGACACACCGTGATTGTTTTATTTTTATGGAGAAAACAACAATATATTATTACGGAAGAATAGAGCGAATCTAACTTTTATTTATTACCCTCATATTCAAATTCAATATTCTCAATTTGATACACAAAACATATATTAAAAATAATGGTGCACAATTAACTTATACTAATAATTTGAGCATTTAGCATGGCAACCGTAAATATTTATTCATGATTAGTTTGTCACATTTAATTATGAATTTCAAACCCGAAATCAATAAATTTAAATCAATAGATAATAAATGAATTTGTTTCAATGCAAAAAACTAAAAAAGAAAAAAGTTAATATGAGGATGGTTAAATAAATTCGATCCGAAACCCGAAATTTGGGAATAATCGAACCCGATTTTTTGGATTTGGATTTTAATTTGAGGCATACCGATACATAATCATATATATATATATATATATATATATATATATATATATATATATATATATATATATATATATATTCAAAAGTTCCATGAAGTACTAATCGGAGAACATATGTGCTATGCATATTAAATTCTGCTTATATGAAGAATCTAATGTAAGACATATATACTCTCCGGCCAATTAGTACTCCATTTAATGTTTTTCAAGAAAAAAAAACTTTCTCTCTCTCTCTATATATATATTATTTAAATATTCAAAATATGTAACAATATATTATGATTTGATATAAAGAAAAAGATAAACAAATATATTGATGAACAAATTTCTAGTTAAATTTTTAATATATTTTCTATTAAACCATGAATCACTTGTTTTATCTTAATCAATGAAACGTGTATATAAATAAGAATGTAATGAATATTGAACAAATTTTCTAGGTGTGTGTTGTTGATATTTAAACCAATTAAATTATTTTTTCGATTTTTAGATATCCAAAAAAATAGAATTAATATGAAACCCGATGGATTTGGATTTGGATTTTAATTGTTGAATTTGGATTTGGATTTAGATTTATTTTTGAAATCCGAAAATATTTGAATTTTGATTTAGATTTCATAAAACGCGGCCGAGATCCATGGGCATCCCTATGTTAATATATTGGGTATAGAAGTTGGCTTTATCTCCTCATGATTTGTACTCTTGCATGAGGAGGAACTCAAGTGTTACACCATCTTACGATGAGCATCAAGATCAACGGCTATAAAGAAGCTTAATTACTAGCTCAGCAAACTGCTTACTTCATGGACTTTTGTCCAAATTACAAAACCATTGTTATGCACAAGTTTAGTTGGGGTATGCGAGCTGTATAGCAAATTTAATTAATTAACCAGCTGCAATCTTGTTCACAATTCTTGACACCACATATATATATAATACTCATACATATATATATATATATACCTATACATATATGATCATAAATATTTTTGCTCAAATCCCCGACGCTTTAATAACCCTTTAGTAGTCTAATTATATATATAAGATATAGTTTCCCCTAAAAAACTTAGGTCGTGTCAATTCATTCCTTTCTCATGGATGACCAAGGTTGTGGAAGTGATTCTTTTCCCTATGGAGTCCCTTCAGAGAACAATCTTCCCTTTTCTCCATCCACCCCCTCTTTATCAGCCATGGATAGTTTTCCTTCTGATCATGATTATGATATTCCAATTATTTTCGATGACTCCTACTTTGAAGATGGAGCGATTGGGCTTGATGATCCAAGTTCTTATGAAGACGTAGCTATTGGGCTTGATGATCTGAGTCCTAGTAATGTTTTCATTAACGGAAGTGAAAATCCGGACCCTAAGAATAATCCAAATTTAAATCTGGATCAAAATGTAGAAATGAATGAGTCTGCACAAGGGGGATTGAATGCTGCTTCAAATCGTATCAAAGGACACTGGACCACCGAAGAAGATAGGTTTAATTCAATCAATTATATATATATATATATATAGTTAGATTTATCAATTTATTAATATATAATATAGGTTACAAATTTTTGCCTAAAACTAAGGAAGATCATGTTAGTTTCATCTATATCTACAATAGTGTAATTTACAGATTTCAGCATGAAAAATTTAGAATACATACTAATTTAAATGAATAATTTTTTTGTTTTTCTTATATTAAAGGAAGCTATTAGGCTTGGTTGATAAACATGGAGCAGGGAAATGGGCACCAATCGCCAAAGAGATGGATGGCCGTATTGGCAGGCAGTGCTGCAATAGATGGAATAACCATCTACGACCTGATATCAAGGTTTCTCATCTTCCAATTTAGTTTTGTGACTTAAATTCTTTAGTCTTCTTTTTCATACTAGTATACTACAGTGATTCCTATCCGCTATCCAATATATATATCTGTGTGTGGTGTCCTCCTCCGTACTTACCTATTTCTTTGCTGGGGTGAGGGGATTTCAGAAGGATAGATGGTCTGAAGAAGAAGAAATAGTGTTTATTGAAGCCCATCGAATTCTTGGGAATAAATGGACCGAAATAGCAAAGAGGATTCCAGGAAGGAGTGAAAACTCTATCAAAAATCATTTTTATATCACAATGAGAAAGCAATTAACAAAGCAGAAGAAGTTGAACAGCAGTGAACCCATCACACTAGAAGGCTATATGAAGACCAAGATAATGAAAGAATCTGATGTTCATAACTCCAGAAACGCCACCACCTCCTCTCCAAGTCCAAGTACTTGTTCCACCTCGGATGATCCATCCAAAAATTTCAAGATTCAATAGGAACAAGTTCACCACCGCCTCTCCATATCCAAGATAGTACTCGTTCCACCTCGGATAGTCGGATATATCATCTTAATCAAGCTTCATCAACAACAACAAATGAGAGGGATTTGCGTGAGATGATTAATATGAGGCTGATTTTAACATTACATACTTATTTGCATATTTAAGCTCCATGTAGTTCAAAAACCATGTGTTGTTCTTTCGCTACAAGAAAAACGCAATCAGACAACACTTATTACACAACGGTTGCGGAAAAATCCATTGTCCCAATTTGACAAACAAATGTGAAATTATTTTCCTTGAAAAAATGTTGCCTGAGATAGCGCAAGACAAGTGTTATTAAACTTATTTCAGACTATTGTCTATATGATTTTATTCTAAGCATAACAGACAACAGTTGTTCGTCGGTATGTTGTGTGATAGAGTTGAACACAACAGCCGACTCACCGTTGTGAATATAGTTCTTTGAGACAATAGTTTTGTTCATGATGTTATGTAATTTAGACAACGGGTTGTTTAATGTATTATCTTATTTGACCTCAAGCAATGGTTTACAAATACCATTGTAAGAAAGTACCATTGTTTAACTTATGTCTCTAGCTTATTAGACAACGGTTTTTCTGTGATAATCCATTGTGAGTTAACGACGCTAACAACGGTTTTTAAAGAACAAACCGTTGTAGTATAAATTAAAATTCAGATTTTACATTTTATTTAAAATAAAAAAATAGTGATGTTATTCTCGATCGTTAGATTAAAGAGCATTTAAATCCTAGCCATTCATTTAATTTATGTGTAAGATATTAGACAACTGTTTTTCTGTGACAATCCATTGCGAGGTACCAAACCTAACAACGGTTTTAAACGAACCAACCATTGTGGCATAGAGTAAAATTTTGATTTTGATTTTTATTTAAAATAAAAAATTAGTGATATTATTCTCGATAGTTAGATTAAATTGCATTAAAATCCTTGTCGTTCAATTAATTTATGTATGCGTTATTAGACAACGGTCGGACGAAAAAGTTTTGCCCAAATTTAACACACAATGTTTTATTTTTCCCCTCGAAAAACTGTTGTCTGATCCATGTGTTGTACAACGGTTTTACGTGGAAAACCGTTGTCTTAAATTAACTCATACAACACAATTTCTAAGAAAACCGTTATCTGTTTCACAGAAAATGACGAAAATTACTTTTTCATAATAAGACGAAAAATGTTTCTAGAAGATTTTTTAGTACTTTTGTTAATAAAAGCACACAAAATAAATTTAAAAATTCTAATTTTTTTTACACATCACAAACATTGAAAAATCTTAACATCCGTACGGTTGGATTATCAAAAAATTTAATTTTAATTTAATAAGAAAGAAATTATAGATTTATCATAAACTCAATATCTACTTCTTAATTCGTTCATATAAAATGTATACTCATATTGTTCGAATTACAAAACTATTACTTATTATTAACAAACTATATACATTTCTATGTATCCATATTATAAAATTATTATATTTTGGTGATGTATAAATTTTTTAAATATTAATAAATTGATCTTATACGATATTTTAATACAAACCTTATAAAATTAATTCTCATTTTAACTAGTCTGGTCCAGATTAAATGTAATGATTATCTTTTTTTAAATAAAATTGACGATCCAATCGTACAGATGATAATATATATTGATTTTAGTGATATATAAAAATTTTACAAATTAATAAATTGATCTTGTATGATTTTTAATATAAAACTTATAAAATTACTTCACATTTTAAATAGTCTAGTCCCGATTGAACATAATTATTTTTTTGAAACCTTTTCTCGATGATCCAACCGTGCGGATGGTAATATTAGTTATGTATAAAAAAATTAAAAAATAATAAATTAAAATCATGTAAAATTAGTTCCTATTTTAACCAATCTCTTCGTGATTAAAATTAATAATTTCTAAAAATACATATTTGATGATCCAACCACACGGATGTTAATATCTAACTATTTTAGCGATTTGTATTTTTTTTTAAAATACTTCCAAGTTCATTTTGTGTGATTTTATAATAGTCAAACCGGTTAAAGTACACATTCCCATTAACTAGTCTTGTCCCCAATGATGATTCAATTTTTTAAAAATTCTTTTTCGACGAACCAACCGTACGGATGTTAATATCTAACTAATTTAGTGATTTTAAAAAAAAATTAAAAAATTTCTGGGTTTATTTAGTGTAATTTTCTAATAAGTCAAACCAGTCAAAGTATGCATTTCTCATTAATTAGTCTTGTCCCAAATGATGATTCATTTTTTAAAAAATTCTTTTTCGACGATCCAACCGTATGATTGTTAATATCTAACTATTTTATTAGTGTGACAATTTAAAAAATATTTTCAAATTTATTTGGTATAATTTTATAATAGTCAAATCGGTTCCACTAACTAGTATTTGATGTTAATATGGATTGATTTAAATAATGTGGTTTGTTTTTAAAAAAAATTAATAATCGAAGTGGTCAAAATATTTTTTTGAATGATTTTTTTTAATAAAATATTTGTTCGAGAATTATTTTTTAAGTCACAAAAATGATATTTTTAAGAAAAATAAAAGCGCAAAATGGTAGAAATGGAGGAATATATAAATAAGAAAGAAATGAAGGCAAAATAGGTGTGTGGTGAAGGGAAAAAGCTCAAGAGAGAAAGAGGGGTGAAAGCAGAGGACGACAAGAAGGGGATGTTTTGGTTTTGGGGGTGGTTGTGCAGGAGCCCCGTGATTTCTATCTTACAAGCCATTTTCATAATCAACCACCACTACATGTTCTCTCTGTCTCTCTATACATCTATCTATCTATATCTATACAATTTTTTCGAGCAATCTCTCTGTCATGAACAATGTCATGAACAAAATCGAAGGACGAATTGAAGAACAAATCGAGGACTGCGTATTTGAATACATATATCTATGGCTCCAATTAAAAGCTTGTTACTAATTTTTTAATTTTATATGACTTTGCAGGCAATTAGGGCTTCGAATTGGGGATTTAACACATTTGCTATGGGGAACTTTTTCCCAGTTGTGAAGCAGGTTAGTTTTGTTAATTCTTTCTTTTCTCTTAAGATTCTTAAGAAAAAAACAGTCATGTGCTCTGTGTTTGGCACAATATAAAGATGAATATCTTAATATTGGTCATGATTTTTTCTATACAATGTTTAATAGTTGCCTGTGTTTCAAGAGAGTTTGATTTCTATTACTTTGTTCAACAAGTAATATGAGAAACATAACTTCATTTATTCATTCATTTATTCTCGCTTCTTGATTGTCTGAAAAAGTATTTGTAAATATATGCAGTCGGCCTCCTAATGTGATACAAAATAGAGTTGCTGCTACCCAAAAACAAGGAAGCCAGCAGAAGACTTTAGCATTCATGGGCTATGGCCAAACTACAAATATGGATCCTAGCCCATAAACTGTGACTCTCTCAACCTATTCAAAGATTCTGAGGTATCCACGCACCCATGTTCCCAAACTTCTTGCAACATCATACATAATACCTACCTGCACCATATATATAATATTATGATTGCATGCTTCACTAATTACCAATGTATGTACATATTACATATCTTGAAAGTAGACTATAAAAGGAATGGCCATCACTAACATGTCCAAGCAGTGATGGCATGAGGTTATGGGGACACGAATGGGATAAACATGGCACTTGTTCCCAATCATATCTTGGTCAACATTCTTATTTCAAAGCTACTCTCGACCTGAAAATTAAAGTTAATCTCCTCTAACCCTTAGATAAATCAGGTACACTTATTTTAGAAGATACCACTTGTATTTCACTATCCTAAATATAGTCTGTTAACAAATCGAAGAAGGAAGATTGTACTTGTATCTAATTGAAGTTTTTTTGGGGTTTTTTTGAGTTGGTACTTAGTACTATCCGTGATAGTTTGAGTGTACACTATATATATTTTGATCACATTATGCTTCATATGCTTCCTCCATCAAGAAAGGATATTAAAGATATATATGTTGTTTTTGATCTCATGGAATCTGATTTACATCAAGTCATTAAAGCCAATGATGACTTAACAAAAAGACACTGTCAATTCTTTCTTTACAAGTTGGTATGAGCTCTATAGTATATTCAAATAGGTAACTGTTAGAATTCCTGATCTTGTCTAATGTAAACAAAGTTATTAACTATTAGGTGCATTTTTGTTTGTACCTCTATTTCAGGTTTTACCTTTTAAGTATTTGGGTGATTGTATTTCATACATGAATTTTATTACTTTCGCGGTAAATATCTTAAATTTGAAGTACTACTGGAATTTCCTACTTTTGTTTATTTCAATTTTTCTCTAATGAATTATAAATATGTATTTCATAGGTGCCAATGTTCATAACACCTTAAAATCTTTGTGGAGGCCTCACTATATTTAACCAGGTATATATTAACTAGTATATCTTTGAGGTTTGCTTACTTGTCAAGTTCTGCATGTGTTTTATAGCAGTTGTAAAATAATTTGTTGGATTTCAAAGATATTAGTTGCATGGCGCGCTGTGTACCAGGCATATAATTAGAGATATATGCAATATTCCTGGCTTTTTAAGGCCTACATCTGCTTGTGGTTAATATTTTTCATATTACAATCTTCTAACTGGTAAATATGTTAATCGTGAATTAAGAGCATTTTAGTTCCACCTTCAAGTGGTAACTTTAATGACATATATGTGGTTTGTGAGCTCATGGAATCAAATCTTGATAAAACTATTAGACTCAATGATGAATTGATACCATAACACCATAGATATTTTATGTATCAGATACTCTGTGCATTAAAGTTTATGCATGTAGGTAAACGACAAAATAGAACATGTTGTAATATTTCTTATCTGCAACTTTGAATTCTAACTTTTCTAAGAGCTTAATAAGTCATTGGATAAGGGGGGATAATCCCCTTCTTTGTATGTTAAGTTTCATTATAGGTTTTTGGTTTCATGTAATGTGTATCATCTAGACCTTAAATAGTAAAATGTATTGGTAGACAAAAATTTCTTGACTAAAAATGTGATTTCTAACTACTAGAGTTGCCTTTAGTCTGCCATCTACAACATGGACCTATACGGTTAGTCTTTCATATCATGTGGCGCACTTTTATTATAATTTTATACATGTACATTGCTTTCTATAATCTTGACTCTCCAGTAATGCCCTATATTCTTACTTGTAATATGCTGCAGGGTTATGTTGGTACAAGACATTATAAGGCTCCTCGGATTTGGGATCACACCATGACTTGGATCACATACTGCAAAAGGCTCTTAGAACTTCCTGCGGATCAAATGAGTTGTGCAAGTTATTAATAGTTTCTCTTGAAGACCGTAGAATTTATGCAAGGATTATCAAAGAAACAAAGACATTTATAGTAGTAGCTTAGCATATTTGAACCAGTTTTGTATTAAGTATTTATATTTGAACCGGCTTAGAAACAAATTCATTTCAGACTAGTAGTTGTTCAAGAAAACTATTGTGTTTATATTATTCCAACAATAGTTTCTACTTTGTTTACGGTTGTATTTTTTTTCTATAAAACTGTTGTGGTTAGGATTTCAGACAACAGGGCATTGTAATAATCGCTGTTTGAATAAGAGATATACTTGAAGTTTGGAAACAGTTAGAACTCTTGCTTGACGTATATTACCCATTGTCTGTTAGTGGTGAAACTGTTGCATTTTTCTTTTTCCAACAATTATTCATAATAATAGCACCGTTGTGTCTTCTACATTACAATAAGCATGCTGAACCGTTGTCTCTTACTCGTGAAACTGTTGCGTTTTTATTTTTCCAACAATTGTTCATAATGATAGGACCCGTTGTCTCTTCTATATTATAACAAGCCTGTTGAACCGTTGTGTTCCTTTTTTCACGTAACAGTTTAAACAAGCGTTGTTTCATCGCAATCACACGGCACCTCAATAGACTAAGGAAAATTGAGATGCCAGACAATGGTGCAAAACCGTTGTATGAACCTGTTTTTCTTGTAGTGTTTAGCTCGTGTTAATTCAGTTAAAAGTCAATTTCATGATTAAAAACAAATCTTCATATATACCTTTTGGGGCCAAGCAAATTATATATATATAATCCCCCGAAGAAGTACATAAAAATTAGTATAATAGAATTAAACTAAAATAAAATTAAGTTTAAGTAAAACAGAAGGTACAATTCTCAATATGCAGCTTAATTGTCATGAATAATGAACTACAAATTATTCAATTTTCTGTATGGTTACAGGAACTTAAGAGAAATAAAACCTAAAATGATTTAATAAAACAGGAGATACATATTGTTTCAATGGTTTTGAGGCTTGGTCTCAAACGAAGGTAGTGCCAGAATATATTTATATGTTTTCTCTTATGTATACAGAGATAAGAATTAAAATTATTCATTTACAAATGTAAGTGTAGCTGAGCTAAAGGCCAGTAACAATTTAACAAGCTTTTTTCTTTACCAATAGATAGCCATTATATATTTTATTTTATTTCTTCTTTATCCTCCCGCGCACACTAAGGCGGCGATGTGCAGTTTGTGAATGCACACCTAGAGGGGGGGTGAATAGGTGTATATGACTAACTAAGGCCAATTTTAACTTTTACCAACTTGTATCGACTGTTACAAACAAAACAGTCTGCTGCTGACACTGTCAGCTTGCTGATTACAGATTACAGAGTATAATAGCTTGCTGTTATGATGCAGTGCAGAATGTAAATACTGAAAATAAAGAACACAATCGATTTTAGCCAGGTTCGACCCCTATCCACTAATGGTCTACGTCCTGGTCCCTTACCAACCCGGTAAGAGAATATATTATTGATCAATAAAAATACCAATTACACGATACAATAATATATCTCCCTTTAACCCAGTTGCTGAAAACGGCTTGCTGAAACACTATGTTTCCCTTTGAATAATCAGCCCTCTTGAACCCCAAGATCCTCTAACAAGCTTGTTCCTCTTGAACTCTGAATTCCTCGAGCAAACCACTCCCTTGAATTCCTTAGTTCCCGAACAACCTGTTCTCTAATACAAAGAGTTCCCTAGAGCAATATTCCCTGATCACCAAGATCCCTTGCCACTACTTCAGCAACTAATCAATACAACTTTGTTTACAAAGAATAATAAGCGTTACAACCCAAACTATAAACTCTTGTATATAATATACGTGTATATAACTATGGAGCTCAGAGTTTATAAAATCAAAGTGTTTTGAGAGAGAAGAGATGAAGCGTGTATATTCAGGACTCAAAACTTTTTACGTTGTGTATCGATTTGTTACTTGCAATAAAGATTGCAAGTGAATATATATAAGAAGCATACAACGGGTCTGAGAATATTATGTAATAAGAAAAGATTTGATTAGCATAATATATTCTCCAACAACTAGGATATTAGAAGATTTGAAATTCGAAATTTGAAATAGTTTAAATCTTCTAACAATTCAATTTTGAAAGGTAATATCAATTTCCAACAGCTAGAAAAAGATCAAAACGAATTTGAGCTGTTATGGAAAGATTTTGATATAGAAAAGATTGATAGAAATCTGTTTTGGAAAGATATGGTAAGGAGAATCAAATCTGAGTAAATAAGGAAGGTATTTGAAAATCCTTTTTGAGCTCTATTAATTATATAAACTATATATTATATAATAGAGTCCTTACATATTTAAATCCTAACCAATCTCTGATCTCTCCAAGCATCTTCAAGGAATATCCATTATCGAAATTGATTTTGAATAGCTTCTGGGCGGAACAGTGTCAGCTTGCTGATATAGTTCTGGGCGGAATAGTGTCAGCTTGCTGTTACGGTTCTGTGACTGATCTTAGCAGGCTGTTACGAACACTTTCTTGAAACTTTGTCTTTCCACATACTCAACCAAGTTACCTGAGAATATACTTATACATAGCAAACTCATATATATGTAGGATATATCAAGTGAGTCAATCATATAATGGTAAGCTGTATAGATTAAAACTAGTTACTTAGCAAGCTGTTACAGTAACAAATAGCAAATCAGCATGCTGTTATATATCATCAAAACACATCAGATTAACACAGTTTAGTTCAAATATAAAAAATACTTCTTCAATATAAAATAACATTAAAATATTTTAAGATACAAAATAAAAACCTATTTAATTCTCTTAATATCATCATCATCATGAATGTTTGGCAAGTTGATAACCTAACATAGTAATTAGAGTTTAATTTGGTATGAGAAAGGAGGGACATCTCTTTAGTTTCTTCCTAGCCTCAATCTAATCTCATCCTAAGATTGAGTTTTCGAGTGAGGGGGAGTGTTACTAGTATTTTTCTTTTGGTATCTTTTTTATTAGTATGACAAATTTAACTAAATTTTTTTGTATGGGTATCTCGGTTATTAGTATGACAATTTCTCTTTTTATCTAATCATTTTTAAATTATTACGTCAGGCTTGGTATACCCATACAGTTGATCAAACCAACTTGGAACGGTTTGCTTCATATATAACCGGGTATGGACTCTATGGAGGGTGAAAGTTGGACATCCAGTAGAGTGTTGTCTTAAAGAAACCTCCCTGAGGAGTACAACGGCCTCTAAAAACCGGTTAATCTTCTACTCTCGTCATCTTACCTACTTCGCAATCTTATTGCAAATTACTTTGCCCAACATGAAACCGCCCTGAGGAGTACAACGGTCTCTAAAAACCCGGTTAATCTGCTACTCTCGTCATCTGACCTCTTTCGCAATCTTATTGCAAATTACTTTGCCCAACATGAAACCGCCCTGAGGAGTACAACGGCCTCTAAAAGCCGGTTAATCTGCTACTCTCGTCATCTGGCCTCCTTGGCAATCTTATTGCAAATTACTTTGCCCAACATATCAGCAGGCACTTGAAGCCAAACTAATCTGGGCAACATATGAGCCCTACATTTGGGACTATCATTTTCAATATAGTGCCCAGAGTTTTAAATAAAGTTCCCGAAAATTAACCTAGTCGCTTAATTACCAGACTTCACCCTATATGAGCAAGTGACGACTATTGTTAATGTTGCATTTGAGAGATGCAAAGGAATCCAGAAAGTGATCTGTAAACATTTTCAATGCAATTGTTGGTGTGGTGACCTTTTTGGTTGGAAATATACACTTTTTTTGGTAATGCTTGGTTGGTTGGTTAATGAGTGTGTATTAATTGTGAATATTATCGTTTTGCTAGGTTATGTAGTTAGTTTATGTTAATGTTGCTTAGTGGTGATTTGTTGATTGTTGAATTATTATGTTTTTATGGAATCTTTTTTTTCAATTTAATAGCTTATATAATGTATTGAAAAAAAGCTTCATATTTATAATAAAATATTAAAAACTTAAATTACCATCTAATTAACAAGACGGCCTTTCACAAAATCGACCATTTTTTTACTACTATATACCCAATTTGTCTTTTTTGTATTATATATGTCCTCATTCGTAAGTAAACCCGTTGAAAGAAATTGCTAACTGTCAAAAAAAATTCATTATGTCTTGCATAGAAACACGACTAGCCCTACATATAACCTCCATACCTGTAAGTTTTCCATGAAATCATTCTTGTACATTGAAACGCCATGTTTCTCCTCAAATATGAGTGACAAGCTAGTGGCAATAGACCCACAAACATTTCATTGACATTTCAGTTTTTTATGGGGTTTGCCACATCTCCATGACCCACCCAAATCAACCAAACTGCTCGATAATGGGTCTAACAAGGTCAATATTCTTAGCAAACAGTGTAAACTCACATAGTTCTATAGTCGGGTTTCTCCTAAAATTGATATCCTTTTGGCCTTAATTAGAAATTCGAAACTCTATGATCAGTTGGAGAAATTATTTCGGTTATTATTATAATTTTAACTTGCAAGAAATAGGGAGTACTTCAGAAAATGAATTACACTTTCATGAATGGACCCTGGGAAAATAGAAATCTAATATCATATAATAGTAAAATAGTGTATATGTTGATATGAGTCTTCTGTTATATCTAGACCCAACCTATTTATTCAAGCTTAAAAGACATTCCAAAAGCAAAACCCTTCCTTTTAATCCTAGCCAACAAATTAAAGTCGTCCCTATATCTAAAACTATCCTTTTTAAGGAAGAAAGACAAATCTCTCAGGATTATAGAGAACCTAGACTCGAAAATGACTTTAAAAAAAACTATACATGATAAACAAGAAATAAATATTGATAAATAGTTGGTTAATCTAAAGTGATTAAATCAACATTGATTTTTCACTATAAAATTTGCATTGACACACGGTGATTGTTATATTTTTATGGAGAAAACAACAATATATTATTACGGAAGAATAGAGCGAATATAACTTTTATTTATTACCCTCATATTCAAATTCAATATTCTCAATTTGATACACAAAACATATATTAAAAATAATGGTGCACAATTAACTTATACTAATAATTTGAGCATTTAGCATGACAACCGTAAATATTTATTCATGATTAGTTTGTCACATTTAATTATGAATTTCAAACCCAAAATCAATAAATTTAAATCAATAGATAATAAATGAATTTGTTTCAATGCAAAAAACTAAAAAAGAAAAGTTAATATGAGGATGGTTAAATAAATTCGATCCGAAACCCGAAATTTTGGAATAATCGAACCCAATTTTTTGGATTTGGATTTTAATTTGAGGCATACCCATACATAATGAGAAACCAAAGTATATATATATATATAGGCAAAAGTTGCATATTAAATTCTAATGTAAGACATATATATTCTCCAATTAGTACTCCATTTAATATTCTTCAGGAAAAAAACTTTCTCTCTCTCTCTATATATATATTATTTAAATATTCAAAATATGTAACAATATATTGTGATTTGATATAAAGAAAAAGATAAACAAATATATTGATAAACAAATTTCTGGTTAAATTTTTAATATATTTTCTATTAAACCATGAATCACTTGTTTTATCTTAATCAATGAAACGTGTATATAAATATGAATGTAATGAATATTGAACAAATTTTCTAGGTGTGTGTTGTTGATATTTAAACCAATTAAATTATTTTTTCAATTTTTAGATATCCAAAAAAATAGATTTAATATGAAAGCTCATGGATATGGATTTGGATTTTCATTGTTGAATTTGATTTGGATTTAGATTTATTTTTGAAATCCGAAAATATTTGAATTTTGATTTAGATTTCACAAAACGCGGCCGAGATCCATGGGCATCCCTATGTTAATATATTGGGTATAGAAGTTGGCTTTATCTCCTCATGATTTGTACTCTTGCATGAGGAGGAACTCAAGTGTTACACCATCTTACGATGAGCATCAAGATCAACGGCTATAAAGAAGCTTAATTACTAGCTGAGCAAACTGCTTACTTCATGGACTTTTGTCCAAATTACAAAACCATTGTTATCAACAAGTTTAGTTGGGGTATGCGAGCTGTATAGCAAATTTAATTAATTAACCAGCTGCAATCTTCTTCACAATTCTTGACACCACATATATATATAATACTCATACATATATATATATACCTATACATATATGATCATAAATATTTTCACCCAAATCCCCGACGCTTTAATAACCCTTTAGTAGTCTAATTATATATATATATATATATATATATATATATATATATATATATATATATATATATATAAGATATAGTTTCCCCTAAAAAACTTAGGTCGTGTCAATTCATTCCTTTCTCATGGATGACCAAGGTTGTGGAAGTGATTCTTTTCCCTATGGAGTCCCTTCAGAGAACAATCTTCCCTTTTCTCCATCCACCCCCTCTTTATCAGCCATGGATAGTTTTTCTGATCATGATTATGATATTCCAATTATTTTCGATGACTCCTACTTTGAAGATGGAGCATTTGGGCTTGATGATCCAAGTTCTTATGAAGACGTTGCTATTGGGCTTGATGATCTGAGTCCTAGTAATGTTTTCATTAATGGAAGTGAAAATCCAGACCCTAAGAATAATCCAAATTTAAATCTGGATCAAAATGTAGAAATGAATGAGTCTGCACAAGGGGGATTGAATGCTGCTTCAAATCGTATCAAAGGACACTGGACCACCGAAGAAGATAGGTTTAATTCGATCAATTATATATATATATATATATATATATATATATATAGTTAGATTTATCATTTTATTAATATATAATATAGGTTACAAATTTTTGCCTAAAACTAAGGAAGATCATGTTAGTTTCATCTATATCTACAATAGTGTAATTTACAGATTTCAGCATGAAAAATTTAGAATACATACTAATTTAAATGAATATTTTTTTTGTTTTTCTTATATTAAAGGAAGCTATTAGGCTTGGTTGATAAACATGGAGCAGGGAAATGGGCACGAATCGCCAAAGAGATGGATGGCCGTATTGGCAGGCAGTGCTGCAATAGATGGAATAACCATCTACGACCTGATATCAAGGTTTCTCATCTTCCAATTTAGTTTTGTGACTTAAATTCTTTAGTCTTCTTTTTCATACTAGTATACTACAGTGATTCCTATCCGCTATCCAATATATATATCTGTGTGTGGTGTCCTCCTCCGTACTTACCTATTTCTTTGCTGGGGTGAGGGGATTTCAGAAGGATAGATGGTCTGAAGAAGAAGAAATAGTGTTTATGGAAGCTCATAGAATTCTTGGGAATAAATGGGCCGAAATAGCAAAGAGGATTCCAGGAAGGAGTGAAAACTCTATCAAAAATCATTTTTATATCACAATGAGAAAGCAATTAACAAAGAAGAAGAAGATGAACAGCAGTGAACCCATCACTCTAGAAGGCTATATGAAGACCAAGATTATGAAAGAATCCGATGTTCATAACTCCAGTAACCCCACCACCTCCTCTCCAAGTCCAAGTACTTGTTCCACCTCGGATGATCCATCCAAAAATTTCGACATTCAATAGGAACAAGTCCACCACCTCCTCTCCATATATATCCAAGTACTCATTCCACCTCGGATATATCATCTTAATCAAGCTTCGTCAACCGTAACAAATGAGAGGGATTTCTGTGAGTTTATTAATTCAAGCTGATTTTAACGATACAATTTTATTTGCATATTTAAGAGCCATGTAGTTGAAAAACCATGTCTTGTTCTTTAGCTCGTGTTAATTGCAGTACTAGCTTCTATATATTAAAAGTCAATTTCATAATAAAAATAAATCTTCATAGCTTTTGGGGCCAAGCAAATTGTATATATATAATTCCCGGAAGAAGTACATAGAAATTAGAATAATAGAATATTTAAACTAAAATAAAATAAAAGTAAAACCGAAGGTACAATTCTCAATTTGCAGCTTTTCATGAATAATGAACTACAAATTATTCAATTTTCTGTATGGTTACAGGAACTTAAGAGAAATAAAACCATAAAATGATTTAATAAAATAGGAGATACATATTGTTTCAGTGGTTTTGAGACCTAGCGGTCTAAAATGAGGGGAGTGCCGGAATATATTTATCTATTTTCTCTTATGTATACAGAGATAAGAATTAAAATTATTCATTTACACATGTGTAGCTGAGCTTATACTGATCTTATAGGCCAGTAACAATTAACAAGCTTTTTTCTTAACCACTAGATAGCCATTATATATTTTATTTGATTTCTTCTTTATCCTCTCACTCACGCTAAGGCAGCGATCTGCAGTTTAGTTCAAATATAAAAAATACTTCTTCAATATAAAATAATATTAAAAGATTTTAAGATACAAAATTATAAAAACCTGTTAAATTCTCTTAATATCGTTATCATCATGAGAGTTTGTCAAGTTGATAACCTAACATAGTAATTAGAGTTTAATTTGGTATGAGAAACGAGGGACATGTCTTTAGTTCCTTCCTAGCCTCAATCCAATATCATGCTAAGATTGAGTTTTCGAGTGAGGGGGAGTGTTACTAGTATTTTATTTTTCGTATCTTAATTATTAGTATGACAAATTTAACTAAAATTTTTGTTATGGGTATCTCGGTTATTAGTATGACAATTTCTCTTTTTATCTAATCATTTTTAAATTATTACGCCAGCCTTGGTATGCCCATACAGTTGATCGAACCAACTTGGAACGGATATATAACCGGGTATGGTGGGTGAAGTTGGACATCCGATCCAGTAGAGTGATGTCTCAAAGAAACCGCCCTGAGGAGTACAACGGTCTCTAAAAACCCGGTTAATGTGCTACTCTCGTCATCTGACCTCCTTCGCAATCTTATTGCAAATTACTTTGCCCAACATATCAGCAGACACTTGAAGCCAAACTAATCTATGCAACATATGAGCCCTACATTTGGGACTATCATTTTCAATATAGTACCCAGAGTTTTAAATAAAGTTCCCAAAAACTTAGGTCGTGTCAATTCATTCCTTTCTCATGGATGACCAAGGTTGTGGAAGTGATTCTTTTCCCTATGGAGTCCCTTCAGTGAACAATCTTCCCTTTTCTCCATCCACCCCCTCTTTATCAGCCATGGATAGTTTTCCTTCTGATCATGATTATGATGTTCCAATTATTTTCGATAACTCCTACTTTGAAGATGGAGCTATTGGGCTTGATGATCCAAGTTCTTATGAAGACGTAACTATTGGGCTTGATGATCTGGGTCCTAGTAATGTTTTCATTAACAGAAGTGAAAATCCAGACCCTATGAATAATCCAAATTAAATATAGATCAAAATGTACAAATAAATGAGTCTGCACAGGGATTGAATGCTGCTTCAAATCGTATCAAAGGACACTGGACCACAGAAGAAGATAGGTTTAATTCGATCAATTATATATATATATATATAGTTAGTTTTATCATTTTATTAATATATAATATAAGTTACAAATTTTTGCCTAAAACTAAGGAAGATCATGTAAGTTTCATCTATATCTACAATAGTGTAATTTACAGATTTCAGTATGAAAAATTTAGAATACATACTAAGAATAATTTTTTTTTTTTTCCTTATATTAAAGGAAGCTATTAGGCTTGGTTGATAAACATGGAGCAGGGAAATGGGCACGAATGGCCAAAGAGATGGATGGCCGTATTGGCAGGCAGTGCTCCAATAGATGGACTAACCATATATGACCTGATATCAAGGTTTCTCATCTTCCAATTTAGTTTTGTGACTTGAATTCTTTAGTCTTCTTTTTCATACTACAGTGATTCCTATCTGCTATTCAATATATATATGTGTGTGGTGCCCTCCTCCGTACGTACCTATTTCTTTGCTGGGGTGAGGGGATTTCAGAAGGATAGATGGGCTGAAGAAGAAGAAATAGTGTTTATGGAAGCTCGTTTAATTCTTGGGAATAAATGGGCAGAAATTGCAAAGAGGATTCTAGGAAGAAGTGAAAACTCTATCAAAAATCATTTTTATATCACAATGAGAAAGCAATTAACAAAGCAGAAGAAGATGAACAGCAGTGAACCCACCACACTACAAGGATATATGAAGACCAAGAAGATTATGAAAGAATCTGATGTTCATAACTCCAGTAACGCCACCACCTCCTCTCCACGTCCAAGTACTTGTTCCACCTCGGATGATCCATCCAAAAATTTCGACATTCAATAGGAACAAGTCCACCACCTCTCCATATCCAATTAAGTACTCGTTCCACTTCGGATATATCATCTTATATAATCAAGCTTCATCAACTGCAACAAATGAGGGATTTGTGTGAGATTATTAATTGAGGCTTATTTTAACATTACATTCTTATTTACTTATTTAAGAGCCATGAGTTGAAAAACCATGTGTTGTTCTTTAGCTCGTGTTAATTGCCGTACTACACTAGTAGGTTTACTACAGTGAGGTTTTATTGTGTAAATAATTTATATCTTATTTTTTAGTCCTAAGTTACAAGAATGCACTTTCCTTAATTATGCCTTTTTATATGAGGGACGAGGAATAGAAAAGTTTGCAAAGACATCACTCCCAAACACCACAAAAACATATAATTGCAAAACTGGACTAACAAATAATATGTGGTGAAGACCCTCCCACGAAAAGCTTATAATTTTACTCTCTACCGTTTACATATACGTGTTAAGTGTTAATTGTTATTTATATATGTTCAGGTGAATTTTTTAGATTTTTGCCAACATGTTGCAGATTCAGAAAAACTAGTTTCCGTGCTGGGTTCAATCATTTATCAAAACTGATCTGTTTTAAAATTCTGGAAAGAGGAGTCCTGCTATCCATGAGATCTTTTCAAAAATAGGGCCTCAAAGAAGCACGGTCATATATTCAGTATTGAATTCAAATTATGTCCAAAATAGGAAAAAATATATTACTTATTAAAAGAAAAGAACATAATTGCTTACACAATCTAAATAGTATAATGCATGGTAAGTCAACCCGTTTGTAGAACAAATCTGGAGTTCGTTAAATTAAAAGCTTTCCAATATAAAAAATATGAAAAGTTTTCTGAACCTTTGTGGAAGTTGCCTCTAGTTTTAACTCCTCACACTATTTGCAAGCCAATTTACTTCTGTTTAACCCTTCACTAAGGTCATATTATATATGTTCAGTAGATTTAACAAATTTGGCCATTTTTTATTGTTGAATTTCTTTTACTAATAGTTAGTTCCTCCACAAAACCAAACCAATTAATAATGTTCAAAGTACGTAGCTACGTATATTAGTATTAGGGTAAACACTACAAGAATAGCACCTTAACCCGACTGCCACATACAGACGGTTTTATGATAAATCGGACGGTTTTAAGTGTAAAACCAACCAAAAGAGGTGGTCGGTGTTAAGCTCGTCGGTTATGAATTTTGGTCGGGTTTAGCACCCATAACCGACCACAGTCAACAGGTCAACACGGTCGGTTATTAACTTCTCCATTTTGGCTAATGTGGGACCTTACTGTACACTTGGCAACAAGTGACAAAAAAAATTGAACTAAAACCGACCACAGTCAACTAGTCAATGTGGTCGGTTATATACTAACAAACGGTCGGTTATAGTACTAATCGGTCGGTTATGAACACATGTGGTCGGTTATATGTAGCAGTGGTTGGTTATAAGTTTGTTTGGTCCGTTTAGTAACAGAGATTCATGACAAACATTATAATCGACCACCTTATAACCGACAAACCTATATAAATATGGTCAGTTTTATGTTTGAATTTGGTCGGTTATGTATTTTGGTGGTCGGTTTTCTGGCAATCAGAATGGTCAAAAATGGTCGGTTATGCCCATAATCGGTCGATTATGAGGCTCTGCGAAAAAATTTTTGCAGGAGCTTCTGCACTCTGCAGCTGCTGCAATACAATTAGCAACAATAAATTGCCATATCACATTTTAAACCGACTGATACCCTACGGTCGGGTTTATTGTCTGACACGTCATCAAAAACGACGTCGTTTTTTCTTTTCCAACAATATAATCGACCGATTCCCTATCGATCGGTTTTAACCCTTCACTTTTATTTCGGTCAGTTTTAACTATTTTCCTTGTAGTGAAAGCTAGTTAGACATTTTTCGATTGGTGGATATTGAAAACCTATCTGAAGGAATATAACAATGTTATTACTTAGATGCCTTCGATCCCGACCCCTAGCTTCTTTTCTAGGATTTTTTTTATGCATGCAACCTTCTCATCAGTCCAGTTGATGCATGATAGGTTGTTTTATAACCAAAATTCTACCCCATGTACGTAAGTTACTCCATTTTATATGCTACTCAGAGGCAAAACAACGTAAATATCATTCTACCCATCGATTGATCAGCAGCCTGGCCCGGGGGAAGGGGGTCGGTGAGTCTAAATTGGAAGCCTGCGTAAAAAAAAAATTGCACCTTCCATTTTTCCTTTTGCTTACATTCTTATTCAGCACATTTTTTGAAGATCTTGAGCAAATTGATAGTACAGCATTAGTGGGTGACTTTCTTGCCATTAGGCATCGGGACTTGAGAGAAATCATGAAGTAGAATAGATCCCCGATTGTGAGTAATTCGTACTCACTAAAATATCTGTAATATTAAATTCTCTGCATGACATCACCATGAAGAACATAAATATTAAGAGTTTGCTTTCATTGTGGATGACATTGACCTGACTGAAAATTCATAAAGGACTTTAAGGGAAATAAAATAGGGGCATATAACATCTTGCTCGACAGCACGACAAATGGAGGCGGAAATCCCTCGTATAGGTTGGGCGCTAGCCCTTTATACTAATATAATATTAATGTGTTTCCCTTATTAGTAAAGTTTCTCGAAGCCGGAAAATTTGAATATAATTTAGGGGTCCAAATATTTGAGGTGCAAAAAAAATAGTATATATATATATAATTGGGTTCGGTGGAGATCCAAAAAAAGGTGGAGGCCGTGGAGATCGGTGTTCACATCGTACGATCTATTTTCATTTAGCGGCTACGATTAAAGATATAAAAAAGACAGTGTTCTGAAGTCTAAATAAAATTACGTATATTAGTAATCAGATTAACCAATCACACTATATAAGACATAATTAATACAAAAATATCATTGCAGGACATACGTAGTTTTGTTTAGACTGCAGAACACTGTCCTTACACCAATAGTATCAGAAAGTGATATATGGTCTAATTGTATATCATTGCAATACACAAATATATCATTGCATGATACTGATAATATGAGTGAATGTATTATTACGTAAAGAACTAAAAAAGACAGTGTTCTGCAATCTAAATAAAATTACGTATATTACTTATCAGTTATCAATTATCAGATTAACCAATCAAACTAATACATGATCAATACAAAAATATCATTACAAAGACATACGTAGTTTTTATTAGACGGAAGAACACTTTCCTTAAACCATCAGTATCAGAAAGTCATGTATGGTGTAACTTTATATCATTGCAATACACAAATATATCGTGGCAGGACACTTATAATATGAGTGAAGGTATTATTGTGTGACACAAATATATGTGGTACATGTATGGTATAATTATATATCATTGCAGTACACAATTATATAATACACACAAATATGTCATTGCAGTACACAAATATATGAGTGAATGTATATAATTACGGTGTAGTGTGTAACTGTTATTACGTTATATCCTACATGTTTGCATTAGATTGAAATGGACGGTCCTCATTCAGACTCCAGGGATTCCACCAAAATGATGGTCTCCACTAAACTTCACTATATTTATTACGTTATGTCTTTAAACTTCCCAAATAGATATATATATATATATATATATATATATATATATATATATATATATATATATATATATATATTTTGATGTAAAGATCCATTCTTTTTCACACTTTCAATAAGAATTTTGGCATCGAGCTATCTATTTCGGGTGTTATTACTCGCATCACTCGGGATCTCCATCACTCGCATCCTATTAATTGTAAGTTAAAAAGTGGTACGCCAAAAAAATTAATTTGAGTACCAGCTAGGCCGCTTGAAAAATTTACTAATTCCAGGTTGTATCCTTGCTAGTACTCAGATTAAATTCCACAAGCACTCGATTTTTATAAAGAAGCCATCACCCCATATATAAGGTCCACTTGCTCGATCTGTAACATCCCGTTATTTTTATAATATATTTAATTATATTATTTAATATTAGGAATAATATTAGTGATTTATTAGTTATATTTATTTTATTATTACGATATTTTAGAAGATGTTTTAGTCAACAAGAGATGGAAAAAAATAGAAATAGAAATAAAAGGAAAAGAAATAGATAAAAAAAAGGTATAGGGTTATGTAAGCTACGTAAGTATTCTTGGAGGAGCCATAGAAAAGAGAGAGAAAGAGAAAGCGAGGAAGCATGAGAAGAGAAAGAAATAAAGAGGAGAAGAAGAAAGGGTTAAGACGAAGACTGATAACTAGGGTTCTTGTGATTGGGACATCTGGATTGCTTGAGAATTATTCATATCTTTGATTTTTTAAGGTACGAATATCTTTCTTTACTCTTTGTCTTCGTATCGTTACTCGAAATTCGTAATTGTTGCTTCGAAATTGTATGTATATTATATATTGGGTAACAGTTTGTATCCATTTTGATTCTTGTATAATTCATATGTTATTCGTTCTTTATCGGATTGTTGTGATTTTATTGTGCCTGGAAAGGTATTTCAATTATCTACAACTTTCGTTCTTTGTGTTGTCTGAAATTCTACATACAAATATGTTAAAATCTACCTTTTGTACTATTTGATGGAAATATTTGAGTTGGTATCTTGTAACTTCAGAAATTCATAGCAAATTGAATATTCATTCAATAATTATGTGTAATATCATTCTGAAAAATTCTTTTTGAGCTGTGCATTCTTTGTTTACATTCCGCTGTCAAAATTTGTGATCTTGAGGTCATATGATCATAGTCTGATTCTGTTATGGAAGTCCTCATTTTTATTGTTTCTGAATTCGTTACTTCTCCGTTTCTGACGAATCTTACCATTCTGGAAAGGTCTCAGAATTGTCTACAAGTTTCTTGTTTTGTGATTTGTCATTTGAGTTCATTTTTATAAAGTAAATTGCTAGTTTTCTGAACCGGTCAAGTCTGATTTTATTTGTAACATTTTATATTGTATGATATTTGGTGTGGGTGATATTATGAGTAAGATATTTCGGTTTATTTATGATTTTATTTTGATTTGGGAGATTTTGTAAGATCTCCTTCATGAGTAGATTAATCTCATTTTTTGACACCTCCTATGCAGTGTATTTAAATAGTATGATCGTGTCGCCGGAGTTATGGGACACGTAAAGTAATGACTATTGTATGTGTGTGTTTTGGCCATCTGGGTAGCATTGTGTTTTGTACCATGAAAACTCCTATAAGATATTGGGTAGCATTTGCTCTGTGCTATGCAATCCCCTGTATGTTTTGATGACTACATATTTCCGAATGACCGAAAATGTAGAAATCTCGTAAGTGTAAGATTGTCTCTCATATCAGTAAGTATATTGGCTTTCAGCTAAATGATTTTGAGTATATATGTTCATATTGTGAATTTCAGAATCATTGATATTTTATCTTATTCAATTGTTATCATCACTCATTATTTCAGCATTCGGTTTATATTCATATTATCGGCATATCTAACCCTTATACTCTTTGTATTTTTTTTATATCTGTATATGAGCATTTCGCTCAGTGTCGATCTATGTTTTTTTGATTTTCCCGGCATGTTAGGTGGTCTACTTTATGGGCAGAGTGCGAGATTTTGAGGATTTTTGGTGAATTTTATTTAAGTTACTAAGTTCGGAATTTTAAAGAATCATTTGTTTTTGGGAAAATGAATTTTTTTATCACTCAACTATTTCGTATTTTAGAAACTTAGCACTGAACTATGAATTAATTTATTTAGGTCACTAACGTTATCTTTTATTTGATTATAACCATTCCGATAAAATTCCGTTAAGTTTGACTAAAAATATTAATAAATTCTAATTCTCAAGTTTAACGTTATTAAGATAAAAAATAAACTCCATCAACTATTTAACAAAAATTATAAATTAGATATTAGTCAAAAGATAAAATTTTAAGAATCATTAGGTGTAATAATTATCAATTATACAACATTGTTCAATTTATTTTTTCAAAATCATTGTTTTGTTTTGGTGAATGTGTCATTTGTCAATTGTATTATATATTTACTTAATATATAAATTTAATTTATTTGTAAAAGGTTACTAAAATTTTATAAATATGGTTTATTTCAATTTCTAAATTTATTATATTAATTCATTATAATTACATGTATATTATCAATTATTTAAAATTTTATTATTAAACATAATATAAATAGTGGGGGTGTTAATAATTTGATGACAAAAATAATATATTATTAATGACAAATATAATTATGGGAAAAAGTACAAGAAAATAAAGAATGATATTACTTTTAGAAACAAATTTTTAATTTTTAATTTGAAAGTTACAAAGTATTATCATATAATTTATATTTAATAAACTATTTTTAAAATAAATAAACTATTTTTAAAATAAATATGAATTGCTCATATACATAAAATATAAAATTTGTACTTGTATTTTTATTATGAAGATGTGAATTATTCTTGAATAATTTTAAAGTAATTTATACTTGATTAATTGCTAATAATAAAATTAGTATATATCTAATTTGGATTAATATCATAATCTAGTGGTAAGTTTATAAAATTATAAATAGTTAAATGATATAAAACAATTTATAAAAATTTAAAAACTTCATTAATTTAGTCAAACTTAACGGAATAGTTATAATCAAATAAATTAATAATGTTAGTGACTTAAATAAATTATTTTATAGTTCAGTGGTAAGTTTTTAAAAGACCAAATAGTTGAGTGATAAAAAAATTCATTTTCCCTTTGTTTTTAAATTACTGACCTTTTTTCACATATTTTCAGGTGCATAAATAACATAGTTACCCATATTATTGTATATTACACGTGTTAAATTTTTATTTCAAAAAATATTACGAATTCGTATTTGGATATTTTTCTCCGAACATTTTCAAATTCGAATAAAGATCTGTATAAGAATTATATGGTCTCCATATAATGAGAGTATGAAATAGTGCCATCATTTATTTTGCATTGTGAAGTTACCTGAAACCTAAAGATCATATTATTCAACATCTCCGGTGGTACGTCATTTCTGAGCTAATCCGATATAATTCTTCACTTACTAGGTGGGGATCTCATCCCTTTTTGGATCCACCATAGTACAATATCAATATTTCAATAAATGAGAATATTGGGGGTACGAGGGACTCGAAATCGAGACCTTCTACGATCATAGGTCTGATACCATGTTAAGTTACGATTTCTCCTAAAACCTCAAGGTGTTAGGATACCGATTTACGAGGATCATATTATTCAACATCCCCAAACTGGCAGAGAGAAGCTTCGTAACATGTCTAATAAGTTTGTTTCTGTTTCTGAAGTTTTCGATGAGATTCGAGACCCTAGGTCTCGCCATAGCCTCAATTTGTTGCCTTTTGATGTTGTTACTATGGAGCCTTCTCCTCATTCTCTCAGAAAGGTTATCAACTTTGCAAGGAAAACTGGTGATCTGCAGACGCTGTCAGATGTTGATCTTAAGCTCATTGCTTTAACTTTTATATATATATATATATATATATATATATATATATATATATATATATATATATATATATATATATATATATATATATATATATTGGAGGCTCAGATCCATGGAACAAAACACATTAGGGACAGCCCTCTACTACGCACACAGTTAACATTAAGAGGCTACCTAAGAAGGACTTGCCTGGGTGGGGCTCTAATGTTCCTAATTTTGACACAGATGAGGCCGGAAGAAGTTTCGTCTGAGTTACTTCAAGAGGGGTATGACATGAGTAAGAACCCCCAGGGACCAGAGGAAAGAGTTGAAGATGAACGTACTGCTGATGAAAGAGTTGAAGATGAACATATTGCTGTGGAAGGAGTCAAAGATGAAGCTAATGAAGAGTTGGAACATTATGGGTCCGTTTAGAATTGTTGTTGAAAAACAGCTTTTTCCAAAAGCACAGGGGGCATGTTTTTTTAACAGCAACTTTCAGGTCAAAAGCGTTTTTCCAAACAGCAGATTTTGAGCTTTACCAAACACCTTTTTAACAGTTTTTCAGCAACAAACTGTTATAGTTGTCTGTAACAGTAATACCAAACGTGGCCTATAATAGCCAAGCTGGTGAAAGTGCTAATATGTCAATTTCAGATGATAATAGTAGTGAACAAAGCTGGGTGTTAAGATCTTTATCTGAGTCGAGTCTGGCTTGTATAACCGCTGACTTTGCGATGCAAAATGTCATTCTGCAGATGGGTTTATGCTTGGTAGCTCCACGGGAAATGTTAAAATATAATATAATATTCAATTGGGGTCTTTTTCTAACACCGTAAAGTTTTAGATGAGATGATTACTCAACAGACATAAATTGACCAATATTATTTTCCAACTCGTAAAGTCTGGCTCATGAATGCTATTGGTCGTAGCACATATGCGATAATCGCAGCATATGATTCAATAACAAAAAGGGCTCTTTAAAATTAGGCATAACGAGTGTTGGAGTAGAAATCATAGCTTGTTTAAAAGCCTTGAATGATGCATGCTCTGCATCCTAGTTGAACTTCCCTTTTCCCTAAAGATTTGTAAGAGGCTTAGCTATAACACCATATATAACTGCAGATAAATTTTTACTAATACCCACGTAATTCAGTGACATCGGAAAGATCGAATAGGCCATTTGAATGTTGATGCAATTTCATTGTGATCTACTTTAACTCCTTTGGAAATTAAAAGTAACAATGTGGCCCAAGCACACTTGCTTAATTTGACAACATTTGTGTTGCCTTCAAATTTCAAAAGCTTCTAGTTGGGTCTATAAACTAAAATGTCACCAAAAAAAACTAGCACAAATTTTCGGAAATGGAGTCAAAAAATCAAATTCATGATAGCTTTATAAGTGGAGGGGGCTTTACATAACCCAAATGGAATAACTAAGTATTCATTAGTGATGTACCATTGTGTATTTATGTGTACCAATGCAGTTTTACGCACCGAGTATCTTCAAATTTTATGTCTAAAATTCATAATATACTTTATTTAGTCCCCCAACATATTATATATTTTCAATTACTTTCCCAAAATTTAAATTATATATTTTTTAGTCCCCGAATTGTTACCAAAATTTTAAAAAAGTACTAGTTTTTTCGGTAAATATTCATAATATATATTATTTGTCCATTTCACAATATACAATGTTTTGTGCATTTTGATTTTAAAAATTGTTGATTAAAGCTTCCCTCCCCAAAAAAAAATTCTGATTCGTGTATCTACTAAGTTAACACGAATCTGATTTGTGTACTACTTTTTCTGGGCTCTTGTTTGATTTAGGCTTTTTCTCTATTGCTTGAAATTAAAGCAGAATGAATATGCAGAATATCCTTGTTTAAGCTCTTTAGAAATCACTTTTATAGATGTAGCTCAAATGGGCTGAGTACCAATTCCATGCAGCGTGTGGTTTTTATTCTCATATTGCAATTTTATTATAAGATGCTTCCAATTACACATAACTGTCCCTAATTCTCTAGCCATTGGATCCTCAATGCCCAGTCTAATCCCACTAATGGTAAGGAATAAAGAGTAAGAGGCAATGGTACATACATTGACGCGCGCACATAATTAACCTTAACATCTTCATATAATCATCCTTCTCCCTACCGTGTAGTGATGTCCATTAGCCACTCTAACATTAAATTAATGGTTAAGTTGGGATGACTAGTAACTGCAATAGACCAGGCCTCTGTTAGTCTGTTTCATTGATAAAATTATGAGTATGCACACTATAAGTGAGGGGTGAGGACCCGTGAGAGCATCAAGTGATATGATATTTGAGGTACTTCCCACTCTATTAACTCGTTTGACCCTTTTTTTGTGTCACTACCTCCTTCTGAGTTCTGACGATAATAGTTGCGGTATTTGTGGCCTGTTGTGAATTTTTCATCAAAATTAAAAGTTAAGCCCTGGGCTCATCGTTTCTGCATCGCTTAATTCCCATGAGGCCATGACACACGCTTTGTTGTCGGTTCTATTTTCACTGATGGTTACAATCCTGTTGCTAATTTCTTAACAAGACATGCAAAAATCCTTGAATGAATCCGTTCATCTTGCATACATTGTGCCAGTCTAATTGCTTCCTTCAAGGAATCCGGTTCAAACATCCTAATTACGTCTACAATTGCCAGTTAAAGAACTCCCATATATAAAAGTCCCGATAACTGCTTTTTGCATTCATCCGTGCGTCTTTCGAGAGTTCGCTTTGATATCATACTTGACAACCCAAGTCAAGTCCCGAGTCTTTTTTGAAAAGTCAAGTCCCGACTTTCGAAAATAAGCCAAAATATACCGGCTCAAATGCTAACAATTTGGCTAATCCCCAAACTCACCTCATGCCACAAAAGATAATGATTTGTTAATACATTTAGTAGTAGTATTCTTACTTATATACTGAACAAATTATCGCAATTTACTCGATGTGAGACTGGGGTGTTACATGTATATAATTCCTTATCAAAATTTTCACACCCCAACTTAATAGTAGTACTTTTAGAACAAATTATCTAAATCTATTCAATGTGAGTCTGGGGTATTACACGTCTATAATTCCTTCTCAAAATTTTCACCCCGGCGCCCTTGCTTAAAAACAACCCAAGTTACTTTTTCTTTGTCCTCTTTGAAAGATTTACATAAACATTTTCATCACTAGTTGGGCTTAACTTTGAGTTGAAAATATGCCAAAGACATCTTCGGTCCTCATTACGCTCTTGTTCTGGTATTCGAAATTGTTCTACTCTTGAGACCCATTTCGTTGATTTGTTTCTAAATAATTCAACTTTTTAGCCAATCACTATTCTTGGCAAGAGAACTTATCTTGCAGAGGCTGAATATTTCATGTGTTAATATTTACAAGATTTCATGTGTTTTGTGCAAAATTTGTTATAGAAATTTACTTCGCCGTTAAAAAAATATAATCATTTTTTACTGGACCTGTATTTAAATTAAAGTTAAATAATTTCCGAAAGGGTGAGCTCATGTAAGGACATTCTACTTGAATGACCAGGCTATTTAGCTATAGGTACACTGTAAAGCACACCGACAGAGCAGTGTCGGCTGTATTCTAAAACCAAAAACACATTCGTCACCCAACTTGTATTAGATTTTTATGCTTGTAAATACATAACTACTATCTCTTCTTTTTCTCTTTTTTTCCACATAACTCTCTCTTAAAACTATACGAATTTGAGAATCGGATTAAATAAAAAGCACAGAATTTACATTCTATTTATAATGAGTAAGCAAGCCTCAACACATATATCTCCCGTCCTAAATTATTATTCATCAATCAATAACTAAAACGATTTGAGTTCGAGTTTCGACTTTCAACAAAATAAAATAAATATAATCCAATGAAAATTGGAATAAAAGATATATTCATAAACAAAGTTATGTAATAGAAAATGAGTGTAATTACTTGAATCTTTGAATAACATGGGGTGCACTTTTTTTGACAGTTTTTTTAATTGATACTACCTATAGAAGTTTTTTTTTTTTTTACAGATACCCATAGAAGATTTAATTATATACCAAGTTATGTAATCTAAAGTTAATGTAATTACTTGATTCTTTGAGCAACATGAGGGTCATAATATATGCTTCCATACAATGGTGGTCATAATCACACACGACCCTCCCTCAGCTTCATTATTATACCAAATAATTGAGAATAAACCATGTGAAAGTGAGTATAACAAAAGCAAGATTTGTCGACAACACACTAATTTTAATCCTTCTTTTTACTCCGAAATAACATAAATTTAATCATTAAGGAGAAAAATAAAGCCATTAGTTGACCACACCATAACTATAGTGCAAACACAAGCTATACTATCACTATAACAACTCACGCACTTGCATCACACTGTATACACAATCACAAAACATGGAAGCACAGCCCTTGGATTATAAACTAACAGCTCATCGTCTTCTTCAACCCGACCCACCAGCGAATCATAACCCGAATCTTCCTTGTCCGCCACATCCGGGTCACACCCGACCCGACCCGCAATGACCCGACACACAAGCATTGCCCTCTTGAGATTTAAGAAACTGAACTCCTCTTCAATATCTTCCGGGATCGCCACGTGTGCTCTCCAGCTGGTTGACACCGTGGCGATCCCGTCCAGCTTGGATGAAAATCCACTTTTTATTATTCCACAAACACTGCAGTATTGCTGGTTACAAATGCTAGAATTACCATTTTGCCCTATATCACACAAGAAAGTTGTACAATGAAACCGCAACAGCTCATTTCCATCAGCAATGCACCTCTCGTCACGGCGATACGTGTCGCCGTGACGAGATGCCTTGGACTTCACGCATTCTCTATATTCTTCAAATCGGTTCAAAATCTTTGAACTATTATGGATCTTTAGGATCCGATAAATAATCGGTTCCTTAACCCGACTAGTCCAACCCGTGTTAAAAATAATCGACACAATATTTTTACCCGAATCACCATCCACCAGCTCAGACACTGCATGTCGAGTAGACTGGTGCTGTTCAAGCACACTAGAACGCTGAAAGATCTCTCCGCAAATTTGACAAGGGTAAATATCATTCCGCCCCGTGTCGGACGACAACTCGGAGTCGGGTATTGACCCGGTGGGTTTCCGGGTCGGGTAATCCGGGTCATCCACAAAAGCATGGTTAGGAATAACAGAAAATATAGAAGAGTGACGCAGGGAACGAGTAGATGAACATGGAGAAGCAATACTCGGGTTAGGATGGGTCCGACCCGGTTGAGAAACGGGTTTGGAGGAATGAGATGAAAATATATGTTTCAAGAAAGAAAAAGCTTTGTGGGATTTGAGAAGCTTGAGACGAGACTGAGAGTTAGTAGTTGAATGAAGAGAAAGAGGAGACGATGTCGTTTTGGTTTTCTTACGAGTAGATGTCAAGTTGAAGCATGCTAAGTGGAGCAGAAGCAAAGAAAACAAGTTCCTGAAAAAGGCCATTATAAGTTAAGGGAGAACTAGGTTACGGCCATGTATGTATATAAATGGGGAAGAGAGAAATTATAGAGAGGAAATGTGGGGTGACTAAACTTGTACAAGCCATGTTTACATATATAAAAGTTCCCGATCCGAACAGATAATTATTCTACCCAGCATGTCCTTTATTAACAATAGACTCGATAATTCATTTGTATTATTTTCGTGTACTACCCAGCACGACTTATTTAGAGGTACGTGTATTATCATATTTTTTACTTTCATATCGTTTTTGTGTCGTATGATAAATTATTGATTTTAATTAAAAACGGTCTTTCATTTCATTGCGCTTATTAAACATGAAAAATATACAAAATCATTATTAGTTATTATAAAGAAAAATTTATTTGTAATTCTTAAAAAATGATAGAGATTTTGAATTGGGTGTAAAAAAATCTAAATATTTTATTTTATTTTTATTAACTATTAAAAATAATGCATAAGATAAATTTTATATTCACATAAAATCAATTAAAATATGTCAGACTATTTATACGTGCGTACATAGGAGTAGGTGTCAAGCAACATCATTGATTATATAGATATATAATTATGTTTTGCACACTGTATAAGGCTTTTATTGATCGGTAAAGTGGTACTCCCTCTGTCCTATAATAATTTTTTTTGGAAAAAAATTTGTCTCATAACAATTGTTTAATTCTGCTGCTAATGTAAAAAAAAATTAAATTAGAAAAAAGGAAAACTTACTCATTTCTACTTCCAATATTAAATTTACTTTATTTAGTATAAAATAGTCATAATAAATGAGATACGTATGAAAAATTATTAAAAAACACTGCCTTTTATTAAAAAAATATTATTTCTGTACTTTCTTAGCAAATTAACATCTGTATTCTTCGATGCAAACAAAGATTTGGAGACTAGTGCAATCAGCTGTGAATTAGCAACCGATTATTCCATAAATATGTTTCAAGATTTGATTATTCGACCTAATCGATGAGGAATCTTACCTTACTAAGCTCTGGCTAAATTAAGATGGAGTACGTTTTTTCTGCTAGGCAACTCAAAAGTATTTCAAATTTTCACTATTTTAATTCGTGATGGGACATATATATGCATGTGGAGTCTAATATTAGAAAAATTATCACTTACACATGATAACTCAACATTTGGAACAATTTTTTTTAACTACCTATCATTTTTCTTTTTCTAAGTCTCTTTGTACAAAAGTTTTACTATTTTTTTAATTAATTGAATATTTTTAATAATTGTATCTCATGTAAAATTGGTAATAATTATATATATTTATTTATTTATTTAGCTACTTTATCAGACAGCTGATATCTCTTAATTAATTTGTATATTTACCTACTTTAAATAGATTCAAATTGTCAAAACTAGATGCAATATATTTGAAAGTTTCACGTAGATCGTCAAAAAAAAAAATATCACCTATATTTTTCAATTTTTTGAAAGTTAATTAGCCGAGAATGAGAAATAATAATTCGAGTTTAAGAAATAAATTAATTTTCGAAGATTTAACGTCCTACATGACCCACCTGCTTGTATCAACTATTTACGATATTTTTAAAGTGATATTGGCCAACTGAAAAAATACAAAAACTTCGTTGCAGTATATTTGGGACACGTTATACTGCACGAAGGGACAATTATTATTTTTTTGTAATATATATTTAATACTTTAATACAGTAGTATAGTTTTTTGAAGGCATCGGATCGAGTGAAAAAATTAAAGAGAATCCAATGAATACATGCAGTTGTATACTTGTATTGCTCACTTATATATATATTACAATTTACACGTATTATTTTGTTATTCATACATATGTAATTCTACTAGGACGGGTGGTGTATATGCAAGTATAACACATGATCTTGTCGATTCAGTGTCTGATTTAAGTTTAAGTTAGCATAGTTACTGAAGTTTGCAAATGAATATAATGTAAATTTATCGAACAGATGCACGTGCAATTAATATTTGGATTTTATCATCCATGTGCTTCCTATTTCCAGACCCCGAGTTTCGCTTTTTTACAATATTTTTTGGTATATCTCCGTGAAAAAAATTTGTACCTTGGGATGTATTAATGTAACCTCCCCACTCCTCTCTCCCAACCCTAATTTCAAATATATGTTTTCTTTCTATATCAGTATTTTAATTTAAATCACAATTGTTTATATAAAAGATATATCATCTTATCAGATTTGAAATTTTTAAACTTACTAAATTTTCAGATCTGTTTCTGTATCTTTCGGATTTGATTCATATCACCTGCATCTGTTTTCACATCTTCCGGATCTGAATTTTTAAACGATTTTGGTGTCATGTGTGACGACTTTTTGTACTTATATGGGGCTTGACCATTTTTTATGGTGTTTTGACCATATATGTGGTGGTTATATTAGATGACTTTTATTATGAACTGAGAGTTTTATACTATTTTTTTACACGTTCATCGACTTATTTGTTTTTGCTGGTTTCTTTTTTCAGATTTAATTGGATGGGTTATTGCGTGTAGATGGAAAATGAATGTGTGTAGATGGAGGATGAATGGAAGCATGATTTTGATACTCATTTGGATGGAAAGAAGGGTAAAGAGAAGGTGGATGAAGACATGAATTTGAATTTAATGGCGGAAGTAGCAAGACTAGACTCACACAGCTTCAAGATTTCCCGGGTTTTATGTTAGGAGTCAATATATATATTGATTTGTATGACTGTTTCAGGACACTCTTTTTCCCCTTTTGAGATTTTTCTCATAGGGTTTTACTCAAACAGGTTTTTAATGAGGCTGTTTTGTCGGATATAAAGGTTTTTTATTATCTAAACTTCCGGAAGAATCTCTTTCTTATGGGTCGTTCGACCCATAGATTGGTTAAGCATGCCTTTCGATTAGATGATAAGCTTTTATTATCTTTGCGTTGTATTATCAGTTGTTTATATCAATAAAACGATTCTTGGTTTTTCAAATAAAATGTAACCTCCCATATCAAATAAAGTAAGTATGTTTGAGATTTTTATAAAAATAAGTAAATAATTGATCTTTAATATATATTAAATTGCGAACTCTTTTGAATTATTGGTCCCGATATTCATTCAAAAGTTATGAGTGGGCTGTAAAATCGTTCAAATCTGAATTCTAGTTATCAAGATATGACTCAAACAGTGTACGTATCGCATGTAGCACAATACATACAATTTTTTTGATTTTGACTCCAAAATCGATTACCCATCAGCCATTAATCCATATTTAAGACCATATCTTTCAAACCATGATGAGAACCACATAACTTGTTGAATTCCAATAACCCATACAAATTTTATTCAATATCTCCCCTTTCGATGTCTCTCATAGCCGCCTTTAATATCCACCATGACAAACTTTAAAACCCTAGATTTGATGCAACATCTTTCCTGCTAAGATGTGGATTTTGCCCTCCTTCTAGCGCCAATTTGTTGATGGAGAAATTTGGTAACAACAAATTTTGAGGTTCATCGCCATAATCAAGATCTAGGGTGTATTTTTTACTTGAAAAGTCATTGGAGTGTGGTGGTTGATGATTATTGAGGGCTGAGATTGTTAGGCTTTTTTAATTGGTGGGGGCTCTCAACTTCCAACCCCTAATAATGTGTCTACGTACCTCTATTTATAATAGGGGATCAAGCCCACATAGTTCTTCCTGAAGTAGAGGCCCGATAGGAAAAGGTTTCCTTCTTTGAATCAAAATAGGCAAGAGAACAGGGAAGAGGCAAGATAATATGCAGAAAATAGACAAGAGGTAAGAGAATAGACAAGAGAAACATATTTGGAAGAGGTCTCCAAATTGAGATTTGTTTGGGTAGTCCAAAACCCAGTATAAGGCCTAAAGACTTCATGAATCTAACATTGACCCGGAAACCCTGAGCTCTAGTCGGTCCACTACAGCTATTTTCCGAATATCTTGACTGGAGGCTAGCACTAGACCCACCTCGAATGTAGGACGTGTCATAAGCCCCCAGATAAGGACAATCCGCATGAGTACAGGGAAATGATCTTCCAAGTTGAGGCAAATAGTATCTCATAGCTCCCCGTCGAGGATAACTAGTGGAATACAGAGCAAGGGTTTTAAACAGGCAATGATTGGCGGAGAACTTTCAAATTAGCCCCGGAAGCGGAGGGTCTTCAATCATAGCAACAATAAACTACCCGAACAACTATAAATTCAGTCCAATAAATACCAGCCCATCAAAAATAACACATGTTGAAATTTGGGCGTAACGTGTCATTTCTCTTACTTTTTTATAAAGTGATTATCAAAAATATCAGTTTTCACTTATAGTATCCAAATTGACGCAAGTACACGTTTTTTAAAAATACGAATAATATACGCATATAGTCATTACATTGATAGCCGCATACACATGTAGGCAATGCGTTGATACTTATATATGCATCCGTGTAATACTTGTATCTTAAAATTCGCATTCTCATAATGCGTATTTATAAAAAAGATGTACTGCAACTCTACTCACAATTAATCTTTTCAATGGGGCAGGGTAAATGGGTAACCCGCCCCTAACCCGCTCTGAATGGGACAACCCTGCCCCGATTATATGGGGAATGGGGCAGTGACGGAGATTAATTATTTGCCCCGTTAATATATGGGATGTGTATGGTATTTATCAGATCCCTATATATATATATATATATATATATATATATATATATGTGTATGTATGTATGTATGTGTGTGTGTGTGTATGTATGTATGTATGTATGTATGTGTGTGTGTATATAAAATTTAAATGTAATACATTTATGTTTAATTAATGCTATTTATGAAGAAGAAAATTAATGGATAATAATGGTTAAATAAGAGTATATTATGCATGCATATTTTGTATGATACTTGTTACTTATTGAATTTACATATTTCTAAAGTTATTAAAAAATTATTATAAAATGGGGCGAGATGACATGGTCGGAGAAATAAAATATTCTTGTGGGGGCGGACATGGGGACTAAAATAATTTCTCACGGGGAACCCGACGGGGATGGGGTACCCGTGGGGCGGGGATGAGGACTAAAATAATTCCCTGCAGGGAAACCCGACGGGTATAGGGTAAATAAAATTTATACGGGGCGAGTATGGGAAATTAAATAAGATATCCGCCCTAAACCCGCCACATTGAAACGCCTACTCGCAATTCCTTAACTCCGTACCTCTTGTATGTTTGTGTACCACATCTCTCCAATTCGATACTCATTTAACCTACCTCAACTTCTCTTCTTCGATTTCATATTTTTAATACAAATATCCTGCCAATCTTTTAAATAACAAACTTGCGGTTTCCAACTTTCTCTATCAAATTATCATCATGTATCACTCAACTCTTGATATGCCTTATTCCCTACGTAAACAATTGTAAATGTCATTAACAAGTTCTTAAATATTATCATGTAAGTAACCTTTGTATTGTATTATGGATATATTAAGCAAATACATACGCAATAAATTTGTTTCGGTTTCATTTATGATTGGAATGGATATAATTTAACAGGATATAGATGTGTGTATATGTTTAGAAGAAAAGGATTCTCCAAGAGGAATTGAAGCTAGCAGAGGCAGAAAAGGTTTGTGTCGATGTTTCTCTAGACTCATTACAAGGAAATGAACTAATTTTATGTAATACATTAAACAACGAGGAGGAACAAATCTTTTCAAAAATGGAGAATCTGAATGTTGGTAAGAAGGTGGGTAGGCCGAGAAAATTAGCAAAGACTTCTAATTTCTTCGACTTTAAATATAGCAGAAACAAGCTAAGGAAGAAAACAAAAGAAAGGATGCAAAAAAAAGATAAACAAAAAAATGAAGAAAATGAGTAGAGGCCCAGGGGAGGAAATATTAAATTCTGATAAAGAGTTGGCATTGAAGGTGTTGGAAACAGGAGAATTAATAGGACTTATATTAAGGAAAGAAGGAGAAGATGCTTTAGACACGATTCGCAAGCAGTTGGAAAGCTCAGCTTGAAATTTAGAAATTAGTTGATTGAATATAAGTTTGGACAAAATCAAAATATTAAGCTGGAACTGTAGGGGTATTAACAATAGAATTGCTAGACAAGACTTAAGAAGTTTCATAAAACATTGGACTCAGTAATTATTTTCTTACAAGAAACCAAATGTTCGTCATGGGATACACAAATGAAGGAATCAAATTGGGACAATGATAGCCATAAATGGCTTATTTCTAATTAAGAAGGTCTCTCAGGAGGTTTAGCCGTGTCATGGAATTAAACATTATTATTTCTCTTAAGTACAAAGTTTGATGAGAGCTCTCCCTGAGCATGAGGACTCGCCCTCAGTTAGAGAGGAGTATTTTCATATTATTGATACACGCTTGGAACGATATTTTCATATTAGAAGACTTGTGAATCCCTGGGGAGGAAGGCGCGTCATAAGAGACGCCTTTAATAATTTCAAGACTTGGGGGCAGTTGTTGTATGTGATTTTCCCACATAAGGGACGTTGCGCCTACATTGCTTGAAACGGAGGGCGCACCCTATTCGGTCGTCGAGTTTGTCTTGTTCCTTGTTGTCCTGTACTTTGACCGAATATGTCTCCGTCATCTACACTGTTGTACCTGCTTTTTACTCAGCAAGGGTGCGCTTGGTTATAAAGGGGAGGGCGCGCCCTCCCTTGCTTGAAGTCTGATTCCGCCTTTTATGCCATTGGTTTGGTCCAATAATGTCCCCGCAATTTATGACTATCATTAAATTATTGAAGGTCATAGCTCCATATTCTTTTGGTTGTCCTCATAGGGGAGTTATGGTGTGCTGCTAGCCTTGCCCTGGAAGATCCTTTTCCTGTACTCAGGCGGGTTGCCCTCGTTTAGGGGCTTAGGACGCGTCCTACATTTGCGGTGGATCTAGTGTTGGCCTCCAGTCAAGGTATCCTTGGAAATAGTTGTAGTGGACTGGCTAAAGACCACGGTTTCCGGGTCAATGTCAAATCCATGTAGTCCTTGGACCTTATACTGGGTTTTGACCTATCCAAATAAGCTCAAATGTAAAGTCCTCTTCCAGGAAGGTTTCAATTGTCTTTTCTGCATTCGAATATTCGATTCGAAGAAGGAAACTCAGGTTTCCTAACGGGGATCTTCTTTACCAAGAACTACGTAAGCTTGATCCTGTATAAATAGAGGTACGTAGACACATTGTTGGGTGGTCGGAATTATTAGAGCTCACAGCCCTCAGAGAAGAAAAGCTCTAGTTATTCTGAAACCTAGCAATCTCGGCCCTCAATCTCATGCAAACCATCACGCTCCACCGCATCTCAGCCTCGTCAGATATTTTTTGGGCAAAAAACCTTGATCTTTGTTGATTACCGTATTTCTCCATCAACGCCTAATCTAGTACTCCATTACTTATTTTTATAAACTGTCTTGCAAAGAATATGAGTTAGTTCTCGCTGCAGCTGGTGCACATACAGCTGTGCGAAGAGAATTAAACAAATCAGCAAAAACTATGAGAAATAATAATTTTGCACAAAAAAAATAGATGTGTAAAATAAAATATTATAATCTGCAGAAAAAACAGAATCATTTAATTATCACGTCTTGAGAATTTGTAATTATCAGCTGGACATGATTCGGAGGCTTGGAAAGAAACAGTCTATCCAACATATACATGTTGGTGGTATGCTTAATAAACATATGTGGCTCTGCTTTGCAATTAGGAAAAGAAATTGAGGACAAACAGAAAAATATATAAATTAAAGATACTTAATTGACCACAGCTTGAATTGTACTCGATTAGAAAGCATGCATTAGGCACGCTCTAAATATTCTAACAAAATAAGAATATATAAGTAAATGTATCATTGAAATTTTTAACCATGCTTTAGTCATATATGATTAAATTTATTTCATTTGCTACCGAATTAGTTGAGTAACATGTGATTATGTCATGTTCAAAAATAGCAGAAGCTTTGTATATCTCAAAAAATAAAGCACGCCATGCACACCATAAACCAGCCTAATTGGCATCATTAGCCATGCACGCCCTGTACTTCTTGGCTCTTGCAATGCAGCAACTCTTTAAATGAATGAAATACATGCAGTAATGAGATTCCATGTTTATACATATTATTAATTATATACGCTACATGGGCCATCAAGTCAGTAGTGCTGCTGATTTTTAACTGTTGAGAAATTTCCAGAATGACCCACAGCTTTGGGTCTTTTTTCATTTAATATTACGGTTTTATATCAAACTGCCCAACATTTTACAAAATAATATTGAATGAGTACCCAATCACTACGGCGACTAATTTAAACATTAAAATGTTAAAATATATCAATTCGTTAACTTTTTTAAATGGAATGAAATATTTTAACACTTTAATGGTTCAAATAAGTCGTTGTAGAGATTGGATAGTTACTTGATATTTTTTTATGAAATTGATAAACAGGTTGATATAAAACTTTTAATAATATTAATCTATATTACTTACTATATATGCACAGGTATAAAGAGATAGTAATCATAGTATAGAAATGTATAACTGATAAAGTCTAGCTAGATTACTTTACACTACTTGCATATCGATTCGTCTAGAAAAAAGAAAGTGTGTCGCACATAAAGTTTGATTTTGTGTGCGATCTTTGTTGTATTCTACTTCTTTCTAGCTGGAACTTTGGCGTTTCCATAGGATTTTTTTCACATATTAGGTGTATTTTAATTCAAGGATCTTATGCAATTCATTTTGACGATAATAATTTCTTCTTTGTGCAATATATAACGAATATTATCCTTTTTTATAATACAATGCTAAACTGACCCTAAAAGTATTTGCCTTGCAAAGTGTCCTAGGACAAATAATGTGCATCTTGAACTGTTTATTGTTTAGGAGTCATTTCTGGAGTTTATACATGAAGTACATACTCATTTCGATGCTTGCAACGAGACAATACTGTATTAATTTACATTCTAGCTAGCTCGAATTAAGCATGCATATGTAATGTACTAATATCAAATTTACTTCATATTTAAAACCTTGTTACTGAGCATGATTGGGTAACCCAAGTGTTAGCGGAATTATCCTTTGTCGTCCTAGGTCTTGGGTTGACTCTAGTTCACCCTTAGAATTTTTTAGAACAATACTCATTTGTAAGGCTATTTTACGGATTAAAAACTAGGTCGTCTTTAATGTGTAATTAATGCTAGGGTTTGGGGGAGTTCTGCGCTTGTGTTTTGTGGCTTAGTTATGCTCTCACAAGATGCTTACGTATCTCAGTGTGTGTTGAGAATCAAGTCAGACGTAGTTCTAATATTGAGGGGTTAGGCCCTTTATTTGGTGTGCGAGGGCCTTGAAATTAGATTAGAATTAGGAGATTTGGTGGCCAAGTCTCCTAGTGACAAGATTGTTGAAACCTCTGTGACTAGATTGTTGAAACCTCTTAGGAATGAGGGTCTTGATTGGACTCTTCCCACGCTAGGGTTTCTACATCCTTCTAGGATGAGGGTCTTCAATTAGGTTTCTTGGGCCTTTACTGAGTATTTATTAATTAATTACGAAATTAATTAATAATAAAGGCTTAATGGGCATATGGCTTCAACAGAGCTTGTGGGCTGCACTTACAAATCCAGTTGATCCTAAAATTTATTTTCCTAGTTCGTTTCAAGGGTCCGTGCCCTTTGGACCATACTAGGTCTAATAATAAATGTTATATTTATTATTTTCTCAGGTCTATTTTTATCCATATCAGGCTATAAGCCTAATTATTCAAAGAAAAAAACCTTGTCACAGGTGAAGGAAGCTTCCAAGACTCAATTCGAAGTGTTTGTATCCTAGTGGATGTCCCTAATAATTTGGTAACAGAAGGTTGGTGGTTCGAGTACGAGTGAAAGGCGAGTATGTGAGAATCAGGTTAAGAGAGCCCAATCAAAACACAGTGTTACTGCTTGCTTTCCAAACAAAAAAAAAAATCAGAAAAAGAAAAAGGACTAGACCCTGGATGTGCAATGCCAAATATGATCAGCATTTCTTAGGAAACATAAAAGCTGAATATTTTGGCACCTGTGTTGAGTCGCCGGGCGGAGGCTAAACCAAGTTGGGCTAATATATCATTTTGTTCTTTTTGTAGTAATATCAAGTGGCGTTTGAACTTTGGTGTCCACATGCCTGACAGTAGCCCTGAAGTTGGGATAACTGTTGTGTTATGCTTTACACAATTGCTATGAGAGAAATGAATTGCATTTCCTATTGTTCGTGGTACCAGAAAGACAAGTCCATAAAAAATTGAACCAGCCAAGCATGGATATTTGCAGCTAGCCCAGAGCGTGGACAAATCACCCTTCCTGCGGAAGGACAGAAACAGTATACAAGAAAATGCACACTCCCTACGCAGGCATTATCCTGTTCAGGTGCGAAGGGACTTTCTCAGCCTGACCTGCTCATACACTGGCCCAATAAGCCAGTGCTGAAGCAGATGCAGACACCCCTGGTGCGTTTCTTATGTCAATGGAAGAAATAAAAAAGTAACAAATCGAATAAAACACACTTCAAAAGGAATTTCATGTATTATTGGCACATTCTAAATTAAGGAATGTTTCCTGTTGTCTCAAACTATTCATTAACAACTATAATAAACTCACCCAAAGCTTGAAAACAATGATCTTGAATCAAAAGTCATCAGCAGCCCACTCATTACTAATCCAAGAAGTTGCAAACAAGTTTTTATTCTTAACAAGTTTTTATTCTTCATAAGGTGGTCCTGCAACAGATATATTATTAATATAGTTATATGGTAACTGTGATGCAAGAACAGTAGTAGATAATCGTTCAGAATATGGAAACAGCATCTCTTGCTGAAAAGCAACTTCAGAAAATCCAGAGATAATCCATTTTTTCACTATATTGATGTATATGTCATTATGTCTGTACTTTTAATGCGCTTGTAGGAATTATTAAATGATAGTTGTTTTGCAAGTTGCTGGCTTATATTGTTATCTTTGCTTGCAGTTAAATAGCTTGTTTAGCTAATGTTGTCCAACACCTGAATCTATTAGCGCAAACAATTAAATAGTACTGACCTTCAAATTTTCGCCGAGTTGATATAATCTGCAGGCAGGTAGATTTCTCCACCAGTTTCACCATGCTGCTCACCACTCACAGTTTTCCTGGCTGCCAGGAATTCAGCACTCATAGCATCCATACCTTGCTGAACAGCTTCTTCAGCACTGCCATAACCATGCTCCTCAGCATACTTGCGAATATCTTCTGTTATCTTCATGGAGCAGAACTTTGGCCCACACATTGAGCAGAAATGTGCCACTTTAGCACCATCTGAGGGCAAGGTTTCATCATGGAAGGATGTTGCAGTCATCGGGTCCAATGATAAAGCAAATTGGTCCAGCCAACGAAACTCAAATCTAGCCTTGCTAAGAGCATCATCCCAGTCTTGAGCATGTGGATGACCTTTAGCTAAATCAGCTGCATGAGCAGCTATCTTATAAGATATGACCCCAATTTTTACATCATCCCTATTAGGCAAACCAAGGTGCTCTTTTGGAGTGACATAACAGAGGAGTGCAGTACCAAGGGCACCTATGTTGGCAGCACCTATGGCTGATGTGATGTGATCATAACCAGGAGCAATATCAGTAGTCAAAGGTCCAAGGGTGTAGAAGGGAGCTTCATTACACCATTCAAGCTGTTTTTGCATGTTCTCTGGAATCTTGTGCATTGGAATATGGCCAGGCCCTTCATTCATTACCTATAATAGTATACATTATTGTTGATTACAGAGGGAGACATGGTAAACTAAGCATGTAAGCTCAAAAAGTGTTCGAAAAGAATAAATGATAATGATACATGTACAATGAAATTGTAGACTTTGGCCAGGTTCCAGGTTTATGCTTATATTATTTACCACATTGTGCAACGATTTATAAGCATTCACCAACAGACCATTACATAAACTTACTAGATGCGGAGCTCCTACATTATTAGTTATTCCTAGTACATCATAATGGTGTAAAGGGAAGTTGTATAATAATTGATGACATGTTACAAGCGCAACTCAACACCCCCCCCCCCCAAAAAAAAAAAAAACCCTACTGAATATGTTTGGAATGCACAGAGAAAATATACTTAAGCAGTTAGATGGAGTCCTGGACTCCCATGCTTCTTCACATACTAAGAAGTAAGAACAAGACATTAGGGATAATTAGTCAAGATACATTGTCCCCAAGCTTTTCAATATAGATCAACCAAAACTTCAAACTGTACAAAGAAGAGGCATCATAATTAATTATTCCTTTAATGTCAGAATAAAATAACCCCTAAACCAATATTTTATATATATAACTTCAGTTGTAATCTAAAAGATAGTGAAGATCTCTGTCTTGCAGAGGATGGTATGGTGTGAACATCTCATACAATAGGTAAAATTGTTATACATCAACATACTTCATAAGGTCATTACCTGAACATCTTTCTCCCAAGCTCTACGTGTCAGTTCTCCTTGTGTTAAGAGCTCTGCGAACTGAGCAGTGTCATTGGCATCGTATATCGATCCTGGTCGGAGTCCATCACCTATAGACAATGCTATATCATATTGATTGCAAATATCCAGTATGTCATCCCAGTGCTCGTAAGCAAAATTTTCCCTGTGATAAGCTAAGCACCACTTTGCATGGATAGAGCCCCCTCGAGAAACAATTCCAGTCATTCGTTTTGCAGTTAGTGGGATGTAGCGAAGCAAGACTCCTGCATGGATGGTAAAATAATCTACACCTTGTTCGGCCTGTTCGATCAAAGTCTCTCTGAAAACTTCCCAGTTCAGATTTTCTGCGATTCCATCAACCTTTTCAAGTGCTTGATAGATGGGAACAGTGCCAACAGGAACAGAAGAATTACGTAGAATCCACTCACGAGTTTCGTGGATGTGACGTCCTGTAGAAAGATCCATAATAGTATCAGCACCCCACATTGTTGCCCATTGAAGCTTGTGAACTTCTTCCTCGATGGAACTCACAACAGCAGAATTTCCAATATTTGCATTCACTTTAACCAAGAAATTCCTTCCAACTATCATCGGCTCCAATTCGAGATGCTTCTTGTTGGAGGGAATGATAGCACGGCCACGGGCAACTTCTGCCCTCACAAACTCTGCATCAAGCTTCTCACGAGTAGCACAGTACATCATTTCCTCTGTTATAATTCCTTTCTTAGCATAAAACATCTGTGTGAATCTTGGTAAACCTAACTTCTCCCGCCTGTCAGTCCATTCCTTTCGAAACTTTGGAAGTCCTTTATATGAAATGAATATACGTGAACGATTAGTCATATATCAAACTCCAGAACAAGCAAGTATGGCAGGATGTCGGGAAATGTATGATATTATTACATAGAACTTGATGTTTAAAAGCTAGATGAACAAAATAGATGCAAATACGATGTGAGCCACTGATTTTAAGACATATATCGACATAGATGCCACAGTATACCAGACTGAAAGTAAAATGCATATTGGAAGAACTATATTGCACGTAAATGGAAGTGCATTAAATGAGCCGTCTCATCTTGACTTTGATTTATATATCTCCTCTTTACAGTATAGCGGGTTCAAACACCCTTTCTCTTCTCAGAATCCTCCCTATTCTATCCACTGAATATTATCTGGTTGCATGTATTTTTAATTTACATACTCTCTCCACGACTCCACTCATCTCTTTCTTTTAACCTATATCCTTGTCTGCTCAACTCAAAGACCTTCTGCTGCCAGTCCTCTCTTGTAGAAAATCTCTCTGCTACCAAATCATGTGTAATATTTTTTCCACACTCTCTCCTGTTCACACCAGAATCATTGCCTGGCATCGGAATATGTGAAAGAAAAGCCTGTGGCACATTACTGAATATAATATACAAAGAGATCAAGTATAATATACAAAGAGATCAAGTATTGATAATTTTTATCAATTTATGGTAAATACCTACCTGTAAGGTAATAAAAATAATATAAATATATCTAATATATTTCCTAATAATTAAACAAGCATTCAAACTATTTTTCTTTATTAATCACATGAACAAATGAACGCAAAGCCTGGAAAGAGAAAATTCGATCTGTTTCATACCGATCTGAGGGCTTATGTTTTGGGGACCACTTGTATCGTAGGTGTCAAAATGTGATTCATCTCCAGATAGATGTACTCGTCTAAATGGGACTTTAAGCACATGACCAGATTCTTCATGAGTAACTTCCCTGTGGTTAAGAACTACTAAATCAATATCTATAAAAAAAATATCTGAGACCAGGCAAGCTATAAAATGGAAAGGAAGAAACAAGAACAGACCTATATTCTTTAGTGCTCCTTGGAAAACACTGCTCAAATGATGGAAGAGGAAGGAAATCAGGGGCTGCAGGGTCAACAGTGTGCTTCCTTTGTTTGGTTATTGTCTCCTTATTAGTTGGAGGATCAAATGTTAGTGTAGCTCTAGCTCCTGAAAAGGAAAGGTGGTAGTTTTCCTTTTTCCATGTACTTGCAGCATTTTCGCATACATTAAACCCAGGCAAGAATGTAGTGTTTGGCAACTTTGAGGCAGCAGAATGGACACCGTTTTTACAGACGAAAGTCGTCAAAGCAGTATTGACCGACGCCATAGCAGGGACAGCAAAACAAAGCTGTGACATGCATCGTTACATGAAGTCAAGTTTCTCTCATATAAATAAAAGTGACAAAGATAGGATCTAAAATTGACACTGGACAAACATAATTGTACAATATGTAACAAGGTGACCAGTCAGTGAGGCATATACAAGAACCTGTACAGATAGTAAGTGCTTCTTTCTGCTACCAGGAACATTTTATGAAAAGTTTTTTTTTTTTAAAATCCTAAGCATTGGGCCATGACAAGAATTTCCCTCACAATTGTAGAAGTAAAACATGTCTCAACCCAATGGCGGAATCAGGATTCTAAGCACCCGGGGGGCTATATGTTTCGGGTAGGGGCTTCAAATTCATTTTACTAATCTTTTAAAATTCAGCCAGGGCTCTAAAGATATTCAGTATCATCACATTTGCATCTATAACCTTGTGTGCTTACATGATAAAAAGTGACACAATTAAAACCTTAATTAGTCAAGCAAACAATTCCCTGTAGGCCTGTACAAATTTATACATATTCATGCATCCAAATTATCAAAAATCATATGTCTTTCTTTAATAAAAAAACAAATTCAAAACACATATCACTTATAAGTTACATATCAGAACACACTACACTGATTCTCATACATATAATCATCTGTTCAATAGGACCACCATCATATCCAAGTACAATAAATAATTTTCCATTCAAGCTTGATCATAAAAATGCAAATTAAGTGTATGAAAAGTGAGATCATCATACATACAAATATACACATGCAATGAGGTATGTATGAAATATTTAAGAGAGGGAATGAATGCAAACCTCAAAGTAATGTGAAAACCAAGTCTTCTTCTTATCTCTTCACTTTGAGTCTCTAGCTTCTTACAAACTGAGCAGCAATGAGTGAGCGAACGAGCTTATTAATGTACTAGTAGGAGCAGCCTTCTTTTTGTAGTGCAATTTCCACTCAAAAATATTGAAATATAAAATCTAAATGTAATAATAACAATAAAAACTTTTCAAAATAATAATAATAATAATAATAATAATAATAATATCTTTTGTACAGTATCTTTTCTTCTTTCTTTTTCTGGGGCCCCATTTATAAGACAATTCAAGAAATGAGTGAGCTCAGTTATGGGTCCCTTTTTCAGTACAATACTAAAAGAAAAGAAAAAATAATGCAATCCTGTGGATCTTTTTGTTACGGGTCCCACATTTTGGTTCTGGGAAGATTTGTGAGAGGGGCTGATAGCTGATTATTGGGGCAAGTGCTGAGGGTGTGTTATATCTTGTTTTATATCTATATTATAGAATAAAAATTAAAAAAATTTACTCTAATAGTGTACTAAATATTGTGATAAAATAGCATAATGCTATAATTTATTCTATATATAAAAAAAATAGATGGAACTATAATTGACAGATCATCAAAAAGTGAAAAATAGAGATAAGTGAATAAAGGAGGGACATCAATTTCTACATAATATATTCAAATACCATTTTTATCAATTTTATATTCAATTTTATCAATTTAGAACAATGCATTAGAGACATGGTGTTATTTTAGTACAAAAAATCATTTTTTTGTGTTAAATTATAACAATAGCTCCATCTATTTTAATACAATCATTGGACATGCTCCTAGCACGGTAAACAAACCGGTCAAGTTTATTGGATTCAAGTTGAATTTGAATGTTTTTGAAATGAATCGAGTCGAGGGGACTTAAATACCATTTGTGATACTTTATAAGTTAGTTGTAAATTAAAATAGATTTTTCAATTTATAAGATAAGTCAAACAAATCTTTAAAAAGTACAGTAATGTTTAAGATTGACTTAATAATAAATGAGTCAAATATAAATTTGTTTATAGATAAATCAAATTGAGTCAAACTTTGAATCCAACTCGAAATCGAGTCGTGTTCACTAATAATTTATATATTTTTTATTCAGTTAAACCAAATTTAAACTAGCAAAAAAAAACTAACTAAACCGAATTTATAAATTATAAATCACACAACTTATATAATCTCACAACGACATTGTATTGAAAAAGGTATTCTAAATATTAAAATTTTAAAAGGGTTTTATATCAAACTGCCCGCTCATCTCACAAAAATGTGTAAATGTCCGTTTGCGGTATAAATCCTGTATATTTACTGTATATAGGTACTCAAATCCTGGTTTATAATGTGTGTGTTTTATCATAACAACATATTTACTGTATATTTTTTCTATTGTTTTATTTATAATGTGTTATTTAATTATTTTTTATCTTTTTTCCACATAGTCTATCTAATCAACATATTAACTGTCAATCCATGATCTTAATATTGATAGTCAAATTTTTAAACAGATGATATATTTTGATACTTTAGTGTTTTAAATAAGTTGCCCTTGAAAATTAAGTAATTACTTGATATTTTTCGTTAGATTGATGTGCAATTTAATATAAAACCCCATTCTAAAATATGAAAATATAATTTTATACATGTATAAAAATATTCTAGACTTTAATTTTACATTTCCTTTTCTAACTTTATTTATTGTTTAGTATTCTCTCTGTCCCTATTTAAATGTTCATTTTGAAAAAGTTATGCATATTAAAAAAATGTTTGTTAGAATAAAAATTTTCTATAGATATCCCTAATTATTATCTTAAAAAATAAGAATTCAATTAATTTTTAAAATATTTAAATATTAAAAATAATAAATACTAGCTTTTTTAAAAGGGTAAAGATGCAGGTCTAAGTACTCTTTCCGAATAGGTGGGTTTTGTTGCTAATGGTTGTGGTTGTAGCCTCTGAAGGCTTTGGATTGAATTTTAATGAATTTGAAATTGCTTCTCAAAAAAAACAAAAAGAAGTAAACATAAAAAAATAGAGGATATAATTGAAAAAATAATCATAAATTTATACTGAATTTATGGGATTTTTTAAATAAAGTTATTATTAATTTGAGATGGAAAGTATTTAAATTTTGATAACCACTAAAGAAGAAAATAGAAGGTGAAATAATATCAAGAAAATATTATAAAACTTTTTAAACTTTGATGTCTGTATTTATTGTAAAAAAGGTGAAATGTTTTTAAAAGTAATAATGTATTAGAAATTATTTACAAAGAAGAATGAAAGATCCTATTCCAAAATGTGAAGAAATTTTTGAAGAGAAATATGTGAAAACTTTCCTTCATTCTTCTCATCTTTATATAAAAATTTGATTTGAAAAGAAAAATTTTAAACTTTATATTTCCTCATAACATAATGTTGGAAGAGGTCCAATGCTATAAATGATACTATTACATCTATGACATTAAAAATAAAATATTGCCTCTAATTATACAATACAATGCTAAATATTATATATATTATATATATATATATATATATTTATTTATAATTATTATAGAAGAATATAAATAATTAAAATAATATGATAAAAAATAATAGCATGTAAAAGTTAGAGTGGTTAAAAATAGTTGAACTCATATTAAGATTCTATACTTTTTAAATTATACAAGCTTATAACTCATGCGAAGCACGGGATAAATGACTAATATTTAGATAAATTTATGTTTTATATTACATTTTATTGATATTTACTATAAAATTTTATAACGTTGAAAATTTATGTTAATATAATATAATATTATCCGTGAGAAGTTGTATAAAATAAAAACTATCCGGGGTCAGAGTTGTATGTTATTATGCAATGATATTTATATATTAATATTCTTAAATTTTAATGATATATTAAATAAAAATTATAGGATAAGTAGCATTCTTAAAATAAAAAATAAAAAATATAATTTAAATATAATATAATATTATTCGTGAGAAGTTGTATAAATGGAAGACTATCGGGTTAGAGTTGTATGTATGATATATATTCTTTTTAAAATTAGATTTTATTAAAATTGAATGGTTAAAATCGTTTTTATGGTTCATCTAAAATTGGACGGTCAGGATCTGTTCTATGGTTCACCTTGGACCAAAACTTTTAATCTTTCAGCTATAATAATATAGTATATATAATATTTATAAACTTTAATGATATATTAAATAAAAATTATAGGATAAGTAGGATGAATGACTAATATTTATGTAAATTTATTTTTTATATTTTATTGATAATTACTATAAAATTTTATAACTTTAAAAATTTATGTTAATATAATATTATCTGTGATGAGTTGTGTAAAAGGAGGACTGTCAGGTGTTAGAGTTGTATATTATTATATAATGATATTTATATATTAATATTTATAAACTTTAATAATATATTAAATAAAAATTATGGGATAACTAGGATTCTTAAAATAGAAAATATATAATATAATTTAAATATAATATAATATTATCTGTGAATAGTTGTATAAAAGGAGGACTATCCGGGGTTATAGTTGTATGTATGATATATATTCTTTTTAAAATTAGATTTTATTAAAATTGAATAATTAAGATCGTTTCTATGGTTCATCTAAAACTTTTAAACTTTCGGCTATAATATTATACTAGCTTATAACCCGTGCAAAAGCACGGGCGGGATTAATAAATTATATATTAATTATTTTATTTGATTTAAATATATAATTTAAATTTTTTATTATATCGGCTATAATAATATAATACATAATAAAAATTATTTATAGATAAAATAATATTATTATTTTATTATTCATGAGATTTAATTAATAAATTTTAATATTCATGAAATTTAATTAATAAGTTGTAATTTCAAGTAGAAGTGAGATATGTTATTAGATTGTTATACATAAAATGACTCATCGATAATAAAGTTATATGTAAAATATATATGTTTTAAAATTAAAATTTAATTATATCATAATTGCATTAAAAAAGACGTATAAAAATAAAATTTACGGATGATAAAAAGAGGACTTACCGGACGGACGACCAACTGATCAAATTTTTTATTTTTTTTAAATTTAATTAGGAATTTTTTATTAATAAAAAGATTTACAAACATATTAGAAATATTTTAATTAAAATTTAAATAAAAGAGTATATTTAAATGTAGTTAAAATATAATATATTTTTAATATTTAATATTTAAAATTTAAAATTATAAAATTATAATTTTAAATAAATTAAAGTATTTGAGCGATGAGGAAAATTGAAACATGTTAATAGATTGTGAGTACAACTATATATTCTAATTAAAAGAGAAGTTTGTCTAAAATAATATAATATAAAGGTATAGATAATATAGATATAACATAGTGATAAAATTTAATTAATGTTAATAAAATAATATTATTATTTTAATATTCATAAAATTTAATATTCATAGAATATAATTTAAATATAATATTATTATATCCGTGATGAGTTGTATAAAAGGAGACTATCGGGGATTAGAGTTGTATATAGAGTGTTGATATCGGTCTTTTAATTTGAACATACGAGTATTGATGGGAACTGGTTGTTCTAGTTTGAGCAAAATTCTTCTAATTTGAGTAGAGCTTGTGTTTATTATAAACTTTAATGATATATTAAATAAAAATTATAGAATAAATATGATTCATAAAAAAAATATAGAATATAATATTATCTTATCTTGTATAAAAGGAGGACTATTGGGGTTAGAGTTATATGTATGATTATATTCTTTTAAAATTATATTTTATTAAAATTCAATGATTAAGATTATTTATATGATTCACATAAAATTGAACGGTCAAGATCTTTTCTATGGTTCACCCAGTACCATACCGACGACCAAAACTTTTAATCTTTCTGTTATAATAATATAGTATATTTTATTAAAATTCAATGGTTAAGATTGTTTCTATGATTCACATAAATTGGACGGTCAATATCTTTTCTATGGTTCACCCAGTACCATACCGACGACCAAAACTTTTAATCTTTCAGTTATAATAATATAGTATAGATAGAAATAGTTTTGAAAAATTATTCCTAAATTTATTTTAAAAATAAACATTTAAAAAAATGAATATGTGAAACGGAGGGAATATATTCTCATTTATTCTATAAAAACAAGTTTCATCTTCCAAATCATATTTCATCTTATTAATTACTCTCTCTATCTCATCCATTTCTTTACACTTTGTTTTTTAGGATGTCATCTCAATTCTTTACATTTCAAAATTTATCAAAAATAGTAAAATTTTATAATATAAAAATCAACTACATCCACTACTTTCCTCCACTATACTCACTTTATACATTAAATATTGATTGGTCCCACCACTTCACTCACTATCCTCACTTTTTACCATGATCATATATATTTTCTTAACCTCCGTGCTCAACCCAATTGTATACCATTGGGTCGGACAAGGGAGTATAATTTTATTAGATAAAAGAGACCCGCTCCCAATCTAAGTAAATCTTTCTAATAGTAACAATTGCTTTACCTTAATCAATAAACAATAAATATTAATGAAAATTATCATATCAAGTTGTATAAAAGATTATTTGACAAGAGCATAAAATAGTTTATATTCTTTAAAGTATAAAATCTAGAAAAAGGTGAAAATGACTTGTGTGCAGTGGCTCATAAAGATTAAACACCTTCATCTCCGAAAGCAACATTGATATTTACTACCATAAAATATTCCTGCCCAGCCATTTACATGTTCGATAAAAAAATGATATCATACAATCTTTCTTAATATTCATCAACATATTATTACAAATTTGACATTCACTTCATTTAGAAATTGTTTATTTGGATAAATTATTGATAATAATTGGAAAACTTCTAACCTTAATGTATATGTGCTGTTATCATAATTTATCAGATATTAGCAAGTTTAACCGGAGAATAAAAGAATAGCTGACAGTAATTAGTAAGATCAGGAAACGGAGAGCAGCCTAGCCAAGATCCAAGAAAAACTGAGGTTGGTGTTTGCGGTATTCATACAGGAGTATAAACAACTTGCATATATGGTAACCACCACCATTTGCTAGTAGACAATAATATACATGGCCTCAGTACTCGTGCAAACACCGTATAGTTTCTCTGTGGAAAAAAATGTATACTACATTCGGCATATTAAGCACCGAGTCGGATATTTACTCGTGGAACCACGGTTTTGGATCAATATTGTGTTTCGATTTTATAGCAGCCAGCCACTGGTAGTGCTATACAGGTTCCGATAAATGAACTTAAAGATTAGCATATGGAGCTATCCAAAGATGTGAGGCTGAGTTGAGTTGGTTCCACTGAGAAGTTGTTTCTGCCCGACTTTATAATGTCAAGGTAGGCATTTAGGTTTGTTTGCTTGAAACTGATGGTGCAACTAATATCAATAATGTCAACTAAAAAGCATATATTCTCACTGAACATCAAAGAGTCGTTGTCCTGGACTTGTTTGGAACGGGAGGATAGATTCTTGCTTACCTGTAATGAAAAATGCAAGTTCTGCTGGTGCGACCACCATTTTTAACCATTCGTGAAGTTCTTCACCTTCTACTTTTTAATTTTCTGAATTAAATATTGCAAGTCCAACACGTTAATTTAAAAAGTCAGCTTATTTTCAAAATCATGTTCCCAATATGAACATAGCAAATTAAATAAACCTCATAAACAAATCAATTAACAGCTGTATTGGTTATAAACAGATATAAATGGCATGTCCCAGAAAAGCAGGGAGGTATATAAACAATTATTTTAAAAATAGAAATAGAGAAAAAATCAACCTGATCTCTTCCCCAAGGAGAGGCTCCAGAAGAGTCATCGATCCCTCCACTAGAAAGTGTTGACAACGAAACAGGACCTATGGTCTGATTAATACCATACTCAGTAATGGCCTTGTATGCCATATCAGTTGCTCGTCGTATATCATCAAGTGCACCAGTTGACACACGGCCTGAGTAAACAAATTCTTCTGCTGCTCGTCCTCCAAGGAGAGTAACCAAGCGCCCACGCAACTCATCAACAAAAAGCAGATATCTATCCTCAGCGGTGGGAGGAGTGTAAGTAAAACCCAATGCCCCTCCTGATCGAGGTAATATACTCAGCTTCTGAAAAAAATGATATTAGTTGGACCGAATTATCAATTAATATTTAGTTATTTTAAGAAATCAACTACGATCATGAAGACTTTAGTTAATTTACAATGAAAAGAAGCAAAATTAGAAATTAAGGTTTACAACATATACAAATAAAAAAGAGTAGTGGTAAACATGCCATTAAGATCTGCCTTGTTAGATAGAAATTCATGATTCCGATAATGTTACATATTGGTAAATTATCAGTGTTCTATGATACTAGGTGGGCAAAAAAAAACAGCCCCAAGGCATTTTCTGAAGTTATCGTCTTTAATTATTACAAAGGACTGATCTGGTATAGGTGGGGACTTAACACAATGCTAGAAAGTATCCTTATCTCCAACAGGCATAAAGATTCTTAACTATATCACTTGGTCCTTATTTAGGTATAAAGATATGTGAATCGTCAGTTGGGAGTAACAATATAACAATTAATAATTCCAACAGCATGCTCCCGAACTCCCCAATGACTCATAACCAATGCATAAGATTCCTCGCATCAATATGGTCTAGGGAAGGTCTAGGGTTCGATCTGTGACATACCAAATAGCTAGATACTTCACCAGCACGCCAAACACAAAATAAAAATACTAAAGGAAGACTATTTACCGAAACCCTTGGTTGTCCAGGAATGAGATTTGCAATGGCAGTCCCCACAACAGCATGACCAGCTTCATGCCTTGCAACCACACCTTTTTCAAAACCCTGCAGCTTGGCAGTCTTCTTCTCGATACCCTGATGTTGATTCAATCTAGAATCTCAGAATTGTAGATCCAAATCATGATTGCAATGGATTTCATATGAACTGGACAAGCATCTCAACCAAAAACCAAGAATGTAAAACAACTATAAACCAAATCTTAAGAGTGGATTCTCAACAGAAAACATTAGATAATGCTACGTCGAGAATCTCTCCCATCTTCTCAACCCCCCCCCCCCCCCCTCACAACAAAAACATATCACTACCTTTATTTCACAAAGAGAAACATTTCACTTGATTTCAATAAAAAACTATAATTATTTTTTCAAGTGATTGTCACATTTTAATTGACGCTTTCCTCTAAAATGAGTAAACAATTAACTAGACATATGCATGCTTGCATGTGCATTTGCCTAAGCCTCCCTATAAACAAATTAAACATATGCAGCCACATAGAAAGAGAGAGAAGTTACAGCTATTGATCGCTCCACAGCACTAATGAAATCTGTTTTCTCGACAACAGCTTTATTCTGTCTTCCTGCTAACAGAGCAGCTTCATTCACTAAATTTGCAAGGTCTGCCCTGCAGAGCATCCAGAGTCCACAAATCACTTATGAACTGTCAACTAAAGATTTCTGAAAGGATTGTCGCTAAACCAAAAACTATATTACCCCATGAATCCAGTTGTCATAGAAGCTATATCACCTAGATCAACATTCTCTCCTAGCGGAAGCTCCTTCTTGGAAACATGTACATTCAAAATAGCTTCTCTTCCAGTTCTACAGGCATCTCTACCTAGAAACCAAATTAGTTTAGTCAATTTTGCTCACGCGCACAAGACGTCACTTGCTTATCAGATTATAAACTACACAGACCATAACAACACGATCAAATCTTCCAGGACATTTTTTAAGGTCTATGGGGTTAATTCAAATTAAAGAATTAAGAGATTATATATGTGTGTATGTATATTATGATGTCCAAAGAAGGAGATTGGTTGGAGTTGGGGGAGAAGTGGAGGGAGAATGTGCGCCGTTGGATATGAAGCCTTGTCATCAGCTTCAATTGTTATACTCCGTTAGCCCCCGATTGTTTAGGTCAACCAAATTTACGTTTTGGTTGGTTGGGTATTGAAATTAATAAAATTATATAAAGGTTAATAAAATTATATAAAAGATAAAGAAAAGTGGATGAAAGAAAAAAAAGAAAATGGGTAAAGTTGTGGGGTGAATTGATATTTAATTGATAGATTTGAAAATGTGCTAGTGGGTGAGAGTAAATTTTATAATATAAAATTTTACTTATTTTAAGAATTTTTTGAAACATAAAGAATTAGATGAGACATTAAATAAAGGACAGTATAAAGAATTGAATGGAATGGAAAGAGTAGTTAGTTATGTTAAATTGTGTTTTGCTAAATATGAAAATTAATTGTTCTTGAAGATAAAGTTTGTTTAATTGAAATTTTAAATTAAATAAAAATTATTTAGATTAGTTAAGTTTTATGATTTCTATTGAATATTAGATTTTTTTTTTCATTACTGTATTTGGACCATAATTTAAATTTATCTGATTATAAAAATCAAAATTTTCACGTTCTTTAAGAGTTTTTTTAAAAGAAAAGAATAAAAAAAACTAATCCATTCCATTTATATTTCACTTGTAAGAAAATTTCGTTAATATATACAAAATCAAAAAAAAAACATTTTTCTTTAAATCTAAGAAAGAAAATTTACTTTTGACGAGAACATCTCCAACGAAATTGGTTAGTTAAAATGATATAAAATATATTAATTAAAATTTGATAAATTTATAATGTAATGTATTATGTTTCAGTGATATTAGCTATATTTAAAAAACAGTTCTTTATTATTTTCAAATTACAACAGTCATTAAATTTTTAAATATATAAATACATAATATATACACACATATACATATATAAAAGCCAATTTTATAAATTAAAATAAAATTAATTAATTTTCTTATTTAATAGAAGTGAAAATAAAAAAATATAACTAACGAAAAGATATATTTTTACATGTATCTAGTGTATTAAAATAAAAATATAAATAATTGAAAATATAATAAAATATTTAAGTATGAGAAAATTTAATTAAAAAGAGTATTTTTATCCATTATAAAATACTTAGGTATAGATAATTATAGCAGGAAATGACGTGGATTGATATAGATAATGAATTGTGCTTCAACAAATATAGAGAATAAAGTTGAGATATTAAAATTTTAAAATTTTAGATAATATGAGTTTTGTCGTGTAGTGATGTATTTTTAGATAATGTGGCGGTTTAAGATTTCTTAAATTTAAAATAAGTTATTTATTTTATATATATTTTTACATATTTTCATTTTTTTTAAGATAAATATTTATTTTAGAATTTTAAAACTAAATATTATTTTTAAAATAAAAAATAAGTTATTTATTTTCAGAAAAAGTACATATCTACCTATTTTTTTCGAAAATAAGGATTTATTTTCAGGAAAAAGTAATTCTCAAACATGGCTAATATATATAATTATTAATAGTTGTTGAGTGCCAAATAGACATTATAGCTCAGGAGTAAAGATGCTCTTAGATCGAGAAAAGAAGGCTCGTGATTGAAATAAGTAAAATATCAAAGTTCTAATAAAATATTCATGTTGATCAATTGTGAAATTTATTCCTTTTAAATTTTAATATTTATAAACATGTATTTCGATCATTTTGTCAAAAAGATGAATATTAAGTATTCCACTGTTAATTTGTTTTAAAATAAAATTTTGATTAAAATGAAGTGTTAAATATAAAATATCACGGTAATATTCATGTGAAAATTTTTAAATTTAAAAATCGTGAATTTTTTTACTAAATGTTGTAGAACCAAACTATAATTAAAAATGTAAAAAAAATATATTTTATTATGATTTTTACAAATAAAATTATGGTATTATACTATTTTTTATATATTTTATATTTTTTATTATAATTCTGCCGAATTTATTGACTGTTTTCAAATTAAAATTTTTTTGTACCTATAATATCATTCAATTAAATCATCCGGAAAATTACTATTTTGGACCAACATATATTCTAAACAATTTCCTTGAGTATGATCATATTCTGCTTATCCTTTTCTTATTTAAATTCTTGTCACATTACACAAAATACATTCCATATATAGCAAGTAAAATACTCCATTAGATAGCCCCTGAATTGGAGGATCTAGCAAACCGATCAGCCAAACAATGATGTCTAAAATTAGCAACTCACAAGAGCAGATGCATAACATTCTTGTATGATTTTCAAATCAAGTTTTTTTCCAGTCATTTCTGATCTTTTCTCACATGACCTCTGTTAAATTAGTTTCTTTGTGTTACTCAAATGATAAAGTTGATATCTTGATACATATTTGATATGGGATTGTAAGTTAGAAATTTTCAGTTGTAAATTAAAATGTCATACTGTTAAGGATATATAATCATTAGAGTATATTTAACCAAAGATTTATAAATGGCTATTGATACAAAGAGTATTCAAGCTTTCCTATGGAAAGCTCTTAACTTTATGATAGAAGCTTGTTATAATATTGTACAGGCATATCCAAAAACTTCTCTTGTATCAGCAACTGTATTCTTTCTGTATGTGTTTGTTCCGTTAGTATTGTTGTTTTTGATTTGCTCTTTGGTTGCTTCTGCCATAGCTGTTGTTGTTTATAGAGTGTACTTTCGTGATGATCTTGAAGGTTTTGATATCGTTAGAGGATATATAAAAACAGATGACAAGACCCCGATTATTAGAGAAAATGATATGGGTAAGAATGTTATTGTCTTGGGTCAAAGCGACACGACTAGAAGAAGAAATGTTAGTGAGAAAGATAAAGAAAGTTATGTGCAGAGAAGCGTTGAGGACAAAGATGTTGTGCGTCAAGATGGAAAAAAGGATGATATGTTTGATAAAACTGCGGTGGTAGAGGAAAATTTAAAGGAAATAAGAGAGGTGAACGTATATCCTGATGATAAGAAAGAGGAGCCTTCTTCGCATCAGGCTTCACAGATTGTTGCGTCTCCTCCATTCACTTCTGGTTGTCATGAAGCGGCTACACATTTTTCTGGTGTTAAAGCTGAAGAAGGAGAAAGTTCAGATGACTCGGAAGAAGAGGATGGACGCGAGGATAGGAATAAGGCTGTAGAATGGAGTGTGGATGATCAAATGAATCTCTCACATGTTGGAAATATTGAGATGGAAAGGAACACAAGGCTGGAGAATTTAATTGCAAGACGCAAAGCTAGAAAGTTATTAGATATACATGTCAGAAATACACTAATGAGAACTGCCACCAATGACTCTCGGGATTTTATTCCTTCCATAATAACAGCAAGAAAGAACCATTTTCTTACTAGCAATTCTGAACTGTCACCGCTTCCTGGTTCAGCTCCATCTGTTTTATTACCAATGCACAAAAGTCCTTTTGATATTTCTTTTGACCCAGAAGAGAAGTACATTCCAACTGGGGACAGGTTTAAGAAAGAAATTCTTGCAGAACAACAGAAGGAAGCAACGTTTTGCAGGCATGAGAGCTTTGGTCGTGGCACTTTCTCTCCCATAAAGTCCTTGCAAGATAAAGAAGTCCATAATTTTTCATTCCATCACGGGCCTTCTGAGAAAACTGAAGCCTCCAGAACAGGACATCAATCAGGTAATATGAGATCTAATATCCCTTCGTTAACTAGTTGAGCAGTAAAATAAATTTATTTTTGTTACATAACTAAATAATTGTATACAGAATCTACTGAAGGAAATGAGGAAGAGGGAAGTGAAGTGGAAAAGAAACAGATTGTGCATGAAAAGATTAATGAGAGACCAATATCTTCATCTTCTTCGGAAGAAAATATACCATTGTCCGGGGCCAACAAAGATGAACTTTTGAAATCTCTCTCTTCCTTGGCGCAGAAGGACATGGATTCAGACAGAGATGATAATGATCATGAAATTCACGTCCCATATAATACTGATAGACTTCTGTATGAAAAGACAGAAGGGAACTCCTTTTTTGGGGAGAAGCGCACATGTCATGCTCCTAGCAATTCTTTAGCTTCGGACCTGCAGGTGGAGGTCTCAGAAGTTGGTTCACCACAGAGCACTTCATCAAACGAAAAATCTTATATCTTTGATGAGTATGTTAACAAAGAAGTTACTTCTGGCAGTGAAGATATGTTGGCAGATTCTTTACAACCTTCTGGAGTAGATATGAATGAATCAAATACGAGGGAAGTAAATGAAGTCGGTGAGAAAGATATCACTGATGCTGGGTTCTCAAGTAATAACCACAACTTAGATCCTAATACACCAGACTTGCAACCAGAAAAAGTTGTTCGACAGGAGGAGATTAGTTCTCACTCGCAAATTTCAAATTTACCTGACAACATTCAATGCCAGACCACCGATGTCAAGCCAGACCACCCATCTTCATCTGATGCTCATGCATCTACTTCTGAAAATTTAGAGGTCAGACACCTTATTTCTTACAGCGAAATAGGGACTCTTTGCACATCATGTATTAAGAAAAACGAAATAACATATATAGTAGGTGTAGTAGTACTCGTTAATAATTTTATTTATGCCTTAGAAATCAATTTATATGATTTTTCTTTTATTTATTGCATATATTGATATCAAGATATATGTCAGAATAATTTTATTTATGCTATATATGATTTTTCTTTTATTTATTGCATAGTCATATTGTATTGTTTAACTTAATCTGATGCCACTGGAAATGGAGAGCACATGGTAAATGTCAGAATGATGCTTTTGTTGATATTTTAATTAATGATTTAGCATTATGTACACTTCATTTTTTATATATAAAAAAAATTCTCCTGATTATACCCACTGTAGGTTGGAATGATCACTATTATGCAGGATTCATCTGCGTCACAAAATGTGTTCAATCAAGATCATGAAGAAGAGATTAAGAACATTGATTCTGATGTGAAAAACAAGGAGCTTCAAGAAGTAGAAGAGAAAGAAATTAAACCTGCAACTGAAGCAACAACATAGTAGAGGAATTTGAAAGACAGATCAGACTAGAGAGTTACACCTGCTTCAAAAAATTTCAAAGACAAGGGAACAGAAAGTTACTAGAATTGAAACCTGGGACTGGTAAACTTGCACTATGAAAGGGTAGGAGCTGGAAAATCCAATGAAGACCCCAGTGTACTTGTGGAAAATTTCAAGTTACAAGATATTCCAAGGTATGGAGGTTCAGTTGTACAAATGAAATTATTAGCCAGCATCAAGTAGCTTCTATGTATTTGCTAGTCAAAAATTTGTAGAAGTAAAGAAAAACAACTGTTTTTGTCAAATTATACTAGCGAATGAAATGCGTAATTGAAAAAGGACAACCAGAAGAATATATTGTGTACATTTGTGGTGGGTCATTGGTAAATTATTCCGCGCTTCTGTTATATTTGGTATATTAGAGAAGATAGAATAACAAGAAGAAAAGCATAATAAAGCATGAAGTTCATAACTAGTAGCTTAATCGTGCAGACTGTGCAGTAATTCTTACTTTGTGCTATAGTGAATAGTTGTCTTAATATAAGCAGTAATCAGTTCTCTTGCTCTATACACAAAAGCAAAAAAGGGTTCTGAGAGTTGCTTATTGTTGAATATGTTATATGTTAAAGAAAACATTAAAAGGTTTTCTGTATTTTTAGATGGAGGGTGCAGGGTGATACAGTTTCATTTTTGGCTTTCAATAATGAATATTGAAGGGAATTGTATCTATGCAAGTACATTGTCTTCATAAAGCAATCGCTTTATTCCCAAGAACAGGGTAAGTTCCTTACATCTTACCTCCCCAGCCCTACTTCCCATTTACATAGTATGTTTGGTTTGATTTGGTTTTGAGTGCATTTTCTTTTGACGTCATGAAAGTAGAGAAATGTTAACGTCTTTCATCTCTGAGGATTAAAGATTAAGTTATGTTTACATTATGAAACGGACGATACATGCTCATATCAGCTATATATATAGTGCCTGTAATCAATTAAAACACTATCTCGAACCACCAATATCCTAGCAAAACACCAGTATGTTCAAATGCAATGTTCCAAAGCTTGATTGAATCTTTTTTAAAGAAAATTCTGATAGTGTAGTTGGGAGAGAATGATCTTATGCCAAGCTGCATTTAGAAGTTACAAGCAATATTAGATACGAGCTTCGTATCAAGAACTTACACTCTGCTAGAATAACCATATTTCGAATCCCACAAGGCCATAAGATTCAAGTACGTACTTTCCCTTAGAAATGATCCTCTGCTTAATTTCTTTGTGAATTTTCACCATAATTAAGGAGACATGAATATATGTACAGACACGCACTATTCCTATAAACTTCACTTCTACTTCATTTACACAACCAAAAGTTTTAATACTTGAACCATCCACGAAAAAGTTACAAATATAAATTTTTCTCCCATCCTGTGAGTCCTTTAAGATGGCAACGTTATGTATTAGACATTCAACATGGTTTTCGCACACACACTTGCTTTATAATCAACACACATATCCTCATATAGACAACCCTATAACTCCTGTTATTACGATCATGAGACTCGAACCCTCAATCTCCGGTCACCAAGAAAGGAAGGGGTATTCACTTAATTACAACTACTATAGATTGGGTTATGTATTAGACATTCACATATGATCAGGACTCAGGAGCATATATACCATGCGGGGACACGGAATACGTTGCGGATAATATCATACTAATATGGACTTAATGGATGTTGCAAGGCGAACACAATTTTCACCACACACAAGTAGTGCAAAACCTGTGCCACTATTTCCAAAAGTTTGATCACATTTCAATCTTGTCACTTCTACCATTCTAATGCATATATTTAGCAAAAAAAAAGCATTATAATGCATATTTAACCCAAACAATTACTTTAATAGTTTTAAGACTTGCAGCTCAAGAATCAATTTACAAAGACAATGGGTCAATTAATTCTTTATGTTGATGGATTAGAGTAAACAATACAAAACCTGATAGATTCATCATAATCAAGAATAAGAATAACTTAAAAAAGAGTAGATAACCGAAAGTGTGATTGTTGTGGATTATATGGAGTAAGTAGTAGTTGTTTGGTAGACAAAATTATTAGAATATCAAAAGGAAGATAGAATAAAGCAAGGGAACTTGAGGTGCTTTACGTTGCCAATTTCTTTAGGCTAGTTTAATCTTTTGTTTTTCACCAATGCAAGAAAGAGGAATATATAGCTATGCAACATAAAATTTGATGTTCAAGAAAACAAAAGAATGCATAATCATTTAACTTGTATAGTTATATTTTACAATATAAAGTTTATACATGCGTGCTCACCATCAGTTGTGTATAAGGTACATGCCTTGGATCAAAAACCCAAGATTTTAACTGATGATTGAAAGTCACTTATCTTCATGCTCTCTATCTCGCTGCTGCGGACTTGGGATTCCCATGAAGATCCGACTCCATTCTAATTTTCACGTGAGAGAGACCGTGGGATTTATTAAACTTGTCAACTCAAGATCAGCTATGAAGAATGCTATATAGCATATTTCTAACATGCAGCAGTATATTCCAATGTGAATTGCTCTGAAAATTGAAGGCTCTTTACAGAAAAGTCGAAAAGTGTAATTGCACAGAGAATGACCTTTTTCCAATTTGCATTTAGAAGTTACAAGCAATTTGAGATGCAATTCCCCTCTGGTAAAACTCAAGAGCCAAGATAACATATTCACAAGAAACGCCCACCAAAAACACAAAAATAACTATTTTACACTATGGAACTAATCAAAGAGAAGACATCCCAAACCAATGAGAGTTCTCAGAACACTTTAACTATGAGGATAATACAGCCTCGACTGTGTCTGGAAAACCATATCTTGAGACCCCAAGTAAGATTCATGAATACTTTTAGTTTCCAAATCATGATCCTCCATTTTAATTCCATGTGAATTTACCCCGTAAGGAGATGTGAACATATTTCCACTTGTGTGGTTAAAAGCCATGGCTGTTACTCTGTTGTTTAGCTGGTTCCACTGGTAAGGTGTTCCAGGCATATCAGTGGAATTTTTATGCTGCAGCGTGTTATATAGGTCCCTCGAAGGTCTTTTGTTGTCTGGCGATAGACTTTGATTGTCGTTGAGATTGACTGTTGTTATATCATGAATGCTTGCTCTTCTTTTATCTTTCCCACCCGAATGTTGCCTGATGAAGTACTTCTGAGCATGGCTAGCAACCTGAGTTGGTGTTCTACTAATCACATAATTACGCGATATATTTCTCCAATCCCCTTTCCCATACTTCTTAAGCCCCAAAAGAAACAGCCTGTGGTATTTTAACCAAAACTTGTATGTCAACGATAAGCTTAACATGCAAAGTAGTGAATGAAGTGCTTAACCAAAAAGAAACAATGTAAAGAACAAAATACTAGAACAAATAACAGAATTGTGGTTTTGTTATGGCTCCAAACTTAACCAAGTCTTATCACTTGTGCAACCATTTCACAAAAATCCCTATGAGATTTACAATTAATTCTCCAACATAGCCAAACGATTAGATTTTTAAATCAATAGAGAACAAAAAATGTCCTAATTTCTCCAAAATATGAGCTTTCAAAATGGCAACATTATCTATTAGACATTCACATATATATGAATGTATGATCTATCGATCTACCAAATTTTCATCTATGAAACTAAAAACTTATAGTTATAGCACACCCCAAAATACCATATAATACATAGATAAGGCAATGAAATTTGAATTGAGACTTACTTATGCTCTTCTTCTGTCCACGGAACACCCTTCTTCCTTTCTTGATCAGTCGGTTTATTTCCTGAAGATCTCTTCCCATTACCACCAAACGAAGTCTTGAATCCATCGAAACCATGAGCACTATTACCCCATTCTAATGTAAAAGTAGATTGACTATAACCAGGGATCGGAATCAACCCTGCTTCAATACTACTTACATCATCTTCCAATTCTTTATACTGTCTCTTCACATCAGCCACAGTTTTCCCCGGGACCATAGTTGCAACTTTCTGCCATCGATCCGGAGTGTCCTTATCGAACTTAGCCAGAGCATTCTCAAACAACTTGTTCTCCTCTGCTGTCCATCTAGTGCTTTTACTTTCTTCAAGCAACCAATTTGAGTTTGGTAAATAGGAAAATGGTGACAAAATCTCCATCCCAAACCTCATCAAAATTTCAATAATATATATATCAAGAAAAAGCTAAGCTTCTTCAGTATAATTCATATATTTCGCAATTACAATATCAATGCTATTATATCAAGTGACATTTTGCAAGGAATCAGAATATATTTTTCTAAACACATTCTGTCACAATAAGGAATCTAAAAAGAACCCAACTTTCCAAAAAATCAAACTAAAATTTCCAAAATAGAATTCAATACAACTAATATCAAGAAAACAACTACCCCAGATAATATTATAACTCTAAACACCCTATAAAACATTCAAGACCATTAATTTTTTGTGGGTATTGAAGTAGAATACAAAAGGGCTAAAATATAATAGTACAAGAAAGTTTCTAAATTTGAGCTAAAAAGAAGTTGTATGTAAAAAAGGAACAAACTTTATACTTATTTGAGCTTCAAATATTTATATTTCTTGCTAATTTAAGATGGTGCAGACTGAAGAAGAACCTGGAGTGTGCAAGCCCAAGTGATGCACTATCTTTATGCAATGTGTGTGTGTGTGTGTGTGTTGCATACACTAAAAAGCTGGAAATGGAAGCCAAGTGAAAAAATAACGAAGATGGAAATATTTGTGCTTGTCTTTTCTTTTTCAGTGAAGGAAAAGAGAATGCAAAAGCATAGGAAAGGGGTTGAAGCAATGAATCTCAAGTATTATTTTTGTGAAAATGTGATCGAAGGGAGTGAAAGATAGAGATATAATGAGGAGAGAGGGAGTGGTGTGGGTTGTGAACTTGTGATTGGATGTCAATGGTGCTTGTGGATACTTCAACTTAATAAACCATTCCTTGTTTTTTGGAAGAGCATCTCCGATGTTAAATTCAATTTTAAAGACTTAAATATAATTTAAATTATGTGTTATTAATTATATATAATTAAAAAAAAATTAATATATTTAATAAATTTAATCATACGTTCTTTAATTATATACATTTGAAATCTTTTTTAAAGTAATTAGTAAATTTAATCATACGTTCTTAAGTATTTATAATTAAAACTCTTTTTAAAAATATTTAGTAAATTTAACCTTGATTTTTTAGTTTTGAAATAAAATAAACATTACTCAAATCTGGTTCATTTTATGGCAATTATAGAAGATTATTTTTGAAAATAAATTAAATTCGATGATGAACATTCATGAATATATTGAGCGGGAAGTGTGATGGCAAGATAAAATAATATAAACACATATTAAAATTTTATTGAAATATATATAATATATAATACATATCAATACTATATACTATATTATTATAACCAAAAAATTAAAAGTTTTGGTCGTCGGTATGGTATTGGGTGAACCATAAAAAAAATCTTAACCATTCAGTTTTATATGAACCATATAAACAATCTTAACTATTGAATTTTAATAAAATATAATTTTAAAAAGAATATAATCATACATACAACTCTAACCCCAGTAGTCATTCTTTTATACAGTAGTCATTCTTTTATACAGGATAAGATAATAAGATATGATAATATTATATTCTATTTAAATTATATTCTATATTTTTTTACGAATCCTACTTATCCTATAATTTTTATTTAATATATCATTAAAGTTTATCCTATAATTTTTATTTAATATATCATTAAAGTTTATGATAAATAATATGCATTTTTTTAGTTTCCATCTATTTCTCTGTTTTAATCGCATAACACAAATTATTTATCAAAACACAAGCTCTACTCAAATTAGAAGAATTTTGCTTAAACTAGAACAACCAATTCTCATCAATACCCCTATGTTCAAATTAGAAGACCGACATCAACACTATATATACAACTCTAAGCTCCGATAGTCCTCCTTTTATACAACTCATCATGTATAAAATAATATTATATTATATTTAAGTTATATTCTATGAATATTTAATTTTATGAATATTAAAATAATATTATTATTTTATTAACATTAATTAAATTTTATCACTATATTATATCTATATTATCTATACTTTTAGATTATATTATTTTAAAAAAGCTTCTCTTTTAATTAGAATATATAGTTGTACTCACAATCTACTAACATGTTTCAATTTTCCTCATCGCTCAAATATTTTAATTTATTTAAAATTACAATTTTATAATTAAAATTTTTTAATATGAAAATTATATTATATTTTACCGACATTAAAATATACACTTTCATTTAAATTTTAATTAAAATATTTTTAATATATTTGTAACTCTTTTTATAAATAAAAATTTCCTAATTAAATTTAAAAAAAAAAAAAGTTTGGTCAGTTGGTCGTCCGTCCGGTAAATCCTCTTTTTATACAACTCTTTTTATCATCCGTAAATTTTCTTTTTATACGACTTTTTTTATGCAATTATGATATAATTTAATTTTAAAACATATATATTTTACATATAACTCTATCATCGGTGAGTCATTTTTTGTACAACAATTTAATAACATATCTCACTTCACTTCTACTTGAAATTACAACTTATTAATTAAATCTCATGAATATTAAAATAATATTATTATTTTATCTATAAATAATTTTTATTATATATTATATTATCATAGTCGATATAATAAAAAGTTTAAATTATATATTTAAATCATATAAAATAATTAATATATAATTTATTAATCACGTCCGTGATTTCTACGAGTTATAAGCTAGTAGATATATATATATACTATATTACTAAAGTCGGGCAAATATTTGGTCGGTCGTCCGGTCATTTTGTCTCTCACTCAACTTCAAATACACATGTATGTCTCCTACTCAATTTCAAACACATTCTTTTAATTAAAATATACAGTTGTACTTATAATCTACTAACATGTTTCAATTTTCTCATTGATCAACCTCTTTAATTTATTTAAAATCATAGCTTATTAATTAAATTTTATGAATATTAAAATAATACTATTATTTTATTATATTAATTAAATTTTAACTATGTTATATCTATATTATCTATACTTTTATAGTGACAAATATTTGGTCGGTCGATCGTCCGTTATAGTCTCTTTGTGTCCCACTCAACTTTAAATACACTCTTTTAATTAAAGTTTAATTAAAATATAGAGTTGTACTCATAATCTACTAATTAACATGTTTGAATTTCATCATTGTTCAGACACTTTAATTTATTTAATATTATAATTTTATAATTAAAATAATATCTATACTATAATTCTCATAATCAACTTCAAACACACTTTTTTAATTAAATTTTACTTAGATTATATTTTATCAACGGTGTAATTCTCTTTTATTCAACTGTTCACAAGTAATATTATTTTATATTTAAATTATAGAATATAATTTCAATTTTAGGAATAATATTATAATATTCTTTCAAAAAATAATATTTTTATCTAATATAGTTGTATTAACATTTAACTCAATTTCATTAACGCTTTTTATTTATTTAAAATTATAACTTATAAATCATATCTCATGAATATTAAAAAAATAATATATCATAATAATATATAAATAATATACAAAAAATAATAACAACATAAATTACTATATTAAATTAAATAATAATATAAAGTAATTAATATATAATTATTAATGCAACATGTGTTTTGCACGGGTTATAAGCTAGTTAATATAGAAAAGAACATCTAAATATCTATTTACTAAGAAAAAACCCTAATAATTGAATATTTCTATTAGGCTTAGATAATATCTATACAAAAAATTGACGATACTGCATTTGTCGAATATTTATTCAAAATTTGGTCGTAAAGTTTATTTTATTCCGAAATTAAAAAATCAAGGTTAAATTTACTAAATGTTATAAAAAAGATTTTAATTATAAATAGTTAAAAACATAGGGTTAAATTTAGTAATTATTTTAAAAAAAAGTTTCAATTGTCTATAGTTAAAAACATAACGTTAAAATTACTAAATATATTAAAAAGGGCATTAGTTGTATATTCTTGAAAACGTGGGATTTAAATTGTATTTAAGCCAATTTTAAATTAATGTAATGTAATTTTTTTTAATTTAAAATATTTTAATAAGAAACTATAATAATATAATAATTGTATTAGATCAATAATGTAGCATCATGTTTGATATTAAATATGTTAGGAATGAGAACCTATCGAAACTATACAGAGGGGGTGGAATGTATGGTTTAAAACTATTTTTGTATTCGTTGATTTTTACTTGTTATGAACTAATAATAAAATGTTGTAACTTTACTAACTTAGTAGTGTTTACTTAAGAAATGCGAAATTTAAAATAAACACTCAAAGTTAACTTTCAATCTAATTGTGTATTAGAATGAATTGCTACAATATGAGATTCTTGATATGAATCTCAGCTTCTTGTTCTTGGAAGATACAAGGTTTAAATATACTTGATAATATTCAACTTGATACTTACTAATGAGGTTGTGCATAAACTATATAGACAACATGTCTTTTTGGCACATGCTCTCACTAGACAGTTATGCTAAAACTAGAAACAGACAAGGAACACTTTTCATTTGACTACTATCTATTTCTAGCTAACACAATTCTTTGACAGTCTTTTGCTTTCAGCCTTATCTCTTCTGTCTTTGTCTTGTTCTTCTTCCAAGCTGCATTGCAGACTCGTCATTATCTTCACAGATTTGGCTGACCTGATAATGGCAATACTTCAAATTACTTGTCTGGTTCTTCTGCAACTTTAATTGAAACTAGCCTCTTGAAACATTCGAATAATCAACTGATGTTGCTTCGAAAAGTCATAAGATAGACTTCTTGATCGAGTACTTTTGAGACTTCTCGATTGGTATTTAACTGATCACTTCTCGAATGTCTAGACTACTCGATTGCACACTACATTTGATGACTTCTCGATTGGACTAGACTTCTCGAGTGACTTGACTGCACACTTCTCGATTGACCCATTTCCTCAACTTCTCGATTGCTTCAATTACTAACTTCTCGAATTGTTATTCTGGACTTATCGAATGTATGTCATTTCACACCTCTCGAATAACTACAGTTTATTTGACTTCTCGATCACTTCTAACTTCTCGATTGCTACTGAGTTACTTGAGTGCTATGAGACTTCTCTACCAGCTTCACATGAGACTTCTGTATCAAGATGACTTCTCGACCACATACTTGACTTGAAGCATTTTCCACTGCAAATCTGATTTGATAAAGTCTTCATTTATTTGATGTATGATTCAAATTTGAATCTTCTATCAACATTTATTTTTTACTCATATTTACCCATTGACTTTACTGTAAAAACATGTTTCTATCTGCAAGTACATTAAGACATACTAAGTACACATCCTAATACAGAAGTTTTACATGTGTTACATCAGGACAAGTAAAAACACAGTAGTATGCTTGATTTGGTCCAACAAAATATTTATTTGGTCTAAGACTTCTTTACTAAATTTAATTTTTTTAACATATCCAATGTATTCCTTATATAGTTATATTTATTAAGAAAACTAATATTTTTTCTTTCTTCTTTCAATTATATTCAAATGAAATATTTATAATATTACTACTTTTTGAAAAATATATTGATAAAATTCATTTTTAATGTAATATATAGTGCCATATGTTGATTATTATATATTTAAAATAATATAAAATTTAAATTATTTTAATAACTTAATTGATTATTATATATTTTAATTTTTGACATGTAATAATATGCACAATTTGAAGTATGCAACACTCCTAAAATTAATAGCATATACTCCATCAGTCTCACCCAATTGTTAATGTTTCGGAGAGAAGGTCCGGCACACATTTTAAAGTGCATATAAAGTATAGTTTCATAACTTATTTTTAAATTTTTTTTTCTGAATAAAAGTTTAATGTTTAAATTTTTATTCAGAAAAAAAATTAAAAATAAGTTATGAAACTATATTTTATATGCACTTTAAAATGTGTGTCGGACCTTCTCTCCGAAACGTTAACAATTAGGTGGGACGGAAGTAGTATTTGGCAAAAAACAATAAATAACATGTATAATTTTTGAGAATGAGGTCGCCTCATATTTTTTTGTTAAAGGATTTTAATGTTATGTTTTTGAGTTTTTTTATGTATAGAAAGGGAAAACAAGTTATATGCAATTTTATTTCTCATGTTACTAGAATTTTGTAAGAAAGAAAGGAAAGGAGAAATATAATTATAAAATTGTTAATTTTATATTTGTAATTTTTGTTTTTCTCCAAAAACATTTAATTTTTTTTAAAATTTCATTTTTTTATGAAAGTTTTGAAAAAAAATTAATTCAAATTTTCTTCAAATTTATTTTTCTTTATTTTTTTATTAAAAATTAAAATGAGTAATTTTTTACCTTTCTTCTCAAAATAACACTTGAGAATACAATGTAAAATCTTTACTTAATTTATTACTATAACTTAATTTATTAATGTCATTATAATTTTATTGTATTTATAGCATAATAGCCTTCTTTTTTTTAAGGTAGCATAACAGCCATTTCATTGAGAAAGTAATGCTTGAACTACAAATTTAGAAGTCCTAAAATTATTTAAAAAAGAAGTAAAAAAGATAAAATAAATGAGGAAATTAATTATATTATAACTACTTAAGTTTGCATTGGCATGTTTGGTAATTAGCGATTAGTTGTTAGATAAAGTGGGTTGAATTAGCTGTTTTGAATAACTGATTTGAATAGTTGTTTTGACTAATGAATTGAATTAGATGTTTTTAAAAAAATTGTTTCATAATAAACTGTTTGAATTAGTTTTTTGTATTTAAACTAGGCACATAACAAACTTATAATGCAAAAAGCTTTTTAAAGTAGTTTTTTTAAAATTAGTTTTTTCAATTCAATAAACTATTACAATCAATTTTAGAGAATTCATTTGATCAGACCTCTAACTTACTTCAATCACTCAATCCTCTACTTTTTACTCAAACTTGTAACTTCCAAATAGCGCCGTAAACTTACCGAAATTAATGGAGCCCAATTCACGTGCATGCATGCATTAGTGGACCCTAATTAAAGCCCAATTCCAATTGTGTACAAACATGTAACTAAGTGATTGTTTGGTTATTTATGGGTATTAACTTTTTTAGGAAATTATAATATCCGGGTATTTAATACTTATATGAAATTAATAGGAAATTAAAAAAATTGTTTAGTTGAAAGAAGGAAGTTGTATTTCCAGGAAATGCAAGTTATCATGAGAGGGGTAAGTAAATAACTTCCTATATTGTATGGGCATTATAACTTCCTAAAAAATACTATTTTCAATATTATTGTTAGTCAAACAATTTTACAAATATTCAAATGCCCCATTAAATCTGATACCAGTACTTTACTAAAAATGGTAAAGCATCTTTACTTTGACATGAATTGTACTTGACGTGGCAGTTTTTGATTGCATTTGTATTAAACATTTGTACTGCTTTATAATTTTAGTCAATACTTTTCCAGATTTCATATTGACCCGAAACTTCATGTATGCTTTATCTTTTTTAATCTTAAACATGGACTCCCTGTGTGCCAAATTGATTTTCAAATTGAATGAAAACGAAAATTTTCTTTTTTATTATTTTATTATTTTAGAAATTTGGTTTTAAATTAAATAAAATATAGTTTATAAATTATATATATATACTATATTATTATAACTGAAAAATTAAAAATTTTGGTCGAAGATGAACCATAAAAAAGATCCAGAAAACGATATTAACAATTCAATTTTAATAAAATCTAGTTTTAAAAAAAAATATCATACATACAACTCTAATCTCGGTAGTCCGGTGATCCTTATTTTATACAACTCCTCACGAATAATATTATTTTATATTTACATTATATTCTATAAGACTTCTACTTATCCTATAATTTTTATTTAATATATCATTAAAAATTTTAAATATTAATATATAAATATTATTGTATAATAACATACAATTCTAACTCGTACAAACCGTCCAATTTTAGATGAATCATAGAAACGATCTTAAACATTCAATTTTAATAAATTCTAATTTTAAAAAGAATATATATCATACATACAACTCTAGCCTCCGGTAGTCCCCCTTTTATACAACTCCTCACAGATAATATTATATTATATTTAAATTATATTCTATATTTTCTATTTTAAGAATTCTACTTATCCTATAATTTTTATTTAATATATCATTAAAGTTTATCAATATTAATATATAAATATCATTATATAATAACATACAACTCAAACTCCGATAGTCCTCCTTTTATACAACTACTCACAGATAATATTATATTGACATAAATTCTCAATATTATAAAATTTTGTAGTAAAAATTAATAAAAAATAATCTAAAAAATAAATTCACCTAAATATTAGTCATTCATCACGTGTTTCGCATGAGTTATAAGTTTGTATGTATATATATATATATATATGTATATATATATATAGTCCTACTCAAATAGAAAATAGTTTAAATGAGAAATAGAAAACCTTATCCTTATACCTAACGCACCCACACACAAATTATATACACCCTCACATACACAATTCCATCTATTCTCCTCCGTTTTTAATTTGATTTTCCCGTCAATTGGCAAAGTTTTTTTCAAATCTAACTTCACCACATTTTTTTTCATCTCCCAAAGATCAGTTTTCATACCATATGTGCTATATTTCGGCAAATATAATTTATAATTAAAATAAATTCGTCACTTATCAGATTCAAACTTCAATCACTAAATAATATTACAAAAATCACTAATTTGTATTATAGAAATCACTAATTTGTTTTACAGAAATCACTAAATTATATATCCTGGATTCACATAAAATAATGGAAATCGCCGGAAAAATAAAAGTCACCAGAATATATCACATATGGTATGCAAACTGATTATTGGGAGATGGAGAAAAATATGGTGAAGTTAGATTTGAAAAAAAGTTCACTAATTAACAGGAAAAAATAAATTAAAAACGGAAGGATTATGTAGGATTGGGTGTATGAGGGTGTATTTGATTTGTGTGTGGATGTCCTTCCTTGCCATTAGATTAGATTGAATATGTGGTGTAGATCTTATTTTCTATTTTCTATTCTAAGTTATTTTCTATTTGATCACTTGCCTATATATATATATATATATATATATATATATATATATATATATATATATATATATATGAGAAATAGAAAACCTTATCATTATACCTGCTGCACCCACACACAAATTATATACACCCTCACACACACAATCCCATCTATTCTCCTCCGTTTTTAATTTGATTTTTCCCGTCAATTGGCAAAGTTTTTTTCAAATCTAACTTCACCACATTTTTTTTCATCTCCTAACGATCAGTTTTCATACTATATGTGCTATATTTCGCCAAATATAATTTATAATTAAAATAAATTCGTCACTTATCAGATTCAAACTTCAATCACTAAAATATATTACAGAAACCACTAATTTGTATTATAGAAATCACTAATTTGTATTACAGAAATCACTAAATTATATATCCTGGGTTCACAAAAAATAATGGAAATCGTCGAAAAAATAAAAGTCACCGGAATATATCACATATGGTATGCTAATTAATTGTTGGGAGATGGAGAAAAATGTGGTGAAGTTAGATTTGAAAAAAACTTCACTAATTAACGGGAAAAATCAAATTAAAAACGGAGGGATTATGTGGGATTGGGTGTATGAGGGTGTATTTGATTTGTGTGTGGATGCACCCCCTTGCCATTAGATTAGATTAAATATGTGGTGCAGATCTTATTTTCTATTTTCTATTCTAAGTTATTTTCTATTTGAGCAGGACCCTATATATATATATATATATAATATAAATGGGTAATTTTGACTAAAAACAATAGAATAAATTTGAATGCTAGAATTATAAGATTATATTCTTATATAATTTTTTGACATTAAATAATATAATTTATAATTAATTTAAAATATTCAATTATAATAATATTTATTTAGTGTAAATTTATTACTTGCATGTTCCATTTATATACATTTAGTCTTAGTAAAAAAATTGTAAAAAAGTTGAAAGGAATATGTTTTCTTTATAGATAAAAATTAATCAGGAGGATTCAGGAGTGTGCTTATATGAAATAACAAGTTGAAGTTGCTTTCTAGATAATATACATTTTATACTAAAATAATTTAAAAATTACACTATTTTAATATAATTGAAACTTAGAATTTTGCCCACCTAATTAACAACATATCATTTCATTAAATATTTTATTTGTGCAAAACACGAACTACAATAATATAAATAAATTTTAAATAACAAGTAAACATACTTACAAAATATTTTTTGATTAAAATTGATATATATATGTGGGGGGTGGGGGGTGGGGGGGGGGGGGTAAATACAATTTAAACCCCGTGTTATTAACAATATACAATTAAAACTCTCTTTTAATATATTTAGTAAATTTAACCCTACATTTTTTAACTATATACAATTAAAACATTTTTTAAAATAATTAGTAAATTTAACCCTATGTTATTAACTATCTACGATTAAAACCATTTTTTTAAAACATTTAATAAATTTAACCTTGATTTTTTAATTTGGGAATAAAATAAACCTTACGACCAAATTTTGAATAAATATTCTTCAAATGCATTATTATCAAATTTTTTGTATAGATATTATCTAAATATAATATATATATGCAATTATTAAGTTTTTTTCTTATAAAATAAATATTTAGATATTTTTTCTATATTAATATGTCTATATGTATAATATATAATACAGACTTATATTTAATGAAGAACTCTCTTATTTCAGTAACTGAGAAACCAACAACAAATATAATTACAGAACAAATGAAAAAATTGTTAAACATATAAAAAACTACAGAACACAAAAAACAATCACAAAACAAACAAAATAATTACATAACATACAAAAAATATATAACGCAAAATTACAGAACATTATTCAGCATTAGTGTTCTGTAATTTGTGTTCTATATTTTGTTGTATATTATGGAATGTTTTTGTTTGTTTTGCAATTATGTTTGGTGTTCTATGATTTTTAGTATGTTCTGACTTCTACAGTTATTTGTTAATCAAATTCTTATAAAATAGGAATTGGTTTCTCAGTTACCCAAATAAGTAGTTCTTCGCTGAGCCTTACTCATATTATATACGTTCAATAAAATTTTAATATGTGTTTATATTATTCCCTCTTACCATCACACTTCCGCTCAATATATTCATGAATGTTCATCACCGAATTTAATTTATTTTCAAAAATATTCTTCTATAATTACCACAAATTGAACCAGATTTGGGTAAGATTTATTTTATTTCAAAACTAAAAAATAAATATTAAATTTACTAAATGTTTTTAAAAATGGTTTTAATTGTAAATAGTTAAAAACATATGGTTATATTTACTAATTATTTTAATAAAGATTTCAGTTGCATATAGTTAAAAAACGCAGGGTTAAATGTACTAAATATATTAAAATAGTGTTTTAATTGTATATTGTTAATAACACATGATTTAAATTGTATTTAAGTATATATATATATATATATATATATATATATATATATATATATATATATATATATATATATATATATATATATATATATATATATATATATAATATAGTACACAAGGCAAAAGTTCTATGAAAAATCCTAAATAGAGTAATAATTGGATAACACTTATAATATATTGCAGAATCTAATGCTAATGCAAGACATATATGTTATCTAATTAATACTCTAGGTTCTCCACAGAACAAAACCCTAGTAAATAATCTATACTATATTATTATAACCAAATTAGAGAACTTTTTTTTTAAAACACTAAAGTGAACTATAGAAAAGATCCTAATCGTCCAATTTTAGGTTAACCATAGAAACGATCTTAACCATCCAATTTTAATAAAATCTAATTTTAAAAATGATATATATATCATACATATAACTCTATTCCCGGTAGTCCTCCTTTTATACAACTGTTCACAGATAATACTATATTCTATATTTTCTATTTTAAGAATCTTACTTATCCTATAATTTTTATCTAATATATCATTAAATTTTATGAATATTAACCTTCAACTCAATTTAATCACTATTCAAACTCTTTTGTTTATTTAAAATTATGATTTATCATTAAATTTTATGAATATTAATATATAAACATCATTATAAAGAAAAATGTAAAAATAAATTAATAATAAAACAAATTGTCCTATTAAATGAAATATTTAAATTATATAAAATAATTAATATATAATTTATAAATAACTTCCGTGCTTTGCAAGGGTTATAAGTTAGTATATAATATAACTAAATTGTATATATAAATTAATATAAATTTGAAAATTTAAAATAATAATATATGCCACTTAAATTCTAAATTATATGTTTTTAAACATTATCCTAAGTAACTTAAAAAATAATTTATTTTATTAGGCTAAAACCAAATCTTAAATAAAACTTTTTTTGACAGAAATAACATTTCATTAATGAATTGTAACGAAGTACATTGACCTAAAAATGAGTTTATTTCATTCACCAAGTTTATCATTTAACCGAAAGGCACGCATGTTGCCTCCGAACGTTTAGACAATAACACATTAATGTTTGAAAATAAAACATCACCAAAGGGCCTCCTTAAAATCTCACATGAGCAAAATCGTATGAGAAAAAATTCAAGGGGAAAAAGAGTGTCCTACTAAAAAATTACTAATTACAAGGAAAAAAACATTTAATTACAATGAGACCATTAAATTCAAGTTCATGTCTCTATCCACCTTTTCTTTACTCTTCTTCTCATCCACGAGTATTAAAATCCTACTTCCATTCATCTTCCATCTACACACAATAAATCATCCAATTAAATCTGAAAAATAAGTCGATAAAAGTGTAACAAAAATATATAATATAAAATTATATCATAAAACTTTCGATTCATAATTAAAGTCATATAATATGACACAACATTATCATAAATGACATATAACCACCACAAATATGGTTAAAACGTCATAAAAAATGGTCATGCCCATATAGGTACAAAAGTTATCACAAATGACACTAAACTTGTTCAAAAATTCAGATCTGAAAGATGTGAAAACATATACAGATGATATGGATCAAATCTGAAAGATACGAAGACAGATATGAAGATTTAGAAATGTTAAAATTTTTAAATTTGAAAAGAGGAGATATTATTTATATAAAGAATTGTGATTTTAACCAAGACACTAGAAAGGAAAAGTGTATTTGAAATTAGGGTTTAAAGAAAAGAACGAGGAGAGGAGTGATGGTTACGATGGGGAGACGGGAGAGGGGTATCGCCTTTACATTCGAACATATCGACTTTTTTCGAGCCATGAAGTAAAATAGGTTCATCGTATATCTTGTCTGTGTGTTCTTAGTTCTTACACACACCCCATAATCTTTAAATAAAACTTGGTATGCACAAAATAAGCATAATTGAATACTTAACATATTTTCGCACCAAGAGTACAAGAGAAAATATCGACAGAAAGTTTAAAAGAAAGGATGAGATGGGTTGAGAGTAGCTTAGTGGTAAAGCTATCTATTTGTCGTTCCCAAGATCTTGGTTCGATTATCACTTATATCGACTTTAATATTGAACAGATTACTAATGAGTATCATTAAACTTAATTTAAAAAAAAAAAAAAGAGGAAAGGATGGGAAAATTGACATGGAATTGTGGCCCATGCATTCCCGCATGTCGTGGCTTTGAATACAAAGTCACATGAAAAATGTTCTGTCTTAGGCCTCGTTTTTCGAACCCTTGAAGAGTCTTTGTGGATATGTCTAAAACAAGTTGGATAGAGAATGGGGTGCGAGGAAAAAGACGAAAAGGTCCCCCTTGATTTGGTCCATGCTACAAGTGTCCTCTCACTCTGGAAGTAAGGAAAGAACAGACCATGGTCGTGTCTACTTGTTGCAGCATGCCATTGTATTATTCATTCGCAGCCATCTCGCCACTACGAACCAATGGGACAAATTCCGGTTTTGATCAAATTATAAGTTTGAATTATCACAAGAATTTGAAATTGGATTTCATTTGAATTTTAAAACATTCACGTAAATTGGTAAAAAATGCTGTAAACAGAACCGGATGAAACAATTAGTTATCCAACAACTGTCTATGGACAAAACATAAAAAAAATCGATATCTAGCTCATTGTATTTTCTTGGTACATGTCTAAAATGATAATGTGCCCTGGATGGAACTTTTGCAATTGTTAGTGTTTCTAACATACTATTTGATGGAAAAGATTCTAGTACAATGGTACATCAAATGTAAAAACAATGTTGAATCCTTTGATCTCATTACTGAAAACAACAAACAGAAATTAGTTAGGAGATTATAATACTCGTACTTGATACAATATAGCTCATGACAAACTAGAAAATAATCAGAAAAATATTTACTCAAGGGTACCCACTTTGTAGCACAACATCTTACATGCACAAAATCTGTGCATTGGTGACAAATAATACATCCAGTTGTTTATGTTAACAGGATGGTTGCAGATGTTGCAGAATGGAGTAAAATAGGCAAATAGCGATGCACTTCAGGAATAGAGTAGATAAGTAGGGTGATGGTGATGATAAATAGCAGGTAAAACAGTCTCGGGCGTCATAGCACAATTCCTGTGGATTTAAAAGTCACAAGTGGTGCATATATAGGACGAGTCTGTACTTTCGTCTACACAAGCATCACACTTAGAAATGGCTTCCCTCCCTCGGCATCAATGCTAGTTTGTGTTTCCAGTGACCTCCATGAAGAAGCATTCTTCATGGTGAACAGCAATTAAGACATATTTGCAGAGTACATGAGTGGTTGTGATGCTCATGGTGAACAATTATTTCGGGTAGTTATGCACAGCTCTTGTGCAGGTAGAAATTTTGGGAATCATCGTCAATATCACGACTAGTACATGTAGCAGAGCCTATACTTGTTCTGTTGCAAATATAGCATACAGAACCTTTTACAATAACATCATCCTTCTTTAGTATTAGTGCATGCTTATGGGATAAGTGCTTCACCACTGAACTCATTTTGTGTGACAAGTGCTTCTCTAGAAATGTGATTCAAAAAAATAGGATTGCTGCTTATGAAAATATATATCAAAGAAATAAACGTTGTGATACCGTTGTGCTTTTCTGATTTTGTTTATTAATGCCCTTCCGGGTAAAGAAAATCTATGGATACCAACAACGCTCATGTTTATAACTGGGGTTATTAAGCATTTTGAGCGCACACATTCTCTATATCTGGCAAGTACAAGTAGCTATCGAAAATCCCTGATTCTACAATCAGAACCAGGGCCTGACTATGCCAAACTCATGTATTTGTACAAGTCAAATCGAGTGGCTTGCTCCATTATTGCCTAGAATGTCCTGGAAAGAGAGAACTTTTCTATGGTCACTTGGGCTTACTAACTTCTTAGATGATATTTATTATGTTGATCGCATAACATTCACCCTTACATTTAGAGACTTCATCTTCAAAGAACTGAAAGAAAAGTCTGACAAAGCATATGATTTGTACAATGCTAAAGAGATCACTTTAGCCAGAGGTGAACGGGTGCTTCGTATAGAAAAATATGATTATGAATTACTTCAATTTGTGGTTGGTGTTAACTATGATGAGAGCCTTCTTTTATAGCACATTGCTACTGACATTTGCTACAATGACAAAGAAGACGAGCCTCTGAACAAGGACTATCCCATATTTGCCAAGATAATTTCAGATTACATGATTTATATTCTTGCTATGAGGCCTGATATGATGGCTGGAGAGGTAAGCATGGGGCTAACAAGGTTTCAAGATACATGTGCTGATGCGAAAAGATTTTTCAGAAGTAGTAAAAAAGAACTCAGGAAGCCCGGGTTTCATTTTTTTGGCAGAGGGATAAATGATCCAACGATGCTTCAAAGGGCATGTGAAAGTATTCTTGTTGTGGACACTGTGGTTACACCAATCAATCTAAAGGGAGAGAAAAGCAAATCAGTATTGTTTGATGCAGCCATATTGGCTAAAGAGTTAAGAAAGTTGCCACAGAGAAAAAAATGTAATGAAAAGGTGGATAAATGATTCATACTAAGCAAAGTGTGGGTAGAAATGCTTTCATATGCTGCAAGGGGTATCAGGGCAGTCTCTCATGTACAACAACTTGGTAAAGGAGGAGATCTTATAACTATTGTTTGGTTCTTGATGGCTCATTTTGGCCTGGGAGATGAATACCGATTAACGCATGCTCATGAAAGGGCAAAGCTCGTGGTGGGGAAATAACTTGCAAGTTGTCTCTATATTCTTCTATTCGCGATGTACATTGCTTTTGACTGATGCATGGTTTACCAATGCAAACTTCTGCTTGTGAATGCAATTATATTTCATGGATTAGTGTTTGCTTTTCTTTTCCTAGGATTCCTACTGTGTAAATATTTTGTCATGTTTAAACTGATAAACTTGTTCTGCAGTTGACAAATCACTACAGTTTTCTGTTTTAATATATTTCATTCCATCTGGTGAAATAAAGAATAGAAGATTAAATTCATGTACTGTCGTGATCACATAGTTTCTCGACGATTTGAAGGCCACTGCTGTTTTAATGTGTAGGGTAATTATAACATTCTCCAAAAGTAAAAAACTTGGGCCGAGTTGAATATGGAGCTGGACACTTTGCTTGCTCAAATAACATGCTTCTCATGTACAAGAATTACTTACAAATATGATACTGCTTCCTATAAAAAATACAACTTGGTTGAATAATAATGAAATGAGATGATTTCAGGTACTCCCATCTTTTATGATAGAGGATCATAATTAGTACCCCAACTCGATCTTTTGTCAACACTTGGGAAAATCCGGTGGGGGTGGTAGAATAGACTCATTGGGGCCTTTCCCATTGTCCACAACAAATGCCATTTTTAGTCCCCATGTTGTATGTACTTCTAAATGGCAATGCATGAACCAAACACCTACAAAAACACACACAGACATTAGTATATACATAAATACCTATTGTGAGTTACACATATACGTGTTCCTATCAATTGTTGTCCAGTAGATACCCAACGAAAAAAGGTTGAGTGTTCGAGTTTCAGTGAAAGCATGCGTGAAAGTTTAGGGTAAGAGCCTTCCCAAAACCTTGCTTGCCTTAAAAAAGAACAATTCCTACATAAAAGAAAAAAAATCTTTTGTACCTGGATTGTCGGCTCTGAATCTTATAGCAGTCCATCCACCAGTAGGAACTCCAACCGTATTCCTCTCAACAGGGTCGACAAGATTAAACCTCTTGCGATCCTTCTTCTTGAAATTTCCAACTCCTCTTCCAACAACAAAGAAGTTAAATCCATGCAAATGAATGGGATGACTTTCAGGAACTACCATTCCAGTACCTTGTAACACTAACTCCACAGTAGAGTTATAGGCAAGCCTATAAAGTTTTGTAGCTTTGTCTGTTCCAAAATTTTTAGGCTGTGTTCCGGTATAATTATATGGCATTATTGGCTTTCCAGGAAAATCATCAGTAAAAACTCCATTAATGTTGAAGTAATGTGCTTGAAGAAGATTGATTTTCGGCATCACAAATGTCACATTGTTGATATCCGCGACCAGTCTGCTGCCATTAACACATGTTGCACAAGGGTTCACCCCGAGCCCAATTGTGAACAGAAGTGAATGATCAACTTTTAATGGCACTTGAGCTGGATATTTTTTCGAGTTGAGGCTTCGGAGAGAGTCACTGAATTTCGTTGCTAATGCAGTGGCATTTTGAGGTGGTGGAGCGGTTAAGGTTGTTGTAACGCTAGAGGGTACCGTGGTGGAGTAATGTAACGTTGCTGTGGCAGTCACATTATCAACTGTTATTGGTGCGTCCATGAATGGGGAAACCGCAACTAAGTATTTGCCACTTTCTTGATTGGCTTTGACTAGAACGTTTGTGGTTTGGCCGGGGGCTATAATTATTGTATCTGTTGTGAAGGGTTTTACGTATGCGGCATCCACTTCCACTACTGTGAGCTTATGGTTTGCAATTTTGAAGAAGAGTTCTTCGTTAAGAGCAGCATTGATGACTCGTAGCATGTATGTTTTCCCGGTGTCTACTGGTAAATTGAATCCTCCTGCACGAAACAACTATTAAAATGTGTTTCATCCATATCAGAAATTTAAATACAACACACATGCCTCTGCTGATATTCAACCCTCAATCTCTTGTTACAAAGATAAGAGTGGTATCCACCAGGCTACAATATTGCTAGAGATACTAACTCTGTGTTAAGCAGGTTGAGACAGGCCCGGGATGCCCATTTATAGTGTGGGCATCAGAGACATTTGGTGCTAAGCCTGATTTTGTAGCTTCGTTAATCACAGCCTCGACATCAGATTTCCACCATTCTCCTACAAAAGTTAGAAAAACATCATCAATATCTGCAGGGCTTGGTGATAAGAGGTCAATGGACTATAAGAGGTCCATGGTTCGATAAGAGGTCCATGGTTCAAGGCTCGCTAGAGGCATACTAAAATTTATTAAGAGATGAAAGTATATAGAATGTGAAAGTAAAATTGGGACTAAGACATTAGCAAGTTGTCACCTAATAGAACAACAGCTTCTTTATCTGGTGCTGGAAAAGGGTAAGGCACCCCAAGTTTGGGTAAGATAACTATAGCCCCATGGACAGTGGCCCTAAGCCATAAGATATGTGCATGCCACCAGAGTGTACCCCTTTGCCCTGTTACAGTGAAATTGTATACATAACTTTGGCCAGGCTGTATTGGGCACTGTGTTATATATGCTGGCCCATCTGCCCAACCCGTCCGAATTTGTCGAATCCCATGCCTAAAAAATGGGAAAAAGGAGACAATAAATCAATTGGTTATATAGCAAGTACTCGTAAGAAAGCTCACCAAAAGGAAACATACCAATGGATGCTGAGATTGTACTTAACATGATTGACTACCTTGATAAGCACTCTGTCACCTTCTCTAGCGGATACAGTTGGGCCTGGAAAAAGGCCATTTACTGTGACTATGGGCTTACTTGAGCAAAGCTTCGTTGTATTTTGCATCACCACCTGCCTCAATTACCAGCATCACTTACTATGTATTGTATATTTGTATGTGTATTTTTAATCTTGAGTACAAATTTGTAAACATATCAGCATGATAGCAAGTTGCATGTATATATGCTAGGTGGTGGCGGAACCAGAACATAAAGTACTCAATGTTAAGTTCTGTTTTCTCTTTGAAAGCTAGCATTATGCATTGTTCTTTTTTTTATATTCCTGTTACATACAAGAATTCACATAAATAAAAGTTGACAACTTACATTGAACTTGTAATGACGGATCCGGCACTGAACCAATACAGGAAACAAGCATACCACCATAAATAAAACTCGAATCCACGCCATCGCCATTTCTCTGATCGTGTCGTCTCTCAGTAGAAATCAAATGAGATAGTTTAGTTGTACTTAGGCTTGACCAGGAGATGCAACCTTATATAGAGAATAAATTAACATGTAGCTGCTCATCAGTTGTTATTATAGTAGTTAGCTAGCTAGGTGGGGGCAATATTATTGTCAAGGAAGATGCAGACTTAATGCATACATTTTATTCTTATAATTCATGCATTAGGTGTAAATTGTGCGTGTGTTTATTCTAATTTCTTGCGATCTACACAAAGTTCGTTTAATATAGTAGATATGTCATATGCACAGATATATAATAACGTACTTTTAAGCAAAGGCTGTTCTAGATACATAACTAACAACTTCATATTGTTGGTCTACAACTCTACATCACCGCATACTAGTGCTCTAATTACAACTAATCCCAGCTATATCCAACCAAACAACAAAATACAACTTACCATATTTCTACAACTTATAAATAGGGACCAACATAGTTAAACCAAGGTGAATCTTCTATTTCAAACGCATGTACAGTAATTGTAATACCCCAAAATTTTATATTAATAATCATTGAAAATTTTATTATAAATATTTTATTATTTATAGATTTACTTGTTTATAATAAATATATAATATAATGTGCATATTAATGGAAGAGTCCTATGTGAAATCTATGTGTTGAGATAGACTTTGTTCAAATAAGATTATCATTATCTATATCAGATAATGATTAGAATATTACAAATAATAATTAATGACTACATATTCTTACGATTATAAATCGACTGGAGAGAATAACAAAAGAAAAATACACAAGTAGCTAAAGGAAGTGTTCATCAAGTTGGGAGAGGGAGCCACAAAACCATTTAAGCTCTTCAGGTATGTATTAATTCGTATTATATAATTTTACGTGGTTACCGTGTTAACTTCATGAATACTACATTAAATCTATATAGTATATGTGTATACTTATGGCTAATAAAGTCACCAGCATAATTAAATTTTGATTTCATGCATGGGACATAAAACCGTAGGTTTTATTGTGTGTGTTTTAAAACAAAGTATTATTAATATTCATTAATTTCATGATTTAACCATTAATATGAGTTCAATAATAAAAAAATATGTATAGCACGTATGCATGAAGTGTAGTGAATTGATTCCATTTTAATATTCTCTGGATTTAAAATAGTAAGAATTTTAACCAAAATTATTATTTGTTAATTACTATTTAATTTTGTGTTAATTTGTGGTCACGGTGATAACATTGTTGCTTGCCAGGTGATCGGTGCATTCAATCAGTGCGAGTTTATTTAGTAATTATTTTATTATAACAAGGTTATAATAGTTTTATTAAAGTTGGTTTTGGTACATACATGCTTGCATGAATAAGAATTGGTGCTGCATTGTATTAATTTGACGGTTGTTAAACTTTTATATATTATTAGGTTTGATCCGTGTGCAGTGTTAAGGTGGTTGTCGAATTTGAGGTAAGTAAACTTTCGAATCATTAGTTTATTTCGTAAATTTTATATTTATATGTATGTAATTTTGTTATTAAATTGGATCATGTATGTTAATTTATTAGATTAAATTATGAACAAAAGAGTTATTTGAACTTCGAATTTTGAATTAAGAAAGAGTATTTTAGAACCCTTCGCTTCGTATTGAACCGTTAGTAAATTGCGTATAGTTCCGGAACTAGACTTTGGACCTTACTAGGGAGCACTTCTTTTGGGCCCTTCGGGGATTGTGCATTATTTTGGGCCTTAGTAAGGGTAGCGCGTTTATTAGCATTTGAACTTTTGGGTCGTGTCACCGGCTAATGTGACCAAGCGTAATGGGGTAATTTGTCTAAAGAGTATGATTTAATTATTTTGAATTTGAAATTCGTTCTATCTCTTTGAATTTGACTTTGAAATATATATGTTGTACGAAACCTACTTGATCCTGCTAGTGTGTAGTTAGTTTTCTTACTGGGTTGTGTAGCTCATTACTTACAAAATTTCAGGTGTTAGCGTTGGCTTAACTTTGGACTCTTCTTGGAGATGGACAAATAAATTAGAGTAATATTTAGTTACTAGATTTTTATCTGTGGAGCTGCGTCTCTATAAATTTGAAAATACATTGGTTTTGATTTTGATGAAACATTGGAATTTTGTTCTAGAGATTTATGAAATTTCAGTTTATTATAGATATTTGATTGAAAATAATAGTCCGAGAAATCGGGCTGTTACAGTTGGTATCAAGAGCAAGGTTTCCTTCGGAGTGTGTTAGGTATGGGACTAATACATTTCCTAGGATACGTTCCTGTAAACTTTCGTTTAGACTTGACATGTGGGGTAATAAGCACACCAAATATATTTGTTTCCGTAAGGATGTGACATATGATTTTTGTGTTATGTGATCGTTATATGATTTGTGATTTTTAGCCTTACGTGAACATGATTTTAACTTTGTTATGTGATAAAAGGAAGAAAGAAAAAAAAATGAGCACTAGAGGTCGTGGTCGAGGTCGAGGGGGAAGGCACGGAAACAACAATATGAACAATACTGGAAACAACAATGACAATAATGAAGGAGAAAATGCTATGAACCAGTTAGCTCAGACTCTTGCAACGTTGGTGGGAAATCAACAACCAAGGTAGCCGAGCATAGTTTCAGAGTTTAAGCGGTTGAATCCTCCGACTTTCAATGGAGCAACTGATCCTGCAGTTATGGAAATGTGGGTGCAGGTAATGGAAAAGGCATTTGAATTACTTGGCAGTAATGATGAACAGAAGGTTACATTAGCTGTGTACCAGTTACAAGGCAGTGCATATGATTGGTGGCTAATGGAACAAAGGAAGAACGAGGGAAATCCGGAGCCAATTACTTGGGACAGATTTAAGACAGTTTTGACAGACAAGTACTTTCCTAGGACGGCACGTGTTCAGAAAGAGAGAGATTTCATCAAACTCGAGCAAGGAGAAAAGTCTGTAGTGGAGTATGAAGCAGAGTTTGCAAAACTCGCTAAATATGCTCCTACTTTGGTGGCAGATGAGGCTAGTCGAGCTAGGAGGCTAGAAGAAGGTCTTAGGGCCAATATAAGGCAATCAATATCCCACTTTGAGTTGGGTACATATGAGGACGTACTTAACAAGGCACTAGTGGTTGAAAGGGGCTTAGTAGCAGCCATGGATAAGAAAGATGGAGAAAATAAAAAGAGAAATGAGCCGACAAATGGGTTTGATGGAAGTGGTCAAACAAAGAAGTTCAATAACAAAGGAGTTGTGGGGAATACAAACAAAGGAGGTCCAGGGAACAAGACTCAGTGTTCTAGGTGTGGTCGAAATCATTTGACCAAGGACTGTAGGTGGATGACAGGTGCTTGCTTTCATTGTGGTGAAATTGGACATAGAATTGCTGAGTGCCCGAAGCGTGACGCAACAGAAGGAGGGAAAAATACCGTTAAAGGTACTCTAGCTGCACTTGGGCCTAATTATGGACGAGTTTTTCGACTATCACCAAAGAAAAATTAAGGTACAAATTCATCATCATTTTAGCATATATTTTGGTTAAATTTTATTGCTTTTATTCGTATTTTATTGTGTGATTTATAAAATTTGGGGACCAAATTTTTATAAGGAGGGTAGAATGTAATACCCCAAAATTTTATATTAATAATCATTGAAAATTTTATTATAAATATTTTATTATTTATAGATTTACTTGTTTATAATAAATATATAATATAATGTGCATATTAATGGAAGAGTCCTATGTGAAATCTATGTGTTGAGATAGACTTTGTTCAAATAAGATTATCATTATCTATATCAGATAATGATTAGAATATTACAAATAATAATTAATGACTACATATTCTTACGATTATAAATCGACTGGAGAGAATAACAAAAGAAAAATACACAAGTAGCTAAAGGAAGTGTTCATCAAGTTGGGAGAGGGAGCCACAAAACCATTTAAGCTCTTCAGGTATGTATTAATTCGTATTATATAATTTTACGTGGTTACCGTGTTAACTTCATGAATACTACATTAAATCTATATAGTATATGTGTATACTTATGGCTAATAAAGTCACCAGCATAATTAAATTTTGATTTCATGCATGGGACATAAAACCGTAGGTTTTATTGTGTGTGTTTTAAAACAAAGTATTATTAATATTCATTAATTTCATGATTTAACCATTAATATGAGTTCAATAATAAAAAAATATGTATAGCACGTATGCATGAAGTGTAGTGAATTGATTCCATTTTAATATTCTCTGGATTTAAAATAGTAAGAATTTTAACCAAAATTATTATTTGTTAATTACTATTTAATTTTGTGTTAATTTGTGGTCACGGTGATAACATTGTTGCTTGCCAGGTGATCGGTGCATTCAATCAGTGCGAGTTTATTTAGTAATTATTTTATTATAACAAGGTTATAATAGTTTTATTAAAGTTGGTTTTGGTACATACATGCTTGCATGAATAAGAATTGGTGCTGCATTGTATTAATTTGACGGTTGTTAAACTTTTATATATTATTAGGTTTGATCCGTGTGCAGTGTTAAGGTGGTTGTCGAATTTGAGGTAAGTAAACTTTCGAATCATTAGTTTATTTCGTAAATTTTATATTTATATGTATGTAATTTTGTTATTAAATTGGATCATGTATGTTAATTTATTAGATTAAATTATGAACAAAAGAGTTATTTGAACTTCGAATTTTGAATTAAGAAAGAGTATTTTAGAACCCTTCGCTTCGTATTGAACCGTTAGTAAATTGCGTATAGTTCCGGAACTAGACTTTGGACCTTACTAGGGAGCACTTCTTTTGGGCCCTTCGGGGATTGTGCATTATTTTGGGCCTTAGTAAGGGTAGCGCGTTTATTAGCATTTGAACTTTTGGGTCGTGTCACCGGCTAATGTGACCAAGCGTAATGGGGTAATTTGTCTAAAGAGTATGATTTAATTATTTTGAATTTGAAATTCGTTCTATCTCTTTGAATTTGACTTTGAAATATATATGTTGTACGAAACCTACTTGATCCTGCTAGTGTGTAGTTAGTTTTCTTACTGGGCTGTGTAGCTCATTACTTACAAAATTTCAGGTGTTAGCGTTGGCTTAACTTTGGACTCTTCTTGGAGATGGACAAATAAATTAGAGTAATATTTAGTTACTAGATTTTTATCTGTGGAGCTGCGTCTCTATAAATTTGAAAATACATTGGTTTTGATTTTGATGAAGCATTGGAATTTTGTTCTAGAGATTTATGAAATTTCAGTTTATTATAGATATTTGATTGAAAATAATAGTCCGAGAAATCGGGCTGTTACAGTAATCTCTTCATTTTTTACGGATACAATTTTTTTTATGAAAGTACTGTTTTTAGATGAGTTGTCGCATTTTCTAATGAATAATGGAATGGACCCCTATATGCATATGAACACCATTAATTAAAATGTGTCATGTATCATTTTGAGAAGGATTTCGGGATCCATTTTTTACCCCGGGAATTGCTCTATGTTTTTTTATACTACCAACCAATTAAGTACGTTTTTGACTCTAAAACCCCGACTGATATTCGAAAACGAGTAATTTATTTTTTTCAGATCCTGGCCTGATTTTATGCAAATTAGTGATATTTTTGTTTTAAAATTGGATTTTTTTTGGACCAGATGTTACTGTCTACTTTTGATTTGTTAACTTGCTCCAGGATTCGTACAACCCAAGTTAACTTCTTTCTTTTAGTTATCATATTATAACAGGATATCAGGTCAAAAAAGTGAATTCTTGGAAGGTTTTAGCTTGTAGGTGATCTAATCTAGAGAAGTTAGAGCAGTTTTATAAAAACCAAGCCGATGCACACAGGATCCAACAATCTATTATAGGTCAATCCAAAAAAGTTAATAATTTAGTATATATTAATTGTTGATTTGTCCTTATAAAAACCTCAAACGTACTTGTTCTATTTGTTGTGGATGTTACACGTTTGACGTTGAAGAAAATTATATTAGAAAAGGCAACAAGAAGATGACTTGTTGGCTTGTAATCTGTGTTTGCATCAATGAAATTGAAGAGACTCAGTGAGAGTGAAATAGTTGAAAACAGGTAGAAAATAGGAGAGCTGAAAGCTGAGTAAGAGTATAGGAAGTTTTCATATTGACTTTGATTTTCAGAAGTTAGTCGAAAATGAAGTTTAAACATTCTTTAGCTCCGCTATTGTTTGTGACAATTCTTCTTAACTTAATTTTTAAATAAATATTAGCGTGTGATCGAATTCTTTTAATATTCTAATATTTTTATTTTATATTTTTTTTATATAATTTGAATTTAGTTTTGTTTTTAGAATAACAATTTAAATTTAATTTAATGTTACATCTATATATTTTTATATAATTTATTTGTATTTGTATTTTAATAGGATAATGTTTGAGTGTTTTGTTTAAAAATATGTTTTAGTTAAGAGATTAAAGTGATATGTATTTTAATTAAGAGATTAATGTTTCAAAATTAGGCCCAATAATAACTTTTAGTTTTATTTTATAATAATAATTTAAATTTTATTTAATGTTATATCTATATTTTTTTATATAATTTTCATATACTTTATTTGTATTTATATTTTAATAAAATAATATTTAGGTATTTTGTTTAGAGATATATATTAGTAAAGAGATTAAAGTGATATGTGTTTAATGAAGAGATTGATGCTTAAAAATTAGGTTTAATAATAGTTATCCGGCTCAAATACCGGCTAGCAAACTTTTAATATTTCGTCTTGATAATATAGTATTGATTTGAATATGTTTGATTGTTTGAACAAATGATCAATTTATAAAAGTTCTTTAATTATTATTTCCTCCATCTAATAATATTAAATTTAATTTTTTTCCCGAATAATTATGTTTACAGCCTTATAAATTAAATTAATAACGAGAATTGAAGTTATAAATTAAATTAGCAACGAGGAATCGAACCGTATAATAGACGAGCAACTCCCCCAATCCCATTGTAAATATAAGTGGAGTACAAATTGGTTAACAGCATAATAATATAAACTCCAAATGGTTCGCAAAAGTCTTCAACCTGCCAAAACAGGTACCAATTTAACCCTTCAATTCATGTCCATTAGGTTCAATTTATTATTTTTCAATGCAGCCCTTTCTGTTGATTTAAATACAAACAATTGGAGCGCAATGAGATAGTTCTCTTGTCGTTCAGGTCCTGAGTTCGATTCTCACTCACTCCGAGATTTGTTAAAACATATACTCACATTATAAGACATATAAGTCAAATTAGTTAAAAAAAATACAAACAATTGAATTATAACTGCCCAGTAATTTATGCAATTAATTATTTCGTTGTTAATACTTTTCAAGATCGAATCATAATCTCAATTGAATGGGTGTTTTTGTTAAGTGAATGTTGTGCCTTTTAGTTGTTGGATGAAATGCCTGAACCAAACACAAAAATATAATGCTGATTTCAAATCTTGTAAATTAGTAGCTTAGTAGATACCCTTTTTCTGAGGCATGGGTGTGTGAGTATTTTTAATCTCCGCAAGCTAAAAAATTAATGTTGTTAATGTGTTGTAGGTCTTCAAGCCCTTAAGTCCTTCAATGCCGATAAGTATTTGAAAAAGATAGGCCTAGGTAAGGAGGATCATTATTTCTGGAAGCAAGTAGGCAAGGGATTGTTATGCACATATGCATTGTTTGGTGCTGCATGGTTGTACAATGAAACATCGCCTCTTGGTTGGTGGACACTTAAGCCGAAACCTAAGGAAGAGAAAGAGCTGGCTCATTTGTATGAGCGTCGTGAATTCCCATATCCAGGTGATGCTGAGGCAATGGAGGAGTTTATTGCACAGGGCGGGATGATTGGGACTACTATTGAGCCGAAAGGGGCACTTGAAAAGGATAAAGATTCGATTAATTTTCAGAAGCAGTTGCAGGATAAGAAGTTTGAGCATGAAGCTTTCAAAATGTGGGTGCGGATGAGGAGTGAAGTTGTTGCAGACCTTCAGAGTAAAGGGTTTCAAATCGAGTGATTGTTCTGATAATAATAGTTCTGTCGTAAAAAAAACGGTAATGTGTGTTGTGTAATGTACTATGTGTGGCATGTTTTGGATTTCAAGTTTAGATTGTTATTGTTCTTATCAAATATCAAATATGGTATTAACTCATGGTTATATGGGTCAAACATGCTTGATGCATATGATAAAAGTATTGTTCTTAATTCCATCTGGTAATTGTCCTTACAAGATAGTAGAATATATAAATACATTGATTGTGAAATAATACGAGAATAAGGAAAAATAGACTCTCAAGTCTCAATTATGCATTAATAAGCAATTTGAGAATTAGACCAATTTGAAATTTACCTAACAAAGTGAGATTCTGGGCTCAGTTTAGAACTATCTTAGAAAAAATGAACCAATCAATAATTAATATTAACAAGAGAAAAAGGCAACAAGGATGACGTTAGGTAATTACACAAGGATATAAATTATTTCAATACAAAAATTGAGTGACAATTTTATAATAATAATGCACATGTTATATTATATTTTATTATAACTTTAGGTAATTACCTAAGTAATCATTAGAACCATCAAGCTCTATTAACAAATATATGAATTGGACTCTATAGAGAACTACTCCATTGAAGAACTTTGAAGAACACTACTTATTTTCTAAAAATCATCACATTTTTTGTTTAAAATATATGTGTTATGTAAATAGAAACACAATTATATGAGAAAATTCTTTGAAATCTTAAAAAAAATAATGAAAATGCTTACTAACACATACATATGATTTACAGAACATACTAACACTACACCTCTCATTTCGTTAAAAATATCATATTTTTCTTAAGAACACATGTGTTTAGTAAATAAAAACACAACTAAAAGACTAAATTATGCATTTTGAGAAAAAAATAGTGAAAAAATATTTACAGAACACGTGTTATAAAGGTACAGAACATACTAGTTCTCCGAAAAACTAGTTCTCATTTGAGCCTAGTCATGTAATATCAAATTTCCTGAATTCATACTATCATTTTCACTCTCTAGAATTCATACTATCATTTTCACTCTCCACTCTCCATGTATTCTCTCAAAAATTATTTAAAATCAATGCTGTGAAAAGCGCAAATCGGATTTAAGTGGTGAGATCACCTTCGAATTGAAGTTATATACATATATATAATTATATATATATATATATATATATATATATATATATATATATATATATATATATATATATATATATATAGGTTGCTACTCCAATAGAAACTAATTTTGACTAGAAATTTTATTCCTTCCGTTTTTAATTTAAATTTTCCATCAATTGACAAACTTTTTTTCAAATCTTACTTCACCATATTTTTCTCCATTTCTCAGCGATCAATTTGCATACCATATGTGCTATATTCCAGCGACTTCAAAATTAATCACAAATTTATGTTACATCTGTTATAAAAAGAAATGCAATCACTAATTTATATTAGATAAATCACTAATATATATCATAAGAATCACTAATTTGTATTATAAGAATCACCAAATCACCAGTTTTGTTAAATAAATATATACGGAGATCGCCGAAAAAATGAAAGTCGTCAGAATATAACACATATAGTATGCAAACTGATCGTTAGGAGATAAGAAAAAATGTGGTGAAGTTAGATTTGAAAAAAAAATCACCAATTGGCAGGAAAAATCAAATTACAAATGGAGGGAATTAGATGAGATTGTGTATGGGAATGTGTATTTTAATTGTGTGTGGTGCTTTTAGGGGTCATTAAATTAGATTAAATATGAGGCTTAAATTAGTTTCTAGTTTCTATATTTGACTTCTATTTGATAATTTGCTTATATATATATATATATATATATACACACACACACACAGAGAGAGATGCTCAAATGAGAACCTCCTTTAAAATTAAAACATAGACTCAATCTCAGCCATTAATTTTTTTTAATTTAATTAGATATTAACCACTCAATTAATTATATTCTCTCACTCTCCCCCACCCAAATCCAGATCTATTTTTTTTTCTCTCTTCCTTTTATATCTTTTTCATTCATTTCCTCCACCCACTTCACACCATCGATAATTTTGTTATACCACTGTCTCACCGCTGTTCATCATCCGTCAACAACTCCGATCATATATACACACATGCATATACGTATACACATATGAGAATTTTGCTACCATACACATACATATATACACACACGCGCATATACATATATACAACATATAGTCATTTTCATTCATCAATTATAATGAATGTTATTCATCTCCGATGATACAAACTGAATCTCATCTCCTCCACATAACGAGAACGATTCAGATTCGACGAATACTCTCCCTACCATAAGAATGATACTTTCTTGACAATTACTACTTCATTAACAATGATGCTTATGTTTGTATGACTACTATCGTTTTAGATCTGCCATAACCTTATTACACGTAACGTCATTTACTTAGATCTGGAAAATTGGTGATTTCCCCCCCCAAGGAATTTGGTGATTCGCGTTTGAATTTTGGTGATTCGTGTTTGGATTTTAGTGATTCACGCTTGGATTTTGGTGATTCGTGCTTGGATTTTGAGATTTTATTGAATTTCCTGAAAATGTAGTTGGTGGTGGTGATGATAAATTTGGTGATTTTGTAAGTAGTAAAATTGTTGGTGATGCTTTAATGGTAACTTTATGGTTGTGGTGGTTGTCGTAATGGTTGGTGGCTCGGTGCTAATGGAGTAGTAATGACAGATGGTAGTAGTTAAGTAGTGATAGGGACATTATGTTTTTGATTTAAATAATATAAAGAATTAAAATCTATATTTATATATGTATTAAAGTTTGGTGATTTCTATACAAATTTAATAATTCTGTTTTGAGTTCTTAGTTATCATTATAAAGAAATTCTCATTATAAGGAAGTTTTCATTAAATTAGCTCCCTATATATATAATTATATGTAATTATACATTGATTATGCAATCTTATACCAACGATAAGAGCATAAGTATTAAAATAAATAATATATATTATAATATATATATATATTTACAAAATTATAATTAAATAAAATATATTAATATTAATAATAAAATAAAATAAAATATTAATTTTTTAAAATCAGACCACTTAATCCCGCTTAAATCCGCTTAATCTGAACAAAACAATTAAAAATCTAATTATACACTAATCAAGGTGTTTAAGACTCGATTCCGCTTACGTGTCCGTTTAATGCGTTTTTTAGAACAATGTTTAAAATACGGAGACCCACGTGCATGTTATGTACACGAATCAAAACAAATTATATATCATGCCATGTTATTTGAAATTATTTTTGGGTACATAACCTTGCTCAACTCATATATATAAATTAAAATAACAAAATATCATAATCTCCTCTAACAATTTAATATCAGATAGGCGAATAGATTCACTCATTCGTGTAAACATTTCTCGATTAAGAGGTGGTTTGATTAAATATTTAATATCCAGGTATTTGAAGTTTCTAAAAGTGTATACTGGTCCAATTATTTGGTTGCATAAAATCAAGAAAATATAATTTTTTAAAAAGATTAAATACTCATAAAATATAAAAATTCTTTACCCATCCTCTCGTAGCTATTTGCACTATCTATGCATTTAAATCCTTATTATATTAGCAACCAAACAATTTTCTATATTTTGATTAATTTTAAATACCAACAAAATTAAACTTTCTATAACAAATTAATTTATATTCATATATGCAAAGAAGTACCAAGCCCGAAAACATATCCACAATGGCATTTTAGATGTTATCACCAAAACAAACCCCATTTCTGTAAACCACTTAACACTAGTCCACACTATAAACATCATCATAATACATACACACAACCTATACATACATTTCTCACCGGAAACACCACTCTACAATGAATTTTCCGGCCGCCGTGAAACGTCCGATCACCAAATTCTCATCACCACCACTTGAAACCCACAAACCACTCAAACCCCATCAATCTCCAATCAAAATCCCACCAACCCTTTTTAAACAATCACCAAACCCCAAGAATTACTTGAAAAATGACTCATTTACATTTCTTACAAGCTCAAGTGATTTTTCATTGAGTAGTGGGGTTAATCGATTAAGGGCATCTTCGAAAGATGGTAATTATGTTGTGGGTGAAGTGAAAGAACCAAGTTTTGGTGAGTTTATTACTTCTGAGAGAGTTAAAGTAGTGGCAATGCTTGCTTTGGCTTTGGCCTTGTGTAATGCTGATCGTGTTGTTATGTCGGTTGCCATTGTTCCCTTGTCGCTTTCGAATGGGTGGAGGCAGTCTTTTGCTGGAGTTGTACAGGTAGTTTCTGTCATTGTGTATGTTTATTTGAATGTATGTGTGTATTTGTAGGTTGGTATAGTAGAATCTCGATAAATTAATCTATATTTTTCTCGGGTTCGATATAATGGGGTGTATTAATTGTTTCATTGAATTGATAAAATTTCTGGGTATGAGGCTATTAATTTGTAGAGGTTTTAGTGTAGTCTGGGTTTGATGTGGAATATTTGTTGCTGACTTGATGCTTTGTAGAAATGGTATGCTTATGCAATTGATATCGAATTGAATGAATGTGATTATATGATGAATCTGAAATTTGTGGTGGATTAAGGAGAGGTGCTAACTAGGGATAGCGACGGTGTGGAGAAGTTAAAGAATTATATTATGGTTGGAGTGAAAAATGTATATAATTGGAAGTCCTTTCAGGTCATCGTTCTTGATATTGGCATAGTATAGGTGGATTTCTCTTACAGGTTGGTGTTTGTCGTAAGTCATGGTGTAGGGTGTGCTTGTTAATTGGTGTATGCAAGGACATGATGGTTAAAGATGTTTTTTGTTTGTCGGGTTTCTACTTTTAGCAGAGTTACCACTGTACGGATGATTACGGTGTTAGATTCTGTTGTTAATCTATGTCAGTTTGTACATGGCACCCTCGTTTTGATGCTTTTGACCTTTTAGTTCTTTTTCCACATCTGAAAGATATTTTCTTCATTTATATTGAAATGACGCTAGATTTTATCAACTTAATTAAATTTGAAGCTATTTTTTTATAATATTTATTTCAAATTCAATGTGTGGAGTTTTTACTTTGCTTTGAGCTGAAAGAACATTTTTTTAAATTATTATTTTAGCCTCTTCTATTCAATCTCTGATATGTTTTAGTGGCCTCTAATTGCAGTCGTCTTTCCTCTGGGGATACCTGATATCACCAATAGCCGGAGGGACTCTCGTGGACTATTATGGTGGAAAGATAGTCATGGCATGGGGTGTCACTTTGTGGTCACTGGCGACCTTTCTCACTCCGTGGGCTGCAGATACTTCTTTACTAGCATTGCTACTTGTACGTGTTCTACTTGGCATCGCGGAAGGTGTGGCTCTTCCTAGTATGAACAATATGATAGCGAGGTACATTTTAACAAGTCACTTATCGTTCAAAATAATTTAGATTCTCAGTGTTTCCTTTATATTTTATAATTTTGTTTATCTAGAAGACTAAATTTGTAACCTTTTGGTTTCAGATGGTTCCCTCCGACAGAACGATCCCAAGCTGTTGGTCTTGCAATGGCAGGATTTCAGCTTGGAAGTGCCATCGGATTAACACTTTCTCCAATCATCATGTCCCAAGCTGGTGTTTTTGGACCATTTATAATATTTGGATTGTGTGGGTTTTTGTGGGTGTTGGTATGGATTTCTGCAACTTCAAGTACTCCTGATCAAAGTTCTCAAATATCAAAATATGAGCTGGAGTATATACAAAGCAGGAGGCCAAAGTCTTTTAAGGTTGAGAATGAGTTGACAAAACCTAAAGTCATCCCTCCCTTTAGACGATTACTTTCCAAGATGCCAACTTGGTCTATAATTGTTGCAAATTCCATGCATAGCTGGGTATGTATAAATTTTCTGCCTGTATATTTCTTATCTGTTGAGATTATTGTCCGTTTTGGTCTCATTATAGTAAGTAAATATATATTTATCATATTGCATATCGTAATAATATACCATGTCTTATTATACTTCACCTTCTTCATTATTCTTTCTTGCACAGGGATTTTTCGTCATTCTTTCATGGATGCCCATATACTTTAAAACGGTAATATCATATTTGAATTACATACAGATTTAAGATTTTGATATTTTCTACAATATATCTAGCTGTGTATGCCCTCTGGAAAATGAGGAGGTTGTGCTTTCATTCTGCTCAGATATATCATGTTGACCTGAGACAAGCCGCGTGGTTTAGTGCTGTTCCATGGAGTATGATGGCAGTAGTCGGGTACTTTGCTGGTGTTTGGTCAGATCATTTAATTCGACGTGGCATGAGTGTCACTTTTACTAGGAAAATTATGCAGGTTTGAATCACTATTTTGTATTGTCTTCTATAAATGTGTAAAAGCATTTCAAAATGTTTACTAATCTATAATTCAACTAATTGTGTAACCATCAACATGACCTTAGCAGTTACTATGATGAAAGAATGAGTCGGGGGGTTAAAAACATAATACGACTGCCAAGTGCAATAACTCTGTGTGCTTTACCAACTTCCATATGCTGATAATATTATTGTTTCCCTTACTAGTAGCAGGTGACTGCCACTGCAGATTTAAAACTCTATAGATAGACGATGGTTATTGCTTAAGAAATGGTCAAGAGATATTGGTAGACTAGATGTGGTTGAGGCAACAAAGAAATGACCACCACTAAATCGATCAGAATTGTTAGTGCATAGTCTGACATGTGGCTTTCAGATACACATATTCTTGCTGTAATGAAGGACTGAGAGTCATAACTTTATCTTTGAATTTATAACCCCCATTAGATTGGAGGTAGCACTATTAAGGTGTATTATGGATCATAAAACATGAAGAGCATGTCATCCGGCTTTTCAGCTACGCTGACGCCTGATGCTTTGAGAATAGAATTTAAAGTTTATGAGTTCGATGCGTTAGCTAGTAATTTGCATACCTACATCTTATCGTACTGTATTTATATGATTTTTTTACCATATTTTACTGCATGCATATATTGAGAAACAGATTCTATCATACTATCCACGCTATATTTCACCTTCTGATCCTTTTTGCAGCTACCCGAAATTTTCTTAAATCTCCAATTTTTTCACAAAAAATAAAAAAAATCAAGCAATTTCATAAATGCCAAAAACTTCTTAACTTTCTATATATATTCAGAAAGTGAGGTGTCTTCCCGGAAATAACCTCTCTACTGCTATGGCCTACGAGTAGAGGTAAGGTATGCATACTTCTCACACTTTCAAGACCCTGCCCTACTTCTGAGTGAGACATACCGAATATTTTGGTTTAGCTTTGGTTGGTATATTTTGTATGACGGCCTTTTCTAAACTGTTTTATGTTGCGAATGTTACTTGTTTGGAAATCTCGATTTAGTTTCTAATCTGTTCATACTGTTGACAAGGACATAATGTAACTTGCATAGCAAAAAAACACACTTGGTAACTTACTTTTTTTCTTTAGACAATTGGTTTTGCTGGCCCTGGCATTGCTCTCATTGCTCTAACAATGTCAAGAAGTCCAATAGCGGCATCTGCATGGCTAACTTTAGCTGTCGGGTTGAAGTCATTCAGCCATTTCGGTTTCCTTGTGAACCTACAGGTTGGTATAACTGAACTAGAATAACACAAGTTTGTTTTTCACCTTCTAACTGTTGATCCACACTTTTTATGATTTAGGAAATTGCACCGCAATATTCTGGCGTTCTGCATGGTATGTATATTTCTTTATCATAATTCATTAATGGCATGCAATTATTTTAGACATATTTAAGCAAAAGCCAAACCTAAGCCCAGATGAAATAGTCTGGGATCCACTCTTTTAGACTCCTTTTCCCTTGCATCTGTAGGAGGTCCTAGGGATCTCTTACAACTCCTGATTATTCATTTCAGTTGACACCCAGTGGATGTAGCTGAGTTAAGCCCATTTGTCTCCTTGGGCCTTATTTATATGGCAATTATTGAAATTGACCTTGCAACATGTTAGAATTGTAAAAAAAATAAACCGAGAGAAAATTTATGTCAAGAAGTTTAGCAGAAAAGTGTAACTGAGTATCAGAAGAAGTAGATTTCTACTTGTGGTTCGTTTTTCTTAATGCATACTCTTTGACTTCTATAGGTTTGTCAAATACCGCGGGAACATTAGCTGCTATTGTGGGAACAGTTGGAGCTGGGTACTTTGTCGAACTAGTTGGCTCTTTCAAGGGATTCTTGATACTCACAGCTATCCTCTATTTTATGTCCACTTTATTCTGGAACATCTTCTCTACCGGAGAAAGGGTTGATTTCGATGAATCTAATCAGGTCAAGCAGTGTTAGGTTAAACCTGATTTAGATAAGAAAAATATGCTAAGAGTTCATTACATGTGTCATGCTCATATGTTGTAGGCAGTATGTGTACCAGTATGTTTCTTTAGTTATAAAGTTTGCTATGCTAGTGAGCTTACCAGAATTTGACTTTTGGATTAATATAGGTTTTTTTTTCTTTTTTGTAAATACATTTCGGTATATTAGATTATTTCGCAGTTCTTTTTTTGGTAATGGCAAGTTATAAAAATTTATTTACTCACAAATGCAGCTATAATGATTTTTGAAGTTTTGATCTCTTGATAAAAATGGTAGAGGGTATTAATTTAATTTGATCAGATGTAATGAAATTTGTGATGTGAAGTTGTGGGTAGTATCTTTTTATTCAATTCGTAATCGAAAATTCCATAGATTTTTATAGAAATTTTGTGGGTAATATTTTTTTGTTTAATTCGTAATCTCAACAAATGTTAAAATCCATGAATTTTTGTAAGAATCTTTATATTTTTCCGTCACTTTCTCAAAATATCTTGATAAGGACTTTCCTTATCTTTTCGCGCTCTCATTAACAAATTGACATGGTTCAAATCAACAAAGTTCATAAAATATGTACTCTACTAACTAAAGATTGTATGGTCCAATACGTTTCTATTTGTAAAATTTAAGAACTATCTCAATTTCCCAACTAACAAAACTTTAATTTAGTTTAAACAAGTCTTCAACTAATTAATTACACATGTATTGATGTATATAGTCATCAAATGAATAGAGATATAATGATATATCCGGTTTAGTTTAATCATTACTTGTTCATTTGTTCTGCATCCTCGATTAATACAATTGTCAGCCTGTAATTTTGTTACCACATTGACCAGGTTATTAAATACAGTATTTAAATATCATATCCACAATTCACTAACACATTCCCATGTCATTACATTACATTCACTGATATAATAATACTACCAATCCAACATAACATATTTCTCAAAACACCATTCACAAAATAATATATTTTTAAGCCTTGAATTGTCTTCCTACCTAATTAGTTGAAAAACAGAGTTGTAGAAATCAAGAAAACACCCAGTCCTCAGATCATGAGCCATTGTCAAATCAATACACAAAATGGGTTTTTGGAAAACAAGAATCACAAGAGATCCCATGTCTTTAAATCCATGAAAGATGGTGCTAGAAAATTATCTAAAATTTTGAGCTTTATTAGTTGCAAGGGAGAACCCAACTCTAGTAGACTTCAAGTTGATGATATGCATGATCTTGGTAGAGACTTTGTCTGTAAGTCTCTTTGATTATGTGTAGATAGATGTTGTTTATGTGTGTGTGTGTGTTGATATTTTGGCTAGTGTCCATTTATGATTACAATTTATTGCAAACTTTTTGTTGGTTTAGGTTGAAAAAAATTATTCTATGATGACAAACTTTTTGTTGGTTTAGGGATCTTAGAAAGTGTTAGGATAGTATATTATGACATCTTGAGGTTTTACGAGAACTTAACTTAACAGAAAGTGCAACATTCATATGCTTTTCTTAACCCCTTAAAATTTTGGTAGGATTGGTCATCTACGAGAGCTTATATTTAGGTTTAGGAGAGGTGTCAAGTTCAACCGTTGTACCTTAATATTCGTAAATTGTGGCCCTTGGTGGTTATTGGTTACGACTGTCCACTTTTGCACATGTGAGCAAGAGTGTTAATAGTTATGAATTTTGGTAGAGTTGATCCTTTAACAAGAAAAAAGTTGTGATTTTTGTTTTGTTGATTCATTATTGGATAGTTTGTAATAATGGCAGATGTATTTGATCTACAGCATCAGAAGATGCTACTTCAAGAAGCAGTAGCAGAAACAAGTTTATTAATTCCCCTGAGTATTTAAAGGCCGTGAGTGGTGAGAAATTTAAAAGGGTTAATTATACAATCGAAGAGATTATCAAGGGGACAGCTAATTTCTCAACAGCAAACAAAATTGGAGAAGGAGGGTTTGGTATTGTATACAGAGCAAAGCTAAAAGATGGATCTTTTGTTGCGGTAAAGAGGGTGAAGAAAAAGGTAAGGATGAGACAATACAGTATCAAGGTGTTTTTAATTTAACCTTGGGGTTTGTAGATATGCATGTTTTGTAAAGTTGAATTAAGGTCTAACTTTATTCAAAAAGATAATTATATGAGGAGGCCCAACATGTTTACAGTGGTACAAAATTAAATAACAAGCTTTGTCCATTTATGTATGTAAAGTGACTTGGAATTCTTCTTGCAGAACTTGAATGATAGGACATCATCAACAGAGTTCAGAAATGAAATCCTTACTCTAGCAAAGATTGAACATTTTAATTTGGTTAAGTTTTTTGGTTTTCTGGAACAGAGAGATGAACATCTGATAATTGTTGAATATGTTGGGAACGGAACAATTCGAGAACATTTGGATGGTAAGTGAAAAATCTTTTTTAAGAAACCTGTATAGTGCGATTTGTGATATATGATTTATGATTGTGTTTTATCAATTAATGTCCACTAATTGATTTAACACAATCATATACATGAAAGTAAATAACACAGTGGATACTCTATTTGATTAAACACAATCATATACATGAAAGTAAATAACACAGCTTTTAGTGTGACAGCCCCTCAAGGGAGGCAAAAACAAGTATTCTGTATTCCACTAATATAGATGTAATACAAGAATGGAGTCGTTCCCTCACTCAACACCTTGAATTCAATCACCTCACCTCGATGCAAAACTTGCTTGTTTATCTCTGTATAAACAACTCTCTAATTTTGCATACTCCTCACATTTATTACATGGTGTAGGCGGAGAGATTTTGCACACCCTCAGAATTGTATAATTATCTATATTTATTTGTAAGCAGTAAGCTCTATAGTTTTTTCATCCTAATCTATTTTAGACTATTATTTATGATAATTACAATCTTTTATGTTAGAAAGGATCCGGCTACAAAATAATATTCCTAGCAAAATAAGATTAAGTACTTCACAATATATTGACAAATGTCTGAGAATCACATCTTGACTATACGAAGCATATTGCTAGTTGCGGCCCTTGCAGTCGTATGCAGAACCTTTCCTATTCCGTTTGCAATAGCTAATTAATTGTTGTGTTATACTAAAACCAAAGAATATTTACTATGTTAGACTTAATATTGTCATAAATGAATATTTTTTCCCTGAATACGATATTGTTTGTATAATACTGAAAATACATATGTTGCTCACTTAGAGTGTTCAAGTGTAAGTGTAAAATATCTTGCTTAATTGAGAGTAAACTGTCGTGCAGGAATTTGTGGGAAAGGACTTGAAATTGGAGAGCGTTTGGACATTGCGATTGATGTGGCTCATGCAATAACTTATCTGCACACTTATACAGGTATTTACAATGTTACTAATTAGATACTGTCGGGAAAATGTTATTACGCGAAGTTGCCTAGTTGATGCCAATTGCACAGGGTCCACAGCTTCTATTCTTTGGGACTTCTTGGAAAGTTAAACTGGCTTGAAAAGTTTTTCTATGTACTACAGATCCTCCCATAATTCACCGAGATATAAAAGCAACAAACATCCTCATCACAGAAAAACTCCGTGCTAAAGTGGCAGACTTTGGAATTGCCCGGTTAGCTCCTGAAGATCCTGGAGCAACTCACATTTCTACAGAAGTCAAAGGAACGGCAGGGTACTTGGATCCTGAGTACCTGATGACACAACAACTCACTGAAAAGAGTGATGTTTATTCCTTTGGGGTACTCCTTGTTGAGCTGATAACAGGAAGGCAGCCGATAGATCTAAAGAGATCAGTCAATGAGAGGGTCACTATAAAATGGGTAAGTAAAGTAATGTGTAATCCTAAGCTGGTACATTTCACATCAAAGCATATTCTAAATCATTGTCATGATAACTTGCATGTTCCTAAATATTTTGTTGTTAGGCCATTCAGTTCACTCTTTTGTCAGCCCACTAGAATTAGTGATGTTATCTGAGCTAGTGAGCTTTCTTCAAATTCCTCAGAATTACTTATATAATTAGTTCTTTTGACTGTTCATATCTTTAATTTTCATATAATTTCACATAAATTATCAGCTTGTTTCAGTAGAAGTATATATAATTCCTTACTGTAAACCTTTGTTTCTATGCTTTTTTAAAGGGTATATTTGTTCACAAATATATGAACTATGCTGCATGTACATCAGGAGATAATAAGTTCTCTCCACCTGAAAATATAATGGTTATGATGGTTACGAGCACAGAAATATATAGGGAGTATTATTGACATAGTAAACAAGGATCAGCCTAAAATGAAGAAGTTGGTCCATCGTCTAAGCCATATTAGATTGCACATAGCATATGCTAATAATGGTTGGCTTGTTTTGAGTCTTTTTATACTTAATTTGCTACCTGTATGATACTAGAACCCTCAACCTCTTGTTACCAAGGGTGAGGGTATTTACTAGGCTGTAATGCTAGGAATGAGTTTTGCACTTAAATGATACAGCAAGGTTTACTAACATAGTCTAAGTTTGTAACTCACTCCTTAAAACTTCAGGTGTTCAATTAGCAAAAAAAATAAAAAATTATTAGTAAATTCTCCTCCTGTGATAAAGCAAGTAGAGTCTATTAAAATAATGGGCTTGACTCTGATGGAAGTTTATTTTTTCCTTGAGACTATATGTTTAACTTAATAAAGTAATAGGTATTAGTAAATTCACCTCCCGTGATAAAGCAAATAGAGTCGATTAAATTTCATAGGACATAATTAAGGTAGGAGTGGGCTTATTCGTATTACTATATTATACTGGAAAAATAAAAATATTGAAAACCGTCTGTTATTTGGAAATCCATATTCTGAATATGATTACGACTGAAATTATGGTAAGAGTGGAGCTGTTTGTGTTACCTAAAGAGTAAGTCGGCATATATACACATGCATTAGCAAATCAGCTTGCGCACACACTAATATATATCAATTGATTTATCTTGATTTTCATAGCACAGTAACAGACTCTAATTTGAAGATAACTTTGAACATGAAAATATACTCTGTATAAGAGGTCGACTACAATAACCATAATCATGATCACAATCTTCAGGAATAAAAAGTAATAAAGTTTATCATCCACTCCCAGTAGTATAAATCAAACACCAAAAGTTAGTTTCAGGACACTGCTAGCAATTGTGTGGTGTCCAGAGTTATTATTCTCCTGTTTGCACACATTTAAGCTCTGAACGGTTGGTACTAGGTGTCAAAAAATCCAGTAGAAGTTAGCATCACTAGCCCCTCTACTAGCATAAACCTAGTCTGAAATTTCTTAGTTGGACATTCATCATTACATTGACTGGTTGTTCATCTTCTCAAGGTTATTTTCATAATAAAAGTTTTGTTTGACAAAAGTTCACCTCTCAGAACAGGTGATAACACAATAAACGTGCAGATTTAGGGTTCCGAAAGTGAATTCTGAGAAAACTGTTATGTATATCTGTAGGACTAACACAAATAGTGACATAAATTCCGAAATCTGCCTTTGCGGTACTGCATAGTTTGCATAAACTTTGCATTTTTCTCTTTGCCATTAACATAGATTATCTGATGCTAGATAGATTGCTTGCTGCTTAGAAAACCATTTCGTTTTTTTGTAAATATTTAGAGCATGAAAACTTCTTGTTCCGAAAGTATGAGAATTCCCATCACCAGTCGGCTTTCTTAAGTGAATGTTAATCTTCTTTTTAGACCCCATATTTGACCACACTATGTTTGATTGTGGTATCAGTTAATTTCTGATGTCATAAAGGACTAATAAAATTATAATGACTGTCAAAGTAAAATAAGGATAAGAAATCGAATCATGTATATGTGTGTCCAGCTGACAGCTGCATTCAAGGATACTACATCTCAAGTTCTCCTCTAATTTTTTTTCTTTCAATCTATTGCCTGAACATAATGACAGAGAAATTACACATTTAGCTAAACGCAATGCTAGTGAATTTAGAAAGTATAAAAAGAGCCCATGTTAGGAATATTTATCAGAATTTCTTTCTCTAGCATATGCACTTGCCTCAAGTCATTACTCTGTAGGTCATCCAATAAATCAGAGGTCCCCATTTTTCAGAAGTTCAGCGCATAACTTTTGTTTTTTCAACTTATTTCTCGTGTTAATAGGATAAGCTAGAGATACTGATCATTTATATATGCAGGCTTTGAAGAAATTAAAAGACGGAGATGCTATAATGACAATGGATCAAAGACTACGACGGAGTCCAGCATCAGTTATGCTGGTGGAGAAGGTTTTAAAACTAGCTCGCCAGTGCCTTGCACCTTCAAGACAAGCCAGGCCCCAAATGAAGAAATGTGTCGAGGCATTATGGAGAATTAGAAAAGAATACAATGAGAAATGTGTCAATGTTCCTGCTTCAGCTTATGTCAATTCTGCGAATGTAGTTGAGGGGGGTGCTAGAAAGAATCGACATAATTATTTCGGGATCGAAGATAGTGAAAGCTACAGATTTCGTTCTGCTTGAATTACTAGTGCATGGAGTTAGGAATTTTTTTATAATTATTATTGTGGTATATTGGTGTAAGTTTTGATGTCAGTGATATTTTTTGATTGATTCTTTTTGCTTTAAACATATTCTTCGGATGGAACGATTACCTCAAGGTACACAGAAATTGTATCACAATTGCATATGTATAAATGTATCCAACTTGTACAATCTTTCTCAAAGTTGTGGCAATCATTTTATTTAGGCAAACCCTATCACAATATGTGATCTGGTAACAGCATAATCATGTGATTAGTTCCTTTTTATATTATTGCTCCAGTCATTTAAATATCAAGATTAGATACCAAGTTCATTTTAAGTGCACAAAATCACAATGATTTGTATAATGCATGTATGCCATTCAGTACTCTGAAAATGAAATGAATTCTTACACATGTTTATATAGATTTGAAAATGCAATTAGAACCAACTGCTGGAATAGCTCAGTTGGTTAGAGCGTGTGGCTGTTAACCACAAGGTCGGAGGTTCAAGCCCTCCTTCTAGCGTTTTTTATTCCCCTTTTTTTTCAAATAAAAACGTTCTACCCACCCTTCTTAGTTCAATGAGACTTTTAAAGCAACAAAGCCTACTGGTTGTGGAGTGTGACTGCTCTGATTTTTGTTTAGGTGATCTGAGCTCTACGTAGCAGTGTTAACAACTTATAATGACTTCAATGCTTGGGCATGTTATTAAAAGATTTGTGAAGAACAGTGTCGAATTCATCTAATGTCGATATTATTTTTGCTAGGAGAACAGCTAATAGAACTGCTGATCGTCTTGCTACAATAGTTATTTCTGTGTGTTGTGCTCTACAAGAGTTGCCTGCTCTAGGCTTGAGACATGAAACTGGGCAGCAATGTAGATAAAAAATTTAATCAAATTCGTTGAGTTAATGAACAGAATCACCTAATTTTAGAACAATGGATGCAGCAAAGATTGGGAGTTAAAAATAGTACTGTATAACATCTAAACTCGGTCGCCCAACCCTTTGACTTCCAAACCTAAACACACACTTGACACTACACACAGCAATTGAAGAAGAGGCGAAACAGCAGCAGCTTCTAAACATGGGGTTTTCTCAGGACTTGGTTTCACAAGCACTCGAAGCCACCGCCGGTGACTCCACTCTCAAAGCTACCGAATGGATTCTCACCCACAATAACACAACCCCGTCTTCCCCTCCTCCTTTATCATCTCCTTTCCAACCCAAAATCAACCATTTCTTCACCAATCCAACCCCATCTCAACACCCCACTTCTAATCCCCATAAAATCCAAACAAAAAATACCCTTTTGCAAGAACAAGAAAATATTAGTGCCCCAAAAAAGCGCATGAAGATTCATCAACAAATGCAGCACCAAAAAAATTATAATCATAAGCCTCCTTTGTATGAAAGAATGAGACCTCGTAGTGTTAATGAGGTTGTGGGACAAGATCATCTTCTTACAAACAACTCTCTACTCAGGCCTGCAATGCAATGTAAGCTTATTCCTTCTTTTGTTTTGTAGGGCCCACCTGGAACAGGAGAGACTTCTATTGCTAGAGCTATTCTTGATTCTGGTAGTTGTAGTGGTTGTGATGTGTTGTATAGATTTGTGTCTTTATCTGCTGTTACTGCTGGGGTTAAGGATATTAGGGATGTTGTCGAAGAATCGAGAAAGTTGAAATTGAAGTGTAATAAAAGGACTTTTTTCTTTTTTGTTATTTAAAAGGACTATTTTGTTTGTTGATGAAGTTCATAGGTTTAATAAGTCTCGTTAACATGTTAATTAACTCCCGCCCAGAAAATGGTATCAGAGCCGTTAATAGGAAAAAAGTGAATAGTGAAAAATGAATAGTAACTAAGATATGTCAGAAAATTCAATGAATAATAATTTATAAAGAATAAAAAGCATAGCAAATAAAATTTCTACATATAATAAAAAAATTAATCATCATATTGAAAGTTGTAGAATAAGTATGGAATTGATAAATGATAAAGACATAACAATAAGATTATTTAGAGAATTATTAGCTAAAAGAGATGAAGAATACAGATTATTAGAAGAAGAACATCTAAAATTATAAAGAGAAAAATTTGTAAAAGAGTTAGGATGTGAAATAAAAGTAAAAGAATTAAAAAAAGTTTTACAAGAACAATATAAAGTTATAGAAGACCAAGATAAATTAATTAACATATTAAAATTAAATCAGAAAAATGACAGATCCAAATTCACTGAGAAGAAGATTTAAAATATTAAGATATTTTTAATACATCTTTAGATAAAATTGATAAAGAAAAAGAAAGATCTCAAGAAATAATGAATAATAAAAAATGGACAGAAGAAGAAAAAATGGAAAATAATTGGAAACTAGGATAATTAATAGAATTACATAGAAAATATAAGAATAACTTATGTTGGTATCAAAGAGATTTATTATTTAAATGCAACTTAACTGGATAATATGAATAACCAAAGAAATACATTATCTTATTTTGAAAGAAAGAAAGAAGTAAAAAATAAGGTTAGAAGAAAATTTGAAAAAATAATATAATATGAAGAATATAAAAAAATGTTAATAGGAGAACCATATCAAGATAATGAATCAATACAAGCAAAAGAAACGATTAATGCATATATAGAGAAATTAAAAAACAAAGCTAAGAAAAATGCAGAAATTTATAAATATGGATAAAGGAAAAGAATTAGCAGAAGAATATAAAGAAACATATTATCAAATGGAAATATATGAAGAAGGAATTTCTCAAAATTTAAGTTTTAAACCAGAAACTTATCAAAAAATACAAGGTGAGAAAGAAGAGTTAACATTTAAGAATATATTTAAAACAAATTGGTTTGAAAAAAATAAAGAAATAAGATATATAGCACAAAAACATGAAAATATAATAGATACTAATAGTATAAACGGAAGAGCAAAAATAAGTTTAATAACAGATGAAATAATAAAAAGAGAATTAAGAAAGTTATCTACTAAAGAGGCAAATAAATAGAGAAATATATATTTTGGAGGAGTAGAATTTATAATAAAAACATATTTTTCAAAGAAATATAGATACACCTATACAGATATATATATTAGATGACAGAATATTAGGAAATATACAAGATGCATTAATATCAGTAATAAAAGGAAATTTAATCTATCAAAAACTAAAGTTTACAGTACAACTAGATTTTAGTATATCACTAAAAGATGAACATAAAGAATTAGTTTTAACCTTATATTATAAATTAGATGGAATACAAACGCCACATGAAAGTAAAGTTATTAGCATTGACAAAAATGATATATGCACTAATAGGAAATCATCATGTAATTAAACAAAATGAATCAAGTATTTTAGTACTAAAAATATATCAAGATATTTTAGAACAGATAGAGCATAAGGAAAGTTCAAAAATAACAATACCAGAAGAAATATATATATAGATTTTAATAATAGAAAATTAGAAACTCCTAACAAACTAATACCAAGAATAGAAGGATCAAGACTAAGTTTTAGAAAAGAACCTAATATGATAAGACAATATAGTTTACCAAGTACAATAAATATCCCAAGACAGTATACTTACCCCAGAGAAATAAATTTAATAGATATAAATACAGATAGATTAAAGATAAAAGTAATAATATTTGAAGGAATGCTAGCAAAAGAATATATTAATGAAATAAATAATGGAGCTATTAAAAGTTTTATACATGTAAGTAAAATTGATGAAAATAAATGTAATAAAATAGAACCCCAAACTTATAATTATCCTGAAAATGAAAGAGAAATAATAATTACTAAAAGCATTAATTTAAGATTTAAAATACAAGACTTGGAATATAATATAAATATAGGAGTAATAGAATATGTTAGTTATAATGAATTATTACTAGGAAGTAATTTTTTAACAATGATAAATTATAAAATTAATAATAAGGAAATTGAAATAACAGATCAAGGCAAAGTCAGATTTATAGAAAAAATATGAATATTCAAGAAAAAATAGATAACAAGAAACACAAATTAAAAAAGATAAAAGATTCTTTACAAGAAGGAATATATTCACAAATAAAGTATTTAGAATATTGTGAAAAATAAATAAAGTTAGAAAAAGATATAAAACAGTTGGAAGAAATAAAAAATAATGAGACTAGAAAATTATGAATAAATATGGGAAATGGATAAAAAGAATATCTAAAAATGAGTAATAATAACGAAAAAAAACAAGCCCTATAGGAAGAATTAATAATAAAAGAGAAAATAAATATTTTAACAACAAAAATAAATGAAATACAAAAAGAACAAATACAATTAAGGCAAATAATAAGAGAAGAATTAACAAATCCATGGAATACATGTGAAATACCAACGTTTAAAATAATATTAGAAAAATTAATGAAACTAGAAGAAGAAAAGGTAAAGAATAAATAAATAATAAAAGTGGAAGAAGATACTTTACAGCCAGAAATAGTACCTATAAATGTTTGAAAAAGAACTAAAGAACCTATTATGGTAGATATTAGTAAAATGAAACCTAAGATACTAGAATCTGTAGATAAAGTATTAGAAGGATTGTCATCATTACATAAAAAAGGAAAGTTTTAATGGATAAAAAAGAACATAATGTAATAACATTTCTTAAAAATCATGGAAAAGAAATAATAGAAAAAGAAAGATATAAATATGAACCTATAAAAAAAGAATTCAAAGAAAATACTGAAACCCTTTTGTGTTTTGATGATCACTGTTAGCAAGCTGAAAGCTTGTATTTGATATAAAATAGCAAGCTGTTATATGTGGACTAACTTGGTTTTGCAGGAAATAGCTTACTGATATGATTTATCAGTATAATATGTTTTAGTACATTGACAGCAAGCTGAAAGTAGGAAAACAGGGCGTTTCAGCGAGCTGACAGCAGGAAATATTCTGTCTCAGCAAGCTGACACTGGAACGCAGAAACTGTTGGATTTGCAAAGGAAGTCCGATTTTCTTGGAGAATTTATAGGATCTTACTTGTACAAGTCTATCTAATATATATATGGTTATATATTATATTAGAGCTCAGTTTTATCAAATTCAAACAGATTTTAATATTCAAATTAATTTTCCTATTTAATAGGAGTTGGAGTTTGACTAAAACTTATCTTCTAAAACCAACTCTTATCTATACTATATTGAGGCTGATTTCAAACGATTATATCATCTTATTTATCCTCAATATACGTACTTTTAAATATATATACGTACCTTATCTTAACTAATTCAAACGTTGTAATTTCAACGTTAGTTTTGGTTTGATAAAATCGAATATATATATACAAGTGTGTATAGTTTTTCTCAAAAAAAAAAAGAAAAGGAAGTGAAGCTAAACTGATTTGAAACATATATACACACTTCTTCTCAAACTTAAAACGTTCTTAGCAAATATCTTTGAGCTCTAGTATTATATATACTTATATATATACGTTAGAGAGCTTATAGTTTGAGTTGTATCTTTATTCACTTGTATTTGTTCAAGGTGTAATTGGTTGTGGCTGGATATTGAGCTTGTGAAACAGGGTTTGGGAACTAGAGAGCTAGAGAAGGCTGTACTAGGGTAGTATAGTGCTTAGAGAGCTAGAGAGTTCAATAGAACAGGGTTTCAGCAAGCTAGTATCAGTTGCAAGGGAATATGGGAGGAATATTATTGTAATCTTGTAATCGTGGTTGGTTTTGATTAATAATATTCTCTCTTACCAGTTGGTAGGGGACCAGGACGTAGACCATAGGAGATTAGGGGTCGAACCTGGCTAAAAGTCTTGGTGTTATTTATTTTTTCTGTACTGCATTGCATATAGCAGCTAGCTGACAGTGTCTGTTAATCAATCTTAGCTAGCTGACAGGCTTAATAACTCGGTAAAATTAAAATTGTTCATTGTTAGCCATAACACCTATTCACCCCCCCTCTAGGTGTGCATTTTCATTTGGTATCAGAGCAGGCTATACTAATATCTTCTGTAACAGGAAAGTATAGAACAGATGGCTGACAAATATCCAATGGGAAGTTCAGGCTCGAGGGCACCTCTTCTACTTGGCACAGAAAACTACAACTGGTGGAAAGGTAGAATGAAGCAGCACCTGGCCAGAGAACCCATGGAGTGGAGAGTTACAGAAAAAGGTCCTTTCAAGTTTCTTACTACAGATGGTAAAGAAAAGGATATAGATGAACTCACTGCTGATGAGCTGATCAAGCTTGCTTACAACAACCGCGCTATCAACACTATCATGACTGGCTTATGTCCTGAAGAAAGTGACAAAGTTTCTTCATGTACTTCTGCAAAGGAGATGTGGGACACTCTTGAATTATGTCATGAAGGTTCAAAAGCCTTAAAGAAGGTTAAACTCAGCAAGCTGATGAATGAGTATGGTAATTTCAAGCTCAATGAAGGTGAATCTATTAAGGATGCTCAAGCAAGGTTCCAAGTCACTATGAATGGTCTCACTTTACTTGGCAAGAAAATTCCACAAGAAGAGATCAACATGAAAATCATTAGTGCTGTTCCATGGATCTATGAACCGAAGGTCACTGCCTTAGAATCTTCTCCAACAATTGATACAATGGACACTCTAAGTGTTTTTGCTGAATTGGAGCAGTTTGAAAGCAAGATAAATGCTAGCCATGCAAATTCTACTTTTGATCTCACATCAAAGATGAAGAATTTGGCACTTCATGGTGATGACAGCAAGCTGAAATCTGATGATGAATCAGATGAGGAAATAGCACTCATGTCCAGAAAAATCAGAAAGATGATCGAACAGAAAAACAAGATGAAGAGAGATAGACGGAGTTCAGATTTCTCTAAAACCAAAAAGTTCTCCAAAGATTCCAAAGGAGATTCAACATGTTTTGAATGTGGCAAAACTGGCCATTTCAAGAAGGACTGTTACAAGCTAAAAGGAAAACAGCAAGCTGGATACAAAGACAAGAAGAAATTTAAAGCTTTGCTAACCTGGAGTGATGATGAAGAAGACATCTCACCAAGTGACAGTGACAACAATGATGATATGGTCAACCTTGCACTAGTTGGAATGGATGATGATATTGTTCGAGGCTTAACTGAGGAGATCATTGCTGAAAGTGATTCTGATGATGACAAAAGTGAGGTAAATTCATTCAGATTTGATATTTCTTCTGATAATATTATTCTAGATGAACTAACCATGCAGGATCAAGATAGTATTTCTATAGAGGAATATAATTCAGTAAAGACAGAAAACAACAAGCTGTCAGAGAAGAATTCATATCTTAGACAGATGGTTCAAGATTTAATGGTAAAGGTGGAATCACTAATTGAAAGCAAGGAACCTGTCCAAGCAACAAATGAAGTCAAAATCAAAGAGCTTGAATCAAAAATTGAAGATCTAGAAGGTTTCAACAAGATTCTGTTAAAAAGGAACAATGCTTTAGCTGATGAGATTTCTGATCTAAAGGCTGACATAGAGGCAAGAGATGCATGTCTTGAAACATTTAAACTCAGAGAATCTTCCAAGAAAGAATCATCTCAGCCTGATGAAACATCATCTCAACCTGCTGAAACATCATCTCAGCCTGCTGACAGTACATCTCAGCCTGCTGCCACTTCATCAAAGCAAGCAGAAAGAATTATTTCCTTGGAAAAAGAAGTCATTAAGCTCAGAAAAGGCATGGGTACTTTTGTTCAAGGAGAAGAAGGTCTCAAATCAATGATGAAAAGCATCAAGGTACCTTTGGACAAAGAAGGAGTTGGTTTGAACTTCAACAAGAGGGCTACTGCACTAAAGTATGAAGGCAGACAAGGAAAGCCATACAAATATGCTATGCCCTGGACAAGCTGCAAGAAATGTGGTGGTAAAGGTCATTTAGCTCAAAATTGTAGATCTCAGCAAGCTACCAGAATTTACCAGAAAGAAGCTGACAGGAAGCCAGCTTACTGGAACAAACAGTCAGCTAGCCGAAATGGTTCTGGCAGGAAGAAAAGAACAAAGAATTCCTTTCCCAAAGTGGTTCAAATGTGGATCAAGAAATCTGAATTAAATGTTCTTTATATACTTGCTACTAACCAATCAGGACCCAAACCAATATGGGTACCAAAAGGTTAAGTGTTGTTTTTGTGTGTTTTGTAGATATGTCTTGCTGCTAAGATCAAATCAAAATCATGGATCATTGACAGTGGATGTACAAGACATATGTGTGGAGACAAAGCTCAATTTATTAATCTCAAATTCAAGAAAGGTGGAGGTGTCACAATTGGTGATAGTAAGACTCTTCCTATTCTAGGTAAAGGTAAAGTAGGTAATGACACAATTTTTATTGATAATGTTTGTTATGTTAAAGGCTTAAAATATAATCTACTTAGTGTAAGTCAGTTGCATGATGATGGTCATTCAGTTGTTTTTGATAAAGATAAATGTGTTATTACTGTTGCTACTAACCAGATTCCTCTAGTTGCTAGAAGGGAAGGCAATGTGTATGTTTTAGACTTTGAATTGCAGGAAACAGCTTGCTGTTTAGCTGCTGTTGACAATGATCCAACAATCTGGCATAGAAGATTGGGTCATGCTCACATGGACTTGCTCAACAGACTATCTAGCAAGAAGTTAGTGAGGGGTTTGCCAAAATTGAAGTATGTCAAGACACAAGTTTGTGATGCATGTCAATTGGGCAAACAGATTCAAAGTTCTCACAAGGCCAAAAAGGTTGTATCTACTACAAAATCCTTAGAATTATTACATCTAGATTTGTTTGGTCCAGAATGTTATAAAAGTATTGGAGGTAAACAATATGGTTTTGTTATTGTTGATGATTATACACGTTTTACTTGGGTTTTATTTCTTCGTACTAAAGATTCTGCTTTTGAAGAATTTGAGAAGCTAATTAAGGTTCTTGAGAACAAGCTGAACACAAGACTTGTAGGTATAAGAAGTGATCGAGGTGGTGAATTCAAGAAAGATTTTGTCACTTACTGTGAAGCAAGGGGCATCACTCATGAATTCTCTGCACCAAGAACTCCACAACAGAATGGAGTAGTGGAAAGAAAGAACAGGTCTTTGGAGGAAACTGCTAGAACTTTATTGCAGGAAAGCAAGCTGCCAAGGAACTTTTGGGCAGAAGCAGTGAACACAGCCTGCTATGTTCTTAACAGAGTGGTGATCAGACCTATTCTTGAGAAAACTCCCTATGAGCTGTTGAGGAACAAAAGGCCTAACATCAGTTACTTTAAAGTGTTTGGTTCAAAGTGTTTTGTCCTCAAGAAAATTGACAGGGATGGTAAATTCGATGCTAAATCTTATGAGGCAATATTTCTTGGTTATTCTTTAACTAGTAGAGCATATAGAGTCTTTAATTTAAAGAAACGCATTGTTGAGGAGTCTATTGATGTTATATTTCATGAACCTAACAATGATCTGTCAAGAGATGAGGAAGATGATGCAGGTGATGAAGCTGGAAGCAATAAAGCTACTGCAACGTCAGGTAGTCAGCAAGCTGATAAGACAAAGGAGCAAGCTGCTACAACATCTACTGCTCAACAGTCAGACAGTCAGCAAGCTGACACATCAAATCAGCCAGCTGACACTGCAATCTCAGTAGATGATACTATTGAACAGTTGTCTAAACTCAATCTAGGAGGGTCACAAACTCCTATAGCAAGGACTACAACTTCGGTTAGAACTGTTCATGAAGAGATATCCCAACATTCTCTCCCTAAAGCTACAAGAACTGTGAAGAATCATCCACCAACTCAAATCATTGGTGATGTTTCTGAGGGTGTCAAGACTAGAAGATGGAAAGCAAACTTCTGTGCTTTTGCAGCTTTCCTAGCTCAAGAGGAACCCAAAAATGTTCAAGAGGCTTTAGAAGATGAAAATTGGATCATGGCAATGCAAGAGGAGCTGAATCAATTCAAAAGATGTGATGTGTGGGAACTTGTGGAAAAGCCTAAAGATGTTTCAGTCATTGGTACTAAATGGGTCTTCAAGAACAAAGCTGATGAATTTGGTACAGTTACAAGGAACAAGGCAAGGCTAGTTGCACAAGGGTACAATCAACAAGAAGGAATTGATTTTGATCAAACTTATGCACCTGTTGCAAGGCTGGAGTCTATAAGAATGCTACTTTCATTTGCATGTTACAAGAAATTCAAGCTTCATCAAATGGATGTCAAAAGTGCATTTCTTAATGGCTATCTCAAAGAAGAAGTTTATGTCAAGCAACCTCCGGGCTTCGAGCATGAAAAGTTTCCAAATCATGTCTACAAACTAAAGAAGGCATTGTATGGACTAAGGCAAGCTCCTAGGTCTTGGTATGAACGGTTAAGTGAATTTCTACTTAAAAATGGCTTTATTCGAGGTAAAATTGATCCAACCTTATTCCTTAAATTTGATGGTAAGGATATTCTTGTTGTTCAAATTTATGTGGATGATATTGTTTTTGGATCAACTAATGATGCCATGTGTGAGTGGTTTTCAAAGTGTATGCACAGTGAGTTTGACATGAGCATGATGGGTGAACTCAATTATTTTTTGGGTCTTCAAGTCAAACAAACAAAAGATGGAATCTTTGTGCATCAATCCAAATACATCAAGAATCTACTCAAGAGATTTGGATTTGAAACTGTCAAGGCAAAATCAACACCAATGAGTCAAGCTAGCAAGCTGACAACAGATGAAAAAGGTGTAGATGTTGATATTCGTAAGTATAGAGGTATGATTGGTAGTTTACTGTATCTTACTGCTTCTAGACCTGATATTATGTATGCAGTTTGTGTATGTGCTAGATTTCAATGCAAGCCTAAAGAGTCTCATTATAATGCTGTTAAGAGAATCTTTAAGTATTTAAGTGGTACTATCAATTTGGCTTTATTTTATCCTATCACAAATGCATTTGATCTTGTTGGGTATAGTGATGCAGATTATGCAGGTTGTCACACTGATCGAAAGAGTACAAGTGGTGTTTGTGCATTTTTAGGCCAGAGTTTGGTCACTTGGCAATGCAAGAAACAGAACTCTGTTGCTTTATCAACAGCTGAGGGGGAATACTTGGCAGCTGGCAGTTGTTGCTCTCAAATGTTGTGGATGATACAAACACTAAGGGATTTTGGAATCAAATGTGGAAGGATTCCAATATATTGTGACAATACAAGTGCTATCAACATTTCAGAAAATCCTGTCAATCACTCAAGAACAAAGCATATCGATGTGAGACATCATTTCTTGAGAGACAATGTGGCAAAAGGGAAGATCAAGCTAATTTTTGTGCCTACAGAGTATCAGTTAGCTGACATCTTTACAAAGCCACTGGCAGAAGAGAGATTTTCTATTATTAGAAGGGAACTCGGCATGTGTAACATCTAGTCAGCAAGCTGACACCAGGTTTTTCGTAATCTCAGCTTACTGATTACCCTCTTAAACTGTTGGTTAAATTGATTTACGTTACATGCATTATATGATTTTGTGCCGTTGCTGGTAGAGTTCCACTTACTTGTAAGTTGTGCATGTCTATTAGAGTTTATATGTGTGTTAAATGCTATTAATTGTTTAAAGATTGTTTTTAAATTGATAATCTAGTCCGTATTTAACTAGATAAGCCTTATCTGTTTAGTTTTTAATTTTATATAATTATCTGCTTAGTTGATAAAAGATGTTTAGTTTAATTAGGGCTGGGGGTTTTATAAAAATTTTTTATTCAAATAATTCTCAAAATACACTCTCCTTATATTTTAAAAGAGGAGTTGTAGAGGCACTCCACTCTCGGTATCTCAAGTTTATCGTTCCCAAACCCAAGATTGGATCTAGGGTGTTCAAACTCATCTTTGGTAAATATACATTTACGGTGATTGTTTCAATCGGTCTCTATTTCAAGATGAAGAGCACACGTCGTACTAGGGCTTCGGTCTCAGTTCCAAAGGACAACAAAAATAAGAGGAAGTTATTGGATGAGGAAGAGATTGTGGTTGCTGTCGATAGTGGTGATGAGTTCTCTGGTATCAATCGCTCAGTGGATCGTGATTTGACTCCCTCAAAGCGGCTCAAGTTTGGTTTTAAGTTTATTCCAGAGGAGTTAGAACAGAGGTTTCATGCTATTGACCTAGGCAATCGCAGAGTAATTCCTGGCAGGCCTTTGTCTGGTAAGACTTTTGTTACTTGTGGTGCTGTTAAGCTATTTTCAGACTTAGGGTTTGAATCGTTTCTTGTTGATATGCCGAAAGATGTTTACCCAGACTATGTATATGAATTTTATGCAAATTTTATTCCGGATCAGTTTGGTAATTATGTGTCTTTTGTTCGTGGGAAGAAGATAACTCTTAATGTTCCTGTACTTAATTGTATTTTAAGAGTTGAGAATGCATCTGATCTGTCTGTGTACACCAAGAAGGGTCCCAAGGTTTTGGATGATTTATCTGCTTTAGATCAGTTGAATGCAATTAGGGGTATGCATGGTATACTTGAGTTTTGCTGTCCAACCACATCTTGTGTGATTCCCATGGCTAATTTGCTTTTTAAGATTTGCATAACAAATATCTGTCCTAGGCTGGGAAGCAGGTCTAATTTTAATTGTCAAGACATTGTGGTTGTTGCTATGTTGTTGTTGGGAAGAAGGTTTAATTTGTCTGAGTTAATACTACAAAATATGATGGATGTGTATGATAGTAACCCTAGTTGTGGTTTGCCATATGGGTTGTTATTAACAAGAGTTTTTGATTGGTATGGAGTGGAATTTTCTGATGTGGATAAGCACTCAGTAAAAGAGTTTTTGGATGGGAAGAGTTTGCAACAGTCTCACTTGAAGGTGGAGAAGGATGGCACTTTGGTGCAGTTGGAGATTCCTACTCATTCACCTGTTGCTAAGTCAGCAATGGCAAGTGGTTCTGATTCTGAGATACTACAGTTTGTTAAGAAAGTGAATACTGATCAGGTTCTGGTGATACAGAAACTGAATGAAGTGCTGGATGAACTTAAATTTTTGAGGGAGTGTGCTTTTGGACCAAGGACTCCTGCTACTGTGTCTGCACACACTACAAGGTCTGGTGAAGATGCTTCTGCAGATTTGGATGGGTTGCAGGGTTTAGCTGATGCAGCAAGGAAAATGGTGGATCCAGTGGCTGATCAACCAGCTGAGAAGGTCAAGTCTAAATCTCCAGAAGACAAGATTGCAGCTGAGGATGCAGAGGAAGATCTTGTGGATGCCTAACTCTACTCTTTTAGATGATTAAGGGGGAGTATTAGGAGAATTTGATGAATTTTTAAAAATATTTTCTGGGGTTTGGATTTTGTTTCATATTATGTTTGATGGTATGTCTGAATATTTAGGTCTGGTTGTTAATTTTTTTTGGATAATTGCTGGTGTTACATGCTAGTAAGCATGTGTTTGTTTTGATGGATATTATTTGCTGGTACATGTTGGTATGAAATGCTATGTTTTGGTTTAAATCTATCTGTTAAATGCCTAGTGTATTATATTTGCAATTTTATATCATGTGTTTACAGGATTGCAGGAATTTAGGGGGAGTATTTTATTCTCCTAAATTATTTTAGTGTTAATCATCAAAAAGGGGGAGATTGAAACCCTTTTGTGTTTTGATGATCACTGTTAGCAAGCTGAAAGCTTGTATTTGATATAAAATAGCAAGCTGTTATATGTGGACTAACTTGGTTTTGCAGGAAATAGCTTACTGATATGATTTATCAGTATAATATGTTTTAGTACATTGACAGCAAGCTGAAAGTAGGAAAACAGGGCGTTTCAGCGAGCTGACAGCAGGAAATATTCTGTCTCAGCAAGCTGACACTGGAACGCAGAAACTGTTGGATTTGTAAAGGAAGTCCGATTTTCTTGGAGAATTTATAGGATCTTACTTGTACAAGTCTATCTAATATATATATGGTTATATATTATATTAGAGCTCAGTTTTATCAAATTCAAACAGATTTTAATATTCAAATTAATTTTCCTATTTAATAGGAGTTGGAGTTTGACTAAAACTTATCTTCTAAAACCAACTCTTATCTATACTATATTGAGGCTGATTTCAAACGATTATATCATCTTATTTATCCTCAATATACGTACTTTTAAATATATATACGTACCTTATCTTAACTAATTCAAACGTTGTAATTTCAACGTTAGTTTTGGTTTGATAAAATCGAATATATATATACAAGTGTGTATAGTTTTTCTCAAAAAAAAAAAAGAAAAGGAAGTGAAGCTAAACTGATTTGAAACATATATACACACTTCTTCTCAAACTTAAAACGTTCTTAGCAAATATCTTTGAGCTCTAGTATTATATATACTTATATATATACGTTAGAGAGCTTATAGTTTGAGTTGTATCTTTATTCACTTGTATTTGTTCAAGGTGTAATTGGTTGTGGCTGGATATTGAGCTTGTGAAACAGGGTTTGGGAACTAGAGAGCTAGAGAAGGCTGTACTAGGGTAGTATAGTGCTTAGAGAGCTAGAGAGTTCGATAGAACAGGGTTTCAGCAAGCTAGTATCAGTTGCAAGGGAATATGGGAGGAATATTATTGTAATCTTGTAATCGTGGTTGGTTTTGATTAATAATATTCTCTCTTACCAGTTGGTAGGGGACCAGGACGTAGACCATAGGAGATTAGGGGTCGAACCTGGCTAAAAGTCTTGGTGTTATTTATTTTTTCTGTACTGCATTGCATATAGCAGCTAGCTGACAGTGTCTGTTAATCAATCTTAGCTAGCTGACAGGCTTAATAACTCGGTAAAATTAAAATTGTTCATTGTTAGCCATAACACCTATTCACCCCCCCTCTAGGTGTGCATTTTCAAATACATATAATATTTACAATTAAAATTAGAAAAACAAAAACAAGAAATAATAGAATTAAAATCAATAAATTATAAACTCAAACTCAATACCAATGAAGAATGTGTTAGGAATTATGAGTTTTGATGATAACAAATTACTTAGAATTTCAATAGGGACTCAAAATTATTTTGTAACTGATCAATGGATATGACTTATAAATATCCATTGACTAGGAAACCAGTTATCAGTTGAAACTTGTTTATCAACTGATAAACTGGATTGTACCATTGATTTATGTTTCACTATCAATTGATTGTATTACCTCGATGGATGCAATGATGTAGTCAACTGATGTTATTGACTTCAATTTCTAGCTTCTCAACAGATGTGAAGAATGGCTGATCAATTGTAAATATTTTAAGTCAGAATTCTCACAAGTGAAGTGATCAACTGATGTTGAAGTCGATGGATGAAGACACTACTCAACGGATGAAAGCTATCAACTGATACAAGTCATCAATGGATAATTACAGTCAACGGATAAAGAACCATCAATGGATAAGGAGTCGATGGATAACTCAATTATCCATCGACACATCAACTGATCAACAGATATCCTATCCATCGATGGATAAGCAAAGGTGAATCAACTGATAAGCTTAACATCATTTATCAGTTGATTAAAGTTTCCCTATTTAGCTAAAAGCCAGATATTACGGGAACAGTGCAGAAACTGAATCATTGGAAGACAGTCCTGTCAGGACTGTGAAGACTTTCTAGGCAACACAGCATCCAAGGAATATCTTAAGACAAAAGACACTTCCAGAGCTAGTTAGTTCTACAAGGAAAGCTGTGAAAAGGAGCTAGTTTCTATTTTTATGTAAACAGTATAAATTGTAATATTATATTGTTATCAGTCGATAGAAAACTAGAGTAGTAGTTTTTGTTTATATAAAAAAACAAAAACACAGTAGCAAAGTGAGGAGTTTTGAAGAAGAACTCAAGAAAAACAAAGTAGAAAATCAGGCAGAACTTGTAATGCTTTTCTAAGTTCTACATTCAACTTTGTACGCAGCTTAGTATTTTTACTAAGATCAATTGAAAGCAAAAACTCACTAGTGGAAAAACAATCCACTAGTAATTTTTAATCTTGTTGTTTCTGTTTTCAACACTTTAGTTATCCAGTTCTTAGTTACATCAATCTTAATTAAACACTCTCTTTGTACAAACTTATTTCCGCAAGAAGTTGAATTAATTCTTAAGTTTGTATTCAACCCCCCCTTCTCCAAACTTAGTGTACTTAAGGGCGAATAACAGAATGGTATGAAAAATACAAGAGATATAAAGACAAGTATAAAATTACTAAAAAGAATTGAAAGAAACAAAAAGAGAAGTAAAACAATTAAAGATAAAATTACAAGAGACTAATACAAGTTTAGATATACTAGAAGAAAAAATAAAAAAAATTAAAGAATAAAGAAAAAGAAACAAAAAGTGATGGTAAATCAGATAGTTCTAATGGTAGTAAAAATAGTTCTAGCAGTAGTAATAAAATCATATTTTGTATTTGTTAGTCTAAGAGTATTATTGAGTATAGTATTTTAGATGACATTCTAAGCAATCCCAGAAGCCATGAATCTTTTCAAGAGGAACAAGAAGCCAAAGAAGATTGAAAGTTAAAGTGATCTGAAATACAAATACCAGGTAATACCCTAAACTAATGATTACTATTTATGTTATTGGTAAAATAATTATTTCTGTGATCTTGATTTTAGTATTGGTTAGAAATTATGGATATTTAAAAAATTCATAATGAATTCTGTTATATATGATTGTTTTTAGTAATATACTAAAATCTGGTTGTACCGTAAACTTTAGTTTTTGATAGATTATTAAAAACAAGCATATATAATAATTTTAGTATATTGTTTGATTTTTAAAACATTTTTGGAATATCCAAAAATCATAAAATCTTTGAATTATCCTCTTTGTATATTTAGAAACTTTTTAAAAATACAAGTTTATTTATTTTTGGCTTCTTAATATTTTTGGCAGATTTTACAAGTTTTATTATATTTAAAAATATATTTCTTGTAAAATCCATATCTATTTATTTACTTGTCCTAAAAATATTTTAAAAATTTGTGGAGAGAGCTAATTTTATTCTCTACATTTTAGAAATATTATTGTAAATTTTCGGAGCAATTCTCAGATTATTTTATTATTTATTAAGGGATTTAGCAATTGTTTCATAAATGAAAAGCAAAAATTCATTTTTTATTTTCTTTAATCCTAAGAACTACCCGTGTACACCCCAACCTCATTTCAGTTCTTAGCCCTGTAACCCTCTCCATCTCTCTCGAGTGTTCTGCTCTCCTCCCTCTCACTTCTCTCAAATTCACCATAGTAAATCTCTTTTCCTTAATTGATTGTTATGGTATCTTTGCTTTGTTTCCATTGTTGTTTTCGATTCTTCTTTCCCATTGCAAGCTGCTGTGTATGCATATGTATATATATGTTATGGCTATTGCATGCAGGAGCTAAGGGAGAACGATTGTATGTGTTTAAGTTTTTTTTTGTGATTATTGGAGGAAGGGAACAGCTGGGTGAAGTGAAAACCCAAAGTCCGGTTCCTCACCGGAGCTGTTGTCACCGACGGTGATCCTCGGTGAGCCGGTGACATGGTTTTCATTGGATTTTGGTGAATTGATGTTGATTATGTGACTATGAATTTAACTTGGTAGTTTTTTTTATTGTATGTCTAGTTGTGCATACATGTTTTCAGTTTTGATGTGTGTTTATATTTTGCTTGGATGGAGTTAAATGGCTTCTGTAAATCAAGTCGTTCGGTACTTATTTTAATTCGGATCTTAAAACTAATTTCATATTGGGATTCCTTGTGAAAAAATAGATGGAATAGACTCTTGAAACGAATGAGTTATGGTCAGTCAAAGTTGAGGCATTATAGCTGATTTCGAGGAGAGAGAAAATCAAGTGGGTGTGATGTAGAAGATGACGATGTGTCAGTTTGTGATCGGTTGTAATATCAAAATAAGTATTTAATTTATTTGAGGGGTTAAATGAAAGAATTTGGAGAAGTGTTTAGTATGTAAGTTCAAGTAAATAATTTTTCGGATTTATTGGTGTAATTAGATTTTGGGTTTGAGTTATAGAAAAATTAGTTTATATATCTTGGTATTAATAAATAGTGGAAAATGGGATAATTTGATTGTTGACTGATTTCGAATAGAAATAGTATATATGTGTAGATGGCCTGTTTTTGTTTTCTTGGGTGTGATATTGTGTTTGGTGGATTGTGTCGGTTTGATTCTGACTGGTAGTACGATAATACAAAGGAAATGTTGCCGAAATTTCTAAAAACAAGTAACTTTTCAAAATTTTATCGGCACATCTCTCGAGTATGGTCAATACTACTGGTCGTGGATATGTGACTTCTATATGTTATATGCTTATGTGCTTACATGCTATATGTATGTACCTATCTGTGTACTTGTACGTTTACCGGTCTACGTGATTAATGTGATATTTATAATTATCGAAAGGGTAGATATAAGTTAGACGTTCAGGATGTACGTCGAGTATTGATATAGATACTGAAGTAGTGTCTTTTCTGTAGATATGAAGGAAGTGACAGTAGCCAGTTCGTAGGGTAAAACGAAAGTAGTGATTCCATTAAGTAGGTTTCAGGAAAGCATATTAAGGCAAGTAACTCTCTGATCCCCCTTGAATATCATATTCCATGTCACCTACTATCAATCACAGTTCTATATTCTATTTATTGTTTCAGATGCAGAAACCCATGCTTTACCTTTATGATTTCAGTTTTTCAAATCTATAATACCTATGCTTGATCTCTAACTAGAGATTTCCCTTGTTGCGATTTCTTATACACTTTACCCTTGTGTATTTTTCATATATTGATTTCTGAAAAAAGATTTAAATATGATTACAGACTTTCAATGAGTCTTTTTCATTACAAAAGATTGGTAATTTTAAAATGAAGAGATTTGTTTTGAGATGGGAAATCCGTCTAAATGGTTTCTACGGATTCCTATAGATTGGAGGCGTAAGATTGGAGGCGTAAGAGGTTGAGTGACGTCGGTCCAACATTTTTATTTTTATAGCGTAAGAGGCTAGGGCGGTCCTAGTCCAACATTTTAAAGGCCAATGTGTTGCCTATTGGGAACCCCAATTCAAAGTCCAAAGGGAACTTGTGTCCGGTATGGGGACTTTACTTGGCTAATCACCCGTATTGTCCGAAGCCTTGTGGAAAAACTCCAATCAACTTAATGATTTTACGAAAAGAATGTTCTGATGAAAGAACAGTTTTATGAAAATAATGTTTTGATGAAAATAAAGATTTTGATGAAAAGTATGTTTTGAAGAGAAAGAAATGTTTTTATGAAAAGAAAAGTTAAAGTGATTTATTTTTTTTAAACGAGGTTTCTTTTTAATGCTCTACCTTATGCTCAAACGTGAAACATGTTTAACCATTATACATAAATGAGCCAACTGTGAACCTACTTAACATAACTATTCATTTTGTATAGTTACTTGCTGAGCAATTTGTTGGCTCATACTTGTTTATTTTCTCTAACCTGACAGTTAAGTGACAGTTAAGCGAGAAGATGGTCAGATTTTAGAAGGCAGCAGGAAGGGTGCCTATTTTGAACCTGCGCACTTAGTTAGATTCTCTATGACGCCTCAGGTAGAGGATATTTTGATAGACCGATAGTCGTTTTGGTTGTAATACAGATGTAAAGAATTTAGTTTTAAATTTGTAGATAGTTGCTTGTTTCATACCATTACCTGTTAAAGATCCAGGTTAGTGTTCGGGGTTGTGTTTCGATATATTTGTATATTAATGTTTTAGTGACTCCCCGTTTAGGTCCCGGATTGGGAGGGCGTCACATTTAGTATAGAGATAATGGGAAGAAGGGACAAGTGTCATTGTGATGACCCTTATCACCCAACAAGACTGTAATTTAAGGTTGTACGTTATGGTTTGTGAATATATAAATGATACTTGGATACATCAGGAGAAATATCACTCAATGCTTTATCTGGAAACAAAAGTTGCAACACTATTAGGCATTTAGGCTACAGAGCTTTATCAAGGGCAGGAGAGAAACTATCCTAATTGATAGTGGCTGCTCAAACACATAGTTTCAAGACTATGGAACCCTTTAATCATTAGGGGTATTGGCTGAAGTAGAAGTCCTAGTAATTGTGATTGTGGATGTTGGATTTAGAGTTATTGTGGACTCCACCTGAAAATAATTGGGCTATGATATGCAAGGGTAGAGATTTCACACTAAATAGAGGCGATATCCAGTTGGCGGTGTTGACCTCATTTTGGAGGTGGACTAGCTCAAGGCACACAACCGGGTTACTTTGATTAGCAGGCCTAATAAATAGCTCTGAAAAGAAGGAAAGACTGTCACTCTCGAAGAAGACACCAGAAAAGGAGACTTGAAAATCATCAGTGGTAAAAGGCTTTGTAATTACTGATGTCAACCTAGGGATTGATAAGGGGTTATTTGCATGACAACCACACAACCTTCTGTACCAGTTGCTGAAGAACCAGCTAATCCTGGTCATCCTAAACTGCAACTTATTCTGGATACTAAATTGTATTCTCTGAGCCTAAAGGTCTTCCTTTTAAAATAATTAATGATAATAAAATTCCACTAATGGAGGGCAGTTAATACAAAAACCAAAGGAACTACAAGGTCCCATATGCTCAGAAACTGCGATTGAGTGACAGATCAAAGAATTGTTGCCAAGAAGGCATTATCTAGGAGAGTTCCAACCCCAATGCTTCTCCCATCATAATTATATATAAAAAGATGGTGGAGAATGTGTTTGGACCAGATATCTTCAATACATCTTAAGCCTAAAATCCTATCCCAAACAACTCGAAACGCCCAATTTGAATTCATCAAAATCCGGCCTAGGCCAAAATTTGAAATTTCCGCATTTGAACCTAGATTATAAAAAATCTGGATTTTTTAAAAGACCACGATAAAGCTAAGTTCAAATGCGGGATTTTTAAAAAGCCCGATATTTATAACAAAACTCCAAAAATATATAATATTATTGATAAATTAAAAAAAATGTTAATATATAAATTTAAAAAAAAATCCTGGATAAAGGCCCGGTTGTACCACGGGCCTAAAAGCGGCGTTGTATTTGAAGAGAAGTCTGACATGGACCCGCTTTCTTTTAGAAAAAGCACGGCCCAGTCCGATTTCAAAAATATCCGGGATTTTTTAAATGCGGGTAAAATCCTGCTCTTTGGGCTTTTTGTGCCACTCTAGTAGTCTGTCCACTCTAGTAGTCTGTTTGGAATACCAAGGTAAGTGATATCACCATCAATCAAGAATAAATGTCCGATGCATGTCATAGATCATAGATGAACTACTAAATCAATAAAAGGAGTATAGTGATTCATAGACCTGGCAATTCGGGTAAACGGTTCGGTTTCGGATCGGATTAATTTCGGATCGGATCATTTTTCGGTTATAATATATTTTTATTCGGTTCGGATCGGATGAGATTCGGTTCGGATCCAGTTTCGGTTTTGCATAAATTGAATCAGTTTCGGTTCGGATCGGTCCGATTTCGGTTTGAGTCAAAATCGGATTAAAATTCGGATGAATTTCGGATAAAAATCGGATTAAATTCGGTTCGGATATTTTAGGATTTCTTATTTTAAATTAGATTTTGTTTGGATTTAAAAGTTAAGTTCGGATTAATATTAAATTAATTTGAATTATCGTTGAATTTAAATAAAGATCATTAAGTTAGTTTGACAAATTATAGTTAAAATTTGATAAAATAATACCGAACAAAATAATTATCTCGATTAAGTAATATATTTCTTCATTTCAAACTTTGGTCAATATGATAAAAGAAATGTTCCTTAAATTCTGTAATATAACAATATTTAAAAAAATCTTGATGTCCAAATAAAAATATAAATAAATTTTATATGTACATATATAATATACAATATTTATTTCTTATTAAAATATGAATTTATATTCATTTTTCTTTACTTTCTAGCAAATTCAAAATAAATGATATTCTTAATATTTAATATTTTATTTTACGAACATATGTATTATATGTATGAATTATATATAAGTGTATAATATATATATATATATATATATATATATATATATATATGAACGTAACGAATCATAAGATTGTATGTATGAAAAATACTTAAATTCTATAATTTAGTTTGAGCCATATTTAGTTTGTATAATTTTTAGTTAGGATTTGATCGATTTCGGGTCATTATTGGATCTGTTATTTCGGATCATTTTCGGATCGGATCGAATCGGTTTTCGGATCATTTTCGGATTTGATTATATTGAACCGATATCGGTTCGGATCGGATTATTTCGGATTCGGTTACACTTTCGGATTATCAAATTCGGATACAAAATCGGATTCGGTTCCCAACATTTCGGGTCGGTTCTTCGGGTCCAGACCCAATTTGCCAGGTCTAGTGATTCACATTGAGTCCTTGCAACAGATTAGGGTTATAAGCGAAGACATACATAAAATTACTTTTACAACCTACCAAGGCCTCTAAAAATTTGAAATAATCCCATCTAGGCTTTACTAAAGCCCCTTCCACATTCCAGGGGTTAAATGAATGGTTTATTCATAATCAAACTCGCACTCACCTTGTAAGTTAGGGCTTCCTTTTCTGATAGTATATTTTTCATCTTCTTCAACTGTGTTTGGGGTTGCATATTTAGGTTGCCATACATGAGCACCCAACCATTTTGAATAATTTGGATCGTCCTTTTGAATGAATCCGGCCGCTCCATTCTGGCACGTCAGCTTGGTAATGGAGTCCAACAGGAACCTTGGAAGTTTCATCAATGGTGTATTTGAACCTGTCTTTGCATACTCTATCCTTAGACATTCGAGGCTTCAAAAATTCTGACTTCTTTTTCTTTGTTGAACTTATGTTTGTATTCGTTGTATTACATACTAGCTTAGAATAATAATGGAGACCACTTTTTAATTAGAGAACTGAAGACTATATGTTATTTCATCAATGAGTATAAAATTTGATGCATAATAGCATGTATTATTATATTGAGGGACAAGATTCGAGTAAGGCATTGCCTATTAAAATACCGTCATAGAGAGATAAATAACATGTTCTTTAGAGGTGAATGAGATTGATGTAGGAGGATTTTCGGTACATATAGGTTCCGAAAAGGTAAAGTTAAAACATGTTCATGCTCAAGTCTATCACATGATAATGTCAAAATTAGGTTTTAATACAGTAGATAGATTTGCAGCAGATATAATGCATGGTCATGCTGAAGAGAACTGCTCATGCTAGAATATGATCGTGTGTTGAACACACGAGTCAACGCATGCCATGTTCACGCTATTTTTATTTAATAATTGATTTTCATTAGAATTTGTTTTTTCTTTTATTTTAGGGTTTTGTATCCCTAGATAAACTATATTATGATGTAACAAATAAGGATCTTTGATTAAATTAAAAAAATCTTAAGTATTTTCTCTTATTTTTTCTGTGAATTCAAAAATTCGTCCTTGCATTGTAAATTCAAGGTTTATAAGGATTTTTAGTGTAAGAGTCTTTTATGTATATTTTTAAGGATTAACGCTTGTTTTTCCTAAGCTTCTGTTCGGCATCAGTCACACAGGACTTAAGCTAGTTATATATTGTATATAATTTATAAATAAGCTTATGAGATACTTTGACAAGCAAGCTGTTCACTAATAATTCATGAATATGGCAAAATCAAACAAAATTTTTGGCCCAAATTACGTTTGAACTCGAGTTCGACATTTTTTAAAAGAGTTTGAATTAGAACACAGACTCGAGTTCTACAACTTTTTAATGAGTTTGTCAGTTTGAACATGAACGTTAAGAGTTCTGCTCAACTAATTTACAACCTTATGAGTTATTACTATCTATTAGTCATTGATTAAGGTTTTATTTGGGATTATTGTTCAAAACTGTTGTAGTGTTAGAAAAAATAATGGTGAAAAAAGTGTTATCAGAAAAATCAAATGATTGTTTGATAAAGATGATTGTTTGATAAATTTTTTGATTTAGGTATATTTTGAGATATAATATAAAAAATAATTATTTCGTGCAAAAAATGAAAAATATTTTTTTCCGAAAGTATAGAGACTTGTTTTCTCTAAAACTAGCTTTTAGACTAAAAATATATTTCTAGAAAGCTGATTATAAATTTTACCAAACACTTTTTTACTTACTTTTGAGTAAAAAACTGATGTTGGTGTCCGTGATGGCAATCCCAAAATGAACATTAACCATTCATAGGCGTAGAAGTACATATATCCATCTCTTTCCTGTTCAGAAAAAAGCATATATCTCTCTCTTACCCTGTATGGCTATCTATAGATGGATGTTGTGCACATAAAAAAATGATGAACTGAGGCGACACTAGAGAACTAAAGAGTTGATAAAGGTCAGATTTAAATTCAATTGTATAAAAGTTAGCAAAAACAGAAGACGAGCTAGTAACAAGTAGCAGTTTCACCCTTCTTCAATTTGTATAGTTACATGATGAATTCCATATACGGTCTTACAGTAATCTGTAAGTTTGCGAATGCATCCGTTTAAACTAACTCCAGCTTCAACTATTACATGGCAGGCTAGTACAGTTTTCCCCACTGTGATTGACCAGACATGCATATCATGCACATCTTGGACTCCGTCCATACATTTTAGGTCATTTTCAAGACGATCAACATCAATCTCACTTGGTGTACTTTCTAACAATATGCAATATATTTTTCTAAGCATGGGCGTAGTAGTACTTAGAGCAAAAATTGCGAAGATAAGAGTACAGAGTAAGTCAACCACTAACCAGTTTGGTTTTGCCCATATAATTAATCCAGCGATCATTACCCCAATGGTCTGGATCAGATCAGTAATGACATGTAAGTAAGCCCCTTGAATATTTAAATTTAGTTTTCTGCTTTTCACTGGGGAATTTGGCACCAGACTTTTAATCTCTTCTTCAGTACATTCAGATAATTCAACCCCACGATGATCATTTTCGATTTCATTCTGATTGTGACTATGACCTTGATCATGACTGTCACTGGAAGTATGACCATGATGGTGACTGTGACTGTTAATATGGCTGTGACCATGATCGTGACTGTGATGGTGACCATGTCCGTGACCATGATCATGACCATGACCAAGCCAGAGCACCATAACAAGGTTAATAAAACAACCGAATGCAGCAACTACAAACATGAGCTTTCCGTTTACCTTTTCATTTTTGTGAAACATCTTTTCGACTGCAGCATATATTAAGGTCCCGGATATGAACCAAATAAGTTCCACAGAAAAAAATGCCCCCAAAACTTCAAGACGGTGGAAACCAAATGACTGTCGTGACGTCGCCTCCCATCCAGATGCCCAAACAGTAAAAAGAGAAATCGAGAATCCTGCAATATCACTCAGAAGATGGGCTGCATCAGTAAGCACTGCCAAGCTATTGGCTTCCAGACCTCCAATAATCTCTACTGCCATGACGATTAGATAAAAGAATATAAGCCCACATAGTTTAGTTCCGGACCTTGATCTCTCTTGTGCATCAGACAGACTGAATTCTGCGTTTAAAAAAGAGCATACAGTGCATGACAATAATAGTGAATTAGTGGACACTTTCATTTCTTCGGAACCTATTGGTGATTCATTAACTTTCAGCTGGTGTTCTTCTGCGACAGGACATATTTGTTGCTCCATCTGCTCACAATTTAGCAGCAATGAAAATCAAGCTAAACAAACACATGATCGTAAAAACAGAGTTCACAGGGGCGATACACAATGATCTAGTGAGGATGAAGCAACAAAATCAATTAGTAAAACCATTTAGATATTTTATTTCTTGCTCAAGTCCTACTGTCTCTAAAAACGTATAATCCAGTTTTAGGTACAAAATCAACAAATCTCATTAATATTGTAGGAGCAACTTTTATCATTAAAAAGGTCATGCTTAATTAAACTAGTATAAGTTCTCACAAACACCTTGTTTGCTTTTTATGATCATCCATAGCTAGAGGAAAATGACAATTACTCCTAAACATTGAGAACAACTACTTTTGAAACCAAATAAGTACACACCATCCTTTTTCGTAAACAATGACTACTGCATCTAAAAGTTAGATAAAACAGAAAATGGTTCCTAGCGTACTAAATAGAAATCTAAAGAAAAAAGAATATCAGAAAGCTTCACCAAGATTGTTTTTTCCTATATTTAATTCTTTTAGAAAAACTCGTAATAGAGTTTGTGTACGGATTTGTGGTCACTATTCTTTCCCAAATATTAGAGTTCTCTTGCATATGATGTAAGTATCTAAATGGTATTAAGGATTGAATATCAAGGAGAAATTATATCTTACATTTGCAGGTTTACATTGTCTTCAACTAGCACTATCATTAATGATTAGAAATAAATTTATAAAAAAATTACATGCCTTGAGATCAGGACCAGGCTACAACTACAACAATCTCAAAAGGTATATGAGTGTATGACATCCTGTATTTAAAATCAACTGATTTACCTGAATCATTTACCATAGAAAAAAATACTGGTCCTTTCTAGTTGACCTGTTTGCTTATCAGAATTACAAAAAAGAAAACGAAGATCACCACATGTGAGTGGGGTTTGATAGCGCTTTGCAATTTGTCCTTACACATCTCGATAAGAAATACAAATCATAATGAGCTGATTTTTTTATATATTACCTAGAATTGACTGCCTCTAGCAAAACATAACATATTCAAAAATGAAAGAAGCGCGCTATTACATGCAAAACCAACAGAAATGTAAAAGAAAATCAACTAGACATTGAAAATCGAAACCCATGCTTACATTACAAAATCTAAAGCAAAAATTTTATACAAAACTGCATGCACCAGGGAAATATATATATATATATATATATATATATATATGTACATATATATATATGTACATATATAAACTCACTATATATGTGTAAATCGCTGCAGGGACAAGGCTCCTCTTTAGGAATGGACCTGTTGTGAATATATTGATTTATCCATTAGAATACTTTCCTGGCGGATAATGTGAAGGTGAACCAAAGAAAAATTTGTTAAATGGAATTATATTTCTTTATTGCTATATTCTACTACCTAACATTCTTTAGATATATATGTATATTTAAATGAAAGGACGGCATTGTTGCATAATAGGCAGGCAAAGAGAAGTTTGTGGAGAATCGGACACAGTAAAAAAAAGGTACTCCGTAGTATGAAAGATTGGTCTGAAATAGGAGCGGTCTTACTTCTAAAACACACCCTTTTTTTTTACTGTAGTTACTGTAATATTCAATTTTACAATCTTTATTACTCAAACTAGTCTGCAATCTTTTATAGTTCGGAGATGGTATTCAACGTCACACATTAACGAGATAAAAATAAATTATTTTTAATATAAGTAGTAACAAAACTCCATTATGAATGGGACCCGATTTTGAAAATATTATCAATGGAGTTTTAATTAATTTACCGATTCTGCTAAAATTTTAAAATGTTAGGAGGAGAGTTTACCAAGATCTTAATTATATTATTTTAACATTCGCCTCATTCGAAAGTTCATTTTTGGATCCTATATTATTTTCAATGGCACCCATCTTTGGGGTCTTTTACCAACACTGGGATCATAAAGTGTAAGGAAGACAACTTACCAAAATTTTATATTATTCTGACAGAGAGGTTATTTGATTATTTTCTAGGACACGCATATCTTTATAAATTTTAATTTTAGCAAGGGAACTTCTCAAAAAATATTTTACAGGGACATGTGTCCCCTATCCCCCTTACTAGATCCGCCCTTGAGTATGAGGTATTTTGGAAATAGTTTAAAAATATATGAATGTGGATTTAACCATGGCCTAAAATAGGGGATGTAGGGGAATATCATATTAATGTAGTCAGGTTCCGAGAGGAAGATCTTGTTTAATGGCTTGTTAGAATAATATATAATTCTGGTAAGTCATCTTCCTAACACCTTAAGGTGTTAGGAAAACTGATAAGTACTTAACAGACGAGTCACAATATTAGATGTTTGAATAAATATAAGTAGTCACACATGTTGATCATACTAATTTGGAGTTGAGGGTTATTGCACGACCCAATAAATTTATATCTTTTTATTTGACCTGCAAAAGTTCGGGTAATAGAGTTTGGGGAGTATGCATGGGACACTCTCCCTGATGAGCTTCTAGTTTTCATTTTGATGAAATTATGTATTATAGTCTACCTTGCCTTCAAATGGTGTTTGTAGATCTTGGAGGTCTGCGTCTATCGATGTCCACAAATCTTTTATGGAGCGCCAGAAACTCATAGTTGTTGCAAGCTAGCTAGGCCAAGATGTTCGATGAAAACTTGTGTTCTATATAATAAGTTTGATGGGAGGGAAAAGTTGGAGGGCAATACTGTGCCAGATATGCCTTGCAAGAATTTATTGGTTTATCATGTGGTTAATTACTTGATCGCAGTCGATAGAAACATAGGGTTTTGGCTTTTCAATTCAATGACAAGACATGAGCTGCATTTTCATGTCCTTCTGAAAGAAGGGGCTGGGTGGCATCTCTGTCTTCGAAATTCGTGTTGTCCTCTTGCAGTCAACTCAGCTTTCAAGAGTTTTCATGGTTATTTTTTCTAGGAATCATAATTTCTTATTGTTGTGTGAAAGCAGTTTGGCAGAAATATCTTTTACCAAACACTAGTGTCGGGATTTGAGATGTAAAGATTTTTGAAGGCAAAATCTTTGTTCTAATCCCTGATGCACATTTTGGAGAATTTAATCCGAGGGCGGATTCTGTTTTGAAGCTCTCCTACATCAACATTCCTGTTCAACTTTGGTCACATATGTGTTTGCAGTTAGTGACTTCAGACAGCAAGTTTATCGATTTCTGATAATTTACCACATTTTACATCAGTCCTAAATCTTTCATTCTATGAACTTGACTGTAAGATGGAATCCCCATCTGGAAATTTGCAAAGTAGATTCATGACTTAGGTTCAAAATCTTTGTTTCTTATAATCGACTTCATTAATTCTGTTGTGGATGAAGGGAAAATTCAATCATATTAAAGCTTGAATCTTATTAACCACGTATTCAAATAATCCTAAAAATATTAATAAAGGTAAATATTTTAATATTACATAACTATATATATTAATATTAAGAGAATAGGAATTTTTATTACAAGTTATAAATAAAAATCCCAAAAAATTACAATTTTAAGAAAAGGCATTTTAAGTCATAAAAAATATTTACATAAATTTTTCTAATAAAAAATATTATACAGATATGTGTTATGTTAAAGAAGAAAATTACATTCGATTTAATTTAATTTTGAAAAGAGTGTCTAAAATCCACGTGCTTCTTTTTTAGTAGGTTCTAAATAATTTTATAATATTAAATTAATTATGAACGTCAATATAATTATCACTAATAAATATTTTCGTTTAAATTTTGGGATTGTTAGAGAAACATACATATTTTATTTTATTTTAATAAATCAACATATATAGTAGGTTAAAATAGTAATAAGATAATTTTTTTTACGTTTCTTAAAAATGTAATAAAAAATTGTACTTTTTGATTCACATAATATTTGTATCTTATTATCAGCGTTCTAAAAGACGGCCGTCTTACCGATTAATCGGCCCATTAATCCGTAAGACGGTACGGTCCTGTCTCGATTAATCGAAATCGAGTAAAAAGATGTTTTTTTTAAAATCGGCTGAGAAGTCAAAAATCGGTTGAAACAGTCAAATTATTTTATTTAAAAAAATTGAAATTTAAAAAAAATTATTAACTAATATAATTTTATTATAAATTTATAATAAATATGGGTTGTATGACCCTAAATACTTCATAAATTTTAAATACTCTATAAAATTGCTAATAATTATATGATATATTATGTAATAACTATTAAGATTAATTATTAAATAATGATTATTAAGCATAAATCACTTAAAATGTTAATGATAAGTTGTTTTTTTCATAAATGTTAACATCTAAATATATGGATTAATGATATACGATATTTTTTTATTATAATTTTATAATATTTTTAAAATGTTTAAATATAATTAAATATTATTATTTATTAAATTAAATAATTTCTGATTAATTCTCCGATTAATCAATTCGATTAATCATCGATTACCCGATTAATCACTAGACGATATTTTCACCGTCTAACTCCGATTCTCGTCTTTTAGAACACTAATTTTTATTCATAATCTGCAGGTCGGTCGGTTCCTGAATTCTAAGTATCTGGTATTAGTTTTATTTATTCCAAACTCATATTACCTCCAAACTCCAAACTCATATTACCTGACGTTTGGTTAGAAAATTATAATTTTAAAACTCATATCTCAAACCCGGATTTCTTATAACCTAAGGGAGGTGGGTATGGAACGGTGTATGAGTAATCAAATAAAAAATTTATTATTTTTATTTTTTTATAAAATTATATATTAATTTTTAAAATAAAAAATTTATAATGATATTGTTTAATATTTAATAAATACTAGTGATTTATTTTTCATGTTAACTGTATATATTTTCTTATTTATTACTCCCTCCGTCCCATATTTCTTGTCTTGTTTGACTTTTACGCGTATTTTAAAGTGTATTGACCACATAGCTACACAAAAAATATATATATATATATATATATTTTTGAATAAAAGTTTAATATTTAAATTTTTATTCACACAAGAAAATTTTTAAAAATAATTTATGTAGCTATGCGGTCAAAACACCTTAAAATACGCGTAAAAATCAAACAAGACAAGAAATATGGAACGAAAAGAGTAAAAAAATATTAAATTAATAAATTTATTCACCTTTCAACCAATATTTCATCACATAACGCCTTAACTCAGTTATTCCGGCCCGATACCACTCCAAGAACCGAATGGCCATAACTATTTGGTTAATTATCAATTGGGTTCATTATTTGTTTTTATCCCATGCATGTTAGTTTGTTAATCACTTTCACTGTCAATGGATTGGGATGTTTACTTTCAAACTCAGGTATAAACCCAATCAATCTTTCTATTTCTGTTAGAGTTAAAATTTTATGTGCGTGTATTGATGATTTTTCTTTAATAATTGTTTTGTTAACTACATGTCTGTCTATCATATCCTAATTAACTGGAAGCTGTGTATTTAAATTTCATATATATCTTCCATCTCAATCATGAATGATCCTTAAAATGATCCTCACAATTAAGTTATTGTTCAACTATTCATTTGAATCATGAATAATGCTCGACATGTATTATAATATGCATATATACATAGTGAAATTTGAATCATGTATTATATGCATATATACATAGTGAAATTTGAATCATGTATTATATGCGGATGTAGTGGTTGCATTTCATTTAGATTTTCTAGTGAGAAGTAAGTAGTACTCTACACTAATGTTTTAAAGAATATTCTAGAAAAAGGAGAGAAATACTTCGGTGAGAAAGACTAACACTTCACCCGAGATTCCTCCCGTCACCACTTCTGGCTACTGCTCCTCGCTTTACTTCTCATTCAACGTTATTATATAATCTATTGTATTTTCTAGTTCTGTCTTTTTTACTCATCCAACTTTATTTTATAATCTATTGTATTTTTAGCTCATATAATATTATATAGATGTGTTTGTATTATATACATATATGTACTCTATGTATAGTTTGAAATTACGGCCGTCTGATGAAATAAGCAAGGTGGCGTTTGGAGGACAAATTGCAGAAGTTAAGACCTCGATGAAGAGTTTTGAGATCTATCTGTATCGTTCTCCATTGTTTATTCCTTTTTTAATTGGAGTTATCTTTAACAAATAGAAGGGTTTTTTTCTCAAGAAATCACAGTCATAATAATAACAATAATAGTAATAATAATGTATAATAACAATAATATCAATAGTAATTTTAATAGTAATAATTAATTTTACATGTAATTTTGGAAAAGAATTGATCTGTTGAACTTGATAGATAGGTTACAAGTTGGGAAAGTAATTTTAGGACTTTTGATTCTGGAAAATATTCTATTTTCTGGAAAGAGCCTCTCTAGTCTCTACTAACTTGAGTCGAGGTAAGGCTGCATGCATCCGACTCTTTTAATTCGCACCTTGCTCTTTGAGCGGGATAAGTGAGAATCTTATTGGCTTTGTTTATTTATTTATTGTTTTAATTCTTTATATGTGATTAGTGCCTGAAATGATCTACTTCATGAAGTAAACTAATTTTGTTATTCGGATTGGCCCGGTATTTGATTTTTCAAGTGTTTTTTCAATGTTTCCTATAATGCGATATGCAGTTGAAATGATCTTACTCAATATGATCAGTACGTTACAAGTTGGTCAAGTAGTGAAATAATTCTTTTAGTAAAAGATATTGGGTGTTTTCTCACATATAGTATTTTCTCATTTCAATTTGGAGCCTCTTCCCTAGAACCTCAAGATTTTAGGTAGGTTGATCAATTATCATGGTACTGCAAACAAATATAATATGCATTAAATATAGATACCTAGAAAAGGCCGTGAAAGTCATTCTAGATTATAGGTTTAGTTTTCTCGGCAGGGGATGTTTTTAAAACTGAGAACAGTTTCGTATAGAGTATCCCTTAACTGGAGAAAATTACAAAACTTTCGATCCATATATTTAATCTAAAGTTAGACTGTTCCTTGGTGTCATTTCAATCAGTTTATACTATTTGTTGAAATCTAGTACCTGTTGGCACATTACTGCATCTCCACACTTCTTTAGCAGTTAAGGAGGCTTGTTGTATATTGGTTCCTGTCTGGTGTTCAACTTCTTATATAGAGATATCGAATAGGTCACTAATAAGGAACATTAGTATACGACGATCAAGCTTTAAGGAGCAATAATGCAAAAGTTCAAACTTTGGGTGTAAAATTAAAAGTTGCATAATTAAAGTTGGAGGGACACTTTTTTTATTTACCCTATACTAGTTTACCTTCGATCACCCAGATGACACTATGTTCAATCTTTGGCAAGCTCTATTGCAAACTAAGGTACTTTCAATTGTAACTGAATCTGGTTCTAGACGAATGTTTCACATATGGAAATGCGGCTTTGGAGAGAAGCTATGGCATTTAAATTTGGCTCTTAGCATAAGATGCTTTGTTGGTAAAATGTAATATTGTACATGTGTTGGCTCGTAAATTAGTCCATGACACTCTGTAATTGAGGTTTCCTGTTTTCCAGTTAAATATTTCTTTGGCCATTTTCCACAAGGTTTACTATTGCCTCTATATAATTAGTCCATGACACTACACACGTCAATCACTCTCACATAGATAAACTTACTCGATGAATTTTATGAAGCGAATCCCTAATTATGTTAATCTACGGATCATGGGCTTCGTAAAAGATCCATTAGTCCCAAGAATTATCTAGTCATCGGTCAAGTAATAGGCCTCAATTATCTAGTCAGCAGTCAAGTAATAGGCCTCAAGCCTACTGATGCTGATCCAACCCACTCGAATGATTAATATTGGGGTACAGCTGTACTGACATGGGTCATCATCTGGTGCAATTTTCCCAACCTGTCACCTCATCCTGACCATCCACCCCTCTATATATTTCACCCAATGTCGCCCTATGGCTCATTTTTCATTGAAAATTTTTGAAGGCATATCAGAAGGGCGATTTGTGGTAAACAAGAGTGACCCGGCGAGTTATTTGGTAAGTTCCACTGTCATTTCTGTTAAGTTTTTTTCTCGTCTCTCTCAGATCTCCAGTAGACAGTAGTAAATTTGCATTACTTGAGTGATATATTACATGTTTCGCTGGATATCCCATCAAGATATCAGTGTAATTTGTTCCGAGGACAAGGAAATGGAGGAATTGATGACGCAAAAATGTAAGAAGGCCATGTCTTATCTTGATTGTTTTTATATGAACAGTTTAATGTATTGTCATCAATGATTTCTTTTGTAACCCTGTCAGTTGGTGTTTTGCTTCATTTATTGTTGTGATCATATAGATCTTCTTATCAGTTTACTTAATTGTTTCCCTAAATACCAACTTGATTGTGTTTTTTGTGTTATGATATAATATATATGAATTTATCAAAGTTATTTTGTTATCTTCTACAGTAGTTCCCAAGTCTTTATGATTTGCTTTGCCCAAAGACTTCACAGTGTTGACTGATGCCTCAGTTTTATTACTCCGTGACACTCTGTGGGTCATTGCTGTAGACATTCACAAACATACATGCACACATTTGGGGAACTAGGCATTATTTGTATCTTGTTCACCTGTTTTTATGTTCAATTATATTCGTATTTTTAAGCAGCAATCAAACACCAATTAAGTTGTAGAGCGATTTCAAGAAGTATCATAACTTTGACTTTATGATGTATATGTCCTACTCTATAGAGTCTCTTAATCATATGTAAATTAATCTACTAATGTATCTCTGTGTTTGTTTTATAAGCTCAAGTTATTTCCAATCTGACTCTATTCTGTGATTATTGAGAAGAACGAGAGCTTGATACCCCATTTCTCGACAACGGCAGAATGGATATTGGCGGAATGGAAAAGGCATTCAGTACGAATGTCATGATGCGGCTTGCTGAATATCTTGCGGGATGCAGAGCATACTTTTTTCAGTAAATTTTATTTGATTCTGCTCTATATTAATATTATGATCTGTATCTTGATGTTTCCAAGTCCCTGATTTGAACATGACCCAAGAAGTGCATGTATACATCAAATCAAAGCATAAGCATCCCACCAAAGAATAAATTCTTGGTTGAATTCTAGGTGAAATAATATATTCTACTAATAACATGGAAGTTTCAAGAACGCTAAAACCAACATAGAAAGTGAAGTTCTTTACCTTTCTCTCATTTGTTTTTATGAGCAGTTGGCTATGAAAAACCTTTTGAACAATACGTTTCCTACTTTCTGTTGTAGTATGCGTGACTCGTATAGTGGTGCTTTCCCTGAGTTAGACTACTCTAGTAAAGGCATCTTATGTTAAGTTGTGGTACATTAAGAACATGAAAATAATCTATAGGGGAACATTGAAGTTTTCAAGTTGGAAAGATCAGTATTCACAATTTTTTAATCTAGTTCTTCTAATCTAAATATCAGAACTTAGTGGCCTTTACAATAAAACTATGCAGTGATATGCATTTTTCAATAAAACTATGCAGTGATATGCATTTAAATATGTAGACATTCAGTGATTCAGCTTCAAGTAAGCTTTATTATCTCCTTATGTGCGAGCTGCAGAATTGTAAGCACAGCTCATGTGTTGTAAGTTGGGACATATATACTCTCTTTATAATTTTTTCTGTTATTTATTATTTAGTTATGTATTCTATGGATTTAATATTTCCTGGTATAAGAAACAATCCTACTCTAGTTTCCCCTATAATTTATATGTTATGTTCTTTAAAAATATTGCAACAGATGATTCTGACCTTGAGAAACGTTTTTAAAAGCAGTGCATTCTGTTTACATCAAATTACTACGTTTTTCTAAGAAAAAAGTCCAAATTTAAAAAGAATGAAATATATTTGAATGGACATGTTCAATTTGAGCTTTGTATTGAGTTCTTCATTTTTTTATTTCTTAGAAGGGAAGCTCCAGCAACAACAAAACAAGAAAGAAAGCGGAAAAAGATCTGCAGGAGATCAGGTAACGAAGGCTGGGGAGCATGGGACATTCTCCCTGACGAGCTCCTTGTTTCAGTTTTAATGAAAGTTAGTGTGTTCGACTACCTTTCCTTCAGCGGTGTTTGTAGATCCTGGAGGTCTGCCTCTATCACTATACGCAAATACTTTATGGAGCGCCAACAACCTTTAGTTGTTGTAAGGCCAAAATATTCTAAAAGATCCTGTGTTCTGTATAATATGTTTGATGGGAAAAGTTGCAAGGCAATGCTGCGAAATTTACCTGGAAAGAGATTATTGGGTTTATCATGTGGTTACTTGTTCACAATTGACAGAAACATTGGATTTTGGCTTGTGAATTTAATGACAAGACATGAGCTGCATTTTCCTTCCCTTCCTGAAAGTATGGTCCCTCGTGCAAGTATAGTCCTTTGTGATTGTGTGAGTGGCGCAGTGGACTTTGAAATTCGTTCTGTCCTATTCCGGTCAACTGAACTTTCACGAGTTTTCTTGGTTATGTTTTCTAGAAATCATAATTTTCTACTGTTGTCTGAAAGTGGCGCCAGCAGTTGGCAGAAATATCTTTTACCAAACACTAGTTCTGGATTTCAGATATAAAGATTTTGGATGGTAAAATGTTTGTTCTAACCAGTGATGCACGTTTTGGAGAATTTAATCTGAGGGCGGATCCTGTTTTGAAGCTCTACAACATCAACATCCCTATTCAACTTTCGTCAGATATGCATTTGCAGTTAGTGACTTCAGACAGCAAGCTCTACATGATTATATCGCATCATTCACCATCTTATTCATGGGTCCAACATATTTCCTTCTATGAACTTGACTATAAGATGAAATCAGTGAAACAGAGTCATGACTTGGGCTCAAAATCTTTGTTTATGAGCCCATCTAGTTCTGCTTTGGTTGATACAAGTGAATGGGGAGCAGGCAACTGTGTTTGTGTTCTTCAACCAATATATTCGGGCAAATGTACTTTCTTTCACTTGAATGGCAATCCGCTAGCAACAGTTCCTGTTGTTTGGGACTGCTCTCTGCGCCCATATTTCTGGTATTTTCCTAGTGAAAGTTGGGACATCAGCCGTGTTGGTGATGAATTTGGCACATGATCACTTCTACTTCTGACATCTGTTTTATACAAAATCCTGTGTTTGTAGTTTCATCTTATATTTAGAATATTTGTAATCTATTTAGGATACCATTTATACATCTAGCTATGATGTGATGTGTGTCTGTAGGCACCAGAGCACTTTTTGGTACCCATGTTATGCTTTTAGTTTTTCATTTCAGTAGAAAATCTATTACCTGTTATCTTTAATGTTTAATTTTTGACTTTAATTAATTTTTTAAACTTATTACTTAAAATTTTAAAATTGATCTCTTTAATCTTAGTCAAAAAAGATCTTATCTTATCCTTACGCATAAGCATCTATTATGAATAATACCAAAATGGTTTTTATATATTATCACCAATATTACATAATTATTATTTGAAATTGTCTATCCACTGTTAAAATATCTCTATTATTGTATTAATGATAAAAATAATATGAATGTAGTTATAGGGTAGTATTGTATCTTTCTTATTTATGGATTTCATATACAATATGTATTAGAAATTGTATTCAGTAATTATTCAAAAATATCTAAACATACTACGAAAGGTGAAATTTCAACTCTTTTAGGCTTCTTTGGGATTATTGTTGAAAAATGCACTGCTGTGAGAAAAAGTGTTGTTAATAAAAAATCAGCCGAGTGTTTAGTAATTTTGTTTGATTTGGATATAATTTTAGAAAATCAGATAACTGTATGTACCAAACGGGACCTTAAACATGTGATTGATAAAACAACCAAACGATCCTATTTGGCTTGATATAAGAAAGACTATATATTCTATTTGTTTGGATATCATCCTCAATTATAGAGGAGTATTGTCAACAACTTACTAGAGTCAACACTTTTGTTGAAACCTGGAAGGAAGACTCTTGCTACAGCCTTTGGCACAACGTGTAAAACCTTTCTTGGAACTTCACAATCTCATTAAGGATGACAGATTTTTCTATCGAACTTGCATCAACCCAAAGCTCTTGTTGATTTCTTTGCTCTTGATGGTAATCCACTTTCAGAATCTAATTTTAATATAATTGTGTTTTAGAAATACTAGCTTATTCCTATACAATGCACATGATACTTTTTATTATATATGATATTTGTTATTATTGATTTGTTGCAATCTTCACGTAAATGGTTTTTTCCCACCCTAATTGCAAATTTCGACTAATTTGCTATCTTGCAACTGATATAATAATTCCTTAACTTGAACACGATCTGATTTGATGTTGCATAGCAGGCCTATATAAGGTGGTTGTTAATGGTACATATTCGAAAGTGGTTCCCACACTATTTGTTTGTAATTTGTCAAATTGTATAGCATACTCTAAATTAGCTATATAGGAAAGTCAGGACTCAGTTTCTTCTATAAATTATTTGAGTCAATTTCACTCATTGTAATTGAACATGTATATAGTTGGTCATCAAAATAATTGTCCTGCTAGAAGTTCAAAAAAGTGACCAAATAAGGCCAGGAAAATAAGATTTGTAAAATGAAAGAAAATTGTGTAAGGCATATATCGAGTAATCCATAATTAATTATATAGTGAAGTCCATAAAATGGTGATATCGAGAAGTGCAACATATCGAGAAGTCTATAGAGATTGATATAGAGAAGTATGAAGTATCGTGAAGTCTCATGTTGACAGGTTAGAATACTGAAGACTATATCAAGAAGTGGAGTCAAAGCTTTATTGAGAAGATTCCAATGTCGAGAAGGAAAAAAATTATCATATCGAGAAGTCAAGACAAATGTCCTATCGAGAATTCTATTGTTGGAGTATATCGAGAAGTAACTATGTCAAGAAGTCTTATATCAAGAAGTTTTATGTAGCAAAGTCTCTTATAAGAAGTCACAACAATGTAAAGAAGTAGAGTTATTGATATGTTAGAACAATGTATAGAGAAGTCTCAATTCGTAAAGTAAAACCAATATGTCGACAAGTGCAGAAATTCAAATGGAGAAGGAGTTCAAGATATAAGTACTTAACTTATTTTAAGAAAATAACAGATAAATTACTGAAGCATTTGTCAATTTAGAGTGTGGCTTAACTTTGAATTGAATAAGTGACAAGTAGACTATAATGGAAGTTTGAAAAGAAGAATAAGGAATGAAGAACAGACAAAATAGAAGCAGAATCAGAGATTTGTTTTGTTCAAAAGTGTTAGCTAGAAACACTCCTCATATCTCTATCAAGAACAAAATGCTGAAAAATTAAATTGATTTTTTAGGATTGTACCGAATCTTAATCTAATACAATATTAAATTAAAAGTTAATTGTGTTCTCTTTATTATCTTTATATTTTAAATACACAAACTACAATTGATTCTATACTGTTGTTACAGATTGCCCAAACACATAACATAAACCTAAATTACTCAAGAAAAGTTTGAAAAGTTGAAATATGCATTAACCCCTTTTGTATTAGAGCAGGTTGTATAATAAATAGTTAAATATCAAGAATAAGTTCTAAAAAATTAAGCAGTATCAAGATTCCATCCTTTGACAGAACTAATTATAATCTATGGAAAAGAGGAAGATAGAGAGAGAGAAGCAGTTTTCGGGTGCTAGTACACATCAATCCTTCATGAAAAGTGTTCGTGTGGATACGTAGAGCGTAGATCGCGAGAGCGGGATACATGATGATTAAAAAAGCTTTGGACCACCATTAATCTTCCATTAATGAACTGTTAAAGCTTCTAAAGGTATTTATTCTTTATCTTCGAATTAAATCTTTTTGTTTTCGCATGGATCTTGCAGAGGGTTTCACTATTTTGATTTATTTTTCGCGTTTATTCCGCTGCATTTGTGCCTTGAAACCCTTCAATGGCATCAGAGCTACTTGCGAAACGTTTTAATTCGGTTATGTGCTTAATAGTTTTCGATATGTAAGTATGTATGTGATTTATCATGATTTTGTATTGATACAATATGTATATGTTTTTATATATTATGAATATATGATATTCATATGATGTATAATCATGTGATGATTGTGTGTATTGATGTATGTATATGATACATGTTTGTTCTTATTATGGGAATCGTATTCGATACGAATTCTGAAATGGCTGCCGTAGATTTTCTGAAATCTGTGTCCGTTGTCGGATTTTCGCAAACGATATGTGTTTTCTGACTGGAATCGGGTCACTAAATAATACCGACAAAGTCATCTCTGCGTCTGTAAGCCATTAGATGTCGTTACAGGCCCCAAAACGGTGATTTATTATTTTTCGAAAATTATTTGATTTTCTAAAATTTTGAGTATATGTATGTATATATTATGAATATATGATATTCATGTGATGTATAATCATGTGATAATTGTATGTATCACTGTGTATGTATATATGATATATTCTTGTTCTTGTTATGAGAATTGCATATGATATGATTTCTAAAACACCGTCAGATTTGGTTAAATCTGATTGTCGTATCCGATTTTCGCAAACGATATGTGTTTTCTGACTGGAATCGGGCCAATGAACAATCATTTGACATCGCTGAAAAGGATCATGCCTATGCGTCCCGGATTAGAGAAGACTTTAATGATGTCCTTGAGAAGATGATCATTGATCGGACTACAAGGAACCTTATAAGTAACTTCGCCGATGACTACAAAAATACAAGAGGTGGTTTTGAAAGGCAGATGGAAATTGAGCAACGAAAGGAGAAAAGTCCTTGTAAGTTTATTTAAAACTTAGTAAATTTAGTTCCTGACAAAAATAAGAAAAATGGCAAACTTATTTGTGTTTGTGTTTTTCTTATTTTTATATTAGTTGATTGGTGGGATGCTTATGAAGGTCGTGCAATTGAGCTTTAATTATTTGCAAAACATATTGTTGGTTTATGTTGTTCATCTTCCGGTTGTGAACGCAATTGGAGTACATTTGAATTCGTATGTGCCTACTCTTTTTTATTATTTATAGTCGATTTGCAACTATTTTACTTGAGGCCTAATTACATATTATATATTTTATTAATATAGATACATACAAAGAAGAGGAACAGGTTGGAACATCAACGCTTGAATGATTTGATGTATGTTCAATACAATCAAAAGATAGATTCAAGATTCAAAAAAATACGTGAACTTGGGAAGAAATATAATCCACTAGTATTTGAAGAGTTGGAGTGGACTAATGAGTGGATTAGTGTTGTTGAAGAGAGGTTTTGGAATGCGGTGGATATAGCTTCGGGAGCATCGGATGGACTTGAGGGACGCAATCTTCCAAGAAAAGCTAGATGTGGTTCCACTAGTGAGGTGCTTATAGGGGCGGAACCAGGATTTAGAATCCGCATGGGCTAAGTCAAAGAGACGATAAAAAATTTGCAACCCAACACTAAAGTATAAAATAATGAACTTACAAAGTAGTTTAAAATATAAAATTGAATTTTCAAGATGAATTCATACTATTACTTGCAACCGACAAATGCACAGAATAATAATAATGATAATTTTTAAACTTCAAAAAGCAAATGTACTCACATTATTTAAGTTGAACTCGTCGACTTTTTTGAGAATAGAATTCGTCGATTACTTCCTCTAGATCAATATCTTCTGCATACTCCCTTTCAATGTTGAGAATCATAGTATCTCTTAAATATTCCTCTGCCATTTTATTTCGAAGAATGATCTTAACTATTTTCATAGCTGAGAATGATCGCTCTGTAGTAGCTGTAGAAACCGGGAGAGTTAACACAAGACAAATCAACTTATAGATCATATTATAATGGTCCACCTTACTTGTATAAACTAGCTGTAGACATAACTCTGAAATAGTGGATAAATTCTGAAATTTCTCATGATTAATCACAGCAATCTTGTAAAACTCAAGTTGTTGCCTTAAGTAGTGCATCTCCTGTTGATCAAAATCAGCAGGATAAAATTTACTAGCAAGGGTGCAAATGTGCTCAATATCAAACAATCTGAAACTGTTCTTCGGTTCTAAAGATGAACTTAATCTTAAAAGTTCTACAGCAACATCATCAAATCTTTGATTTAACTCTTCCAATTGAAAATCAATTGTAGAATTAAATACATCATAACGATAATGATGTTCAACTGATATGTCATCCCTTTTTCGAACAGACCAAAGATCATCCATATATCGAGCACTCGTATCTGGGAAATCAATGTCAAACTTCTTACATACTAATCTGACAGAATAAAGGATAACATCAAAGCCACTATCCCTCAAAGATTGAAGTAATTCCTTTGTTGTTGCAACTAAATCCATAGCATTCAAGATGTCAATTGATTTAGTTTGCAAGGCCCGGCTAAATAAATCTGTAATGCCCATAATCTTATGCATGAAGTGAAGCACAAATAAAAACTTAAATGATTTCAATTCCTTTAAAAAACCTCTAGCTTCTCCACGCATAGAGATTGAAGCAATACCACAAATGCTAATTATTTCCAACACAGTAGTTACTGGACCATATTTATCAATCAGGCTACAAATACTATTAAAGTGAGAGCCTCGCCTGGTATTTGCAGCTCGTTGTAAAGTTCCAATTTGATTAGCCCCTCTGCCAGTCTCACGTTCTCCACTAGCAATAGAATGTTCAATTTCAATACCATGTGCAATGAGTAACTCTGAATGACGTTTAGAAGAAGCACTAACAACATTCACAATATTATTTAACATAGAAAAGAAATCCCAGAATATTCTTGTTTTTTAGCAGCACCAACTAATCCTAGTTGTAAACGGTGTGCAAAACAATGAACATAATATGCATATGGACAATCCTCAAGAAACAAAGCCTGCAAACCATTAAATTCACCCCTCATATTGCTTGCACTATCATATCCTTGACCCCTCATATTTTGAATGCTCAAGTTATATTGTGTAAGAATATTAGATATTTTCTTTTTAAGTGTTGCTGATGTTGTATCACTTACATTCACAAGATCAAAAAAGTGTTCCAGCAATATACCATCAACAACAACAAACCTAAAAACAATAGTCATTTGTTCTTTATGGGATGCATCCAATGCTTCATCAACTAAAATGCAAAACTTAGAATTTCCAATCTCATCACGGATTTTATTTCGTACTCTAGAAGCAAGGATATGTAAAACATTTTTTTGTACCAAAGGAGAAGTATAAATATCATTTTGCGGTGCATTATCCAAAATAACATTTACAATATCAACATTCATTCTACCCATAATCTTAATCATCTCAATATGATTACCTCTGTTACGAGAAGTTGATGTTTCATCATGACCCCGTAATGTACATGCTTGCAAACTTAACCATCGGACAGCCTCTATAGTTGCTTTCAAGCGTAATCTGTTCTTCTTTATCTCTTCTGAAGTTTGAGCATTTATGACCTTGTCAATATGTCCAGTAACATTCCTCAAATCATTCAGAGCACTCATTGCATTATTGTGTGATGAAGTAGGACCTCCAACATGTATCAAAAAAGAACATCGTCCACCATCATTAACTCTTTTCCAACTCCTAAATCCATCAATAGTAAAAGCATGTTGTGTGGATGCATCTTTTTCAAATAAGAAGCATGGAAAACAAAATGCTGCATATTTTGAAACTGAATACTCTAGCCAAGAAAATTGGTTGAACCAAGTACACTGAAATCGCCGACGTTGACTTCCAAACACAGTAGTTGGATACTTTTCCTTGTTCATTATAGGTTGGAAAGGTCCCAACTTAATGTATGCACGCCTAATCTCATCACGAATATTATAATGATATTTCCAAATTGGTAAACGTACTTCTGGATCTCGTTCAAGAGATGTAATATCAGTCTCAATTCGTTGAGAATTTGGAGTAGGAACATCAGCTGGTTGATTATTACTACCAATATTGCTTGTTGCATGCTCATTTGTTGATGAGGTAGGTGTATTCGGAGCAACATTACTCGTTGGTTGATCATTTTTTGATTTAAAAAAGGAAAGCAATGTCTTTGTTCTCTTCTGATCTTGACTCCTACACAAATAATACAATCGCATAAGTCACAATACATAATATTACAGTGGCAGGTGGATGACATTGGGTCTGCTTAAAAATATTTGTTGTTTGGAATGCAATTTCTAATATTAAATTAAAAGTAATGTATATTTTAGACATGTTTACCTGTATACTATTACTTGTTTTCACACACATTAACTACAAAATAAAAATGACTTAAATCTAAATATCCAATAGTTTCAACAAGTTCACCGGTCATTCTCACACAACCATACTCAAATCATATTTAAGATTTAATATTATAAATTATAAAAAGCAAATCTTTCAAATCATAATCAAGAAACAAGAAAAATGAAAATAATTTAAATTAGGGATTTAGGGTTAAGAATAGTTTTGGACTGAAGTTATATATAAATTTTTTTGTTATTTTTGAAGTTACCCGGGCCGCAGCCCACCTCAGCCATGGGCTGCTTCCGCCCCTGGGTACTTACATATACTCAACGTACCACTAGTGATCCTCTTGATGATGAAGATGAAGACAATACTCCTAATGACGATGAGGATGTGGAAGATGATTATGGTGTACCTCCCGATCCAACCAAGAAGAATACTCAAGGAGGAGATGAAGATTCCAATGATTTTGATATGGAAGACTATGATTGATTAGTTTATTTGCTTACGGATGCTTGACTCTTAGTATTTGAACTTATTGTCTATTACTTTTTATTTGAACTATGTGTTTACCTATATTATAAATTTAAATTATTAAAAAAATATGTATATCCCGACTTGTCGACTTATTTCGACTAGTCGGGCGACTTATCGACAAGTCGATTCCAAGGTCCCTGGGCGCCGAGGCTCGACTTGTCGACTTAATAACCATGTTCTGAAGCAACATGGGATGAAATTAAGAAGTTTCTAACTTCCTCTTCTGGCCGTTCAGCGGTAATGGCTTCTAAATGCAGGTATATTTTCCCATCTTTTGCCTTCTACAGCTTGAGGAATGTAAATGTAAATATTGATGTTGTGCAATTCTATGTTATTATGCATGGCAGGTATGAAGCAGCTTTAATATTAAAAGGAAAATGCTTAAACAACTATGTTTTGGGGGAGGTTCTCCAGATCTTGAATATGATAACTGTGAAGCGATGGATAATACATTCTCAGTCAGGATGGCAGCCGATTGTTATCACTACAGCAGAAAGTTAAAGTGAACAGGTATTAATACTTCTAGTTTATTAATCAGCTCTAGTTTATTAATCAGCTGGTGCCGTATTACTCGAAAATAGGATGCGGAGTTAATTCTAAAAAAGAAAACTAAAGCTCATATTATAATGTTAGGAATACAGGGATGTCCTACTTATTTCAGAAGTTAATTAGACTATTAGCTTACTTACGGCAGAAACTAGTATGGTAAGTGTAGAGTATTTTTGGTCAATATTCTCGGGCCTCCAAAGAAGGTATATGGTTCATTAGAATAGCAAGGAAGCTGTTAAAAAATGCCCTACACTAATCATTTCATGCTTATTCTCTCCAAATGGTAAAAACTTGTCCCTTGGCAGTATGATTTAGCATATTGGCTTTGCCTCCGAAGAACTAGTTTCTAATGCCTCCGAAGAACTAGTTTCCAATGCATTACGCATTACACCATCATGCAATTTAGCAACAAAATTTGAATTGTATGTGGTAGTATTTTCTTTTCTTATGGTTTACTTCGCATTTTACTATTTTACATGTAAGACACTTCTCTTTCCTACTTGTGGGATGGATACTGTATATTATGGATATAGACATGTTGTTCTTTGAATGATCAGCTTGCCATGAGCTTAAGTTCTATTTTCTTGGAAGTGTGCTCTTGCATCGAGCTTTTAAAGTGCATTATGTTTATTATGCTACTAAAATGCATTATGTGTACCAGTATTATGATGATATACCCATTGCAATTCTGAACGTAAACTTATAAAACTTCCGAA